>OX632361.1:21748125-22164982 GCA_951751655.1 Ophion costatus
ATCCTTTTTAATATGCCTTTTGATTCATCAAGGTCCGATTATTTTTCGACTTTTTGCAAAATTTCGAAATTAGACCATGGACTTTCGCAAATTTTTCCATGCCCTAAACATCAATTTGGATTCCGTAGAAATACTTTGAATCAGCAGGCAACTTTTAAATGCAGGAAAAAGCGACTGCGATAAGTAACTTCAAGTTTGGGTTTACCTCCTTAAGCTTGCCATCGGGTAAAAATACAAAGATACATAAACTTTAATTCAATCCACCCTTCAAAGTATTACCCGTTTCATTTAATTTAATCAACGCCTTTTTAATGTGGGTCGAAAAGAAGTAGCTGATACATCCGTTAATTTTTTTCAATCTACCCACAATGCATTTCTAATCGTTTTGCATTGGAAGAATTTTCGTTTTCGTTTCACAGGGGTGATTGCACCTCTTAAAATTGTTGTTTCCGTTGATAAGAAAATATACGTATCTGATAGTTTCTAATGCTCTACCACATACACGAGTTTCAACAAAAGTAAAAGCGTACGCCAAAGTGATGTTCCGTGTTTAAAAAAACTTCAGCAAAGACACCAGGGCCTACCGCAACATGTAACATTTCTCCCGTTATTCAATTCGTTTACAATGATGAAGGCCTTTGCATATCAATATCGTTTCACGAAAGAGGATCCTTTTACCAATTTACTCGAACGACTATTTATGGTTTTCTCAGGTGAATATCGGGTGGATGCTTGCCATGTGCATTATGGATAAGGGTTGAATAACGGAGAATGCGGAACAATGGGGAGAGCCAGTGCGGGGGATGGAGGGAGAAAAAGAGCGCCCACACATACACTAAGAAAGGTCTATATAGCTTCAGCAGCGCGAAGGGTTTGGAAGCACTGCGCCAAAGGTTGCAGGAGGGCATGCACGCTGTGGTGCATACTCGTTGCCGGAGTTTAGAAGGAAATGTAAAGGGTGAAGGCGACCGCATGCCGTAGCGAGGCTCCGGAGCCGAAAGGACACGGGGGAACGGCGAGGGACAAAAGTTTATTATGAAAGCGGTGTAGAGCAGAAGGGTGAAGATAGAAGGACCGAGAGAGAGAGAGAGAGAGAGAGAGAGGAGAGAGAGAGAGAGAGAGAGAGAGAGAGAGAGAGAGAGAGAGAGAGAGAGATGAGAGAGAGGAGAGAGAGAGAGAGAGAGAGAGAGAGAGAGAGAGAGAGAGAGAGAGAGAGAGAGAGAGAGAGAGAGAGAGAGAGAGAGGAGAGAGAGAGAGAGAGAGAGAGAGAGAGAGAGAGAGGGAGAGAGAAAGCGACAGAGAGAGGGGTGGAGGAGGAGTAAAAAGAGAGGGATATAGAGAGATTGAAGAACAGTAATGTAGCGGGGCGGCGAGCGCGAAAGACGAGGATGGCAAGCATATAGCACGATCGCCCCGGATTCCAATCAACATTTTACTGCCTGTAAAACTGCCCCATTTCGTAACATTGCTCGTCCCGGTACCAGCGGGGTAGTTGGAAGGAGGTATGGCTCTTAAACGCGACGTAAGTTCCAGTCTATTACAGCTACCTCGCACGGATCATGCCTGCACTAGTTTTATATAGATATATATGGAGTAAGCCATACTGCTGTACAATGTCGCAACGACAAGGTTTTCCTGGGTATATAGCAGTGGATTATATCCCTATCTCGCCAGACCTATGGTCCGAATCACCTAACGCTTATGCACACACATACACACACGAGCGCCAATACACACCAGCCGTGAACGAGAGAGCGAGAGTAAGAGGAAGGCGACACACCACGCCGGAAATGCAATCCGACCGAATCATTTTTTTCAAGCACCCCGACTGTGGCGCCGCGCGTCTGAGTTCCACAACTGCAACTAAGGATGGCTTGAATTACTGGTCGTCCAGTTGTGATGAAAGGTCGGTCTTCCGAACGCAATTATTAGCAGTCGAAAAGTTTTTATTATGAATGAACCGTGCAATAATTTCTTTTATTTCCAGTGTTCTGTATTTTCCCGTATCGACGACGTGGAGTCGACAATGCTCAAGTTCCCATTTCCTTACTATATCAATTCATTAGAATCATAAGGTAACCGTGGTACCGCGTTGACAGGTCTGCATAAACTTGAAGTTTAAAATACACGACTTTTTTATTGCACACTTTTGCAGCCTATATTCTTAACGGTAATGTGCCAAAAAGTTTTTGTAAACATTTGTGAAAATAAAGTTTAAGTTAAATTTCTTTTTTCGAAACTATGTTTTATAAGTCGTATCGCAACATCTATTCGTTCGATTCACTTCTAATTCGGACAGAGCGTAGTTTACAACATTTCCTACTGTATGACCGGATGATTAGGTTATTTATCAATATGACATTTGTTGATAACAAATTATATCAAGCTATTTTTGTTGGTCGAAAATCACACCCTTTTTACAGCGTCCCATTTCCGTAATTTTCAAAATTTCACGAAAGTATCCGGTCATACGATAGTTTTATTATAGTATTATACTAAAAGCACGTTTTTTATTTTTCACTTCTGCTTTTTGCTGATTTTTTTGCTCTCTGCTGATTGCTGCTTGTCAGAACAACCTTGACTGATTGGACATGTAGCAGCGGTGGCACCTTCGTCGAACAATAATAACTTCATCGTTTATGAATATTTTTTAATAATAAAAAGAACGACATGTTTTTTGGGGGCCCAAGTTGAGGCAGACCCGTTAAACAGAAACAGCCTCAAAATAATTAAGCGTAAGGAAAACTTCCACTTCGTGGCCTATGCATACAGTCTACCGTATCCATTGACCGAATTAGAAAGCCTCGATAAAACTAATAACATATTGGGATGTTTGAATATGTTTCGAAACTGCTGTGTGATCAACTCCTAATGATCCTCGAAGTTCAGCTACCGTCTGACATGAGTCTTCATGAAGTAATGCCTCCAATTCAACACATCAAAATCATTATTTTTGAAGCGTCTAAACCAATTTCCACGTGTTGCTTCCGACAGAGCATGGCCGCCGTGAGTCTCAACAAGAATTCTGTGTGCTGCATGTTTTTTTAAACAAAGTAGTGCAGTAAAACTCCCCTCAAATATTCTTCGCTGGCATGAAATTTGACATGTTTAACACTATGAAAAAACAAGTCGTTCACACTTCGGCGAAATTACATACACTTGATTTGAAGCTTGCTTATACTATTTCTTTATAGATGCGTTACCATCTTAAAGTACACGCGCGCAGTTCTGTTAAACGTCATCTATTGAAAAACAACGAGAACTTATTCACCCTCCCAATAACTGCAATATTTTACTTCATTTATATTCAGTCGTAAAATCATCGCCTACTAACATGAACAAAAATAAACATAAACAACCACAGCAATGCAGTCATTAATATTACAATAATAACTGACGTGACTCCATATCAAACTATTTATTTTACTTCGTTCGTTTGGAAATGAGTTTAGATTTGTAATGGGCTCATCAGCTGATAACGTACGGATAAAATAAATGATGGAAAACCTGATAGAAAATGTTGAATCACGATATTTCCCATCAGTTCGAGCGGCGACGGCACTGTACCATGGTGTGCCCCTAGTCGAACGTTGCTACATGACTTTCGCGTACATGTAATTTCCTACGATTGGCTGGTTTCGTGCAATTCCAAGAGAGAAAGAGAGAGAGAGAGGCTTCTTTATATATGAAAAAACGTGGGCAGGCCTAACGCACCGGGGACACGAGAGGTTCACTTCAGTTTAGTATTGACGCCCTGTGTACACGCGGTAGTACGAGAGAGGGTTGTGTCGGCGCATAGTAGGCAAGTGGAGCAGGCCTATACTTTGTACGATGTACGCATACAATAAAGAGTATGTCCCCGTACGCATGAGGTACGGGGCCACACGCGCGTATTTCCGACACGCGTAAACTGCCAGTTGGGTTCGACGAACGGACGTACATAAGCCGCCTCCACCCCTGAAAGATAGCGCAGGCAGAGAAGACTGAAGGGTGCAGGACGAGATAGACACACCGCGGTAGCGGGACCTAGGCAACAAACAAGAGTGAGAGAGAGGGGGCGGGGAATGTTTTAGTAGCGAGAGAACTGTCAGCATCACCGTTCACCGCGTTCCTGTCACCACGGAAATTGCCCTGTCGTCGAACGACCGCAGGTACGTTTCCTCGTCCCAGCATGAGTAGCTATATGACAGCGGGAAACGGAGCTGAGTATTAGCTCGACGAAGCTCTATCGGGGCGGCCATCCCAGACGAGTATCAACAACAACGTACAGAGTTAAGAGACAGGGTTGCTGCTGCACTTACCTACGACCAACAGGGACATGGCTCAACGCGCCAATAACCCATTCCCATTAAAAAGTATACTTGATGAATCATCACTTCCAGACAAGTTTCAGATTTCTCAAATCGCGCGATCTTCAATGAATAATAATTTCGCTTCGATAAGCCCCCTAGGAGCCCCAGTCCAATGGGGGATTCATTGTTTGAAATTGAAAGAGTATTGCTCTATTGAGGATAGGGTGCATGTGGAACTTTCGGGAAGTGAAATAGTGGGACGACTCGCGTTAAGGCGGTTGGAGCGGTCCCGTTGAGTCAAATGACTGTTTATGCATTTTTTTTCAAAGCACCTCATAAAAATACGTACGAGGCGAAGATTTATTCTGTAAAATAGATTATTTAAGAGCAAAATTATGCATGTTTATATTTTTATTGCGCGAATAAGAAAAACTTCTGGGTCAGTACCAACTTGAAAAAGTTCAACATTATCGATGAATATTATGAAGAAAAATGCGACGGTCAATGTTTCATACAAGTCAGAATGAAATTTTTAGTGATTTATAATGAAGCCTATTTATATGCATGTCATGGGATTATACATTATTACCATTACTTCAGTATATCGCCGAATACGGCAACTTCGCGGGCGTTGAGGTTGGCGGCAATGTTCTTCATTCGCTAGCCAAAATGCGTAGTTTTTTTTTTATCAAACCTTGATAGTTGAATATTGAACGAACATTTGGTTCACGATGGGCAAGATCAGTTTTTTTTCTAAATGTTTACAAAGTTAGGAACGGTTCATCTTGGTGCTTATAGGCGAAAAAAATTCCATCACCCTCAGTGTGAACGTCTTGGCCATCTAACCGCACGTAAGATTACATACATTAAACTATTTTTTATCTCTGGAGTTTTCTGGTGACAAATTTTTTGTAAAAAAATCGTAGTCTCAGTATAGTCTGGACAATCACATACATTTTTATTTTGTTTTAAGCACGAGTTGTAACTTACGCTCCAACCTCCTCATAGTGGTATTGTTGTCTAGAAATTCGAAAGTCATTTTTTTGTATTGTACAGATTTTTCTGAATGCATCTGTGGAAACCAATTGATGATACTCATAAAATTAGCCAAGTTATAGAAAGTTATATAATCGTGATTTGTACCATATTATACTACAGAACCTGCTATATACATAGTAATGTGTGTCCTACAAGAACAAAAGGTGAACTATTGGGATGTTGAATAAGTTCTCGCTGTTTTTGCTTGAAAATGAATGCTTTATTTTTAAAAATCATTTCTACTGCTTTCAAACGTTTCGAAACTGTTGTCCGATCAACTCCTAATGATTCTGCAAGTACAGCTAGCGTCCGACATGAGTCTTCATAAAGTAATGCCTCCAATTCAACACTTTAATATCTTTATTTTGGAAGCATTTAAACCCATCTCTGCATGTTGTTTCGAACAGAGCATAGTCGCCGTAAGTCATAACAAGAATTCTGTGTGCTTCAGCTGCACATTTTTTTAAATAACGTAGTACAATGAAATTCCTCGAAGATACTTTTTGTTGGCAAAAAATTTAACATGTTTAACACTATAAAAAAAACTAATTATTTATACTTCGGCACAATGACATACACTGTATTTCAAGCTTGCTCACGGTACTTATATATAAAGGCGTTACCATCTTGATCTTGACGCACGCAGTTCTGCTAACGCCATCTGTTGGTAAACAGCGAGAACTCATTCAACGTCCCAATAAAAGAAGTCTTGAACCGATATCCTATTTTGCAATGCAACAAACATACTATGTAACTGCTTGTGAGGCACGCGTAGTCCTACCAAGCCATGGTTGCTCTAAATTGCAAATGGTTTACATCTTCGCCATAAATAAACAGTACCATCATTTTTTTTCGAATATTCAGTTTTCATACGGTCATCTAACAAAGTATCCTCGACAAACGTTGATAACCGTATAAAATGAGTTTAAAGGAACTTGAATAGAATAGTAGAAGTTTGACTGAAGAAAACCCTCACGTACAGTATACAACATTAGTACCTGCGCGCCAATTTTAACAGTAGTTAATAATAACCTCAGTGATAATAGATAGTCAAACACGCCACTAAAATTGCATATGTATGCTTTGATGTTTGGTTCTGTAAATTCATACCATGTCCACAATACTGGTCGCCGGTTAGGGATTTTTCGCGCACCGTTGTAAACTAACTTTTTTTTTTTATTTGTACATATTCTTAAATGATCAATAAACGCATGTATTTATTTTTTAGTAACTTTTTAGTTATTCCATCCTAAAAATAATCTCCAAACCAGCGCTCTAGTCAACAATACTGCGTTGCCACTAAATAATTTAAATACCGCTTGTCGTATTGCAGCGATAACGAGGAAAAAAAGAATATCAATAAAGAAGAGAAGAGTAGATAGAGTAAGCCGGAATCGCCCACTCCTCAATTGCTGCAGTATACCAGGTGTAGAAGTATGAAACCAGATTTTTTTGTAAAAATTACACGTCTGTTGCTTGAAAATGATAAAAAATATTTTATTCAAAATAATCCTCATTGCTATTTATACATTTTTCCCACCTCTCCGGCAGTTTATGAATGCCACGCCAAAAAAAAAACAGTTCTTCTTTTGAAGCGAACCAGTTGCCGAGCCATTTTCGTACATTTTCATACGAATTGAAGCGTTGTTTAGCGAGAGCGTGTCCCACTGATGCGAATAGACGATAATCCTATTAAACCTAATAAACCCGTTTTGCTGTGTGTGATGGAGCATTATCATGGAGCAAAATGACTTTGTGTCATTTTGCCTTTTTCCATATTCCGGTCGTTCTTCACGCAATGCTCGATTTAAGTCGAGTATTTACTGTTGGTAGCCATCAGTGTTAACGGTTTCACCAGGTTTTAGCAGCTCATAATAGATTACACCCTTCTGATCCCACCAAACACAGAGCATTGTCTTCATTCCAAAGCGATTTGCTCTTGCAGTGGATGTCGATGGTTCGCCTGAATTTGCTCATGATTTTCGACACTTAGGATTCTCGAAATATATCCATTTTTCATCACCTGTCACGATTCGATGGAGAAATGACTTTCTTTGGATCCGTCGGGCAGCCTTTCACAAGTGGTTTTCCGATTTTCTTGATGTCTTTCATTCAGTTCATGCGGAACCCATTTTCCCACTTTCTGAATCTTTCCCATGGCTTTCACACGAATGGAGATGGCTTTCTGCGTCACATTCAATTGATCTGCGAGTTCTTGTTGACTTTGAGTATCATCTTCATCCAATAAGGCTTGCAATTCGTTGTCTGCGAACTTTTTCGGTGGTTTCCCACGCTCTGCGTTTCTCACGTCAAAATCACAAGTTTGAATTTTTTGAACCACTCGAAATACTGTGTTTTACCAAGGGCATATTCACCGTAAGCTTTGACAAGCATTCGATACGGTTCTGCAGCAGTTTTCTTCAAATAATAACAGAAAACCAATGCTGTCCGCAAATCGTAGTTCATAGGCACAAAACTCGACATGTTTAAGGTTATAGGAAAATATACCGGTGTAGGGAACTTGGGTTGTTGGGTGTGAAAATCTTCGTCAACTGTTAGAGAGAGATGATGGTCTGCAGAAGCGGTCTTACGGTCCCTAAACTGAAGGCTAGCACCATCTATAGGGAAATGCCGGTTTCATACTTCTGCACCTGGTACACTTGATCGTTTTGTCACGCCGACCGTTGTTACGTCATGGACGATCGATCAATCATCAACCGGAGTTCCGATGCGGCCCAGGTGCGATACCGAGCTTCCCAATGAACTGCGACCAACCCATCAACATTTCGTGCACATACATGTTCCATAAAACGCGATAACATTTTATATATTTACACTCCTACTGCATGCTTTTTTACAAAAAATTCTTCTTATTTGCCCTTCGAGGAGCGAATGAGTGGCGAATGGAAAAAGGAGAAAAAAAAGGCATTGAAACCATGACGTGTATGGCGTGATGAATCTCTTTTCTCCAATACCCCAAAGGGGGGGGAGGCAATAGAACGTGTGCGCAGCTTTCTTTCCACAACTGCGCCTTACAAAAGTGGAAAGCCGTCGGCCGATGGACCACTGTTTCTTTATTTCCTCTTGTACCGAGCCCATCTGTACACACGAGAGTGAAGAACGAGAAAACGTGGAACAATGAAACAAAAGATCGAACCTAATCTCGAAATTGGTCGAAGCTACTAATGCGAACCAAGCTGTCTAACTCTCTAAATTTCCTGTTGCGTAGAATAGTCAAAGAAAACATCCTCGCTACATGATTAAAATGACCGATAGATCGCAGCGAGCGTCTCGTCGTGTTTTTTTCTTCTGGTCCGCATAATCCTCGTCTGGCGTGTCCCAGGTAAGTTCGAAAAATGACAAGGCTACGAGGGCAATTCAAGATGAGCCGGGAGGTTAAAGCCTCAATTTCGAATCAAGTGAAGTAGAGGAGACCAACGAGTCCGTGCTTTGTGAACGGAATGACCGATGCCGTCAATTTGTTATTCTCATTCAGGACCCCATCATAGGTTGCAATGCTTGTGATGCCTCTTTATATCTCTCCCTATCTATTTTGCTCTCTGATCCACATACAAGAGAGGCTATCCCTGATCAACGTTTCCCCCGGGTATACGAAACGCGTCCAACGCGGAGGCTTAAGAAAAAAAAATGGTCGCTGCTCTTCGTTGGGTAGATGGAATGGAGGAATGCGTACAGTGACCCCCTACTGACGAGAAGATTCCGTGACAGGCACGCGCCCTTCTTTCTATGATTCTCGAGGTCGCGAACTCTCTCTCTCCCCCCCCCCCCCCCCCCCCCAACGTCCCACCCGGCCCCGGAGAGTCCTTTCACCCAACGTCACCACGGTAATCTATTTTTTATTGCTAATCTGCGGTGATTTATGTCGCGGAGTGGTGAATAGCCAGGCCCTACACAGTTGTCCCGGTACATCAGGACGAAACACGGTTACCCGTGATCGAGTGGAAAAAGGTTTCGTGACGAAAAGTGCGTGTGGCAATTCATACGTTTAGGTCCCATATTCCGTTTACGTAAATGTATAGCACCGTCCATTTGTGTACACGTTTGCATCCACGGCGTGAGTACATGCTTGTGTAGTTATATTAGCGGCTTGGGGGATATAGACATGTCAGCGATGATAGGCAAAAAGTACACGGGAAAGAGACCACAGTACACCCTGAGGAACAGTATAACGGGTGCGTGTGGACAAGCCAGGGAGAGGCATGACGCAAGGACCAAGAGGGCAGAAGAACACCGCGGGCAGGATGAAAGAAAACCGTATGGAGTTGGCGCGCCGCGCACTTGGCCTGGTGAACGGCCCATCCTGTTTTGCGGGGCCAGAGAGCGTAGAGCTTGCGGCGTTTTCGTTTCATTTTTATGTATGCGCTCGCACGAGCGTCACGAGACGAGGAAAAGCGCCGGCATAACCACGCGAGCTACTCGCATATTGGGGGAACGTGCCAGAATTTATTATCATCTATATTCCGTAGCGCCCACCATATTTATTTCCTCGTTGAATATTTAATTCGCATGAAAATATATGAATGACTAATGGCAGCTGATCTTCAGCTGGCGATTCATTTTTATTGCACCACGAGAGGCATGAGTGGTACATGCGAGCTTCGATGATCTGATCGGGGATCGTCATACTATTCGCGATACTGTTTGAGCCCCCAGCTGATCAAGTTTTATTGTGTATGAACGTCTTTGTCGTGTCGTTTATTTAATTCGTGGTGCGTTATTCTTGAGCATGAAGTGTACCAAGATTTAAGAAAGATTTAACGTCGCGTGTTTTCTTTCTATTTTGAATTTTTCCCTTTCTTGGTCCCCGGGTATGGTAAATTTACCAAGGAAATTCACGGATCGTAGAATCCTCGGCTCGCACACTTATCACTCGGTTTTCCCCGTTTTACCCGGTGCTTTGGAGCCCCCTCTGTAGCGTTGCCCTCGGCCTCACCCGACCCCGTCCTCCCCGCTGAATTAAAGGAACCACGACGAAATTCAGTATGTCTTCGCACGACACACTCCACGAATTCTCAACCATGTTTTCTCTCTTTCTCTCGCCCTTATTTCTGTTCCCCTCTGCACCCCCCCCCCCCGCCCGCTACTTCTTCTCCTGAGCTAAATTAGAGAGAACGTCGGGAAGTTGTTCGCTTGTCTTTTTGGTGGTGCACGAAATGGCGAACGTTTGACGAGAGAGCTCGTTCGCTGTAGTCTGGCCGACCGTCCCTCTCTTCGCGCGTGCCAATCCTCGTCCACCCGTTCCGCGCGTAAGACTTGGATGGAGCACGCAGCGTCAAGGGAGGATGGCACCTAACTTAAACGAAACCCAAACGTAATGAGAGAAACTCTCGCTGTCACAAAGGGAGAGAGAGAGAGAGAGAGAGAGAGAGAGAGAGACTGAGACGCATAGAGTCATCAGTAACGGTAGGACGAGAGCCAAAAGATTCTCCGTCGAAATACAAACGAACTTTGCCGCGTCCACATTTCCTTTTGGCCACAACGAAAATCCTGCAAATCCACTCACCGCGCCGTACCATCTTCTCATCGCGGCATGCCTGGATACATCTATACGTACGCGTGTATGAGTACGTATAGAGAAAAGTCGTGCGATCGTGGTTTCTCGGTGATTTTATATGCGCGTCGAGTGGAAAGGAAACGCGCGTTCGCTGCGAAATAAAAAGAGAAAGTGCGAGGGCAAGTTGGAAGAGAAGCTGCCTGGAGAAAACAGTAGACATCTTTACGAGGGTCCTTGCGTCGTGAGCGTAACTCCCCAAAGTCCGCTCAACAAAGCTTCCAACGGTTTTTCTAGTGTATTCCATGTATATGCTCTGTGCCTCTCTCTCTCTCTCCCTCTCTCTCTCTCTCTCTCTCTCTCTCTCTCTCTCTCTCTGTCTCTCTCTCTCTCTCTCTGTCTCTGTCTCTTAGTCTCAGCTCTTTTCTTTTCGTTCCTGTCGCCGTCGCCGTCGCCTTTCTCCTTATAGACGTTACATAACCCCCAACCCTCCGTTTTGTCGCTAAGGTACGAGTTTAATCTACTAACAGCAGCAAGCCAATGGGGAAGCTGGGCGCGAGCGGTTCGTTTGCGTTTCACCGTGATTTAAAAGTGCCGGAGAACGAAAAATCGTCGTCACTTATGCGTATACGTGCCCTCGGAGAAACACTCCCGGGCGGGACGAAGGCGAGAGGGAAGATTGCGAGGGAAAAAGAGAGAGAGGGAGAGAGAGAGAGAGCTCGGTGGGGGTGGAAAATGAAGGGTCCCGTAACGAAAGCTGCCAAGATTTTTTTACGGTAAAATTTATGATGGAAATAACAAAAATGTAGGCTGTAGTGGATGACGTGAAAAATTTGACACAATTTTTTTTTCCTTCCGAGACGAGATCAAGGGGCTGTCGAAAATAAGGACGGGGATGGGAGCGATGGGAGTTTGCGAGGGTTCGGAAGACGCATTCGTGAAATTCGCGGGAAATGCGAGAAGGTATGTATGTATGTCGCAGAGGGTTGAAATAACTTGGATTTGCCCCTAGTGGAAGGCATGTATAGGTATATATGACCATTGACACACCACCGTGACGTTCTCTCGTTCAACACGCACCCTCTCTGTCTCGTTCCGGCTCTCTCTCTCCCTCTCTCTCTGTTTATCTCATCCTCAAGTCTAAGCCAAATCGATTCGACGGCTCGCCGAAGAGGCCGGAAGGGACGCTTTGGCGTGCCAGCCGGAAGTTATGTGGATATTAAATGACGATTCATCATACCGATCGATGGGGACATAGAGACAGCTCGTCCACCACCAGTTATAGATGTACTCGGCACGTACGCTCACACACACACACACCGACATTTCTCTATCAATCTCGACGCCCGGTGTGCAGCCGGAAACAAAAGTCATGCCGTCCAAATGATTCGCCAAAGAGAATGCCAGTTTTTCACACCACCCACTTGGCAGTGTGATGACCACAAATTTCAATTTAAAAAATGTCAACTGTGCCTGATCGATGGGAATTGTTATGTTAAAAAATGTATACGAGAAGGATGAAGATATCGTTCCTTCAAACTCAAACGTTGAGGGAAATGTTCTCGCTTAGGCCCTACTACAGTATACATGACGCTTTGGATGTTACTCGACCGATGAACCACTATGAAAGGAAGAATTTTCCACGTGATGCACCGAGATTTAAAAAAAAATGAATTTGTTACCATTGGTAAAGAAATAAAAGACAATGTCAGATGGAAAATATCGATTTTTGGTTTTTGACCGACACTTAAAATATAGCAGTTGAGAAATATTCCCTAAAAATTTCACGTTGATCCGTTTAAAATTGGGGGAGTTATGGGCGATTATAAGTAGCTTTCCCTAACCGGCAAACAACGAACCGACAGACTTTAAACGCGTCGTAATATTGAAAATATTTTTAGGCTCGTCGGACTGTTTTTTCGCCTCACGAGACGAGACGAGGCAAATGACACACATTAGAAAAAATTTTGTGAGTTTATAGCGTCCTGAATTTTGTAAGACGAGATGTGACGCATGTATGTGTGTGTAAAAAATGGAGAGCTCTCATTGGCCAGCCCCGGGCTAAATAAGTACGAATGGATGGTAGAAAAGGGAATCCGCATGTATATGTATCGAATAACGTCTAATGAAAATTTCAAAATACATCATTGTTTTCAATATCCCATTTTCTTGCATGCTGCTGACTGTAAATTTTCCTTAAAATGACTTTTCAAAAGTCGGTGGCCACAGTACCACAAAAATCACTGCACCAATCAAATGCAAATTTTACAAGATTCATTTACATATCAAAAAGCAATGCTTCCACGAAAGAATTTTGTTTTTCGATGCATAATTTGTTTTATCAACGAAAATAGAGCGATTTTTCGCCGAACATCGATACTTTGACCTGCGGACATTTTTTCAAAACTCAATATTTCATTTAATTCTGAAAGCACTAGATAACTTCACGCGAAAATTAAATGCGTTTGATTTTTTAATTTCGGACGATTTGTTTCCGAGCAGTAGCGGTCATCGCGAAGGACGTTTTTCAAACAGCGGTCTTGTATTGCAGTTTTTTTTTCCAATGAGCAAATTTTAAAAGACACACAAGCCCATACTCTTTAAAGTAAAAAAAATGTGCACCCTGCAAACGTTTTCCCAGAAGAATTTCACAAAAATTTCTCTTTTTGCCGGCCACAAGCTAAATGTGGCCCATTAAAAAAAGTCAATACCCTTTAATATTGACCACTGAAACGCTCGACCCCATCAATAACGAAATGCTACTTGGCGATAAAAAGAATTGATTCTTTTTAGATATGAAGTTACTGATATTTTTTTAAGACCTCAATTTATTATAATACAATCATACAAAACTAGGCATTGTCGTCCTTAATTTAAATACTCCACGAATACAAATCCCGTGAAAGTGGGGAAAAGATTTAGAGAAAGTTGTAAGAGATATGGGAATAGAAACGATATTAACAAAGATAAGGGAAAGAAGAGATGTGGAAAGGATAGACAAAAGGATAAGAACATGAAAAGGGACATTTTAGGGAAGGAAAAGGAAAGAATAGTACAATCAACATATAATGACAAATAGAAGTATATTGTAGAAAATGAAAAAAGACCATGGAAACACTGGTTGGAAGCGGGAGGAAAGGGAAGAGTCTCTTCCGAAGAGATAAATAAATGTGGGCGAAATTAAGATGCGGAAACATAAGAAGGGCAAGAAAGAGGGGGGGGGGGATTGGAGGTGCAGGATTTGTAACAAAGAGAATAAGACGCTGGAGCACCTGTTAGTATGTGAAAAAGGCTGGGAGTTAGATACGGAGAAAGCAAGAAAGAAAACAGAGGAGTGGGTGGAAGGAACGGATAATTTGGCAATAAAGTGAGAAATTATAAGTATGTTGAGACAGAAGCTACAAAAAGAGATATGCGAGTATTTTAGAGAAATAGAGGAAGTGTAGAGAAAGATGGGGAAGGGGGAGGAGATGAAGATGGAGGGGAGGATTAAGCTAGAAAAAAAATAGAGGATTGTTGGATAGTAGCAAAGGGAAGAGCATTGAGAGTGGAAAATAAGTGCAGGTAGTTGTAAGCGAAAAAATAGCATTTTGTCAAAAAAACTTGTTAAAAAAGTTGTGCAAATAAAATTTGATTTGATTAATACTACATGAACATACAGAAACCCGTCTGGCGCTTCCACAATTGGTTCACTACCGATGTAGCATACGATGAATTTAAGGAGTTACCCCCACTTGCGATTTTGAAAAAATCGATTTTTTTTATTGCATTTTTTTGAAGTATAAGTACCTGAGAATATGTCCTGAAAATTTCAAGTCGATCCGAACAAAATTGACTGATTGTGAGATATGAGCGTTGAAAGAGAAGAATCCGGTGTGTAAACGACCGACTATTTGAAACTTTAAACGCGTTTTTCTCAAAATGGCATTTCTGAAGTCGGTGACCAAGATTACTCGAACACTAATGAACCGATCTTCTTGAAATTTTGCAGGCTTATTTAATACATAAAAATGTAGTCTTTAATCGTTCGATTAAAAAAAAAAAAAAATGGCCGTTTTATAGCCAAAAAACGGCCGTTTTTTTTCGTTAAAATCGAACCATTAACTTTGACTGCCCGCTATTTTGTGAAAAATGAATATTTTTTAAAATCCTTCGATTAAAGACTAGTTTATACTGATATTTGACTAAATCCATCCGCATTTTTTTTTCAGATGATCCACTTCGCCGCAATGTTGGTCACCGCAAACCGTGTATATAAAAACATTATTTCATTGATGGCCATTTGCCACTAAACAATGTAATATTTTTCAGTAAAAAAATTACTGAAAGTTTTTCAAGATGTGTTCTTTAAGATGGTATATTGATCAATTAAAAAAGTTTTGTAGTTTTCTTTAAAAAAATTCATGAAAAAGGCCTTTTTTTGCGCTTCAAGTGGGGGTAACGCCTTAATGTACAAAAAAACATTTGTTTGAACCTGCATGGGTTTTCGCGGGAAAAAGTCACAGAAATTCCTTTTTTCTCCGGCGACGAGCTAGGTATTCCTACATCGTCCATTGCGGATGAACTATTCTCATTTTTCGATAATATTTCATCATATAAAGTTCGCCGCGAGGCAATTTATCGGTCCAGCAACAAATTTAAACACACTCCGAGCTACGTTCAAATTCTATTACTCGCGGTATCGTCTCTGAGAATGTTGGCTCGTGTGTCGGCCTTGTCGAGTGGATTCGATAACGAGGCAATATTTTGGGCCCTCCTCGACTAAAAGTTCGAGGACGCGTGGACACGAAGGTGAAAAGGAACGACTGCGGCCTCGAGAGGCCTGCGGTCGCTCGTTTACTACCACACGAGCGTTAAATACTGTAACAGAGGTTAGAAAATGTGCACGCTCCGCGCCGGAGTTGTGGCGAAACTCTCGTCGTCATTCTCGCTAAGTCGTTTGCGCCACGGTATACTCCCCGAAGGGTATACTCGCCCCGTCTTTTTTCTCGGTGTTCGCCTCGGTGTCGTTTTTCCCTTGTGCTTTCGCGACGTTCCGACGTGAAAAATACGCGGGACGGCAAAATTAGAGTAAAGTCTACTCGTTAAAAGGACTGAAAGAAATGACACTAATTTGCAAAGAGAAATAACAATTACAGCCTCGCACGGTGAGTACATAAGTAATGACGTCGTTCTACTTCATTATTGCGATGGCGTCTATCCTAAGACTAGCCAAAATGCCTCCATTCAACGGACCAATATTCTATATTATTTCAATACTTTCAACAAGATTTTTTGTCCACGCTTTCAATTCTTTATATCGCCGTGTAACAGTTCCGTAACAAATCATCTAAGTCCTTACAAAAGATCCCATGTTGACGTTTCGTCCTTTTTGAAATCAATGTCACACGACGAATAAAAGCCGTTCTATGGTTTTTCAGTGCAATTCATCTACAGTAGATGGCGTGAGTTGGATCAAAATTGTGGCGTCTTCGTTGCTTCACAAGATGGCCGCATAGTGGCCATCAGGTGGCGCGTCAGTGCCGGAAAAAGGCTGCCAACGGAAAGGAAAAAAAGGGTACTTACCGGCAAGCAAGGTTGGCAAGCTTGAAGAGAAGAATATGTACAACATATAGAAAAGCCATTCGAACAGAAGCATTGTCGCGGGGTGAGAGAAGAAACTTAACGAATATATATTAATAAATATATAAATATATATATATATATATAATAAATATAAATAAAATAATATTACATATATATATATTAATAAATAAATATATAAGAATATATATTAATAAATTATAAATATAAATAAAACTCGAGCAAAATTTATTACCACTTATTGTAAAAGAATTCGTGCACGGAACCCATAACATTTGTTCGAAGTTCACTGATAGCGAGATTGCAAAATTCGAGTGTGCGTAAAGTTTGCGAAAATCGAAAAAAATATAAAAAACGACACACGGTGTGTGAAAATGGTCGTGTGGCTTTGTGCTACAATAAGCAAAACAACTGCTTCAAAGCCTTCCATGCATCATAAAGGAATGTTACCCCGCACTGTAAAATGTCTGTCACGTTCCTTTTATTGCTTTATACCTAGCCCCCTGGTTACATTTTTCAAAAACTAAATAATGCGTGCTTTTACATTGATTAAAACACCATAAAATCAACAATTTTTTAATTTTGACGATGTAGAATTATGAAGGGTCAATAAGATTTTTAACGAGAACATCCATTGAGAGGCGTGCAGCAACAATTTTTCACATGGCCGGAAATATCTACACTTGTGATCATTATTAAATGTATCACTACTGTCACCTCATCTGTCTCTCTGTTTGTTTTGAATTGGATGACAATAAATAATACAGCTTCGAGATAGTAGGGCGACATTATTAGACGACGAGGAAAACAGAAATGCAGCTGAGGGTTGTCCAGTAATTTGACATATATATGGCTGTATATATATATATATATATATATACACAGCCAGTCCAGTGGTAAATTGTTCTCAGTTCTGGGAGGGGATGTACCAGAAGATTCCTATACATGTGATCGACGAGACGGTAGCACGTACTGCTGACTCTCGTCGTTGATCAGCATCGGTTGGTCAACGGGAGCAAATAAACTGTTTTACTCCCTCCCTTCCGTCTTGCTTTTCCAATTCCTCTCTGATCGAAGATTTACAGCCTTCACCGAGAAAAAGAGAGACCCTTATTTCTGATGAGGAATGAGAGTCACGTAGACTCGTTGACGATAACTAGGCAATTTCATTTAAACGAAATATTATGGTTGTTCCACCATCAACTAACGCAAAAACATCGCTTATCTTTATTCTATAGATTTACCTATATATATATATATATATATATATATATATATATTATGGAAGGTTCATCGTCCTGCTATCATATTATTTCGGCATTTTGTAATCGTCCAAGTATCCGATGAGACGGCGATGACGCAGTTCGATAATACGGTTAAAGTGCATCTTGACGTAGGACGAAGGGTACGAAGGATATAGTGGCGGCGCTTAAAGGACACGAACAGAGGCCGGTAATGGAGCTGCACGTGGTAACTCGTGGGTGGTGCAGAACGTTGGTGTGGGAGATGTCCTCGTTTCTATCCTACGAGATATATTCTGTTTCAATTGAAGATTTTTCTGCAAAGCACGCGTCCCACCCACGCACCCTCAGACCCCATTTCCACGCAGTTTCAGAAATACAATTGTGCAGCGTGGCATTTTTATCGTCCAAGTGTTAGGAACGTTTACAAATGAACGACAGTTATTTTTTAATCCAAAGACGTTTCGTGCACCATACAAAGTTGGCTTTCTGTCAATTGAAATAAAGTTTGTCGAAACGGAATGGATTCGAAGTAAACTTCGATAGACTGAAATGAACATCTCGTCACACATTTAAATTTAATTTGTGTTCGAACGAAACTAAAGTGAATTAAATCGAATACGTTAGTCTTGCTTAAGGTGTTTAATGTACATCACTCTATTTCGTCCTCTTGGATTGATAAGAATGGCTCTGTCCTCAAGGAAATTAATCGCTCGTTGTAGTTGGGTAAAAGGACAATAATGTCGTGTGTATGTGTGTGTATGTATATATTCACTTATAACAGACGAGGTATTCAAAATCAAGAGAATACGGGAGCTTGGTACCGTTCATACGATATCCCATGTACTATGGCTACAGGATATACCGAGACAAACTTATATACGCGCGTGTAGGAGTCGCGGAAGTCCCTGAGTGGAATCATCCTTTATTTCTCAGGACTATAGCGGGATAATCCTTTATAAACCGCTCACGGCTTTCCTCTTCCCACGTTCCGCTCGCGCATATCAAAGTTCACAAGAGAGAAAGAGAAAGGGAGAGGGAGAAACAGCTCAAACTAGAGAGCGCACTGCTGCCGTACACTTTTCTCCACGGCAGAGCGAAAAATCACCCGACTCACTATTCCAAGTAGCGAAAGACAAAAAACGACCATCAGCTTTTACGGAAGAATGTCCGAAAAAGGTACTAGATAAAAGTCAAAGGAATTTCTTCATACTTACCAGAAAATTAATATAATTGTATATACTGCACTTTGTATTTTTGAGATCAATGCAAGTGCGTCATCTGTAAGTTTGTTTAATATTTGATGAAAGTCTTTTTAATAAACGCTTCTACTTACCTATTTTCTAAAACCATGTGTTCGATTCGCCGAGTCTGTGTAAATAATTTTGTTTCTGTATTTATGTATACACGGACATAATCACGCTCACATGCATACAAACATGCCATACGAAGGAAACTGGGGGTTCCCCTTCACGAAAAATTCGTTGCGGTCCTCGAGCAAAGTGGTGACTTTATCTATTGCGTAGGTACAAATGTACCCCCAGTATGCACAGAGTCAATAATGAATTGCGTAGGTGGGCCAAGATTCCAAACAGTCGTTTCAGTTACCAGCGGTACCATTCTCACGGGACCTCTCATTTTGTCCCCATGCAGCTGCAAAGTACGAGATTGACAATAAAAAACATCAGCTTTTTGCTTCGTAACGTCATAATTGAATCACGGCAGTCCTCCGCAAGTCTGAAGGTTGTATCTCTACTCCCACAGGTCGAATTACATGGCTTGTACTTTCGCGTTTCAGTCCTATTTTCAAGCAGATTCAGAAATGCTTTACCCAACGCTAACACTCCAATGCCCATCAATTTGTGACGTTGATGCTGGGCTTGGTTAGTTTTACGCCACCCACGCAGCAGCGAGTGAAACGGAATAATTAATAACTAAATCATTTGCATTCAACACCCCCGGATGACCTAGAACCGAAGACTCGAACTTGAATTCAGCCGACTAGATGTAAATATAATCAAGGGAGGAAAAAGAATCTGTCAATAGATGTCTGTACAAACGTGCAACGGTGCTGACAAAATTCAAGCTATGCACATCATTTTTTTTATATAGTTGTGTCTCGTCAAATAATTTACGACGGTCTAAGCCCTGTATTCGTATTTAAGTTCGGTCTACCACCGGTTTTTTCTTCAGTTCTACGCGATAATCATGCGAAAATTCCTTTTTACGGGGCGATTTTTATATTTTCCGCTTGCGACGAAAATAACGGAAATACACGCAGACGGCAGAACAATTAGATAATGGAACGTCATTATAGGCCAGGATGGCATCGTGTATTCAGTGTTTGTTCACTGCGAGGGCTGTTATATATGCGCACTTCGTCCTCGATGGTCGAGACTCCGTATCAACGTAGCAAAGCCGTGGAAAATTACAGCGATGAGGTTTCAAAGCTTGGCCATTCAATATTACTCGAGAGACACAACAAGGATCCCATCCTTTTTTATCCTGCGCATCCCTTTCCACTTGTCCCGTTATATTATATCACTTTATATCTCGCATAGTCTCGTACGAGAGCTTCTTTTCCCCCGTGCTTGTATATTAACTTGTTTATTGCATTTAAGCTGCTTCCAACGTAGGTCTGAAGGACACGGGCAAAAAAATCGTCGAAAAATCGATATTCTCCAAACAGTATTACGGGAATAGAGCTACCGTGAGGTTAGGGAAAAGTTTGAAACTGTAAATATTAAATGATGAATTCGTAGAGAAACATGAATGCCAAAGCAGTGAAAAATTTGTTTTATGGGAAGCGTTAGGGACATGATTGGAAAACGAAGAAATGTCAAGTGTGTAATTGAATTAGAACTGAAAAAAATCTATTTGTAGTGACTGGTATGCCTAACGAGTCGAGGAGAAGTGCGCGCTAATACAACATGCGCAATATCGTTGAGGCCTAAGTGTAGAAAGAGACATGTGATGGCGTATGAGCGAAGCAGAATTTCTAGGCGAGCAAGACCTCCTTGTGCCCTGGTATAGACCTCGCCCCTATGTCCGTGAGCCCCGGCGCACGAAATTCTATTAGCTGACCGGGCATTCATCCCTCTTGATCCAATTATCCGTTAGGTATACACTACATATACGTCATAGGGCCGATATACGATGCCACAGTGGAACACCCAACGACCGCTCAATATCACTATCTTACAGGATACAGCGGATCGTAATGTATACTTTCGCTAGTGGATGCTGCACGTAGGCGTTCCGCGAAAATAAAATATACTTGCAATCCTCAAAGCAGAAATTGCATTAACCGTCTGGCAGCTTCGCAATGACCCTATAGATCGATAAAATATTTTGTCCCTTTGGGTCGTTTTCTGCGCTGCTTTTGGCGGTCGAACGATAACTAGGTGTAATGTAGTTGGCCCAGTAATCGTCTCCTTATGGAAACAGCTCGATGTTGCAAATTTATATACCTCAGATTGGAAAATAAGTAGAAGTTATTTTGAGCTATTCTCAATGAGTTTTTTATTACGAAGAAGAACGTTGTTATCAAATTCCCGTGCCTGGTACAGTTTCAATGAGAAAATATTTCGTAAAAATTATCAGAAGCTATTGTACTTACGGGTTATCGTCATGCTGTCATGATGGTTGGTCTACTAAGCGCCATGTGATCGTCCCACAAATCGTCACATGCGTTCAAACTGCTTTGGGCCTCATATAGCTTTGAAAAAAATCGATTTTTCCATTGACTTAAATGGTGTATAAACATCCCGAAAATAATATGCAAAGGTTATTTTAGGTGGAAACCTTTTTTAAGACATGTAAAAAAATCGTTATAAACTTTGAACGCGTTTTTCGTGAAGCGAAGTTTGTAAAATCGGGCGGGCTCGTAGGGCCTACATTTTTCGCCCGACTGACTTCAAATTACAACTGTAACTGCTAGCGATGTACACACGATTTTTATAATCGATTAACAATTACGGTTTTTGGAAACGAATAAAGGCCGTTTTTTAGTAAAAAAATGCGACTTTTTTCGAAATCGGGGCTAAATTCGCAAAGATAAATATTTTTAACAATCGTCCGTATTTCGGTTGTAAAACTCATGTAGATTACGGGGAATTTTTTTTTCTCGGTGCTCATGTGCACCTTCAACGAATCCGCCCGTGGAGGGCTTAAAAAATGCGTTCTTTCTGTACCGGCCACTGGGCCGCTATTTTGTATTTCGGGAAAAATAAAAATTATTTTCCTACTAAGTACCTACGGATATGAGTACCTACGGATATGTAAGATAAACACTCTGACGCTCGTTCTGAATGCATTATTAGTATTTTCAACAAAAAGATCGCAAAAGGCGTTGTTTTCCGACCATTCAAAGGTATATAAGGCCCTAACCAATTGTGCGAAGATTCCCAAGCCTTTGTTGACTCAATTATCTCTGCATACAAGACTACACAATCATTTTTAGGCACTCTTGTCAGTCACAAACTTTTCAGTTCTTATTAAAACATTTGATAAAGAGTTTGAAACTTGGATTTCTATTACATACAACTTTATAAATTAAAAAAATTAAAGTAATTATGGTTATTACGTCAAAATTTGAATTTTTATTCATTTTGAATTATTATATACAACTATTTTCCCATAAAATAATATTCAATATTTTTTCAATCGAATGGTGTTTACCTGTGTTCGAGACGTACTCAGTTATCGACATGGTCAGGACCCAATAATCGACAACGTTTATTTGTACGTGTATCTTTTTACTATCGCGAATATGTGTATGACAATTACTAGCCCGTGGATTCTCCAGACAATGCTAATTACGGGCCTAATATTTCTTTTCTGATTTTCTATAAATTAATAATCGATTCATAAGATTTTTTTGCTCACATTGTTCCAGTTATTGACGGCCATTAATCGGCAGAGTGTTTATATTGCTTAACCGGTAATCGTCATTTATGAAAGTTCGTTGAAATTAGCATATCACTATGATTTTTGTATGCTGAACGCAAAACTAAGATCCTTGTTAATTACTTGAGGACAAAGTTACCTCCCACAAGACTTCAGACATTCTCAAATCACCCGAGATGTGACACGGTTCACGTTAACGTCCTAATAAAGAATTCGGCCGAAATGACAGATAGCCGTCGTAGCTGAATATATTTAACTTGATTATTCTTGAATACGTATACTCACGAGTGTGACCATGTAATACAACATAGCAAATACCTCCTAAGAGCTAATATATTACAAATCTGCAGGAAGGCCTGATTTCTATCTTAAAATACTTATTTAATGTGTAAACATGGCGATTACCAGGACCTTGACGACCACTGGGCCGACTACCTTACATTTATGCTTAAGGGCTTAGGCCACAGTAACGAGTATAAAATAATGTGCGAATTCAACCATTTTTTTTCATATGAAAAAGTGATTCACTCATAAAATTAATTACACATCTATTTAATATGAATATCAAGCCGTTAGAAAATATATCTTTTTTTTTCGGTGTACAAAATGGCCGACTACGCGAAACTTCTCAAAACAGCTTTTTTCCTACTGGCGTGACAAATAACTACAACAATTTTCACTTGATTTACTTGAAATTTAAAAGTTATGTTCCTAATTGCATTTCGCAGAGAAGTACGTACGGCATTTATGATTAATCGAAAACTTTCCATTTTATAAGCCGTTTGTGAGCAGTTAGAACGACATTTTCCACTGAAAATTCATTTCTTAAGTTCAAATACCTACAACTTTTGAAGACAACAATATTTTTTAAATTCCGTCCGTACTTCTCTAGGTATTCTAATGTATATTGACGAGAATTTTTGTTTTCTGTTCTAAGTAAAAAATTGTGGAGGCCTAAAAAAAAAATAACAGAAGAAAATATTAGTCGTCGGCCATTTTGTACATCGAAAATATATATATATATATTTTTTTTTTGCTAACAGCTTGATATTCATACTAAATAGATGTGTAATTAATTTTATGAGTAAATCACTTTTTCATACGAAAAAAATTGTTATATTCGCACATGATTTTATACCCGTTACTGTGGCCTAAGGCCTTAATTGGTGCACTATTTTGAGTGGAATTTCGAAATTTTGGAAAGGAACTCGATTTGATACGCTTGCTTCGAGCGAGTTTCGATTCTTGATACATAGTTCGAAAAATTTCGAAAGTTTTGTTATTACAATAGAAGTACATTTTTATTATAATCGAAGTATAAATTACAATGAAAATGGATTCAATTTTGATCCCGCCATAATTTCGTTACAGCTCCCGTATACCTCTAAATTGAGCATTAGCACGCCTTGAGCTAATTTCCTTAAGAGTCGCACATGTACGAAACGGAACTAGGATTCAATTGTCGACTGACCAACATAATATTGTTCTCATTTCCTGAATTTCCTCAATCACATTTGAGCTGCGGGAATCACGCAAACATTTTTTGCAATCTTGTTTAGCGATCTATGAACTATAGCTGTAATTTCATTTTGTGCATAATGAAAATAAGAATGTTTTTAAAAATCATTGCATTCCAACGTTGCAAACTAACTCCATTGCAACTTACCCTAGCCACTCTACTAGTGTGCCAAGATTTGCAAAAACTCTTATTTCGATGCAATCTTCAATCATCCATATTCAAAATGAGATGACAATACCAAATACCTTGAATGCCAATTATCACCATACAAGGCAACCATCCCATGGGCTTTTCTTTGCATGACATTTCCGAATAATTTTATATGCGTCAAGTGAAAACCAGTGAAGCAAAAATGGAGGAAAAGGTGAAGCAAACCCGAGAGGTCAGGCCAAAGGGCAATATATTCGTATTTGCTTAGCCTGTACGTGTTCATCGAACACGTTAAAATTTAATAACAGGTGCTCACAGTGCACATATATAGGTGCCATGTCATACTAGAAATTGAGAAGCCTCATGCGTTGGAGTTTGCATCGTTGGTATACAACGAACATCCTTCTTTATTTTATTTATTTTTATTACCTCCTAACTGCACTGTTGTACTGCATTTTAGGATATGGATCCCTAATAAGGATCTTGAGAAATATTTCAGTGACACTTGCAGCCCAAATTAGCAAAAAAAAAAAAAATCCTCAATCGGACGATACTAAATAATTTCATTGCATTCCGACAACGCAAACTTCAACGTCATGAAGCCTTCATCATGACTAAAGTTGAGCCTTCGTAGTATTGAAGTGCACACAAATTACGCCCTCATAACCTTTAACTGTCTATTTTCATTTTTCCTCTCTTCATTTATAAATATAATTTGAACCTATTAGATTTATTTAACATTGGGTTCTAGCGAATAATCGATTTTGTGGATAAAATAATGTGTAGAATGAGTTTTATATAAGAATGCTTACATTTATCCGCAGGTAATTTTAAAGACATTGCAGCTTACGTAATACTAATTATGGGAATAATAGATTATTAGAATGGTCCTCGAAGATGAACACCTTCCAAATCACTTTTCCTCATATATGTATATACGAAAAATTTAGTAACCATTAGGCCAATCAAACTGTAAACTTTGGCATTAATCTGCGCCATAAAATATGATAGTTCTTCTCTTCGTAGCCACTAACGATTCACCTCTACTATTTCGTCACTCCCAGCGTTTCTTTCTTTCTCTCTCTCTCTCTCTCTCTCTCTCTCTCCCTCGTACTCCCGTGACCTGTGAACTTTGGTAGTTCGATTTTGCCGATGCATAGAGGGCGAGAGGGCGCGAGGGACAGGATGACGATAGAGGGGTCGCGCACGTGCCCGGGCTGGCTACACTCCCCCTCTCGGCCCCTCAGCCCAAAGGATATGCAATGCTCGCCATCGAAACGTTCGGAGCATTCGAGAATGTATTTTCTAGATATGCATCGATGAACTATTCTATATTTACACTTTTACTCTGGATATCAACCCTTTAACGAATAGGGAATAAACACATGTTCCCCTTATACTTGTGTGCGTATACTTCTCAATTTCACTAGGTAGAGTGTTCGATAACGATCTGCGGTTGCCGTTTCCATGTGCCAGGGCAGCCAGAAGTGACGCGAAGGTAACAGCATGAACGTAGAATAATCTTTCGCGTTTCAGTAATAATTGAAAAAAATTCGTTTGCTTTCAAGTGGGCGAATAGCATTACTTTGGGCCGTCTCAAGATCTTACGTATAGATTTGTAAATTGAAATGACACAAGGATAACCCTTCGCTCTTGCTGCTTGAATCTATAATTAAGTTTGTAAAATTAAACATTTTATTACAGGTTAATATCAAAATGGCTTTTCTGAATAATACACTCACAGATTTATGAAAAAAGTATTTGCAGATAAAATATCAACCATCCAGGTCATCGCCAACCGTTCCGATTGTTTTAAGTAATTTGCTCTCTCAATTACGGACAAGAACTCGGTTGCATGCTAAATCCAGTTGTCTTGTTTCGCATTTTCATCGATGCGAAAAAAAGGGTTCGTGTAGCTGATTGCTCTCGTAAGACTTTTTCATTCGAGTCGTCGGCAGCGAATCGCTGAAAACGGAGTAGGCGCGCGTTTTGACGAAACGAAAGAAAAAAAAAAAAAGGGCGAGAAACCATTTATGACGCTACCACGAACATGATCGTTATTTTCCACTTGTGTGTTCATGGCTCTATGGCCTGGTGTTATTTTTATACTGTCCTTATAGCTCACAAAACTACTCCCTTAACATACACACGAACGTGTATTATATATCTATATAAATATGTATTTATAGATACAACGGAGTTAGGTACCTGTACGTGTTTTAACATGCCACGAAGAGAAAACGGATAGAAAGAGAAAGGTGCATCGTGAGCCGGAGGGGGTTGCACGCGATGACCCAGACAGGGTGGCGCGACTGCCAGGGACAACCCTATTTTCTTTTCTCTCTCACGAGAATCTATATCTCTCTAATGCGGTGATATAATATTCTGGCGGCTCTCCCCGCGCCCCCACTTCAACAGTCAAACTAACCACCCGTCTGACTGCTCGCGCTTACCTTCTCCTTCTACGTCCGGGGCGAGGTAAACTACCATCAACGCAACCGGGTAACAAGTTTCGCGACCGATGACTCCATATTTTTTTGCCATCGAAAAATGTAAAATCTATAAATCACATCTAGTTTAATGGAAAATTTGTTTCAAAGACGATTCTTTAAAATTTGAATTGAGACGCCGAGTTTTTTTTTCAAACCATAGCCTAGCACTTATGTCAGTATTTTTTGGAATACTTGAATGATTTATTTCAATTATGTTTTTTTCGGCATAAGTGTAGATAGCGTAATTATTTATTCGATAACGCTAGTATTGATGGCTCATTCTCATATTCTGAACGGAAGATTGTGTAAAAAGAAAAAATTGGGAACTGTCCGAGGAGGAGTGTAATTTCCAAGTTATTCGTTTTTTCAGTTGATGGGCTGAATTATTAAGCGGGAAAAATTGTTCAACTTTTCCTGAAATCAACTTTTGTTCCTGAATGTTGCAAAATATATATCGCAAGTCTTCACGAAAAGCCCCTGCAGAATAGAATACTTTGAATGTAGCATCTAGTCTATTGGAACTACGCGCAACTGAGTTGAATATTAGATCGAACAGAAGCAGTAACGTTACTTTAATTGGAAGAATATTACAATACAGTGTTGTATCAGGCTTACATTCCAGTCTTTTTCATATCTCGATGAAACGCGGAAAGACCAGATCGATATTAAATACACCAATACGAAATAAAGTGGAAACTCGGATCGTTGGAATGCTACGAAACGTGATTTTTTTTTAATTGCACAATCCTTTAGGTAGATTCGAGTTACGCATATCCCTGAAAATGATATAGAATCTTTATTTTAGAGATTTGCATTCTAAATCGGCCGAAAGAAATCTTGTTTAACAGTAAAATAGTTGAAAAATATTTTTCTAAAAAGCTGCCCGTAAAATCGGCATTTTTATTGGATATCAATTATTTTATATAAAATTCGGTGAACGAGTTTTTTGGAATTTCGTGTACGCGAATGATAAATTTATCCCTAAGCTTACTGTCTCAACATACGTTTATTCATGTACACGCGATATTAATTCTCTTATATTTCCTGCTTCGTAGTTTCGACTTTGCCGGATCATTGTCGCGCAATCTTACTCCATAGCCAGACAAAATTGAAATTACGTAGGCTAGAACGTACAATTATCTTATATCCTTCGGAAGTTCTCGTTGAAATATCGTAACAACAGTCGGAGAACTTTATTACGGTTAGTTCGTACAGTCATAAGTATCCGTTGGAAGTTTCCGTTATGTATAATTCAAAAAGTATAGGCCAATATGGCAACAAGCTACAATATTACGAGTTGTTGAACGTTGATCGTCCTTCATTCGCCGCATCTTAATCACAGTCCACTCTACTCGTATTCGTACAAAGTAAGTTTTAACCGCTAATTTCAAGTAAAATCGATCGCTCGCATCATTGCGAGCTCTATCTTGAGTATTAACGGCAAGCATGAAATGTAACCGATACTCAAGTTAAGTCGTTACCCTCACTTGTAGCGCAAAAAAAGGCCTTTTTCATGAATTTAAAAAAAAAACTACAATACTTTTTTAATCGATCAATATACCATCTTAAAGAACACATCTTGAAGAACTTTCAGTAATTTTTTTATTGAAAAATATTACATTGATTAGTGGCAAATGGCCGTCAATGAAATAATGTTTTTATATACACGGCTTGTGGTGACCAACATTGCGGCGAAGTGGATCATCTGAAAAAAAAATGCGGATGGATTTAGTCAAATATAAGTATAAACTAGTCTTTAATCGAAGGATTTTAAAAAATATTCATTTTTCACTAAATGGCGGACAGTCAAAGTTAATGGTTCGATTTTAACGGAAAAAAACGGCCGTTTTTTGGCTATGAAACGGCCATTTTTTTCGAAAAAAAATCGAACGATTAAAGACTACATTTTTATGTATTAAATAAGCCTGCAAAATTTCAAGAAGATCGGTTCATTAGTGTTCGAGTAATCTTGGTCACCGACTTCAGAAATGCCATTTTGAGAAAAACGCGTTTAAAGTTTCAATTTCAGTTCTTCAATTCACGGATTCTTCTCTTTCAACGCTCATATCTCAGTCAATTTTGTTCGGATCGACTTGAAATTTTCAGGACATATTCTCAGATACTCATACTTCAAATAAATGCAATCAAAAAACGATTTTTTCGAAATCGCAAGTGGGGGTAACCCCTTAAACCCCAAATTTCCGACGCTGCCTTTCCCTCTCCACATATACGCATGCGTACAATTGAGTTAAACGGAAACCCAAGCACATCTTGCAACAGTTTCGCACTGGCGTCAACGTTTCGTAAAATCATATCGTGACAACAGAGTGGAGGAGGAGTTTCCAGTCCCCATTTTGCGGTTAAATTATGTACAGCTAAAGTATAGTGAAACCTCAACAGCCAGCAGAGATCCCGTTAAGATATTCTAAAATGGCACGTGCTAGACGACAATTCCGCCTATCTCCCAGCCATATTCCGGTATTCGTATACAGGACACACAATACACATCAATTTTTATACATACTTTTACGTGCACTGGGAATCTGACTTTCCGGGATAACGAAATTGTAGTTGGAGTGAGATTTATCGATTACAAAATGTCGAAAATAAATGTATATCGCTGAATGTACTACCCCATTGAGTACCCTGTATTGCTTCTGAAAGTGGATCATCTGTAAAACATCTCCGTACCGCGAGCGTTGAAAACATTTGCTTTCTGCGTAAACGATGCAAATTGGATGAAATAATATTTTCTACTTTCAAACGTATCAGCGAAGTCACGAGGTGAATCGCTCAAAATCGCCGTGCAACCTTCTTGGTTTCAAGGTATTCCTTTCGCGAAGGGTCGTATTTAGTGGGGGTATGAGGGCCGAAAATGTCTAAACCTTATAAATTTGCGCGGAATTTTTCATTCCAGCTTATCGTTTGGTAGGAGTTATCTTTATTAAGTGCCACTGTAACTCATAATCAATTATCATACCCAACGATAAACTGGAATGAAACATGCCGTGCGAATTTAGCAGATTTAGACATTCTTCCATTTTCTCTCAAACGTCGCGAGTACGAACATGCTTCTGTTATACAAATGTTTCTAAGTTTTTCATTAATAGTTTCTTTGAACATTCGGTCATCCCCTGTTCGTATTGTCGTTACGGAATCTTTCGATTTTTTACACGCGTGAGCAGTTTATGTCATGCATCTAGAGTTATTACGTGTATAAATTATTAGATAGAAATGTGACCAGGGTGTCATCTTCATAAAGCGCCGTACAAATAAGACGATTTTTAGAGTCGTCATTTTTCGTTACAAATTCGGTAACTTGGCTTGACATTTTACCAGTGTACTGGTAAAATGTCAAGGTGGTGTTTTTACGATATTATAGACGAAAATCAGTTAATTATTAAATATTCGGGTTTGTGAAAGGAATGCCTTAAGGAAGCACACCTCTGTGACGTTTTCTCGGTTTTTTCTTGTCAGCTAGATTATTTATTTGGAATTTGGGGAAAGGGCATGTTTTTAAGCATACAATAAACGGATTCCGTGTGAATTTGTATTAATTTTTTGTTTTTATGATAAATTAACAACCTTATTGTGGTATAATAGAGCTTCTGTATCGGGCATGTGGTCAACGGCCGGATCGATAACTTGACAATGGTTGGGCTCAAAAATAAAAATATTCATCTATATAAATGTAGTTCTCGTTATACATAGCCATTTTAGATAGCTAATGCAATGAGGGAAAATTTGGTTTTTTTTTTCAAATTGAAAAACGGGCAATATTAGCCAGTGTTATGATTCCGGCCAAGTCGAAAAAAGCCGTTTCGAGAAAGAAGCGCCATTGGAAGTTTTAGTATACCTAAATCGTTGCGCTACCTTCTCTCACTAAATCACCTGTAACTTGGTCAGTTTTCAATATTTTGACTTGAAATTTTTCAGGTACCTTTGAATATCCACACTTTAAGAAAATGCACAAAATCGATTTGTTCACCCGTCAAAGTGGTGTGTCCCGCCTCAAAGCACATTGAAATATGTACCACGTAACATATACGTGCGAAAGAGATGACATACATTTTCGAACAGAGCTTTCTTATTTCGAACAGAGCAAACGAAAATCGTCAAGCTCTGTGTCAGGGAATTCTGCAGAGAGCTAAATAAAACTCAACCATCTATGAGATAACTCGGTTCGAAAATTCGTAAGGTTATGTTGACCTTCACTATGCCCTTAACCAGTATCTGAATGCGCAATTGCAATTTCATTTCAGTCCAGCTGTCCGTGTTTCATTAAAGAAGTGATAAAATCGTCCCTGTCGTGAATACTAGCGGATTCTATTGTTCGTCGACGCATTGTTTGCCGTTCGTATGGTTATTTTAGCCCTCGAGTAACCTGCCCTTTGTACGAATCTCTCTACATCTGCTCCTTCAGGCTGTCCAACTATCGAAGCTAAAAAAACCGTGTATCATAGATCCGCTAATTCCATTCTGCGTTCAACAGACGAGAGAAAATGGAGAGAGGAAATTCAATCTTTTTGCGCGCTAGCGGTCCAATCGAGTTCCGGACATCTTTGTCGATGCAAAATCATCCGCTGATTAGTAATTTTCCAGGTAGAATTCGATCGAACCAAAACTATTGGTCTTGGCAGTCTTGGGCACAATTTATTTGCGAGGCTAACTAAAGGTTAACAATGAATTAATTGTTAGTCACGACTTCAACAATTAAAAATTAATTAATTGTTAATGGCGACTATAACAATTAAAAATTAATTGTTAATCACGGCTATAACAATTAACAATTAATTAATTATGATTGTGAAAAGTCACGATTAACAATTAATTAATTATGATTGTGAAAACTCAAGATTAACAATTAACCGATTGTTAATTGTATGCTTATTAACGTATATTTTTTTCAAATCCCAAAAAAATAATCTGGTGAATATAAAAAAATGGAAGAACGACCTTTTTTCGGCCCGCCACTGTGGTGTCCTCCCTTCAGGTAGTAAACGTGACGCGTTCGTACGATGATGGAAATTATTGTCCCAATGCAGACCGCGCATTTGAGACGAATGGTGCATTTGTCAATCGACCCTTCATCCGATTTATGTTACTCACCATCGCTCGTATTGGAAAAACGTACGTGCAATTTTCAATAAGGGTTTAAATTCCCAGGTACTCGATTGTTCATGGATTCGAACGGGCTTGTGGATGACGTATCGGATGTATCAGAAGTGTCTGGGGTGCCAGGTGGCAGCGGTGGTTTCGTTTTGGTACATAAAGTAGCGACGCGTGCGGGCAAAAGGGCCATCGGGAATAAAAGAGAGAGGGGGCTGGATCACGGGTAGGTTGCGTGACTGGGCCATTCGTCTCTCGGCTTATCCTCCGACACACTTGGTATAAGAACTCTGCCTACCCCTGCCCATGAGAACTCTACCTACCACCTCCCTCAACCCCTGCGCCGGTCGGTTTACTTTTTCTTTACAGATAGCCTCAGCTACTGCGGAGATTTTGTTTCTCTCTCTCATGTTGATGGCGCAGACGTTCGTGACGTTGACCTGTGTTGCGAAAAGAGAACACAGGCCGCATCCCCACGAGCCGAACGATATATTGAAAAGTTGTGAGGGGCAGAAGAATATTCGTTTGATGAATATTCTATTTGGATTGAAAGGCGGTTTTTTGTGGTGGTTTAAGTATTTTCTCGGCGGTTCGAGTCGAACGCTGCCGCACGTGTTACCATTTCGATATTTTATCGATCCACCTCTTTATTATTTGCGCCTCGTGCTTTTCTGTTGAAAACATCGAAAAACAATGATTTATCGGCGAGGGCTCGCGAAGAGTTTCAAAGTTTATTCATCGTTTCGAAACTTTTATTCCGATTAAAATGGGAAGCTCGTTTCATTACCTTACGAAATTAATGAAAGACCAATGTGTTGGAATTAATCGAGCGTGACTTTTCTGTTACCACGCGAACAGATAAGGTATAATCCGGGTGCGAAATTTGCAAAGGGTCGTTCAGAGGAGGCAGTCAGAAACGAGAAGAACCACGCGATTGTTGAGGGTTCAAGAGGGTCGCGAGACAGGGAGAGAGAGAGAGAGAGAGGGCTGGAGATAGATCATGGGCGCGAAAATCGGAAAGGGTAAGATCACGACAGATCGAAGTCAAAACATTAGGAACGGCCCGGGGCTGAAGCCCAAAGTAGAGTACGGGAGGCGAGAGTGAAAGAGAAGGACGAACGGAGGGGTAAATCGAATTTGCTTATGAATGGCAGCGATTAGGGCTAATGCCCTTACGTTAGACCTCCCGCTATTGTGAGCTCGAGCGTACGGTTGAGCCTGGCATTGTCATTGGCGCGCCCAAATAATCTTCGTGTATGTACGTGTGTCTATATATCGTACTCTGGAAATATCTCCCTCTTGCCCTCTTCCTTCATACAATTTTTCTTGCCCCTATTGAATGCTGTTGCGTATTTGATCATTCGGGAGTTCGCCGAGTTTTCACAATGACTAAGTAACGTCAAAATCTAAAAGAACAAGCGATTTCTGCTTTTCCGAAATGGAAAAGCAGGTACAAATGCTATAAAAGTATTCATAAAGCAGCTCTCATACAGGATTAAACTTCTAAAATTTGAATAAAAGCTGCTCTTTGAATAAAAGCACGACTGTGAAATTTTCATCCGATTTTCAGTCGAAAAGAGAAGGGAAAGTGCCAACAATTAGGGGATCTCGGGGCAAGACGAATACCCGGGGTAAGATGCATCATAAGCCTAGCTACGAAAGAGTGTGTGTAAGCATAGTACTCCTGTTAGAGTTTGAAGGAGCGGCGGGGAGGTAAACGAGTGTGAAAGTATAATATCAACTGTGACGGAAGCACGCGTCTCGAGTGAGAAAACAATGTTAAAACGTTGTTATTTTTGGTAAAGTTTAACATCCATTTTGGTAAAGTCTAACATCCACTTTACCATCGTTAGGCAAGTAGGTAAACACCATGAAAGTGCTAGTTATCACTATAATAAGAACGGATTGTCAGAAATTTTCAAGATTACTGGGGGATTTTTTTGTTAATTCGTTAACCGTCTAACGGGGCAAGATGAATACAAGCTATCGCAAAGCCGCAATATTTTACAGCGTACCACTATTTACGTTAGAAAGGGTAAAATGAAACTAGTAAAGCATACGGTTCCTCTTCAACCGGTATTTCTACCAGGGCAAGAAAAAGAACTTACAAATGTATAAAATAACATGGAAGCAAGATTGTTCGGACTAATTCTACAAAACTTAGACGATTGGCTTATCAAATTGTTGGTATTGAGAATGAAACCACTTTTATAGGCGAAAGGTGCCAATAATTCGTGTCCCATAATTCTCCCAGCGCTGTTTCATGTTGCCCCGCATACGGGGTAAAATGGAAAAAATAAAGGTTTAATTGAAAATATGTATTGTATGGTACAAATCAGAAAGACTGATTTTACTGAGTGCTTCCAAATTCAAAAGATTAATAAAAGTTGATTAAATTGAAAAATAATTAAAGATGGTTGAGTCATATATGTAGTGTTTTATTTGAACATGACCTTAGCATTATCATCTTGCCCCTACTTCTTCTACACGTATAAAAATCTTCTAATAAAAATTCAACAAAATCCTCCACTGAAAACATCACAGAAGCAACGGCTTGTTTCTTCACTCTAAGCATCAACTATGTACTATTTAAGGGGTTACCCCCACTTGCGATTTTGAAAAAATCGATTTTTTATTACATTTTTTTTAAGTATAAGTATCTGAGAATATGTCCTGAACATTTCAAGTCGATCCGAAAAAAATTGACTGAGATATGAGCGTTGAAAGAGAAGAATCCGTAAATTGAAGAACTGAAATTGAAACTTTAAACGCGTTTTCCTCAAGATGGCATTTCTGAAGTCGGTGACCAAGATTACTCGAACACTAATGAACCGATCTTCTTGAAATTTTGCAAACTTATTTAATACATAAAAATGTAGTCTTTAATCGTTCGATTTTTTTTTCGTTAAAATCGAACCATTAACTTTGACTGTCCGCCATTTTGTGAAAAATGAATATTTTTTAAAATCCTTCGATTAAAGACTAGTTTACACTTATATTTGACTAAATCCATCCGCATTTTTTTTTGCAGATGATCCACTTCGCCGCAATGTTGGTCACCGCAAACCGTGTATATAAAAACATTATTTCATTGACGGCCATTTGCCACTAAGCAATGTAATATTTTTCAATAAAAAAATTACTGAAAGTTCTTCAAGATGTGTTCTTGAAGATGGTATATTGATCGATTGAAAAAGTTTTGTAGTTTTCGTTAAAAAATTCATGAAAAAGGCCTTTTTTGCGCTACAAATGGGGGTAACGCCTTAAGGAGTCTCGAGACAATTGACGATATGCTGTCATTTGAATCAAATTTAAACAGTACATTCTTCGATAAAACTTACCATTGAAGAAACACTTCTTATCGTTAGCATTGTAAGATGTCTAATTGTCATAATCTAAAGACGAAATTTTCATAATGTACTGACAAAGAACATCAATTAAGAGTCCACCATCGATTGTGTTGAAACTCACATATGTGAGAAAGCTTTGAAAACTAATAGAAACCACCCCTGAAAGAAATGCGTATCGGAAAGTGGTTTTGCAGTTTCACCCACAAGCAGTTCATCGATCTGAATAAAACAAAAACCAAAATTCTTCTAATGTAGAGCGATACAAAATCCACTATAGAATATTTACTTGAAAAAAAAAATTATTTAAGGGGTGATACGCGTTTCTCTAATGGGTCGTTTCCCCCATTGAGAACGTTTTTCCGCAGATAAAAACAATACGTGTCCTGATTTTCAGCGATGAGCGTAGGCATCGTCTCCCTATGGTAAAAGTGTTTCTTCAAGTGTAAATTTTACAGAAACGATGAGACAATCGATTAAACATTTTGAGGGTACAGTCAGTATGTCACAGAATTCACGGTATAAATTTGACTCAAATGGTAACATATCGTCAATTGTCCCGAAACTCCATAGATTCCCAAAAATACTGATTATAATACGTAGACAATTTAAAAATGTATCGGCAGCTAATGTATATTGACACAATATGATAATCCATATTTCCTTTTTATAAAAAAATAGGGCATCCATTTGTGAAGCAAATTTGTAAAAAAATGCAATGAGAAGTCTCTAAGTTAGATTACCCATTATTGCGTGATGAAATTATCGTGAACATGACTTCTCAATGCATTTTTGTCCAAATCTACTTTACAAATGGATGCCCTAGGTTCCGACCAAATAGCTTGAACCTCGCAATGCTAGTGTCTTATCATGTCTACACGATGTATTCTTTTATCATATACTCGGCTCGAAAGAACGATCCTCAAGTTTGCATCGTCGGACAGCAAAGAAACTTATTTTTTATTACTTCGGTTTCTTTAGTTTCATTACTACCCAACATCGTTTCCTGCAAGTTTATGGTGGACACCACTAATGCGGATCTTAAAGAACATTGGAGTGATCTTCGTAACGGAAAATTTGCCAAGAAATGTGGACAATTGAGGAAAAATATATTTTCGTTGAGTTCCAACGATGCTAACTTCAATACCATTCGAAAGACCGATTTTTGTGAAGAGACTTCATATACGACCCACGCAATGCAGAGGCGATCGAAGAGCAAAGTTATCTCATTTTTCTCTCACTCCCAGCCGCTCCCTTCTGGTATCTTTTCTCGGCCCTACGGCACTTCGTATCTGAGTGCATTCTTGATCCCTGAGATTGCGACCCTGTTCGGTGATAAAAGTCCACTGGAAATAAGTTTCGTTGCGTAACAGTGACAAAAAAATAGCGAACAAAAAGGGCTATGTGAAATCTCCGAGAAAAACATTCGTGTTTTCGAACGGGGTCATATATATGTATATCGACACAAGTTGGTCGAGGGAAAGAAACGTGTGAAAAATAGGCAGAAAGAATTGGGGCGGAACGGGCAGAGAAAATAGGCCACGGCAGATCGATGCTCGTGCGAGAGTCTCCCTCCTGGCTGAACTCACCATTTTCTGGCCTACGTGAGTGAGAGAAAGCCTCCTCGAAACATAATATATCAACCCGAGCAAACAATAACTCTCGAATCCAAAACATTGTAGACAGAATAATAGAAAAAAAGTAGAGAGAAAGAAAAACATTTATTTTCGGGACAGTCCTATAATTAACCTCGACGGGAAAACGTTTCTTGTCACGAAATCCTATATAGATACACATCTGAAGGAATATAGAAAATATTTATGGGCTGACAGAGTTTCGTATTAAGAATATAATTTAGTTGTTCAGTTAATAGAGCTATTTAATTAAGGCGGTATTCTAGTCTAGAAAGTTGAAAATAATTATTTCCTTGTCAGTTTCTTAAAGTATAGATTCTTAAGAATACGTCCTTGAAAGAATGACGTTGAAGTTTCCATCGTTCCTTCATTTTTATTATTATTCGAAGCCTTTTTTTGCAACTTAAGGTGGTAAGTCTGTAATTAAAACACGTAAAAACATTGAAGTGATTTTCATAGCCTAAAACGACCCGAAAGAAATTTATCAATAAAAAATAATTCATTTTCGTTGCGTTCCAACGATCCAAACTTCAAGATCATCGTGAAAGGAAATTTCTAGATTCCCAATATTTCTGCCAACAAACGAGACTAGAATAGGATCGACCGGTCCTATTAAGGACTACTACGTACGAACTTGAGATGCTTCTAAGGAAGCTAGAACTGCTTGCAGGGGAAAACGAGCTCCAAAAAATCGTCATTTCGAAATCGAGGAAAGCACACTTCACGAGGCAGAAATGGCCGATTGATATAACATAAGTATAGAATGCCACTATACCACTTAGATAGTTGCAGTTACCTGAAATTTTACTCAATACTTAGGACGCGATTTTCTCGAAAATACTTTTCACAACCTGGTTGCCATAAAATCTCGAGTTCTATTCAACCGATTGACGTCACATTTGGTATATTACTATTTTTTTTAGTTTTATCTTTAGAAAAAATAGGGCGGAAAATTAACGTTTTTTCAGACAGTCGCCATTTAAACTATTTTTTCTCATCGGTACCTGCCGTCATGACATTCATATTGATCAAGAAAATTGGTTTTATCTCTGTTTCAGACGAATGGAAGCTTTGGCATCATGTCAAACGCCCCAACTTCTTAAAACATGAATAAAAAGACTTTAAAAATGGATAGAAAAAATATATTTTTTCTTATCGAGCCCGAAAAAATGCCCGCATTGGGGACTCTAGTATAAAATACCCCGTTGCGATAAGATGCAATATAATACACGGCAGAATTATTTTTTAACCATACTAAGAAGCTTGTTTTGATGAAACCACACTGGCCGTCTCTTAGCAAAAAATTAAGTGAGGCAAAGATATTTGGTTATAGAAAACGGCGTTTATTGATGAAATAAAAATATATGTACATTTTATTCCAATTGCCATCTGATTGTACAAACGTTTCTAACCGTTGGTGAAGTTACTCATTGACTGGAAATCATCCGAGGGATTAGATATAAGAACCCCTGCACAGGAAAAAAGCGTCAGCCAGGAATTGAATCAGCGTTTGGGGAAACGCTTTGTCATCGAGGTGGAGGGAGATTGAGGGGAAAAAACCTGCCAAGTGCATGTTGGCCTACGTATAAACCGAAGTTACGTAGCCGTGGGATTGTGTAATCATTTGAAGAATCAATGTTCAACTGATATGTAGTGATTCTTGTGTGAGATGAATCACAATAATTTATTGCATACTAGTTTCAATGGCATTCAATAATCCGCAATCATGGTACTTTAATGGTACAAATGAGTTGGAAGGGGGGGGGTGCGTTTTGGGTTTTTTACGAAGCTTTGAACAACCTGCCACAAAGATATTTGTGCAGACCTCTCATAAAGTTCCCCTCAAGTAAACTCACAAGCAACATCACTCGAGTGTCCGCCTTCGTTTTTATTAAAAATCATATGATAAAGAATTGAAAACCGTTAGAAACATGTTTTTTCGGCGGAAAAGCAGTTTTGAGGGGGGAACCCACCCCTGAAATGAAGGCATATCACCCCTTTTTATATGTTTTTCGAAACTCCTTAGTGTAATTTTCATCGCTTCACATAAGAAGACTTTTGTTTTTTATTTAATTCGAATAGGTGGACTGCTTGTAGGTAAAACTGCAAAATTACCCCTCGACATGCCTTTGTTTGAGGGGTGGTACCCCGCCTTAAACCGGTGTTTCCGCCGATAATAGAAATACGTGTCTTATAGTTTCCAATGCCTTATCACAAATATGAATTTCAACGAAATCGAAGCCGGACACTTGAGTGATGTTCCTTGTCAGCCACAGCTTGGTTTTTTCATATATATCCCCTGAATTCCTTGATGATGCTTGACCAAAATAATATTGGTCGAAAAGTTTGATCACATGCTAGTACCCTAAATACTTGAGATTTTTCAGATCAACAGTGCAAAAACTGTAGAGGGGAGGGGGGCCATCGCATATCACTTTAAAGCTTGACATTTAGCAAACGGGGCTGGCAATGTAAAAATGATCAGTGGAACCTCAATTCCATTTTGAAAGACCTCTCCAATGATACCCCACTCGTAGGACGCGAAAAAAGTGTTCCCCATTTGACGTATGAGGAAAACGCCTAAAAGCGATTTTTTTTTCAAGATTCAGCTCCATATTTATTGAGATTCCCATACGAATCGTCTACTTGCACAATTTTATGTACATAGCTTTGAAATTGTAAAGAATCGACGGATGTGAAAATGTGACAGATGGACGAACAGACATGACGAAGTTGCAAGGGTTCCTAGTTTGACTAGGGAGCCCTAAAAATGTCGGGAAGAGTTCTCTAAACGCGTGTACACACACACACACACACACACACACACACGCGCGCGCGCGCGCGCGCGCGCACACACACGTCACGCTGACGATTTTCCGGGGATCAGGCTGCGATCGTTGCCGCTATTGCGGTCATTAACGTTAAATTATACTGCATGTGGTGGCAACCCCGGGTTAACCACTAGTCACAATTGAACCTGCTCGAACTAAGCGTTCGCGACACATCGAGCAATCGGAAGATTGAGAGTGGACGGTCAAAATGGATGGGCCAAAAGACAGGAGAGACAGGGAACAATTGGGATCGACGGTAACGACTCGCAGGTCGGTACCATACACGATCGACGTTTTTTCATAGCTCACGAAAGGACGTCGAGGAACAAAATGGAATAGTGAATTTTCGTTTCGATTCATCTGCATTGAAAAAAATTGAAAAATAGGGTAGGTTTACCTAAGTTGTACCATATGATTCATGATGTTAGAGTTTTCACCATTACAATGCAGAGAAAATCAATGCTTTTTAATTGTTCGAATTGTGTTTGGGTGTGAAAATTACCCGAACGTTTTTACGTATTCTTGTAAAAAATTTGTGTCCCAAATTTGCAAAGAAAGAAGGCTTTGGAGAAGTATAAAAGTAAAGAAATAAAAAATAAACACACGAAATCGTTGCATTCCAAGGATGCAAACTTCAACGTCATCATGGTTTACATAGCGTGTGTCACACAGCACCGCCGATGGATACGAACGGAAGTAGTGCTAGCACATCATGGTGCGGAAGTTTGCATCGCTGGAATGCAATAAAAGTTCCTTTTCATTTCTTGATTTTATTATTATCCAAAATCATATTTGGAGATTAAGACTGTAGATCGCTAGATAAGAATCCTAAATGACATGTTTGTCTGATTTTCGTAGCTTAGGTCTGCTAAAGAAAATTTGAGAAGTTAAAAAAAATGTTGCATTCGAGTGATGCAATCTTCAACGATATAGTCTACCTGAGAATTACAAAAACTTGCTGCCGTTTCGTAAAGTATGTTATTATTTATTTTTCTAATATTTAGGTCACATCTATTATATTCGCTGCTCTTATATGGAGTGCTGTGGAATTGTTGTGGCACGTGGTATGCGCAAAAAAGTAAACTACCATTTAAAAAAAAACGTTAAATTTTGATAACCTCAAGAACCGCGTTTCGTTCGGATGTCATGCCTGATTCGTACCCGTAATATTGTCCGCAGCTGCACCGCTATAATTGAAGAATAATTGTACGGTTATTTCAGGCAGACCTAATATTATTCAAGCTCATCAACATTACATGAGGATATCAGATAATTGATAGGTAAACCCAAATAAAAATGAACTAGTTCGGTAACCGCAACGGTACGACCCGACAAGAATATTGTGGGTATTTCAAGGAGATTTAATTTGGTTCCGGGTTCACGAACTTTCTGCCGGGGTCAACGGGCAGGTTACAAATGACGTACACGACGGATCCGGACCATCGTGAATACTATGTCAACCACTTTTTGTGTTACGAGTACAGTTGCGGATAAATTTGGTACGATATGATGTTGAAGTTTGCATCGTTGTAACGCAATGAAAATTAATTCCTTCCAGTTTCTAAAATTTCTCTTTGGTCAATTCAGGATGTGAAAATCGCTCGTCCATTTTTATGTCCTCTCGAGAAATCACGAACTTGAATTCAAACCAAGCAAAATTCGATTATGATCAAAGTAAAGAAATAAAACAATCTTTGCATTCAAACGATGAAATCTTTAACGTCATAGCACGATTGATAGATCAATATTGTTACATCGTACATTGAGAATTTTTTTTTTAACTGGACATGCACAAACCGCTTTCCGACAATTTGTTAATTTATAGTTCGTTTTGTACACGCACAGTAAATACCTACATTAACTAATGACACTAATCGTTTTCGTTTAGGATTAAAGGCGTTGAGAAAAGCAGATAGTGTTGGAGTTTGCATCGTTAGGATGCAACGAAAATCCACCCTCGTTTTTTTATTTTCAATTTCTTTACTCGTATTATTATCTAAAACGTTTTTTCGCAGATTCAGGTTACACGTCCCTAATGTCAGGAAAAACGTTGCAGTATAAGAAAAAAAAATTCCGTTGCATTCCGGCAACGCAAACTTCAAGACTATCATTAGCAGGCTCCTCTTGCAAACTCGACTACAATGTCGATTTTGCATGAAGATTTCATCAATGCGGTATTCATCACGGCAAATCCGCACCTTTCTGTTGCGGCAAGTGCTTTCATCAATTGCTGGCAAGTGTATATTCGTAACCGTCCTTTGCATTTCTCAGTCCCTTCAATGGCGATCGTATCGGGGAAAATTAGACAAAATGATGTTCACCTATATGAAGCCCCGCACTCGTATGCCCCGAGATCAATCTTCCGCTGGTCCTTAAGAACGTGCCGTTATGCCTATGAAAAGTCCCGGATTACGCCACGTGATGAGTATAACGAGTTGAGGATAAACGTCACGACCCCGTTGCCGTAAAAATTCTGGACGTGGAGCTTTCAACGTATGACGTAATATGTGCTATACACCCCTGCTGTGTGCGCATGAGGAAAGTTTGAGGGAAAAGTTACGCCAATCATGAAAAACGAATTCGATCGTCGTGTCGTAACGAAGGATTTAATCGTGCTGGACGTACACGCTGCCCTCGATCGATCTTAACATGTCCGCGCAAATTCGGCTCCTGCTACGGGTGTGCTAATGCGGTTTTCTGACCCTAAAACTACCAATTTATATTTTATCGCAGCTCTATATCCGTTCACTGCTCTATTCGTGTCTCTCATTTCGTCCACGGTGTGACGCCTTCTCTCGCAGAGTTATTATTATCTCGCATATAAACGGATGAGGTTACTTCACTGGCATCCAACATCGGATTCCGCTCATGCCGCAACGACGTCAATTATAAATATCATCTCTTCACAACAAATCCCAAATAAAAAGGGAAACAGTGGCATTAGTCAGTTTGTCCTGAGTTTGGGTAAACTCAGGAACGAATCACGCGCAACTTCAGTAAAACACAACCAACAGTAATATGATATTCAGTAGTGGATAGACGCAGGTTTTCCTCAGTTACCCTGTAAAACTCTCGTGCACATGTTATACTGAAATATATTAGAAAAGAATGGTTATCTCGTGGACTTGAAATAAAATAGTGGAGAGAGGTAGTTAAAATCCAAAGTGCGTGCGAAGTAGCATTGAAAATAAAAAGAAAAACGTCATTTGGTATCAACTATCCAAATAGGAAATCTGGTCGCTGAAGAAAAGAGTTTCCATAAAATGAAAATCCAGGAACCAAAAAAGTCGTTTGTAATAAAAAAAAGTTAACGAACTACGAGTGCTTACGATAAATGAACGTTAAGCGGATCAGACCCGAAGTTCATGGAATTTCACATACTTCGCTCCTTACGACAAATTTCGTAATTTCACGAAATTATCCTTGACTTTTTACCTCTCATCGGGAGAACGACCTATATGGAGTAGAAAAGATAATGGCATCGTTGGGAGGGTTGTGCGCACCTTCCGGAGCACGCGGAGCGGGTGTGTAGGTGTGAGTGTGGAGAGAAGAGCTTGCGTAGTACTCGAAGAGGAGTACGATGGGCGGATGAGGGGGGAGAGTGGGAAGGGGGAGAGGGAGGTGAGCTCGCTCTCTCAGAGTTCATCGACTACTGACGTCATACTGCGCTCAACTCCATCCTCTCCCCGTACCCTGTAAAGAATCGCTAGTAGACTTTACTACGTCACGTTATAAAACGAGTAGCGTGTGGCGCCGCGGTGCCCAACCGATCAACCAGGCCAGAGGGAGAGGAGACGGATGGGTGGTGCACGCCCGCGCATACAACGAAGGTATATCGGATCGCGAAAAAGAGAGAAGGGATTAAATCGGGTTTGCGCTATGCAGACTCGGCGGCTCTTGGAATCAGGAAGCCTAGTTCGATCCGGCCCCGATTTGCTAAGATTCGGGTCGTTTTCTTAGATTATGCACCAACACACATATCCATGTGTATGCCTACGTATCTATGTACATACATGTGTAGGGGAGAGGAAGAAGTCCTGCCCATCCTCTTTATGTAATCTGTCCATTTGTAATCATAATGACAAGAACACAACGTTGGTGACGGTCGTCGATTTCGTTGAAACTTATACATATGGTAGAGCATTAAAAATCATCAGATACGTTTTTTTTATCGGCGGGAAAACGGTTTCCAGGGGTGCAGCTACCCCTCGGAGTGGAGCATGTCAATGCCTGATTTTGCAGTTCCATCCGCAAGCGGTCTACTGATTTCGGCGAAAGAAAAACGAATATTCTTCTAGAGCGAATCCATCAAAAATCCACTATGGGCATGTAGACAAAAAAAAATGAAAGTTAAGGTATAGGGGCCCATTTTTCTTTTCTCATACTCCATATGTAAAAAGGGGGCGTTAAAATAAATGAAACAGGTAGAAGTTTATAGCAGGGATAAAATGAAAGTATACGCATTTTTGCATTTTTGCCGGATAGCCAGCTTAAGGGGGTTAACCAAATTCCACACATCTTCGACGATTTTTATTGAAATTGAGGCTTTTGGGGGAAGTGAATGGTGAATTCGTATTCAGGAGGTAAACATGCATCGATATGGACTTATAAAATAAATTATTGAAAATCCGATTTTTTCGCTATTTTCGCAAAAATCTGGTGGCTCCACTAAACTGCCCGTAATTGTGTTCTGTTTCGATTTGGAACTTCACCCGGGACTCTTTCTTTTTGTAATCGCATCCTCCTTAAAACATCGTTTGATTCACCGAGGCCCGGTCATTTTTTCATTTTTGGTCAAATTGCGAGGTGCACCAACGGTTTTCGCGATTTTTTTCGTACACCAGCTTTGCCTCTTTTTAAGCCATTGTTCAAGTGCGGTTTCCAGAAAAACTGATCGAGCTATCGAAATGAAGCAAGCGGCATCCCTTAGGTCTGCCAAAATTCTTTTCGAAGCTCCCCGTTAAGATTATGTCCCTCAAGTAGGACAAACGCTACGACTGTTTGAAATTGTGGGGTTTAGACGATTTCGGAAAATTTGCCGGAAGAGTCGAATATGATTTTTTAAAGATTTGGAGCACTTCAAGGGTCTGTCTGGTAGGAAATTTTCCGCCGATTACGAACATGACCGACTTTGTGACGAAAGCTCAAAATTACGGGGCTTAACGCAAAAAACGTGTTTGCACACGATTTTGAGAATTAAAAAAAAATGTTGGTTTCTGGGGAACAGTAGGGATGAATTTGTGTTCAGGGGGTAAAAATACTTTGATATATAATTAGAAACAAATATTAAGAGTAAATTTGAAAATCCCATCTCGGTAAAAAATAAGTGGCTCCACTGAATCGTCGATCACTTATTTTCGGTTCGAATTTGAATCTCTGCTTTATGCGCATTCTCTTCGCAATAGTTTTCTCTTCAAAATGCCATTTGATTCATGGAGTTCCGATGATTTTTCGATTTTCGGCCGAAATTCAAAGACGAAGTTTTCCCTACATACCCCTTTGCCTTTTTTGTCGACCATTTTTCAAATGGACTTTCCGGGAAAGTTGATTGAGATATCGGAATGAATCAAGGAGCGAAACATTTCCCGCCGATTACACGGAGTTTTTCCCCAACAGCTGAACATTACGTCGGATAAGTCTTCTCTTTAATTGAAACCGGTTGATTGCTTGTGAATGAAACTGCAAACCGAGCCTTTTAAATGATTAATTCGAAGAAGTGGTTTCACCCCATGAAACTGGTATTCCGCCAATAAACAAAAATACGTATCAAATAGTTTTTAATGCTCTACCATATACACGAGTTTCAACAAACTCTTTGTGGGGTTGAGACCACGAAAATGGAGGCAACCATACGAAAATAATCAGCCAGGTGTGCGTTAAGAAATTTTAGCACAAACATACTCTAAAATTTAGCAACATTGAAGGATGATTCCTCCAAACTTAGGCTCAAGTTCAGACTTTCTACAAAGTGGCGCGTAGCTCCTGTCACTAATATTTAATGACGCAGGCATGCTTCAGAAACTAGGCACTAGGAATCTGATGGATTTGGACCTACACGCATTCCTCATTAGCCTCGTCTTATCATTTATCGCGTTGGGTTCAATCCTTGTGTCTTCTCAATAGGGCATGAAAAAATGCAATACCCATTATTGGTCGAATCACGTCGGGTCGCAAACGTCATTTCGACTCAACTGACTGTCCCTGTTTAGAGGGCCACAAAAGCGTGTAGGTAATTAAAAAAAATATATAGTAGACGCACGGAATGTACAGGTCTTTCCAATGGCTATCTGCTGACCAGAGCTACTCACTTTCCCCATATATGTACATTTGAATACACTGTCCACGATGTTGAGGGGTCTACAAAAGCGATAACGTGCAAAAATATGATCTTCTATGGCATACTTATATACCCTAGGCTTTTACCTTTAACCTGCAACGAAGATTTTGTAAAATCGAAGTGGAAAGAACGCAAATTGCGTGTATTCTAAATCGATTCTTCGATCCCTCGATCAAGAACGATGACAAGTTCTGTCAATCATACATATACGTGAATCCAATATTAAATTCAATATGTTGGTAAGAAAAGGAAACATTTGTGATGAAAGGATGTTCAGGAAAAAATCAATGTACAACGGAAACTTTCTTACGTCGATGTCGACGTCACAAATTTCTTTTTTCTTCCGCGGTTAACGATTTCCTGTACGCAATAAATAAATAAAAATATCAGAAAACCAGTTCAATATAATTCGTTTGGCCCGCATTATGTCATTTACGATCGAACTCCTATCGTTATATGAAACACGTGCGCACATCGTTCTAACATTTTGCACGTCGACATCATACACTGGTAAACAAAGTTATATTGATTTTAGCTGGTATCTCAATGAAACTACGTGATCAATAGATTACACGTTCGTACATATGTGCGCACAAACAGAGTACCCGACCAACTTTCGATGACTAGTCAGGCTTTATTCAATGTTCTGTAATTGAAATTGCTTTGCTCCCTAATGGAAAATCGAGGTAAACATTTTTGGGTCAAATTTTCCCTTCTGTATATATATCAGCTATTTTGCATCCGTTATATCTATGTGATGTTGAACAACAACACATCTGATTTAGTTGCTTTGATGACAGACCTCAATTGTTTTAAACAAGTCGTCAATTTTTCTGGCAGCCGATCCTGAGATTGAAGTTTGCATCGTTGGATTCTAATGACAATTCATATTTCTGAATTACTGAATTTCCTATGACAGAATTTACCTACGAACATCGCCCAAATAAAAGAAAAACTTATTTCAAGATTGACAATATGAAACCTACAGAAAAAGATTTGGTAAAATACGAAAAAAAAAAAGGAAATTAAAACAAGAAATAAAACTTCAACTGACTTGAACTTGACTGAATTTAACTTTACATAAATATGGTAACATTAATCTAAAAGTGATGTTTCGAGCCATTGTGGTTTACGTGAAGTTAAGTACGGGGCTGATAGGCTACCATGAGGACGATCTTCGAGGTCGAATGTCCGAAAATCATTTTTCTCTTCGAGCAGACACATATATGCGGCTTTCTTTTGCTTGGAGAAAAAAAAATGATACGTATATGAATAAAAAATGCACATTCAGTGCTGGTGTCGTAAAACTGAAAATAATACGGAATCGCCTAACCCGCAGCCTTTTCCCGTGTCCTAGAGTATTGATCGCAAGTGGTACGTTGAGCGCCCACGAGGGCGCGCCGCATAAACTCCCGCGCATCTACGACCTCTCCTCAATCTCCCCACTCCGTAAAAAACTGCGTGAAGCGAAAACCCCCTCCATCGGGTCTCTCCCGCGCGTTTACCCTCTCCTGAGGGACCAAGCCTTGGCCCAGCCACCCCTGAGACGTTTCTTGCCGCCTGGCGTGGGCAAGCGAAAACGAGGGAGCGTCGTGATTTCCCCTCTATCCAACTTTTCCCGCCCTTTCGCGAAAGCGCGGGAAAACTCGCCCCCCACTTTTTTCTTTTCGTTTCCCGCGCCCTCTCGCGCTCTTTCTCCCTTTGACACGTACATACGCGCTCTCTCCTTGACTCGTGTGCGCTTATTTTTCGTCACGGGACGGTAAAAAAAACCGCGAGTATTGCGTCCTCCGCGCACGCCACCTGCGACGAAGCGTAAGAGAAAAAATCACGTGGCGCTTACGGAGAGGGGTAGGCAGGGGGGTGGAAAAAATTACATTTCTTTCGTCCTTTTCTCCGCGCGCCGTTTGTTTTGCTCGTTATCCACGCGTGGATATGATATGGATTCGTTTGCGTTACACCGCCGCCAAAAACGACCCTGGGGGCTTTCGCATATCCACTCACCCTCCGATCTCGGCGCGAGTGTTCCCTGGTTTCTCCATTCACTTAAGTTTACAAAAAAAAAACTTGAAAAAAGCTGCGATATTACGTTGTACTTTTTCACGCGCAGTCTCGGCCCGAGATTGCTTTTTTACATTCTATCATCCCTTGTATTCGCAATGAACAAAAAAAGAAAAAAAAATCCTGTCAACGTGATTCCGAAACATACGAGGGCCTCGAATTTCATCCTGATGCATATAGACGTTTCGCCTTGACTTTCGCGTAACGTTAAGGCAGGATTCTACTTTGAAACTTTGAAAAGGCTAAATTGGATGAAAACACCCACCTGGAACACGTCGAAGGCATATTATATGGCCCAGGCATCACTGATTGAGGGTAAGATAATGTTTTCTACGATTTATCACTCATCAAAACTTTAAACGCGTTTTTCTCGAAACGACATTTTCAAGTACCGTGGTCGTGACAACTCAAAAAGTACTGAACCGATCCTTATGAAATTTGGAACACATATTCTATATGTGTGTACCAACCGACCTAACTACACGGAGAGAATTAAATGTTAAAAATTACCGTGCAGTAACGGTAACCAGATGACAACCCTGAAACTTCGCTTATTATTGTTGGGTAGAACACAGATTTTCACGAAAATAAAATAAAATTTCTTCTTCAGATAGAAAATTTTACCAAATTTTCTAGTAAATTTCGATGTGTAACAAAATACGCAAAACTTAAATTTGAAAAATATATAATATCAGCGAAATTTTACTGTGCATTTTAGTATTTTATGCCTTTCAGAAATGTCTATAAAAAAGTATCGTCTTTATAAAAGTTATTTTAAGATTTATTATAAAATTTAATGAATGTTACAGGAAAATGTATTGTGCTCTCGGTAAAAATTATCGTGCGCGCTTGGTTCAAATTATCGTGCGGTACGGAACGGGAATTTTGAGGCACTGCATTGTAAAAATTCCCCTTCATTCCTTTCACTTCAGAATGGTATGGTGTTGGGGGTAAGTAGGGGAGCGCGATTTCTTTATGGCACGATGGGACTTCCCAAAAAAATTTCGTCTAAACTGCGTACATCGCCGGTTCGGTTTAGCCTGAAGCCTCAGTCGCATGCAGTGTCTCGCTGCGAGAAAGTGACACGTAGCGATCGTGTTAAATGATGACGAAGTAATATGTGCGCAAATTAGCCACATCACTCGAGCCTACGATGGTACAAAATGTATTATAAATAAATGTTAGTATTAAACGAAAAATAAATTCTAATGATTAAATTTGTCTCCTTATCCGTTTGTTGACTATACCAATTTATATGGAAGAAAAAAATGTTCCCAACAAAAAACAAACAGCATTAATTTCTACCAATTTTTCAATAGTAAATAATATTCATTATTATTATTATGGTTATTGTTATTTCGGTTATTATTATGATTATTATAGCACCAGTTTTTGAAGAAAAAATACATTTTACTAAGGATTTCTTCAATCGAGAATTTAAATTTTACCAGCCTTATAGGGAATTGTATTTGAGGATTCGGCTTCGATCCGGCCAGTGAAGGTTATTCCAAAGTCAACAGTGGAATTAGAAGATGTTTACGTTTCGGCCCTCTGGTTCGGGTCCTCTTCAGAAATTTTATTTTTCTGTATATAATATGATACACATTTTGTCATAATAATGGTTTTACATTATTATGACAAAACAAACATTATTATGACAAAATGTGTATCATATTATATACAGAAAAATAAAATTTCTGAAGAGGACCCGAACCAGAGGGCTGAAACGTAAACATCTTCTAATTCCACTGTTGACTTTGGAATAACCTTCACTGGCCGGATCGAAGCCGAATCCTCAAAGACTATCTTGTCATCTACACGGCCGCACACAACTCTGGCTCACTTATAGGGAATTTTTCTTCCGAGGTTGACGCAGGTAAATTTTACTGTGCAGCACCGTAAAAATAACGTACGGCGCGGTTGGTAATTTTTAACCGACAGTAGGTAAATTTTCGAACATACATGCTAAATTTGACTGTCTCCAATTTTTACCCTTCTTGTATAGTAAAATTTGAACTACGTATTTGAAATTTTCTGTAACGTGAGTTAAAAAAAACTTGACGCATACGAATTATTATGTTTATCTCACTTGTCACCACATTGAAATATATCACGGTAATTTTTACCGTGAAATTCACCACAAAAATTACTTTTTAATTCTCTCCGTGTACAATCAACTTAAAATTTTGATTAGAACTATTTTTTTGTTGCAAAAAAAGACCCAAAAAAACGCATTTTTTTTCGTATTTTAGCCGCCATTTTGTTAATTTTGCACGTATATAAAATATTCTAGTTAGGTCGGTTCCTGAAGACATACTGAACATGAAACTATTTGATTTTTTTGTTTCAGACCATCCGTCGGGAAGATTTCACGACCACGGCAACGGTACCTACATTTCGAGGCGTTGGCTTTAAACATATTTTACGTGTACAAAACATGAATAAAACACATTTGAAATTTTTTTTTATGTACTTAAAGAGTGTATTTATTGAACAGTTTAAACCCCATATCGATATCTTTAATAGTATTCTCAGAAAAAATTCACGAAAATAGCGTTTTTTTCATGGTTTCAAAGTAGAATCCTGCCTTAAACGCGAAAGGAGTTTGCAATTTGACACATATTATTCTGCCATCCGATGAAAGTGCGCTTCTTTTTACGATTTTTCTTGCAAAAGTATTTCAGTGACGACGGTAACGAAGATCTTGCGTGCTATTTATAGGGCGGGCAAATTTACAGATAGGAAGAAAAAATGTGGAGCAGTTAGAGCCTAGTTCTATCATGCTGGCGTGATTTTCTCTTGACACGCGAACTCTGTCTACCGATTGTACGATTTTTTTACGATAACTACTGGATCTAGAACAGCCTCGTACTATTGTCCTTTTTCTCGTTACTATTGTTATCATTATTATTCCACGCGCGAATGCGAATCTCGGATTTCGTCCTTCATTTTTCACGTCAACTGTAAAAGCCTAATAGGTATTCGGTTTAAGGCCTTAGGCCACCAGTAACGGGTATAAAATCATGTGCGTATTTAATAATTTGTTTCGTATGAAAAAGTGATTCGCTCATAAAATAAATTACACATCTATTTAGTATGAATATCAAGTAGTTGGGAAATATATTTTTTTTTTAACGTACAAAATGACCGACTGCTAATATTTTCTTTTGTTGTCTTTTTAGACGCTCCACGGCGTGAAATTTAGCATCGACAATTTTTGACCTAGAACAAAAAACAAAAATTCCCGTCAATCTACATTAGAATACCTAGAGCATAAACTGCTCATAAAATGAAAATTTTTCGATTAATCAGAAATTCCGTACGCACTTCTCTGCGAAATGCAATTGGGAACATAACTTTTAAATTTGACGTAAATCGAGTGAAAATTGGTGAAGTTATTTGTCGCGCCAATTGGAAAAAAGCTGTTTCGAGTAGTCGGCCATGTTGTACATCGAAAAAAAAAAAAATTCTAACCGCTTGATATTCATACTAAATAGATGTGTAATTTATTTTATGAGTGAATCACTTTTTCATACGAAAAAAAATTTTTTAATTCACACATGATTTTATATCCGTTACTGTGGTCTTAAACGAAAAAATTTTTTATATTCATGTTTACGGCAACTTATTGATTTTTTTCCATACGAACACATACTTTCGTGTATACATAAATACACACACATTCATATAGTACCTGTACTATTTACGGAGCATTAATCGTGTTCATCGTCGCCTGAAAGAGTGTTATAGTACTCGCTGTGCACCTGTCAGTTACCGATATGCACATGCGGTAACCCGACGATACGGTGGCCGGAAACTCACGTCAAGCTAGAGCGAAATACACGTATGTAGATATAAAATTGCCATTATATTTTGCGCTATCGCACAATTCACCGCCTGCCCTCAAGCTCGATGTTCGTCAAGATTCAAAAACGCGATAGCCGCTGACCCCGATGTATTGTAATAATAAAAAAAATGCGAGAACGAGACAAAAAAACATGTCCGCGATTTGAAGAGGTATTATGAAGTGAAGAAAATTATCTATCAATATTCTATTATGATTTTTACGATATTTAATGGACAACGTATGATCTAAATGCATATGTGAAAAGTGCCCAACCAATGTGCATGCATATATGTATATGGAATAGAATATAGATATGCGCGCGTGTGTGTGTGTGTGTGGAGATGTGTCTGTTTGCTACTCGACCATGTAGATATTGAACATCCGACTCAAGTTTATTAAGTTACGAGAATAAATGTGAGGGTATATACGTGTATTATGACGATGTAACATTGTCGTAACGGGCCGTAAGCTTGAAACGCTACGCTTCATCCGGAAATAGGTAATCAGCCACCACCACTTGCATTACCATTACCAGCACGTGAGGAAGAGGGGGAGAGAGAGAGATAGAGAGAGAGAGAGAGAGAGAGAGAGAGAGAGAGAGAGAGAGAGAGAGAGAGAGAGAGAGACAGCGAGAGCGAGACGGATAGAAGTCTCTTTATTAGTATGCATTTATGACAATGCTCCTTTATGCGCGATGAGTATGCAGATATGCATGTAGGCGAAACCGTTCGTCTCGGAATCAATGTTAAGAAAATGATTAATGACGTGTGCCATGATCGTCTGCGAACCACGCGTATTGTTTTTTCTCATACAGTTTTTTGACCCTGGTGTAATATTTTGCCAGCTACCATTGGAGCCTCGAAATCAGTAGGGACTTTTTATATAAATGTTTTTTTCAGCCCTGATTGGCTGAGCGATGGAAGTATCGGTTGGAAAATCATTTGGTGGTGACTGGTAGTCGTTTCGGTTTGACTAACGATCACCACCGAACGATACTGCATCGAACGATGCCAACCCCGATCAGGGTGAAAAATCCTTCAATTTCACATCCCTCGAACAGCACGGAGCTGCCGCTACGAAAGCGTCCACGTAGATGTTCGTTTCTACGCGTACGTTTGTGTGCAGAAGACCGGAGGAGAAAACGCTCTCTTCGGGGAGTGCGGGGAAAGGATGAACGTTGCGAACATGACTCGCCCCTTTGCCCATAATAATCGCAACGTAGTACTACCGGCTGACATATAAACTATATATCTATGCACTTATACACTTATAGCATATCCTCTGTACGTTATCCATACGAATTTATTATTCAACGACGACGATTATTCAGCAGAAGGCGCGTAACTCGGCGTCGATACGCGTCGTAAACTATTCAAATTTCAGCTATTAAAAAGACAGACCGCGCGAGGAGAAGTTACTCCCTCACGAATCTCGCTGTACAAATGGCCGATGTGAAAGAACAGAAAAATTCTCGGGCGTCCGTAAGCTCGTTAAAGGAGAAAAAGAAATAAGCAAGGTGATATGATAAATATTAGGTACATATCATTTGTAAAACGCTATTCGGAGCATGGTAAAGAGCAACGAACTATCTATGTTAGCTAATGAAAATGTCGCAACATCAGTGGCCGAAACAGTGCTTGAAAGAAGAAGCCAGAGCGATATCAAATGCAGATGGGCCTGAAGTTTGCGTCGTTGAAAGGCAACGATATTTTTTATTTCCTTACTGTTGATTGGTATCGAAAATCACATTTTGTAGATTCCGGTTGTAAATCGGTCGTAAATAAATAAAGAGGTCGAAAGATGGTCGCGGGACTTTATAGATTAAATAGATTAAATGAAGTTCAATGCGGAAACTTTTTGTAAAAAACTTGTAAAGCGAGTTGTGCTAATAAAACTCGATTATTATTATTAGATTAAATAAGTTCGGGAAATTCTGCGAAAACATATTTCGTTGGATTCCAACGATGCAAACTTCAACATCATAAATGCAAACCCATCGAAATGGGGACTGGAAATGGAGAGGACCATGAAGGAGGTAGAAGTGAGAGCAATGTGGCAAAGGATAAGAGACGAAGACATGGAGGGAGTAAGAAAAATAATCGAAAGAGCTGTGCCAATAAAAACCGACCAGAAAATACAACAGGACTGAAACAAAATTGAGGATTCGACGTATTGTAGGAAGTACAAAAATCGTAAGCAACGTATAGAAATGGAAGAGTACTGGCAAGAGGAGAGCATAGAGGGAAAAAATACAGAAACATGGGCCAGGTTAAGATGCGGAAATATAGGAAAAGGAGGCAAAAAGGGATACGCGGCTACCATATGCCAATGTTGTAGAAAGGAAGAAGAATGTTTGGAACACATACTTCAATGCGGATAAGTAAAAGAAAAAAATAAATAAGGAAGTGGTAGATGGTTTGGAAAAGTAGCAAAGAGGCTACAAGGGAGAGTCACTAAAAGGAAAAATTAATAAAGAAATGGAAGGGCAAGGGATCAAAGAGTTGTGCGAGTACGTGAGAGCTTTCGATTGCATGATAATAAAGGAAGTATGAAGAAGAAAAAGAACGAAAAACAAATGTTAACAAGAATAACAAAAAGAAAGCAACATGTAAGAGGGTGTCAACGTACAGAAGAGGGAACTGTGTAAAAATCCACAAGGGTATACTCGGAAATAAAGAACTATACTCTATTATACCAGTAGATCACTATTCATTTCTAACCATTCTTCCCGATCTTCGTTTGAAACATATGATACTCTGATAACTGTTCAAGAGATTTCAGTAGACATTGACAAGAAAAAATTCTTTTTGGTGAGGATTTTCGTTTCAACTCTTGTGAAAAGAAAATAACGAGATCGAATATCGTTCGATCTTATATATATATATATATATATAACATGTGCACTGGGGTCGCACAAATTTGAGCTTTATTTTTCTTCCTTTTTTTCACCATCCAATTATCTACTTTAAAGAAGAAAAAAATAGTCGCGAAAGCTGCGAGCGGTGAACAAATATTTAGAGATCGCGCAAGTCTCCCACAAATTCCAATTTTCATTAAAAATCAATTTTTTTCGTTCTCGTTTACTTACTAATGATTATTTAGTGCTTGCTCAAGAGCTTCAAAATTTCCAATTGACGCGATTTTTTTTCTCCTCACACTCACAAATTTAACAACTTGTAAAATTTCCAAAGCAATTAACCCTTTTTTTCTGTAGAAGCGGTTTTTTAAATTGACCTCACACTTCTAACCCGATAAAACGGGGGACCGATAATTTTTGTTTACCGACGAGAGCTTTAAAGAATTATTTTATGAAAACAATGATTATAATTCTTGGGTTCGTAGTATAAGGTAAATTTGAAAAATCAGTTTCTTAAGAAAACGATTGTTTTGAAGATTTTACAATGCGTCAAATTTATGAGTGAGAAGAGTAAAAAATGGGAAACATTGGAAATTTCGAAGCCCTTGAGCGACCACTAAATATTCATTCATTGACCGGCTTAAGCTGTCGCGAGTTTAATTTAAAATATATAAATCGTAAAATTCATAGATGGATATTTACGAAAAAAATGGCTTTTTGAATGAAATCTTGAATTTTTAGGAGGCTTGAGCGATATCTAAATATTTTTGACCGTTCGCAGTTCTCGCGATAATTTTTTTTTTTCCTTTAAAGTAATTGGATGGTGAGAAAAAGAAAAAAAATGGAGCTGAAATTTGTGCCACCCTTATGTACACGTATATTATGAAGCTATATTGACGTTTGATCGCCGGCCGCCTGCTTGTCTTAGACGAATGGAGAGACGAGTGGAACGGCCATTCACCTCTTTTCCTGGTGGAACTGGGAAAACCATAACAATAACGATAAAAATGGAACGTTCGATCCGAGAGGGAAGCCGTGAGTCTGAGAAAGCACGAAGGCAAGTTTTTCCGTAATTTTAACTGCCCTGGCCTTCAACCTCTTTTCGTTTTTCTTCGTTCACATGAGTTTTTTTTGTTCGTTTATTTCTCAAATTTTCACAGATAATATACCGAAAAAAGACTCAGTTCTTTACAACATTTTCCTCACTATATTATTATAAGGGCCCACTATATCCTAAAAACAGCCACCTCAGTCCAAAAAAGCAGCAAACCATTAATAACGTTGAAATTTGCATCGTGCGATAAAAATTAATGCATTTTAATTGTTCATTTTTTTCACCGTTGTAGACTAGGAAAATCGCTCAAGCATTTTTACGTATTCTCATTAGAAATTGATGACCTCAATTTGCAACAAATAAAGCTTTGGATAATGATAAAAATAAAGATCGAATAATGAACAAAACAATCGTTGCGTTTCAACGATGCAAACTTCACCGTCATAGAATTTATTTTCTTCGTCTTTCGTTTTACTTTTGCCATTATTATCGTATGTACTCAACGTTCTTTCCTGCTTCTGCAGGGTCTATTTTTCTTCGCATTTCCAAACAGTGCGCAAGCGTAGATTTTTACATTAAGGCCTAAGGCCACAGTAACGGGTATAAAAGCATGTGCGAATTTAACCATTTTATTCGTACGAAAAAGTGACATTCATACTAAATAGATGTGTAATTCATTTTATCAGTGAATCGCTTTTTCATACAGACAAAAATTCTTAAATTCGCACATGATTTTATACTCGTTACTGTGACCTAAGGCTTTAAGAATCATGTTCATCGAATTGATTATCACTGTAAGCAATCGTTTACCTGCTAATCATAATTGATATGCATCTTTTTTATTATTCCGAAGTTCTCTTATCGTGATTCTTGAATAAAAAAAAACGTTGCACTTGCATGTTAATAAATGACAGCAGAGAAAATATATGAATCCCGGGAGGCTCGAGGACGATAATTAAGACATCAAGTGTTCTCTTTACATCCATATAGTTGTGACGGTCAGAAGGATAACTATAATGGCCATGTCACGAGCACATACCTTTGTGCGTGTGTCCACGTGGTCCCCCCTCGAACCCGCATAAGCGTACTTTTGCGTGGACCACTGACTTTTATAACACAACGGTACATTCGGTCTGTCTCACACTCCTACAACCAACGCTCCATACATTTCCCGAGGAACGCCCTCCAGCACTTCAACAATGAAGCTCGGCTGTTGTAAGCTTTTTTCCATTTTCTCCGAAATCGGTTCTCCATCTACCCTCCCTGCACCGAACTCATTTTTTTCCCGCATACGACTCGATTCTATCTCTGGAATAATGCATAAATTATTCTATAATAAATAGACATTTCCGCCGAGCGGCCACACGTTCAAAGATGTTGGACGAGTATGTAAACCCCAAGAACAGCTAATACGAATGACGTAGGATTTTTATGATTTGAAACACCGTTTCCACCCCACACTCCTCAGAAAAATCCGTCGATAAAAACAGGGGTCTGAAGTTCGAGGAAAGAGAAAAAAATCCTCGTAGCCCGTTTCATACTTATTCCAACGAAACTATAACTGTTGGGTACTTGACAAGCCCGTGACGCGAGTGACGTGGATTATTAATCGCCGTTCTCCTCCTTTTCGTCTCGAGTAGTTACCGGAATTGTAACAATTAACAGGAGCAGCCATTAACCGAGATTGTTTACTTACAGGGGCGAAAATAGTAATGACGCGAGTGAGGGAAAAAGCACCGCAATGGGGGGTGTAGAAGAGACGCCAAGTTCCGAGGGTGTGAAACACCCCGGGTGTTAACCCACTGGGAAAAATAACCTCCAAGCGAGCTTCCTGCATCCCCTTTTTCTCTCTCTCTCTCGGCCGCTCTTTTTACTTTTCAAGTATACACAATGTATCTATTTTCAACGTTGCTTTAGCTGCATCGTGTGACCCCTTATTCTCTCCAACATCCCATTTTTTCCCCGTCTCAAAGTTCCCTTCGCTGCCTTGGCACTTTGATAGAAAAATAACGGAAAAAATGTGGAATAAAAGAACGGCTAACCCGGAAAATTGGGTAGAAAGGAAAGGGAGAGGGCACGAAAAAAGCACAGTCGTGGCGGTAATACGCATATATGCACGACGTGACGTCTATCAATTTCCGCGTCACTTTCCATCGTACTGTGCGTATACAGATATATATATATATATATATATATACACACGTGCCTGCGTATATACAGACACTCTATATACGACCTCGTGTATACGACGCATCGAACGCCAGCAGGGGGGGGGGATGAAGTAGGGAAAAATCGTGAGCAAACATCCATTTCTTTGCTGTGTAGATGTGGAAAGACACGTGCGGTTTCGCTGAAGAAAACTTGTTTATCGCAACGCTTCCATTCGTAACGGTGAAAATGTGCTGCCTAGGGATAAACAGGGAGGCTCGTGGTGTCCGTCCGTATTTTGACGTATTTGACAATTCACTGTACGGATATCATTCATTTTATGTCAAAATGTATTATCAGGTTACACCTAGGCCGTGACGGGAAAAAGCTCAGCCAAGCGTGAGTCAGGCCTTACGCTATTAGGGTCCCGTACATATGGCCAATTAATTTTTTCTCAAAACTAGATATTTTATTAGGTAAAGCTTTTTTCTGTTTTAGTTCTCTGGTAGTACTTAAGGGGTTACCCCCACTTGCGATTTTGAAAGAATCGATTTTTTTATTGCATTTTTTTGAAGTATAAGTATCTGAGAATATGTCCTGCAAATTTCAAGTCGATCCGAACAAAATTGACTGAGACATGAGCGTTGAAAGAGAAGAATCCGTAAATTGAAGAACTGAAATTGAAACTTTAAACGCGTTTTTCTCAAAATGGCATTTCTGAAGTCGGTGACCAAGATTACTCGAACACTAATGAACCGATCTTCTTGAAATTTTGCAGGCTTATTTAATACATAAAAATTTAGTCTTTAATCGTTCGATTTTTTTTTTCGAAAAAAAATGGCCGTTTTATAGCCAAAAAACGGCCGTTTTTTTCGTTAAAATCGAACCATTAACTTTGACTGTCCGCCATTTTGTGAAAAATGAATATTTTTTAAAATCCTTCGATTAAAGACTAGTTTATACTTATATTTGACTAAATCCATCCGCATTTTTTTTTCAGATGATCCACTGCGCCGCAATATTGGTCACCGCAAACCGTGTATATAAAAACATTATTTCATTGACGGCCATTTGCCACTAAACAATGTAATATTTTTCAATAAAAAAATTACTGAAAGTTCTTCAAGATGTGTTCTTTAAGATGGTATATTGATCGATTAAAAAAGTTTTATAGTTTTCTTTAAAAAAATTCATGAAAAAGGCCTATTTTTGCGCTACAAGTGGGGCTAACGCCTTAACTGAATCCATAAGGCGTGATGATGGCTAAAGAAAGCTGTGTATACTTCTGCTGTAAGATAATAATGAAAATATATAATATTATTGTTACTTAAACATTTACAATAGCAAATGACTTGTTTTTGGAATCGGTACCAGCCAATTGTCCATATCGTCACATTTTTCGCAGAAAAAGAGGAGGCGAAGAAAAATAAACGAAATATACGAACTACAGTCATTTTTTTAAATTTGCAATCGCGTTTCTTCCGTGACGTCAATCCCTCGTTCTTGGCCGGCACCGACTCCAAAACTAAGTAATTTGGTACTGTATATATTTAAATAACAATAATTTAATAGTTTTTTATTATAAATTTATTTTATTCTGTATACAATATATTATTATATATAGAGCATTATGAATCGGCGTTTTCAGTATTCGTTGTCTAAATAGAGTATTTGGTACATAATATACAGAAATGCCAAATTGCTAACTAGTTTATTTTGTGAGATAGACCCCGTAACAAAAATGGTCTAAAACTGACAATTTCGACACCTCCCATTCCTTTATTTTTGAAGATGAGAAAGAAAAAAATATGTTTGTACTCGACTCACTGGGCTTTAAGGGGCCATTCCACTTTGAAAATTGCAAAAAATCGATTTTTTTTACTGGTTTCGAAAGTACATATGTTCAGAAATATTGGATTTTGTACGGTGCAGGAATTACCGATTGAGTTTAGGTAAGAGCTTTTCATAGTATAAACTTGCGAACGCGTTTTTCTCGAAACAACGTTTTCAAAATCTAGCTCCATCGTATCTCTAAAACTAATAAACCGATTCCCTTGAAATTTGAACCACATATTGTAAACATGATTCGCAACAAGATGACCCTCGATGGATTAAACATTTTCATTTTTACTCTTTTTTTGCGAAAAACTGCAAAAAACGCGTTTTTAAACTTTTTTTCGTTTTCCATCTGCCATTTCTTAATTCTTTGATAAAACTTTAGATCCGAGGGTCATTTTGTAGCTGCCGTCATACTGAATCTAATGGACTTTGATTTTTTCATTTCAGACAAGACGTTGCCGAGTTGTGATGGGGCTACCTAGCCCACCTATTTTTGAGGCGTTGCGTCAAACTATAGTTTTTGTACTTAAAAATGAATAAAAATGAATTAAATGTTTTCTTAAATGTATTTCAAGACTTTGTTTATCAAGCCCATCAACGTTTATATTCATATCATTTAAAAAATCGTAAAAAAAAAAATCGCGAAAATAGCCTTCTTTCGCGGCTCCAAATTGGACTGTCCCCTTAAAAAATGACACCCCATATGCCAGGAGGACATTTTTTTTCTTCTGCTGCTCCCTTAGCATGAATGGGACCCCTATGAAAAATCATTTAATTGCATTTCAGGTCTGCATAATTGCAAATTTCAGGTCTGTAACTCATTCCGTTTACGAGCTAGAGACCCGCGACTTACGGACAGAGAGACAGCACAGTGACATTAGCAGGGTTCCGTTTTACTTTTTGGATACGGAACCCTAAAAAAGACATCTTCGTGATTTTCTTCTCGGAAAACGTGTGCAGGTTTTCTAATATATTTTTTACGTTTACGATTGTGGTTTTAAGTATCTTTTACAAATTCTCTACTGAACAATATTTATAACTTTTGAGACCAAATAAACGGATACCGTCTATTTTATATAAAAATAGACGAAGAAAAAAATAGAGGAAGAAAAGAAGAGGAATTTTCAGGAATTTTTCCTGGGAAACGTGTGCACGTTTCCAATATTTTTTTTTTACATTTAAGTGTATGGTTTTAGGTAATTTTCTACAATTTTTGTATTGAGAAATATTTATAGATGTGGTAGATGGAATGATTTGAGTAGACTGCTGTTTGAAGAACAGGCCGTGTTATATCGCGCCGTGGCGATGTAGATTGGCCACCAAGATCGTCCGATATGACGCCATTGGACTTCGTTCTTTGGTGTTTTATGAAAAGAAGAATGTATGCCAATGGTCCACCGACCATTCCGGAGCTCAAGGAAGCAGTTGAACGCACCATTAATGAAATCAGTCCGCAATTATACCAAAATGTTATTGAAAATTTCGTCGAAATAAGTGAACGTTCGCAATCAGGGACAAGGCGGCCATTCGTCGGATATTGTGTTCCGCACATAACCTCCATGTTTGTACCTTATATTAAAATAAAAATATTCGTACGGTTCGAATAAATTATACGTCTTATTAATAAATTAAAATGTCAGGTCATTTTGAGACACCCTATATATTGGGGGTACAAGTAAGTTTTAAAGAATTTTTCGTGAAAATCGGGCCTTCATTATGCAACAATGGTAAAATGCTTGTTGAGTCGCTCCCGACAATTCTGCAAGTCCTTCTTGTATTTGATACGAGTCTTCGGTCAATAACGCCTCCAATCCTGCACCTTCAAACGTTTGTCGCCTTTCTTCACGTTCCGTATCATCCGTGTCAAAATCGCCACTTCTGAATCGTCTCAACCAGTACTCACAATTTAAGATCGATTGAGCATGGTCCCCATAAGCCTCACACAGCAATCGATGACCTTCGGCTGCTTATTTTCTTCAAATGGAAGCAGAAAATGAAAGCTTCCCGAAAATTACGTTTCGGTGATACAAAAATCGACAAATTTGGAGTTAAAAGAAAACTATGTTATTTTCACTTCGACAAAATGTGACGTACCGAAAACTAAAACCTAATGACGACGCTGTACCATGAAAGTGGTTAGGTTACGATCCGATACACGGAGAGAATTTTTAAGTATTTTTTACGGTGAAATCTCCGTAAAAATTACATTAAAAATTTGAAACCGGTGACAAATGTGCACATAGTCAAAAATTGACACTAGCTTTTAATATTTTGCTTTCATTCATGTAAAAATTTAAGCAAGTAGCATAATTTTTTACATTTCTTTCAGTAAAAATTCTGACACATTCTCATGTAGAATTTTAACAATGGGCTGCCTCAAAAATTCCAAGTTTCTACAGTAAAAATAACCTGGACAAACTTGAAATTTCTAAAATCCCTAGCGAAAAATTAATTCCCTATGATTAAATAAATACTCTATATACTGTATTTCTGAACATTTGTGTTCTTGATTGCTACTTATTTTAGCATATCATCTTTCCGTACCATTGTAGACGTCCTTTATCGAAGTTTCTTTTCACGTTTCTTTGTTTTCTTGCGTAGAACTGCGTAGAACACGTTAGACTGCACGAGACCACGAGGCTTTCTTGGCCCATGCTTCGTGCTATAATGCGCATGCGCGGTACCGCTGTTGCTAAGCAACGCGGGTCGGCGTCGTTCGTGCTCGTCATACTGCGATATACACAAGCCCACTCTCTCAGCTTGCGTTCACGTATACGCACGCTCGCACACAGAGCTCACGCGTACGGTCAGGCGACCTAGCCCTAACTGATTTTACTATAAAGAACGTAAAATTCCGGTGAACGCACGGAAAATTTCACCTATGTGAAGTTGGCAACTGACTTTACAGACACTAATTTTTTTTTTTTGCATTCGTTTGTACTCGGTTTGTACCCGTTTGTACCGTCTTAAATTTCGCTTGTACCTTAAGGGGGAAAAAAGTACGAGGGTATGAAAAAATGAACCGCAACCCATTTAGAGCTAAGCAATTTTAATAAACGTGACTGAAAAGAGAATCGTTTGTACCCGTTTGTACCGATGAAAATGTTTTTTTTTGAATTTTTTTTTCAAAATTTTTTCTGAAAAAAAAAATTTTCGATCTTTTTTTTTTTAATTTCCGTTTGTACCGACAAGTATATCGTTTGGACCACCTAGAAATTGTTTCTATTCATTCGTATCGGTGAGTACATCGTTTCTACCACCGTGTAATCGTTTATACCCATTCGTACTGACGAGTATATTGTTTGTACCACCAAGGAAACGTTTGTACCCGTCTGTACTATCGAGCAATCGCAGCCCGTTCGTATCGACGAGTATATCGTTTGTACCACCGAGAAAACGTGTGTACCCGTCTGTACTATCGAGGAATCGTTTGTACCCATTCGTTCTGACGAGTATATCGTTTGTACCACCTAGAAAACGTTTGTACCCGTCTGTACTATCGAGCAATCGTTTGTACCCATTCGTATCGACGAGTATATCGTTTGTACCACCGAGAAATCGATTGTACCCGTCTGTACTATCGACCAATCGTTTGTACCCATTCGTATCGACGAGTATTTCGTATGTACCACCGAGAAAACGTTTGTACCCGTCTGTACTATCGGGCAATCGGTTGTACCCATCCGTACTGACGAGTATATCGTTTTTACCAACGAGAAAACGTTTGTACCCGTTCGTATCGACGAGTATGTCGTTTGTACCACCGAGAAATCGTTTGTACCCGGCTGTACTATCGACCAATCGTTTGTACCCATTCGTATCAACGAGTATTTCGTATGTACCACCGAGAAAACGTTTGTCCCCGTCTGAACAATCGGGCAATCGTTTGTACCCATTCGTACTGACGAGTATATCGTTTGTACCAACGAGAAAACGTTTGTACCCGTCTGTACTATCGAGCAATCGTTTGTACCCGTTCGTATCGACGAGTATATCGTTTGTACCACCGAGAAATCGTTTGTACCCGTCTGTACTATCGAGCAATCGATTGTACCCGTTCGTATCGACGAGTATATCGTTTGTACCACCGAGAAAACGTTTGTACCCGTCTGTACTATCGAGGAATCGTTTGTACCCATTCGTTCTGACGAGTATATCGTTTGTACCACCGAGAAAACGTTTGTACCCGTCTATACTATCGAACAATCGTTTGTACCCATTCGTATCGACGAGTATATCGTTTGTACCACCGAGAAATCGTTTGTACCCGTCTGTACTATCGACCAATCGTTTGTACCCATTCGTATCGACGAGTATTTCGTATGTACCACCGAGAAAACGTTTGTACCCGTATGTACTATCGGGCACTCGGTTGTACCCATTCGTACTGACGAGTATATCGTTTTTACCAACGAGAAAACGTTTGTACCCGTATGTACTATCGAGCAATCGTTTGTACCCGTTCGTATCGACGAGTACATCGTTTGTACCACCGAGGAAACGTTTGTACCCGTTCGTATCGACGAGTATGTCGTTTGTACCACCGAAAAATCGTTTGGACCCGTCTGTACTATCGACCAATCGTTTGTACCCATTCGTATCAACGAGTATTTCGTATGTACCACCGAGAAAACGTTTGTCCCCGTGTGAACTATCGGGCAATCGTTTGTACCCATTCGTACTGACGAGTATATCGATTGTACCAACGAGAAAACGTTTGTACCCGTCTGTACTATCGAGCAATCGTTTGTACCCGTTCGTATCGACGAGTATATCGTTTGTATCACCGAGAAATCGTTTGTACCCGTCTGTACTATCGAGCAATCGATTGTACCCGTTCGTATCGACGAGTATATCGTTTGTACCACCGAGAAAACGTTTGTACCCGTCTGTACTATCGAGGAATCGTTTGTACCCATTCGTTCTGACGAGTATATCGTTTGTACCACCGAGAAAACGTTTGTACCCGTCTGTACTATCGAGCAATCGTTTGTACCCATTCGTATCGACGAGTATATCGCTTGTACCACCGAGAAATCGTTTGTACACGTCTGTACTATCGAGCAATCGTTTGTACCCATTCGTACTGACGAGTGTATCGTTTGTACCAGCGAGAAAACGTTTGTACCCGTCTGTACTATCGAGCAATCGATTGTACCCGTTCATATCGACGAGTACATCGTTTGTACCACCGAGGAAACGTTTGTACCCGTCTGTACTATCGAGCAATCGCTTGTACCCGTTCGTATCGACGAGTATGTCGTTTGTACCACCGAGAAATCGTTTGTACCCGTCTGTACTATCGACCAATCGTTTGTACCCATCCGTATCAACGAGCATTTCGTATGTACCACCGAGAAAACGTCTGTCCCTGTCTGAACTATCGGGCAATCGTTTGTACCCATTTGTACTGACGAGTATATCGTTTGTACCAACGAGAAAACGTTTTTACCCGACTGTACTATCGAGCAATCGTTTGTACCCGTTCGTATCGATGAGTATATCGTTTGTACCACCGAGAAATCGTTTGTACCCGTCTGTACTATCAAGCAATCGATTGTACCCGTTCGTATCGACGAGTATATCGTTTGTACCACCGAGAAAACGTTTGTACCTGTCTGTACTATCGAGGAATCGTTTGTACCCATTCGTCCTGACGAGTATATCGTTTGTACCACCGAGAAAACGTTTGTACCCGTCTGTACTATCGAGCAATCGTTTGTACCCGTTCGTATCGACGAGTATGTCGTTTGTACCACCGAGAAATCGTTTGTACCCGTCTGTACTATCGACCAATCGTTTGTACCCATTCGTATCAACGAGTATTTCGTATGTAACACCGAGAAAACGTTTGTCCCCGTCTGAACTATAGGGCAATCGTTTGTACCCGTTCGTATCGATGAGTACATCGTTTGTACCCGAGGAAACGTTTGTACCCGTCTGTACTATCGAGCAATCGTTTGTACCCGTTCGTATCGACGAGTATGTCGGTTGTACCACCGAGAAATCGTTTGTACCCGTCTGTACTATCGACCAATCGTTTGTACCCATTCGTATCAACGAGTATTTCGTATGTAACACCGAGAAAACGTTTGTCCCCGTCTGAACTATAGGGCAATCGTTTGTACCCATTCGTACTGACGAGTATATCGTTTGTACCAACGAGAAAACGTTTGTACCCGTCTGTACTATCGAGCAATCGTCTGTACCCGTTCGTATCGACGAGTATATCGTTTGTACCACCGAGAAATCGGTTGTACCCGTCTGTACTATCGAGCAATCGATTGTACCCGTTCGTATCGACGAGTATATCGTTTGTACCACCGAGAAAACGTTTGTACCCGTCTGTACTATCGAGGAATCGTTTGTACCCATTCGTTCTGACGAGTATATCGTTTGTACCACCGAGAAAACGTTTGTACCCGTCTGTACTATCGAGAGATCGTTTGTACCCATTCGCATCGACGAGTATATCGTTTGTACCACCGAGAAATCGTTTGTACCCGTCTGTACTATCGACCAATCGTTTGTACCCGTTCGTATCGACGAGTATATCGTTTGTACCATCGAGAAATCGTTTGTACCCGTCTGTACTATCGAGCAATCGTTTGTACCCATTCGTCCTGACGAGTGTATCGTTTGTACCAGTGAGAAAACGTTTGTACCCGTCTGTACTATCGAGCAATCGTTTGTACCCATTCGTACTGACGAGTGAATCGTTTGTACCAGCGAGAAAACGTTTGTACCCGTCTGTACTATCGAGCAATCGATTGTACCCGTTCGTATCGACGAGTATATCGTTTGTACCATCGAGAAAACGTTTGTACCTGTCTGTACTATCGAGGAATCGTTTGTACCCATTCGTCCTGACGAGTATATCGTTTGTACAACCGAGAAAACGTTTGTACCCGTCTGTACTATCGAGAGATCGTTTGTACCCATTCGTATCGACGAGTATATCGTTTGTACCACCGAGAAATCGTTTGTACCCGTCTGTACTATCGACCAATCGTTTGTACCCATTCGTATCGATGAGTATTTCCTATGTACCACCGAGAACACGTTTGTACCCGTCTGTACTATCGAGCAATCGTTTGTACCCATTCGTCCTGACGAGTGTATCGTTTGTACCAGTGAGAAAACGTTTGTACCCGTCTGTACTATCGAGCAATCGTTTGTACCCATTCGTCCTGACGAGTGTATCGTTTGTACCAGTGAGAAAACGTTTGTACCCGTCTGTACTATCGAGCAATCGTTTGTACCCATTCGTACTGACGAGTGTATCGTTTGTGCCAGCGAGAAAACGTTTGTACCCATCTGTACTATCGAGCAATCGTTTGTACCCGTTCGTATCGACGAGTACATCGTTTGTACCACCGAGGAAACGTTTGTACCCGTCTGTACTATCGACCAATCGTTTGTACCCATCCGTATCAACGAGTATATCGTTTGTACCACCGAGAAATCGTTTGTACCCGTCTGTACTATCGAGCAATCGATTGTACCCGTTCGTATCGACGAGTATATCGTTTGTACCACCGAGAAAACGTTTGTACCTGTCTGTACTATCGAGGAATCGTTTGTACCCATTCGTCCTGACGAGTATATCGTTTGTACCACCGAGAAAACGTTTGTACCCATCTGTACTATCGAGCAATCGTTTGTACCCGTTCGTATCGACGAGTACATCGTTTGTACCCGAGGAAACGTTTGTACCCGTCTGTACTATCGAGCAATCGTTTGTACCCGTTCGTATCGACGAGTATGTCGTTTGTACCACCGAGAAATCGTTTGTACCCGTCTGTACTATCGACCAATCGTTTGTACCCATTCGTATCAACGAGTATTTCGTATGTACCACCGAGAAAACGTTTGTCCCCGTCTGAATTATAGGGCAATCGTTTGTACCCAGTCGTACTGACGAGTATATCGTTTGTACCAACGAGAAATCGTTTGTACCCGTCTGTACTATCGAGCAATCGTTTGTACCCGTTCGTATCGACGAGTATATCGTTTGTACCACCGAGAAATCGTTTGTACCCGTCTGTACTATCGAGCAATCGATTGTACCCGTTCGTATCGACGAGTATATCGTTTGTACCACCGAGAAAACGTTTGTACCCGTCTGTACTATCGAGGAATCGTTTGTACCCATTCGTTCTGACGAGTATATCGTTTGTACCACCGAGAAAACGTTTGTACCCGTCTGTACTATCGAGAGATCGTTTGTACCCATTCGTGTCGACGAGTATATCGTTTGTACCACCGAGAAATCGTTTGTACCCGTCTGTACTATCGACCAATCGTTTGTGCCCATTCGTATCGATGAGTATTTCGTATGTATCACCGAGAAAACGTTTGGACCCGTATGTACTATCGAGCAATCGTGTGTACCCGTTCGTATCGACGAGTATATCGTTTGTACCATCGAGAAATCGTTTGTACCCGTCTGTACTATCGAGCAATCGTTTGTACCCATTCGTCCTGACGAGTGTATCGTTTGTACCAGTGAGAAAACGTTTGTACCCGTCTGTACTATCGAGCAATCGTTTGTACCCATTCGTACTGACGAGTGTATCGTTTGTACCACCGAGGAAACGTTTGTACCCGTCTGTACTATCGAGCAATCGTTTGTACCCATTCGTATCGACGAGTATATCGTTTGTACCACCGAGAAATCGTTTGTACCCGTCTGTACTATCGACCAATCGTTTGTACCCATTCGTATCGATGAGTATTTCGTATGTACCACCGAGAAATCGTTTGTACCCGTCTGTACTATCGAGCAATCGATTGTACCCGTTCGTATCGACGAGTATATCGTTTGTACCACCGAGAAAACGTTTGTACCCGTCTGTACTATCGAGGAATCGTTTGTACCCATTCGTTCTGACGAGTATATCGTTTGTACCACCGAGAAAACGTTTGTACCCGTCTGTACTATCGAGAGATCGTTTGTACCCATTCGTATCGACGAGTATATCGTTTGTACCAGCGAAAAAACGTTTGTACCCGTCTGTACTATCGAGCAATCGATTGTACCCGTTCGTATCGACGAGTAGATCGTTTCTACCATCGAGAAAACGTTTGTACCTGTCTGTACTATCGAGGAATCGTTTGTACCCATTCGTCCTGACGAGTATATCGTTTGTACCACCGAGAAAACGTTTGTACCCATCTGTACTATCGAGCAATCGTTTGTACCCGTTCGTATCGACGAGTACATCGTTTGTACCACCGAGGAAACGTTTGTACCCGTCTGTACTATCGAGCAATCGTTTGTACCCGTTCGTATCGACGAGTATGTCGTTTGTACCACCGAGAAATCGGTGGTACATACGAAATACTCGTTGATACGAATGGGTACAAACGATTGGACGATAGTACAGACGTGTACAAACGATTTCTCGGTGGTACAAACGACATACTCGTCGATACGAACGGGTACAAACGATTGCTCGATAGTACAGACAGGTACAAACGTTTTCTCGATGGTACAAACGATATACTCGTCGATACGAACGGGTACAATCGATTGCTCGATAGTACAGACGGGTACAAACGTTTTCTCGCTGGTACAAACGATACACTCGTCAGTACGAATGGGTACAAACGATTGCTCGATAGTACAGACGGGTACAAACGATTTCTCGGTGGTACAAACGATATACTCGTCGATACGAACGGGTACAAACGATTGCTCGATAGTACGTACGGGTACGAACGTTTTCTCGTTGGTAAAAACGATATACTCGTCAGTACGAATGGGTACAACCGATTGCCCGATAGTACAGACGGGTACAAACGTTTTCTCGGTGGTACATACGAAATACACGTCGATACGAATGGGTACAAACGATTGGTCGATAGTACAGACGGGTACAAACGATTTCTCGGTGGTACAAACGATATACTCGTCGATACGAATGGGTACAAACGTTTGCTCGATAGTACAGACGGGTACAAACGTTTTCTCGGTGGTACAAACGATATACTCGTCAGAACGAATGGGTACAAACGATTCCTCGATAGTACAGACGGGTACAAACGTTTTCTCGGTGGTACAAACGATATACACGTCGATACGAACGGGTACAATCGATTGCTCGATCGTTCAGACGGGTACAAACGATTTCTCGGTGGTACAAACGATATACTCGTCGATACGAACGGGTACAAACGATTGCTCGATAGTACAGACGGGTACAAACGTTTTCTCGTTGGTACAAGCGATATACTCGTCAGAACGAATGGGTACAAACGATTCCTGGTTAGTACAGACGGGTACAAACGTTTTCTCGGTGGTACAAACGATATACTCATCGATACGAACGGGTACAATCGATTGCTCGATAGTACAGACGGGTACAAACGATTTCTCGGTGGTACAAACGATATACTCGTCGATACGAACGGGTACAAACGATTGCTCGATAGTTCAGACGGGGACAAACGTTTTCTCGGTGGTACATACGAAATACTCGTTGATACGAATGGGTACAAACGATTGGTCGATAGTACAGACGTGTACAAACGATTTCTCGGTGGTACAAACGACAAACTCGTCGATACGAACGGGTACAAACGATTGCTCGATAGTACAGACGGGTACAAACGTTTCCTCGGTGGTACAAACGATGTACTCGTCGATACGAACGGGTACAAACGATTGCTCGATAGTACAGATGGGTACAAACGTTTTCTCGGTGGTACAAACGATATACTCATCAGGACGAATGGGTACAAACGATTCCTCGATAGTACAGACAGGTACAAACGTTTTCTCGATGGTACAAACGATAGACTCGTCGATACGAACGGGTACAATCGATTGCTCGATAGTACAGACGGGTACAAATGTTTTCTCGTTGGTACAAACGATATACTCGTCAGTACGAATGGGTACAAACGATTGCCCGATAGTTCAGACGGGGACAAACGTTTTCTCGGTGGTACATACGAAATACTCGTTGATACGAATGGGTACAAACGATTGGTCGATAGTACAGACGTGTACAAACGATTTCTCGGTGGTACAAACGACATACTCGTCGATACGAACGGGTACAAACGATTGCTCGATAGTACAGACAGGTACAAACGTTTTCTCGGTGGTACAAACGATATACTCGTCGATACGAACGGGTACAATCGATTGCTCGATAGTACAGACGGGTACAAACGATTTCTCGGTGGTACAAACGATATACTCGTCGATACGAACGGGTACAAACGATTGCTCGATAGTACAGACGGGTACAAACGTTTTCTCGTTGGTACAAACGATATACTCGTCAGTACGAATGGGTACAAACGATTGCCCGATAGTTCAGACGGGGACAAACGTTTTCTCGGTGGTACATACGAAATACTCGTTGATACGAATGGGTACAAACGATTGGTCGATAGTACAGACGTGTACAAACGATTTCTCGGTGGTACAAACGACATACTCGTCGATACGAACGGGTACAAACGATTGCTCGATAGTACAGACAGGTACAAACGTTTTCTCGATGGTACAAACAATATACTCGTCGATACGAACGGGTACAATCGATTGCTCGATAGTACAGACGGGTACAAACGTTTTCTCGCTGGTACAAACGATACACTCGTCAGTACGAATGGGTACAAACGATTGCTCGATAGTACAGACGGGTACAAACGATTTCTCGGTGGTACAAACGATATACTCGTCGATACGGACGGGTACAAACGATTGCTCGATAGTACGTACGGGTACGAACGTTTTCTCGTTGGTAAAAACGATATACTCGTCAGTACGAATGGGTACAACCGATTGCCCGATAGTACAGACGGGTACAAACGTTTTCTCGGTGGTACATACGAAATACTCGTCGATACGAATGGGTACAAACGATTGGTCGATAGTACAGACGGGTACAAACGATTTCTCGGTGGTACAAACGATATACTCGTCGATACGAATGGGTACAAACGATTGCTCGGTAGTACAGACGGGTACAAACGTTTTCTCGGTGGTACAAACGATACACTCGTCAGTACGAATGGGTACAAACGATTGCTCGATAGTACAGACGGGTACAAACGATTTCTCGGTGGTACAAACGATATACTCGTCGATACGGACGGGTACAAACGATTGCTCGATAGTACGTACGGGTACGAACGTTTTCTCGTTGGTAAAAACGATATACTCGTCAGTACGAATGGGTACAACCGATTGCCCGATAGTACAGACGGGTACAAACGTTTTCTCGGTGGTACATACGAAATACTCGTCGATACGAATGGGTACAAACGATTGGTCGATAGTACAGACGGGTACAAACGATTTCTCGGTGGTACAAACGATATAGTCGTCGATACGAACGGGTACAAACGATTGCTCGATAGTACAGACGGGTACAAACGTTTTCTCGTTGGTACAAACGATATACTCGTCAGAACGAATGGGTACAAACGATTCCTCGTTAGTACAGACGGGGACAAACGTTTTCTCGGTGGTACATACGAAATACTCGTTGATACGAATGGGTACAAACGATTGGTCGATAGTACAGACGTGTACAAACGATTTCTCCGTGGTACAAACGACATACTCGTCGATACGAACGGGTACAAACGATTGCTCGATAGTACAGACGGGTACAAACGTTTCCTCGGTGGTACAAACGATGTACTCGTCGATACGAACGGGGACAAACGATTGCTCGATAGTACAGATGGGTACAAACGTTTTCTCGGTGGTACAAACGATATACTCGTCAGGACGAATGGGTACAAACGATTCCTCGATAGTACAGACAGGTACAAACGTTTTCTCGATGGTACAAACGATATACTCGTCGATACGAACGGGTACAATCGATTGCTCGATAGTACAGACGGGTACAAACGTTTTCTCGCTGGTACAAACGATACACTCGTCAGTACGAATGGGTACAAACGATTGCTCGATAGTACAGACGGGTACAAACGTTTTCTCGCTGGTACAAACGATACAGTCGTCAGTACGAATGGGTACAAACGATTGCTCGATAGTACAGACGGGTACAAACGATTTCTCGGTGGTACAAACGATATACTCGTCGATACGAACGGGTACAAACGATTGCTCGATAGTACATACGGGTACAAACGTTTTCTCGTTGGTAAAAACGATATACTCGTCAGTACGAATAGGTACAACCGATTGCCCGATAGTACAGACGGGTACAAACGTTTTCTCGGCGGTACATACGAAATACTCGTCGATACGAATGGGTACAAACGATTGGTCAATAGTACAGACGGGTACAAACGATTTCTCGGTGGTACAAACGATATACTCGTCGATACGAATGGGTACAAACGATTGCTCGATAGTACAGACGGGTGCGAACGTTTTCTCGGTGGTACAAACGATATACTCGTCAGAACGAATGGGTACAAACGATTCCTCGATAGTACAGACGGGTACAAACGTTTTCTCGGTGGTACAAACGATATACTCGTCGATACGAACGGGTACAATCGATTGCTCGATAGTTCAGACGGGTACAAACGATTTCTCGGTGGTACAAACGATATACTCGTCGATACGAACAGGTACAAACGATTGCTCGATAGTACAGACGGGTACAAACGTTTTCTCGTTGGTACAAACGATATACTCGTCAGAACGAATGGGTACAAACGATTCCTCGTTAGTACAGACGGGTACAAACGTTTTCTCGGTGGTACAAACGATATACTCGTCGATACGAACGGGTACAATCGATTGCTCGATAGTACAGACGGGTACAAATGATTTCTCGGTGGTACAAACGATATACTCGTCGATACGAACGGGTACAAACGATTGCTCGATAGTACAGACGGGTACAAACGTTTTCTCGTTGGTACAAACGATATACTCGTCAGTACGAATGGGTACAAACGATTGCCCGATAGTTCAGACGGGGACAAACGTTTTCTCGGTGGTACATACGAAATACTCGTTGATACGAATGGGTACAAACGATTGGTCGATAGTACAGACGTGTACAAACGATTTCTCCGTGGTACAAACGACATACTCGTCGATACGAACGGGTACAAACGATTGCTCGATAGTACAGACGGGTACAAACGTTTCCTCGGTGGTACAAACGATGTACTCGTCGATACGAACGGGTACAAACGATTGCTCGATAGTACAGATGGGTACAAACGTTTTCTCGGTGGTACAAACGATATACTCGTCAGGACGAATAGGTACAAACGATTCCTCGATAGTACAGACAGGTACAAACGTTTTCTCGATGGTACAAACGATATACTCGTCGATACGAACGGGTACAATCGATTGCTCGATAGTACAGACGGGTACAAACGTTTTCTCGCTGGTACAAACGATACACTCGTCAGTACGAATGGGTACAAACGATTGCTCGATAGTACAGACGGGTACAAACGTTTTCTCGCTGGTACAAACGATACACTCGTCAGTACGAATGGGTACAAACGATTGCTCGATAGTACAGACGGGTACAAACGATTTCTCGGTGGTACAAACGATATACTCGTCGATACGAACGGGTACAAACGATTGCTCGATAGTACATACGGGTACAAACGTTTTCTCGTTGGTAAAAACGATATACTCGTCAGTACGAATGGGTACAACCGATTGCCCGATAGTACAGACGGGTACAAACGTTTTCTCGGCGGTACATACGAAATACTCGTCGATACGAATGGGTACAAACGATTGGTCGATAGTACAGACGGGTACAAACGATTTCTCGGTGGTACAAACGATATACTCGTCGATACGAATGGGTACAAACGATTGCTCGATAGTACAGACGGGTACGAACGTTTTCTCGGTGGTACAAACGATATACTCGTCAGAACGAATGGGTACAAACGATTCCTCGATAGTACAGACGGGTACAAACGTTTTCTCGGTGGTACAAACGATATACTCGTCGATACGAACGGGTACAATCGATTGCTCGATAGTTCAGACGGGTACAAACGATTTCTCGGTGGTACAAACGATATACTCGTCGATACGAACAGGTACAAACGATTGCTCGATAGTACAGACGGGTACAAACGTTTTCTCGTTGGTACAAACGATATACTCGTCAGAACGAATGGGTACAAACGATTCCTCGATAGTACAGACGGGTACAAACGTTTTCTCGGTGGTACAAACGATATACTCGTCGATACGAGCGGGTACAATCGATTGCTCGATAGTACAGACGGGTACAAACGATTTCTCGGTGGTACAAACGATATACTCGACGATACGAACGGGTACAAACGATTGCTCGATAGTACAGACGGGTACAACCGTTTTCTTGGTGGTACAAACAATATACTCGTCAGTACGAATGGGTGTAAACGATTACACGGTGGTAGAAACGATGTACTCACCGATACGAATGAATAGAAACAATTTCTAGGTGGTCCAAACGATATACTTGTCGGTACAAACGGAAATTTAAAAAAAAAAAAATCGAAAATTTTTTTTTTCAGAAAAAATTTTGAAAAAAAAAATTTTTAACGGTACAAACGGGTACAAACGATTCTCTTTTCAGTCACGTTTATTAAAATTGCTTAGCTCTAAATGGGTTGCGGTTCATTTTTTCATACCCTCGTACTTTTTTCCCCCTTAAGGTACAAACGAAATTTAAGACGGTACAAACGGGTACAAACCGAGTACAAACGAATGCAAAAAAAAAAATTACTTTCTGTAAAGTCAGTTGCCAACTTCACATAGGTGAAAATTTCGGCTTGCTTTTTTAAATTTTTATGGAAAACACGCAAATTTCTCAATGTTCCACTGAAAAATTTCATTTATATTAGCACTTTTTTAACTTATTGTCGTAATCTTTACGTTTCATGAAATTTTACTATTAATTTCAGTAAAAATTCTGGAAAATATTTTAAATTTCTGTTACGCAAAAGTAAATTTTAATTCATTTCCATGAAAATTTATAATTTATTTCCTTAAAACCTGAAGAATTGCACATTTGTCACCGAGTTACTGTGATTTCACAGTAAAAATTACTCAAAAATTCTCTCCGTGTACGATCTAATACAAGTAACGCCCTCTCTTGTAAATCGTTCAAAACTTACTTGTAGGCCTAATTTATTTCGAAATTTCAAACTCGGGCTACTTTTTTCCCAAATCTTAACCCCCGTACACCCTTAAACGGATTTTCGTTGCATTAGGTATTACAATCACGCTTCGTTCAGTGCGCGCGTGCTCGACGACGCAAAAAAACATTTTATTTTTCGTCCCGAAAGCTTGACCCCGTGCGATAAATATAGGAAACTCGAAATTCGGGCGCGTAAAACGAGAGACGGGAAGCATCGGTGGTCTCGTCTTTGAAAAGTGGGACAATCCGAGCGAGACTGAGGCCTCGGACAAAAAGGAAACGAGAAAAGATACTAAATGCAGATAGGAATACGGAGATAGATCTTAGAAGGGCAAAGAGTAAAACAGGAACTCGCCGACGATGAAGAGAGAATGGACGAAAAAGAGGGAAGCCAAAAGAACAAGAGAGGGAGAGGGAGAGGGAGAGGGAGGGAGCGAGAGAGAGAGAGAGGTTTATACTCGAACCGGGGGTTTATTTTCGGGCCAGACATGTGCTCTCTCGTGCAATAGTTGCGACGAGACGAGAGAACACGACGACAAAGACGTCGACGAAGACGACAACGACGACCCAAAGTGCATCCCTCGGAGTCCAGAATTAGAGTGACTCACTGCCCCTTAAAAGCACGCATTCCCTATATATTTCTCTACCCCTGTCTCTTGCCTCCTCTCTCTCTCTCCCTCCCTCCCTCTCTCTCCCTCTTTGCTCTCGGATTGTTTGCGTTTACGTAATCCGAGATATCCGACGCGACGTTGGATGACGTTGCGCAAAACGCTATTAGCACTACCCATACCTATATACCGTGAGTGGAGCGTCGCGGCGCCTGGCGAACTTCTGACTCATCGATTTACAACGAATTCCTTTTTCCACGTGCGCTAATAAATTCCTGAGAAATTCGAATCACCGCCGGCTCGGTGATTGCTCAAAGCTGGTGAACGGAAATTGAACTACAATTAACGCCTGGCAAGGGAAACACTGAGAGGTGATTCGGGTATGGGCAACGACCTACTTGGCCCCTCGAGGCAAAGGAAAAGCAAGTAGTTGTCTGTGTCTCAATTTCAGGGCTGGTGGATCAAGGATTTACGCGTTACGTCTATGTGGCTCATTGATAAAGAAGACTTTTTTGGGTTTTTTTTCTCGAAAATACTAAAGAAACGTGTGTTGACGTATGCAAAAAAAGTATGAAAAAAATACGAAGTGGCGTCTAAGTCGTAACTATACAGAAACCGTTTGTCTTAGGCTTTTTGTATTAGTTTTTATGGATTAGCACCGGGAGTTTAAAAATAATGTCATTTACATTAGTTTTGCTAGATCAGTACATACGATTATTAAAAAATATCGTTTTTCCGCTTGATGGCGTTATTCTGATTTTTTTTCGCTAAAAGATCGGCTTCTAGTTGTTTATAAAAACGAGAATTGTCGACGAGTCGTAAAAGTCGTATGTACTTCTTTAAAAAATCTATCTACTAAGCGGCAGTCTAAATGTCAAGTCAATCGGATGAAAACCGCCCAAATTATGAGTTCTCCCGATTTAAAAAAACGTGGTTCCGATAAAACAATGCGTTTAAGGATGTTGAGTCCCTATGAAACATGTTAATGTTAATTGTTCAATAAATAGCTTCTTAATCGTCATGAAATTTTTACACGACCTCCTGAATACTTCATGTAAAAACATACCAAATTTTCAGAATTCTATCATCATTACTTCAACCTCCTTAAGGGTTGAAATAAAAAATGATATGAAAATTCTGAAAATTTGGTATGTTTTTGTATGAAGTATTTAAGAGGTCGTGTTAAAATTTCACGACGATTAGGAAGCTCGTTATTAAAAAATTAACATTTTGTTGAGAACAATTTTTAAAATAAATTAAAAAAAAATTATCAATAAACTTCGTTTTGTTTCCGTTGCTTTCAGTATATTGAAGATATTATAAAATTGAGAGGTCAAAAAAAAAACTTATTGCAAAGTTACATTAGTTTCCATAAAACAACATTTAATTTGTGAATGTTAATTGTTCGATAACGAGCTTCCTAATTGTCGTGAAATTTTTACACGACCTCTGAAATACTTCATACAAAAACATATCAAATTTTCAGAATTTTATCATCATTTGCAATTTGGGACTCAACACCCTTAAGAAGGTTGAAGCGTTAGCCACAAATCAAGATTCAATTTTAAAAAAATATATTTTATTGTTGACACTACATCGAGTCTATACGATTTTTTTGATTTTTTTCCCCACTAATAACAGGAGATTAAAAATAATTTAATGTATGTAATTTCACATGCGGTGTTGGATGGGCATTACGTTCACAATACAGGTGATGGCATTTTTTCGAGCTATCTAGCACCAATATATAAACCATTTTTAACAACGGATTAACGCAAGCTAAACCTTCGTAAACATTCCGAAGTGAAGCAACGCCTCTTGCCCAATATAAACCATATATATTCCTCATTGAACCATCAAGGTATGATGAAAGATTACGAATCTTCGCTGGCGAATGAAGAACATTGCTGCCAACATTAATGTTTGCGAAGATGCCGTATTTCGCGACACAGGCATAGTACTTATAAATGATTCGATATTCTGTTCCGAGTTCAATAAAACATTCGCTGACGCAGTTTTTTCATAATAATGATTGATAATTTTATGCTTTTTCAAGTTGGTATTAACCAATCGTTGCTTTTATTTACGTAATAAAAATATTAAAATGCATAATTTTGGCCTTCAATGATGAATTTTATAAAAAAATATCATCTACAGAATGAATCTATACCTCGTATGCATTGTTTCGAGATTAATTGAAAAAAAAATCCCAAACCGGCATGTTGATCAGCTGGACCACTTCAACCTCCTTAAGGTTTCAGATCTCGTTTAGGAGCTATCGCCCACACGACGGAATTGAAGCTCTCGTTTGAATTCTGCGTGTACCCACGAAGGAATTTTAATAGTATGTCTTTACTTGTTAGGTCGTTGTATATTTCTTAAACAACGACGTGACTGAACGATTCCAAATTGCTATCTTCTCCGTCGAGGCTGTTTCATGAGGTTCGGCGCCCTCTGGGGCGCTTCGGAAAACGAGTTCCAAAAATGCTTTTTTACATTTTTTCACCTATAAATCTTTTTGTACATCGATCTCGTGATGTTTATACATCATTTGAGCCAATAAAAGAGCGGTCAAATTTTTTTTCTTGGCATTTTGATGTAAGGATTTAACAGAAGGAAAGCATAACTTGCTATGTAACGAGGGAACGACGCAGCCGTCGTGTATATTATTCCAAATACATGCAAGCATTCCATATAATGCGTTCAGCAATTCCACCCACACATATTTATATATTTGTGTATTTACGCATATATATACGAGACTGCTGAACACTTTGAACATGCGTGAATTGTCAACGTTCTGAGGTCTCTTTTTATCCCTCTGGAACTGTAATTAGTCGCTTAATTAAAATCTCTCTCTCTCTTCCTTTTTCTGTTTTGGTCTGAGAACAAGGCGAATCGCAACACGAATCTTGCAAACTCGCTTATGAGCATTCAGAAATAGTAGAAACGCATACGATGCGTTGCTAATTACCCCATTTGTGTCACTTCTTGGAAAATCACATCGTACTCTCATTTCTGTGCTTAAATATAATACGCACTTGTTTTTGCCACAGCTTGAAGCTTCGGTGAAAATAAATATTCTTTCGCTCGAGTTTCACGAACGATTATTTATCACATGTATTTTGCCACACGCGTACCATTTGAGATGGATTATTTTTGTTTGTGCTCTCGTTGAATTTTTGTGATAACGTGACGATCAAAACAATGAGTTTTCTGCTATATCAACGTGCAGCTAATACCGGGCGTTGCCGTATTAAAAACAAAACTTTTTTATCGAAACATTTCAATAATGTCCTCTTTTCGGCGTCGCCAAAATAATTAATAACATGCTGTTGGAGCTTTCATCGTTGGAATGCTACGGGAATGCATTCTTATTTACTTGTTGTCCATTCTTATTTGCTAATTCTTTAGATAAGTGACTTTTCCGAAAAACGAGCCTAACATTTTTTTGCTATTTGCTCACTTATTGGATTATAACTGATGATATTCAGTCGGGGGAAGCCGACATTTTTCATGAACACATTTCTTACGGGTAAAAAATCGTTAAAGACAATTTCAAATTTTTCAAAAACCTAAACAATCCAATATAGGCGTCGAAATGTTCAAAAATGCTCTATTTTTTCACGTGTTTCCGCGAACTTCGAAACCCCATAACTTTTTATGGGGGGGGGGTGAATTTCAGCTTCCCCCGGTTAAATATCATCACTTATAACCCAATAAACGAGAAAATAGCTCATTTTCCGGACAAGTCACTTATTTAAAGAATTACTCTTATTTATTATGCAAAATATTGTTCGATATACGTAGGTTGTAGGTCTCCAATAAGGATCTTGAAAAAAAAAAACGTTTATCGCAGCTTTGGTCGGACGAAAAAAATCAGAAATTAAAAAAAAAAATTCCATTGCATTCCAACGATGCAAACTTCATAAGCATTTAATAACTGCAATCGGATACGAATTTATGATGCGTAAAAATCATCTTTGTAATTGCTTTTCCACTATTCCGCGTACCATTAGCACGAGCTTCATTAGATCTCGAAAATAAATGTATGAAAAGATTTTAATAGATAGCGTTGTAGCAGCGTCTCGAAATAATTGGTTGTGCATCGTGCACGCAAAATTATTATTCGGTCAGTGTGCCAAGAGAGATTTTCATCTCGGTATCGTGTTCTCTGGTCATCAATGCTCAGCAGTATATCCGTTTTCCAACAATGCTTTATGTACCCGAGCTATTAGCGATACAACGCTCACGAGTATACTCTTTATTATTCTATCGTCCGCCAATCGTTGATATGTATTCTTTGCTTCCCGATTCTACTTGCGTGACACCGGAAATCCAACGCGCCCATGACATCGCGTTTTTTATGGTCCATTTTCACGAAACAACGTTGCTGACATGAAAAAAAAGCCTACGTACGCAGATGCAAGTGAATGGATTAGTAGGCCGAGGGTACCTGCTTTACATACGCATCAGAAAATATAAATATACGGTGCTTCAAAATGATCAATGTCCCTGTTAGATTATTCCGAGTGCTGTACTGTAAGAAGATATTTATTCTTTTTGTTACTTTCGTTTCATTTGTAAAGACTTCGTATGGAGAAAATGACAAGCCAACGCGACTAAAGAGTTCGTCTAAGATATGAATCAAGATCACTCTGCATTAAGTGGACTGTCCAATTTGAGTCACCCTATACGTGTGTGGGGGACTACATACAATAGCTAAAGCATTGTTAATGACATTTTTACAATGATTAAATCACGCAGACTCCTGACGTGAGAAATCCCATTCTAATCAACGAGCCTTTTCGTATAAAAGCTCGATGTTGGCGAACATCGAACGACACTCGGATATTTCGCGCCGATCGCGAACAGAAATATCCATAATACATCAGTCTCGGAAAACCACATACAAATCACGATGACAAATCGCGTTAATTTCTTTAAATTCTTTCTCGTATCTTGTCTACTCCGAACAGGTCGGACTCTGATGCACGACGGATTCGCCAAAGTCTTCGGCTCATCTGGAAGCGTCACCAAGTTATTATCGTCTCGAATCTGTTTTTGTTTTGTTGCTAAGAGAAGAATTAAAGATTGTACAGTTATTTTTTCATTAAGTTTCTTCTTTCTCTATCGAGAATGAAAGATCGTACACTTGCTCGGAGATTAATTGAATTTTTAAGATCGATTTAAAAAAAAATTATAATTAAAGCAAAACGATAGTCTGAACCAATACTTTCACCGTTTTAATTCTTTGAATGAATTCCCGCGTAAAATTTTAGTGTGAAAACAAACCAATTGCTGAATCAATTGTGCAACGAGTCACAAGACGACGATACGATAAAACGAGACGCCTGCTACGGATGTTTCTTTCGAAGTAGCCAAGAGCCATCTGGTTATCCAATGCTATTGACGATGGCAGCGTGTGCCGACAGTTATTTAAACAATACGGAATACGGCCATTGCAGGGCATATATTAGGGTAAGTCCACTTGCAATTCAAAGCATATTTTTCTTCCCTCGTAGTTTTGCGATCACGAAGTTTGCATCGTTGCAACGCAACGGAAGTTTTGTGGCCCATTTTTTGGCACGATTGGACCTTTTAAACCACTCAACCCTTTTCCAGGATCCTGATTAGAGATCTTCAGCCTAAATATGTATGAAAAGGTTTTGGCTAATAATGGAAATGAGGGAATGAAAAAAATGGAAGAACAAATTCGTTGCATTCCAGCGATGCAAACCAACATCGTGTAGTTTTCGCACTTTACTCGATTATTCATTTATATCACGATCATAAAATATGACTTTATTTATATTTCGTTGTGACTACAATTTTAAGTGTCATCGTGTAATTTCCTTTCAAGAACGCAACGAGCGCCCTTAATTCAAGAGCCAGTCCCACGACAATCTACTGCACATTCTTGGAATGCATTCGTCAAGTTAACAAGGACAACCTGGTAACCCCTATGTGTTCTGGAAATATTTATTTTCGTTGCTTCATTTGAGTCACTCGTGTACAGAAAATAACGAGTGAGAAATTAATTAACACCATTTTTTCACCACTCGACCTTCGTTCTGGCCACTCTGTCACTTGTAAAAAGGAATACCGCGAGCGCGGAAACTTTCAACCACCTTGACTACTACGAAGACCAAAATGTTGAGATAATTACTAATTTAAATGGAAAATAACGAAAATGGTTGTCCAGACTCTGTTGTTCTGATATAACATTTTACTTTTAAACGCAGTACGTTAATGAGGAAAATGTAAATGGTAAATTGTTTCTTTAGATCCCAACATTTTTCTTCTGCTTTTTCAATGAACTTTGTACCATAGTGTAAATAGTTATGGAATGACGGTGAAAATTGCTGTAAATAATGCGCAGGAGGCACTACTAGCTTTGTATCGGGACGAGGATCGCTTGTCCAAAGAAGCCAAATTCATCACGAGGAAGACACAATCGGCTTTAATACTGAGAAAATATATCACAGCACTTCGTGGTATTTGTATAGTACGCGGAGTGGACGGGGTTTCTAGCACAGTCAGACCTGGAGCGCAACCTATACCTCCGAGACGTAACAATTTTATCGGTACGGACATTGTGAATGCAAGAAGATTAAATAAAAAGACTGATAATTCGAAATTCTGGAGGAAGCCAGACGACCTAAAATTGAACCGATGATGAAGTTTGCATCGTTGGAAACCAACCAAGCTCCTTTTTTGTTGTTCAAATTTTATTGGCCGATTTTGGCTACGAAAGTCACTCGAACTTTCTTACGTATTCTTATCGAAGGTTTGCGACCTCAATTTTCGAAAAAAGACTTTGGGTAAGGATGTACATTAGGGTGACACAAATTTGAGCACTACTTTTTTCCCTCCTTCTCACGATCCAGTTATCTACTTTAAAGAAGAAAAAGAATCGGGGCGAAAGCTGCGAGCGGTCAAAAAATATTTAGAGGTCGCTCAAGCCTCCCAAAAATTCAAATTTTCATTGGAAAATCGATATTTTTTCTTTTTTGTTCACTTCTCACCCATGAATTTTACGTTTTATAATTTGTTTTATTAAGCTCGCGAAATCTCTAGCCGACCAATGAATATTTAGTGCTCGCTCAAGAGTTACGAATTTTCCGATTGTCGCGATTTTTTTCTCTTCCCACTCATAAATTTCACACTTTGTAAAATGTTTACAACAACTAATCCTTTTTTTTCTTTAGAAACGGATTTTTTTAATTTACCTCACCCTTCAAGCCCGATACAACGGGGGACCTATAATTTTGCTTACGGACAACAGCTTCAAAGAATTATTCCATGAGAACAAAGATTGTAATTCTTGGTTTAGTTGTGTGAGGTAAATTCGAAAAATCTGTTTCTAAAGGAAATCGATTAATTGTTTTGAAAATTTTGCAAAGCGTCAAATGTATGAGTGGGAAGAGTAAAAAAAAATGGCGAAAATTGGAAATTTCAAAGCTCTCGAGCGGCCACTAAATATTCATTGACCGGCTACAGCTTTCGCGAGGTCAATTTTAAAATTATAGAGCGTAAAATTTATGGGTGAGAAGTGAACGAAAAAAAAAACGATTTTTTAATCAAAATTTGAATTTTGGGGAACTTGAGCGACCTCTAAATAGTTTTTGACCGCTCGCAGCTTTCGTGACAATTCTTTTTTCTTTAAAGAAGATAATTGAATGATGAGAAAAAGAGGGAAAAATAGAGCTCAAATTTGTGCCACCGTAATACACACGAAGAAATGAAAAGTGAAAAGAAAAAATTGTTGCGGTTCAACGATTTAAATTTCAACGTCATGAAGGGGGGGAGGGTGCACGAACCCCCAACAGTTGGCAGTGGTGATATGAAACATATTTTTTGAATGTCAAAAACAATATCTCGTTATTCGAATAATTCGAATAATAGTTTGACTTTTCGTTGATGTCCTTATCTTGTTGTTACACAAAAATTATAAACACACAATTAAAGAATACAAGTTTTAATAGCATGTGGAAGATATTGGCGTTTTTATAAGTGATAACTTTTTCAGCTGTAAAAAATGCCTAGAGTTGGAAACGAATCATGTTTGGGTGGTAAAAAAAATAATTCTCGTATTGCGACAATACGGGCTTAAGTCGAATTTGGTTGAGAAAAAAGAATAAAGAGTTATTCTACTGTTGAGAAAAAAGAAGAATTGAAATGCTTTTATACTCCGTAGATCCGTTTGTGCGTGGGCGAAGCAATAAAAATGTTTACCAATTTTACATTAACGGACGTCTACCTGGCCCAGCTTTTCGTGAATACGACCGCGTGTATTCTCGCGAAAACTCGCTGTTCCCCGATGAATCCGATAACCGGGGCGTATCGAGAAGAGGGCGATATTACGACGAAACTTCGAATAACGAGTATCAACGCGATTCTCGTAAATTCGGACTACGACATAAACATTGTTCAACTACCGTTTGGACACGGTGTCACAGACGAGTGCGCCAAATACCGAAATATCCGTCAAGCAAATTGGCCTAGTGTCAGGTGCATCGATACTTCTGCTTTCTATTAAACGGTTAAAACAACTGTTTTGAAAAAAATATGAAAAAGCATATATACAAATATACGATTTCAAAACTTGTAACGATTTTTAGTACTCATTTATTCTTTAATGCAAACAATCGATTGCCTTTCATTTTGGATATTTTACGGCGTTGAAGTTGCGTCGTTGGAACGCAACGAAAATTCTTTCTTTTTATATTTCTTTATATCCTTAGTAATATACATCTTACTTCGCAGACTTAGGTTTCGTATCGCTAAGCAACCAAAAAATGTTTGATTTTCGTAGCTAAAATCCACCAAAAGAAGTTTGGTGAATTTTAGTGAATTTAGTGAAGTTACTGAATTTAAAAAAATCGTCTTGAAGTTTCCATGGTTGACACGCAACGAAAACGAATTTTCTTGCACTGATGAAATTTCTTTTTGGCCCATTCAAACTATAAAAATGATTCCATCGTTTTTACATATTTTTATTACTGATTTAGTACGTCAAATTGCAAAAAATGTTTCGCATAATAATAAAAAATGACGAAATAGGAAAAAGAAAACGTTGCATTCCAACGATACAAACTTCAACGCCATAAAAAAATGTTCATTGCATTCCAACAATGCAAACTTATCATAATCCATCATCACATAAACTTTTAATAAGCTGATTTTTTTCTTTGGGATACGTTGCATGTAATGCATATAACTGCTAAAAAATGTAAATGAAAAAGAGACTCGATGAATAAAAAGCGTAAATAAAGGATTAGCACTGTTAATCAAACCTAATCGCTTTCGTTCCATTGTTCTCAATCCCTGGCTAACTATAATTCTACGACGACCGGAGACTTCCAGACTTGTGGTTTTATTAAATAATGCCCCGAAATAAATGTTACACTCCGAGTGTGAGTCGCTCAGAAGGAAGCTATGGCATTTTTCATTTCATTCAAATAATTCGAGAGACTTGCGGTCCCTGTGGTCTAAATTAAAACGCCTCCAGCCTCATGTCTCCTGTGTAACAAGCGTCACAAAAAAAAAAGATGATGAAGAATTACAGTATTTAAAAAGAATAATCATTGACGTTTCCGAGCACTCGCCTCGTTAAAAACTCCAATTAAACGATTCTTCAAACTCGCTTCCGATATTGCTCGTTAACTCAACAGTCGAAAGATTGCGCATGTCTCCTAAGTGTATTTCCGACTTTGGAGCGATATGTACGTCAGTGTAAACAGTGAATGCCATGAAAAACAGGCGACTCTCTCGTGATGCGAATCGAGAGTTGCACCGGCCAGAAAAAGAGAAATCCAGCGAGAACGAGGCGAAAGAAGCGAGAAAAACGTACAGGGTAAAAAGAAGGAAAGAAAAAAACGAGTTTGAGGAGGCTGCACTCGATCGCTCCGTTTTACTTTATTCTCCGGGAGCACAGTTCGAGAGTGAGACACTCCACTTGGCCTCTCGTATTCCACGAAATAATTTGAAATATGCAAATGTCATGAGAGTGCGCGCGTTATGCAGACGAGAGTAAAGAGCGAGAGGGCGGTAGAGTATTGGAGTTCGTGTGTGCGTGTGGGTGTGTGGTATTAGACACCAAAGAAGATGATGACGTTATAACGAACTCTGGAGAAGAGCAAACCAAAAGGGGCCTCGGCAAGGGAGAATGGCGTGTGAAACGTTTGTACATGCACACACAATATGGACAAAGCATATTTTGAATGTGGCATATCTATGCAGTGTTGGCTATCTGCCCATTTGGTCGTTTTGCCGTGCTTACATTCATCCGAAGATGATTTTGAAAACAGTCAAGTTTCCACCATGTTGAGTATGAAGACAATTTTATGAGCTACCATGGTAGCCCGCGAAGTCGGATGTCTGCGAAACTACCCTTCCGCATACATACGGAGTATTCGAATTCTACGGTTATTACCGTAGATTACTGTCAATATTTTGACAGTAGACTCTGGGGCTCGTTTGACGTCACAGTCTCGTGAACGCGGAAAAGGAGGAAGGCACTTTCCACTTTAATAGCAAGTCACCCTGTTTCGCTTTCCTCCAAATGATTTTCAACTAAGAATGTTTAGCGGCCGGAAAAAAAGAGGAATTTTCGGGAATTTTTGTCTGGGAAAACGTGTGCAGGTTAGCATTTTTTAAAAATATTTTAGAGTATGGTTTTAAGTATTTTTTTACAACTTTTGAATTGAACAATAATTATAACTTTTTGTATAAAATACACGGATACCGTTTATTTTATATCAAAATGTATTTTATATGAAAATGTGTTAACGGGTTACACCTAGCTCGTGGCCGGAAAAAAAAGGAATTTCCGTCTAGCGAACACGGAAAGGGAGGCAGGCACTTTTTCACTTTCATAGTAAGCCACCCAGTCGTACTTTCCCCCAAATGATTTTCAACTAAAAATGTTCAACGGCCGGAAAAAAAGGAATTTTCAGGATTTTTTTCTGGCAAAACGGATGCTGGTTTTTAAATTTTGTTTTTGATATTAAAGTGTCACAGTAAAATGGTTTTAAGTATTTTTTACAATTTTCGTATTGAAAAACATTTATAACTTTTTATATAAAACAAACGGCATCCGGTTATTTTATATAAAATACGAAGAAACAAGTATTTTCGTTGCATCCGAACGACGGAAACTTCAATACTATTAAGAATGTGTACAAACGTTTGGGCGATTGGCGCAGCCTGAATCGGCAGAAAAAAATTGCGTCATTGAAGAAAATTAATTTTCGGTGCATTCCAACGGTACAAACTCTAACGCCATCGCAGTTAGCCGATTCGCCTACATATAAACGCCCAAAGTTTCCTCGATTTTTCGCAGATCGACTCGAAATTTTTAGAGAATATTTTTGCAATGTTATATTTCGAGAACCAATCAAAGCGCGGAATCGATATTTTCAAAAATATGAATTCCAACCATGTCAGCTCTTAATAAAATATCAGCAAAGAGGCACAGATTCATCGCTATATGCAATACGAACCATCTGTTGTGAAAGCAAGTTAGCTGCATACAAGTACGAAGCACACGGTCTCTTTCACATACTTCACCGGATAAAAACAATTTTCCCCTAAGCCACATTACTTTGCAATATAACACGAAGTCTGTACAAATTGGCAGTAGCACGAGGACGAAACAATTAAGCGGGCATCCGGGTTTATGCTCGGATTTCAAGAATTAGGTATTTACGATTGTATTGCGATAGGAAGAAAATCGATGATGGTGTGCAGAAAAATAAAGATTAGGTACAGACGAAGAAGGAAGTCAGCGCGCAGTTTCTATGTGATTGCTGCGAAAGAAGCTGTGACGTGGATAGTCTCCCTCTTGGCTTGCCACTCGCGCGCTCTCTCACTCGTTCGCTGTCTAAAAAGATTGTGTACTCCCGTTACACGCGCATTCCTCGAGCGTCATCCAGCTAAGAATAGCCACGAAGGATTACGCCAGAGAAATTATTGCCTCACTTACCCCATACTCTATGTATATACTGTGTATGTACTTTCTGCGCGACATCCTCCGATCTCTTTTTCTTCCATTACTATACACACGTCTCTAGAGCTAGAGAGAATCGTGGGAAGAACTTAACTCTCATCATCGAACAAATTCTCTCCTCGCACTGTGAATGAATCCGAAATTGCTCGACGCGAAATTCACAAATTCTTGCACGAAGGCATTATCCGGTAAGAGGTGAAACTCGCGAAGAGTGGCTGCAAAAATGGAAAATTTCGCTGATCCCTTCAAAATTAGATTATTGAAACTGCAATAGCGGCAGTATTACGATTTTGAAGTTTGCGTCGTTGGAATGCAACGAAAGGGATTTGTTTCTATTTCCAAAATTGCCTTTGGCAAATTTAAGCTACAATAATCACGTAAACATTTTTTAGGATTCTTATTTAGCGATTTACAACAAATTTGCAAAGTATGATTTTGAATAATAATAAAAATAAGAAATTGGAAAGAATTTTCGTTGCATTCCAACGATGCAAACTTCAACTCCATGCAGTATTACGATATCTGTGGCCCCCCCTTGTTCAGACCACGCAGTCCTCATATTTGACCCAAAATAAGTCTCTTCAAGAGTGGTAGTAAACCGTAATTCGACCCTTAAGAGGATGAAACGGGGGTCTAAAAGTTTATATGAGACAACATATTTTTTTGTCAGATTTGCTTGAAACTTGGTATAAATAACTCCAATACAAATAATTGAACATATATTAGTTTGTGTTTGTTTAGTGAATTAATGACAATGTAAACAAACACAGTTAAGCGGTTCAAAGTACCACTTGTGACTGTCTACACGCACCGAACAGCGACGAAAACATAGTGTTATATAAAAAATAAATTTGGTAAGTTTCAAGTAAATCTCGTCAAAGGATATGTTTTCTTATACAAAATATGAAAGCTGCGTGGTCAGAATTAGGGGCCAGAAATGTAATATCCCTGCAATAGCCTATTTACACCACGTTAAGGCGGAGAAAATAAACAGACGGCAATTGTTTCCTTTTTAATAGTTTTTATATTTATTATTAAGATCAAGGGATGCCATTTGTAAAAAAAAATGGATAAATTCGAGGAGACCGACCTAAAAATGAAATATTTTTCGTACTATAATTTCCCTACCGACGGGGGTATTCCACAATTTTTCGAATTTGCAGTACTGTAACTGTGATTCGAGATACTCGTTTTCTTGCCACGAAACGAAATAACTTTTTCGGAAACTGCTTTAAAACGCGAAATCTACGAGAATTCTTCGCTTATTTTATTAGTATTGATTTTATATTGAGGGTTGACGTACACTTAGTCGACTTTTTCTAAAACTATCGATTATTCGTTTCCGACGGATTCTCAAAATATAACATTTCGAAAATATTCACTGAAAGTTTTGATGCGGGCTAAATTTAAGAAATAATGGGCGTTTATAGGGAGGTTCCTTGAACCGGCAAATTTCATACGCGTTTTTTTTTTAAATGACTTTTTCAAAATCGGTGACCACAATACTTCAAAAATCACCGCACCGAATAATTTCAATTTTAGAAGTCTCTTTTACATATTAAAAAGCAGTTCTTGAAAGGAAAAATATTTTTTTCGATGCATAGAGTTTTTTTTATCAACGAAAGTAAAGGGTTCACCGAAAATCGACACTTTCACTTTGGACTGCGGCCATTTTTTTCGAAAATCAATATTTTTTTTTTAATCCTGCAAGCATTAAATAATTTCATGCAAAAACTAAATGCGTTTGATTTTTTTAAATTTCGGATGACTAGTTTTCGAGCAGCAATGGTCACCGCGAAGGTTATTTTTCAAACAGCGGTCTGCACAAACCATTGTATTTACCACAGTTATAAATATTTTCCAATAGTAGTAGGGGTATCGAGTTTTACTTGCACAACTTTTTCGCGAAGCTTTTTACAAGATGATTTCCAATAAAAAAAATGGGAAAGATATTTAAAACGATACTTTTTAATGTAAAAAATGGAATACCTGCTGCAAAGCTTTTTACAAGATGTTTTCGAAAAAAAAAATTGTAAAACATATTTAAAACGATACTTTTTAATGTAAAAAATGGAATAGCTGCGTACGTTTGCTCAAAAAAAAGATTACGAAAGTTCCGTATTTTTCCGGCCACCAGCTAGGTGTAGCCCGTTAACAAAAGGCACTGATTGCAGTTGGAAAACAAAAAATACCAAGTCAATGAAAACACTCCGTTTCCATTTTACCGGAAAAAACTCCTTCAGCTTCAAATGACTCCACTTCACACTTGATTGCACGTTTTGAGTTCTGGTGTATTTTACAAACAGAACCCGTAGCATTTTTATTGGCAGATTTAGGCGACGAAAATTACTGAAATAGTTTTGCCGACCCTTACTAAGGATCTGCGATCTAAATATGTAAACAAGATTTTCGTTTTAATAAACATGGAAAATACAGTAATAAAAAAGAATGTTCGTTGTTTTTCAACGATACCCACTTTAGCACTATCGTTTTGATGATCCGTCGAAACAGACATAGCGAGAAAGTACGCTTGACGAAGGCACGAGAACCTTTCGCGTTTTCTCTAATTATCATGCTCATTAGGATTCGGAAGGACAATAGTAACGAGGGCCGATTGAAACAAGCCCTATGTCGAAAGTTGATAAGGGCGAGAGGCGAAAAAAGTACAATGAGATGCTCCGTCAACGGGAATCGTCAATTCCGGGTGCTGAGAATAATGGGAAAAGACATTTTTGTCTCATTAGCGACGTCTGATATCGACAGACAGTTTAGTGATTTTTTTTATTGTTCGAGGTTACAATTGGCCGACCAGAGCTCATTGTGATTGATAAAACGATAACAATGATTATAACGCGGGTGACGATTAAGGCAAATACCAATTTAAAAAATCGACAGACATTACATCAAGTGCAACTACTTTATGGCATTGAAAATGTAATCAGACTTTTCGGGTAACAAAAAACAGGTACATGTCAATAATATGAGTTGGTTTTTATTATTCTTCCGAAAATATTGATACGTTGAAGCATATAAATGGGTTTGTTTGAATTCGTTTGGGTTTGTTTGTATAATAATTGTTATATTATTTTTGTTATATATTTGTAATATAAGGTGTAATATAATTTTTAAAACAATAACAAGACTAGAACTAGGTGAGAAAGGGCATTTTTCAACTAATCACAGGCATTCCCCCCCCCCCCCCGCCAAACTACTACAGCACAGTGGCAGTGGAGTGGGAGTAGCGTTAGTTTCGTGTGACATCCAGCTAACTCAGACTCTTATACCCAGCCTACTTCACAAACATAAAAATATTGAAAAATAATGGTGTTTAAGTTGCTTGCTGTTTGGAATGCAACAAAAATACCTTTTTTGTTTCTTCATTTGACTCATTAGACAAAATCTTTACGTTCGAAGATTGAGGTTGAAAATTTCCAACAACAGTTCTGAAAAACGTTCGTTGAACTTCCCAGCCTGAATCCGCGAAAAAAGCGCAATTCAAATCGATTAATTTTCGTTGCGTTCCAACGATGCAAGATTCAATCTCGTAAAGAATGCATGGCACTGAATAACTCTCCAAAGCGGCGAAGTACGTCATACGATTGAAGCGAGAAATGACGACGCAGCAAGGAATTTTAATAATCGGAGAGCGATGAGTAAGTGGAGTACTGGAAGGCATAATCGTATTCGACATACGTAATGGCGAAAGTCGTTGCTAAATTACGTCCGGTGATCGTCGAATCCGAACGATTTTCTCGTTGAAAGTAACTTCGCAATGATTTGTTTTATTCTACAATCTCGAAGGGCGGAACATGTTGTAGGTACGGGCGAAGAGAACGACGCGCGACATCTAACGGCAGAATAGAGAAACGTCAAGAGCTTTTTGATGTTATCGGCAGTCGTCAACGAAATCAGAGGAGTATGAATCCGTTCGATTGTAAGGTTCGGATCGGAAGAAAGCAGCATTTTGTTCTAGCATTTGGGCGTGATCTTTGCCACTAAGATGTACCAACAAATTGCTTTTTCAGTTCGAAGTTAAGGGAGCTTTCCAGTGTGAAATTTTCAAAAAATCGATTTTTTTTTTTTGCTTTATCGAATAGTATACACTCTTCCGAATATTCCCTGAAATTTTCATGCCGAAATTCAGATTATTTCGGTTACTGTACAGCATTTATTGGAAGAAGGCAACGGAGCGCTACAGCTACAGCGAAACTTTGAACGCGTTTTTCTCGAAACAGCATTTTTCAAAACGGTGTCCAACTTGGAGGGCAGAGTTTTAAAGCTATCGAGTTGAATTTTTTACACAATATTCTTAACGTCATTGTTTATCGTGCTATGGAAGCTTTTTTTTTTTTTTTTGACATCTTCCTATTTTTTTGTAAAAAAAACTGCCAAAAAAAATGCTAAAATCGATACTTTTTGTTCAAACCGGCGCCATTTTTGCAAAAAAAAAAAAAAAGCCTCCATAGCACGAAAGCCAATTATATACCGATCAATAATCTTTTTGTGTTTTTTGTTTCAGATCAAAATTGTGACCCCCAACGTGGACACCACATCCAAGTGCATTTTCTGCAACAATTGTTTCATCATTTTTATAGATATTAATTAATAAATAAATCGATCTTTAAAAAATTGTTATGTATTCTTCAATACCCAATTAATATACAAAAAAAAACCAGACCGATTAGATTATTTTTTCTTTAAAAAAAAAAATCGCGAAAAACAGCGATTTTTCGGGCTGTCACACTGGAAAGCTTCCTTAACGGGTGACACCTGGCTCGTTGCCGAAAAAACGAGGAATTTTCGAGAATTTTTTCCTAGGAAAGAAATGCAGTTTTCAAGTTGCAGGTTTTCAATTTTTGTTTTCCATTAAAGAGTATGGTTTTAACCCTAGAACTACAAACTGAGTTCGTTTTTCCGTTGAACGATGGCATTTTGGGCCACAAAGTTTACCTGAAGCCAACTCACACGGATAGATATATCCACGCTACGTCCCATCACCACCCCTCCCAAAAACAATCGGTCATAAGCTCTCTGGTCTACAGAGCTCTAGCGATCTCCGAACCGGACTCTCTCGAGGATGAACTAGAACATCTACGCAAAGCTTTAGGACATAATGGCTACAAGCCAGGCAACATCGAAAGAACGATCAAACATCTAAGAAGAAAAATAGCTGATCCGAAAACGGTAACAGCACCTGAAGGGGAGGATGAAGGACAAATAACAGCAACAACCTCCCTTCCATACCTTCAGGGCATAACCGACCGCATAGGCAGGGTCCTTGGGAAACATAACGTGCGAGTCATCTTCAAACCTCAGAAGAAGCTAGCACAAGTGGTTCCGAGTGCAAAAGACCAAAGACCACCATTAAGTGCACCAGGAGTGTACAAGATACCCTGCTCATGCGGTAAAGTGTACATAGGAGAAACCGGGAGGAAGATCAGTACACGGATCAAAGAACATCAACGGTGTATCAAATATGGCCACATCGGACAATCAGCCCTGGCCGAGCATTGGATGGAGACTGGTCATGCCATTCAGTTCGATAAAGCCCAAAGTCTGGCCCCATCGAACAGCTATTTTTCCAGAAAACACCGAGAAGGCTTGGAAATCCGAAAACATCCGGACAATCTAAACAGAGATGGTGGATAACACGTCAATCCCATTTGGCACACCGTCCTCCCGGTTTTTTAATTGACCAGCCGATCAATTAAAACATCTGATTGGCTGGTGCAGTGATCTGGAACGATGACTGCAACTATATAAGCAATGCCTGAGACACGGGAGCTTCAGTATCGGAGCTCTCAGCCCTGATGATGCAGACTGTAACGTTTGCGAAACGTCGGCACAACCCTGATTCTCAACACGGCCTCCATCCGGAAGCCACATACTCTTCGAAATTAAATTTGCTCTTCACCATTCTCTTCTGCATGAAAAAACGAAGCGATCCATGTCTTTACGAGTCTCAGTGCTGCTTTCAGAACGATTTTACGAACAAAAAACGCGTGAGGTAAATATTGACCCCGGTTTATAGTTTAAAGGTAAAAAAAATGGGTTTGTAGTTCTAGGGTTAAGTATCTTTCACAATTTTGGTATTGAAAAATATTTATAAATATCGTAGATAAAATGGTTTGTGCAAACCACTGTTTGAAAAACGTCTTCCGGTTCGACCACTGCTGCTCGAAAACAAATCATCCGAAAATTAAAAAATCAAACGCATTTACTTTTCGAATGAAATTCTCTAGTGGTTGGACGAAGGATTCGATAAGCATTTGCAGGATTCGAAGATATCGATTTTCGGTGAAAAAAACCACTTTATTCTCTGTTGATAAAGAAAAAAACTATGCATCGGAAAAAATGCGTTCGTCTGAGCACTGCTTTTTAATATGTAACAGAAGCTTTTCAAAATTTGAAGTTAATCAGTGCGGTGATTTTTTACATACTGTGGTCAACTGCTTTTAAACAGTCATTTCAAAAGAAAAAAACGCGTTTAAGTTCGCCGGTTCGTGGAATCTACCTTTAAACGCCCATATCGCCCTCAATTTTTCACGGATTTAAATTTTCAGAAAATATTTTTGAAATGTTATATGTTGTAAATCCCTCGAAAATCGATATTCGATATTTTCAAAAATTTCAACTAAGCCCTTGAAAGGAAAAACCTTAATTGTAGACCACTTTTGGCTCAAATCTCCTGGTTCGCTGGGAATCGCTGGCACAATTAATTAAGCTCTTATAATTCTAAAATGGGTCGGCGCCCATAAGCTGAAAGTGATCGGGCGAGCCGGCGAAAATTGCTTTTCGGTCCGTCGATACTCGATGCTCTGTTGCGAGCGCCAATTACGAGGAAATTGACGCGTTTAGAGAACTTCCGTGCAAACGGAAAAATACATATACAAAAATATGCAAAAATACAAACATACTTTCATATATTCATATACACAAGTATATATGGGGAAATATGATTTTCAAATTATTCGACTTCGAGGATCGTCCTTATAGTAGCTTCCTACTTCGATACCCAACATTATGGGCCTTTCTTCCAAATTTAGGCTGCTCGGGCTTGTTTAGTTGCGGACGTTTTTTGTAACCCATACTAGGGATCTACAACCTAAACGTGAAAAAGAATTTCCCGCAATAACAAAGATAAATGGTAATTCTTTAGATAAGTGACTTTTCCGAAAAATGAGCCCAAGCTAATTTTTTTGCTATTTTCTCATTTATGGGATTATAAATGATGATATGCAGTCGGGGGAATTCGAAATTAACCCCCCTCCCCCACCGCCCCCATCAGAACTTATGGGGTTTTGGAGTTCGCGGAAGCACGTGATAAAATAGAGAATTTTTGAACACCTCCACGCCAATATTGGGTTTCTTTGGGTTTTTGAAAAATACGAAATTATTCTTAACGATGTTTTGCTCGTAAAAAATTTGTTAATGGAAATGTTCACCTTCCCTCGACTGAATATCATCATTTATATCCTAATAAATGAGAAAATAGCAACGAAAAAATGTTAAGCTCATTTTTCGGAAAAGTCACTTATCTAAAGAATTACGAGATAAATCGTTGCAGACTCTCAAAAACAATCTTCGCTGCATTCCAACGATGCAAACTTCAATACCATTCGAAATTATCTTTAGATAAATGTAAGCTTATTTATATGGCCATTCCAAGGCCCGTTTTGTCCCCAAAATCGACGATTCCTTTAATGAAATTGTGAGGACCGTCATCGAAACAGACAGGTGTCCTGACAGCCAGTGTTGCATACATATTATAGGTTCAATATGATTTCCCCACTTATCTATCTATCTATATATATATATAGTAAATCTGACCAGGTATTTCTTTTACCATAGAAACATTGCTACCCCCGTTTTCCCCTTAAGGATTGAATTTCTAAAGACGCTAAAATTTCATAAATTATGTGCACGAGCGGTTATACAAAATTTCAATTAAATTTGACAAGTTTTTTTTTATTTCGCGCACAAACTTTGCCATCTTTTTTTGTATAAACCGGAAATTTCGAAAAACGCTAAAATACGTATTTTATCGATTCTATCGAAGAGCATTAGTACTAACTTTCCAGAAAATCTTCTGGCCAGATATTTTTTATTCCTCATGCAAATGATACCACCCCTTTTCTCCCCTGAGGGGTTGAATTTCTAAAAACGCTGAAAACCCGTTTCATTAATTGTGTCAAGAAGCATGGAAAGCAAATTCCAAGTAAATCCGACCAGATTTTTTCAAATTTCCATACAAACTCTGTCACCCCTTTTATCCCCTTAGGGGTTGAATTTTGAAAAACGCCGAAATACGTGTTTCGTTAATGGCGTTACAGATCATCAATGCCAACTTTCAAGTAAATTTGATCATAACAATATTATTTTCCATACTAACCTTGCCACCCGCTTTCACCCCCTTAGGGGTTGAATTTCGAGAAATTCCTTCTTAAACGATGCCTCTAATTTAAAATCGGCATGGTGCTGAAGTTTGCATCGTTGGAACGCAACGAAAGTTCCGTTTTACATTTTATTTTCCACATTATTATTATTATATGCGATCTTTTTTTGGCAGATTTTTATGTAGATCGCAAAATGAGTATCTTAAAAAATGGTTGATGGATTTTTGTAGGCGAAATCTGGCAAAATAAATTAAATTCGTTGCAGTCCAACGATGCAAACTTCAGCATCGTAAATCGGCACCCTCTCCAAATTTCACGTTTTTACCTTTAGCACTTTAGGCTGGGCGATGATGACTCAGTCAGTCAGTCAGGACTTTGTCGTTTATATATATATATATATATACAGGGTGTCCCAGAACTCAACGTCAAGCCGAAACGGGGTGGCAGGATTGATTGTAACCATCATGAGAAAAATCAGAAAAAAATCTATCCCATGCAGTTTGAAAATTATGGGCATTTAAGAAAAACCTAGAAATTTGGTCAAACTGTAACCATTTTTCGGTTATTGTGGTTAATTTTTATTATTTTTGTTCATTCAAACTTTGGAACCGTAACCCTAAATAACATTTCTAGAATCACAATCAAAAATAATGACACAATTGCCCCAAGTTTCCTAGAATTAAGACTATTTGTTAAACTATGAATTTAAAATTTTCAAAATTTGTCTACTTTGAAAGGCCCTGCTTTAAAAAAAAAAGTACTAGAGTGCCTTGGCAAGTGCCATTAAAAGTTGGCGCATTTAATCAGGATTGTAAAATGGTACAATACTTGTTAGTTTCATACTAAAAAAAAACGAGTAAAAAAATTAAAACCTCAAGTAACCCGATTTTTGCTAACCCATTTTACTCAGTTAAAATGTTTTTTATTCGCACAAGCTCTTGGTAGGTTCTTAATTTTACGGCAAAATGATGAGAGAGATGGATAGTGGACATGTTTGCCATGAGTGAGCGAGACATATAGTGACACCACGCAGTGAGACGGAGATGCGTCGTTTAACTCACTCATGGCAAGCATGTCCACTATCCATCTCTCTCATCATTTTGCCGTAAAATTAAGAACCTACCAAGAGCTTGTGCGAATAAAAAACATTTTAACTGAGTAAAATGGGTTAGCAAAAATCGGGTTACTTGAGGTTTTAATTTTTTTACTCGTTTTTTTAGTATGAAACTAACAAGTATGGTACCATTTTACAATCCTGATTAAATGCGCCAACTTTTAATGGCACTTGCCAAGGCACTCTAGTACTTTTTTTTTAAAGCAGGGCCTTTCAAAGTAGACAAATTTTGAAAATTTTAAATTCATAGTTTAACAAATAGTCTTAATTATAGGAAACTTGGGGCAATTGTGTCATTATTTTTGACTGTGATTCTAGAAATGTTATTTAGGGTTACGGTTCCAAAGTTTAAATGAACAAAAATAATAAAAATTAACCACAATAACCGAAAAATTGTTACAGTTTGACCAAATTTCTAGGTTTTTCTTAAATGCCCATAATTTTCAAACTGCATGGGATAAATTTTTTTTCTGATTTTTCTCATGATGGTTACAATCAATCCTGTCACCCCGTTTCGGCTTGACGTTGAGTTCTGGGACACCCTGTATATATACATAATAATATAGATAAAGTAGAAATACGGAGGTTATGTGTGGAATACAATACCCGATAAATGGCCGCCTCCTCCCTGCAAACGTTCACTCTTTTGACGAAATTTTCAGTAACATTTTGGCATAATTGCGGACTAATTTCATTAACGCGTTACCCCCACTTGTAGCGCAAAAAAAAGATCTTTTTCATGAATTTTTTTAAAGAAAACTACAAAACTTTTTTAATCGATCAATGTACCATCTTAAAGAACACATCTTGAAGAACTTTCAGTAATTTTTTTATTGAAAAATATTACATTGTTTAGTGGCAAATGGCCGTCAATGAAATAATGTTTTTATATACACGGTTTGCGGTGACCAACATTGCGGCGAAGTGGATCATCTGAAAAAAAAATACGAATGGATTTAGTCAAATATAAGTATAAACTAGTCTTTAATCGAAGGATTTTAAAAAATATTCATTTTTCACAAAATAGCGGACAGTCAAAGTTAATGGTTCAATTTTAACGAAAAAAAACGGCCGTTTTTTGGCTATAAAACGGCCATTTTTTTCGAAAAAAAAAATCGAACGATTAAAGACTACATTTTTATGTATTAAATGAGCCTGCAAAATTTCAAGAAGATCGGTTCATTAGTGTTCGAGTAATCTTGGTCACCGACTTCAGAAATGCCATTTTGAGAGAAACGCGTTTAAAGTTTCAATTTCAGTTCTTCAATTCACGGATTCTTCTCTTTCAACGCTCATATCTCAGTCAATTTTGTTCGGATCGACTTGAAATTTTCAGGACATATTCTCAGATACTTATACATAAAAAAAATCGATTTTTTCAAAATCGCAAGTGGGGGTAACCCCTTAATGGTGCGTCCAGTTGCTTCCTTGAGCTCTGCAATGGTCTGTGGATTCCCTACAAACTATTCCTTTCAGAAAACCCCAAAGAAAGAAATCCGATCGCGTCACATCGCACGATCTTGGTGACCAATTCACATCGCCGAGGCGCGAGATGGAAACCATGAAACTTCATCAGCAACAACTATGCAGTAACGATGCAGCAAATAACAATTTCTCCGCGTTGCTTGGTCGCGTAATTCTCCATGACTAGACCTTAATACTTCCTGATGCCAGTTGTCGAAGATTAGTACTCTATGTTCGCCACAAAAAATATGGCGCGCAATTTAAAATGTCAGGTCATTGTGAGACACCTTTTATATGCATCTATACGTGGCCATCTGCGTGTGTACGAACACACTCCAGACTATACAAAATCCAGTAAAGTGGCACTCGCGGGATCGTTAGCACCGGTTCGAGATACTCGCGGAGATACCGGGGCCCACTTCCGGCCTTCATTTAGCTAATTAACTGAAATTAACGTTGCAGAATTCCCAGAGCCGTTACCCCTCTCGCTATAGGACCGCGCACTCCAGCGAAGTGGTATTACAACTATATAGTCGTGAACCGCACGCTTGGTTCACGGTTGGGGCGCCGATCTCTCATAGACTAAAATTCTATCACAACAATCCGTCAAGAGAACTCACGAGCTCACTGTCAATGTCCATTCGGTTCTGGGTATACTTTAATCGAACACGGATTTTCGATATACAACCAGCGAGAGCGTTTTTTCAGTTCGTCGTAAATTTAAGCGCACTCATTTGGAACGGCTTCATTTCATAAAACGGGCAAAATGATTTTGCACAGATTTAAGGATGTTGAGTCCCTATGAAACATGTTAATGTTAATTGTTCAATAAATAGCTTCTTAATCGTCATGAAATTTTTACACGACCTCCTGAATACTTCATGTAAAAACATACCAAATTTTCAGAATTCTATCATCATTACTTCAACCTCCTTAAGGGTTGAAATAAAAAATGATAAGAAAATTCTGAAAATTTGGTATGTTTTTGTATGAAGTATTTAAGAGGTCGTGTTAAGATTTCACGATGATTAGGAAGCTCGTTATTAAAAAATTAACATTTTGTTAAGAACAATTCTTAAAAGAAAAAAAAATGTATCAATAAACTTCGTTTTGTTTCCGTTGCTTTCAGTATATTGTAGATATTATAAAATTGAGAGGTCAAAAAAAAACTTATTGCAAAGTTACATCAGTTTCCATAAAACAACATTTAATTTGTGAATGTTAATTGTTCAATAACGAGCTTCCTAATTGTCGTGAAATTTTTACACGACCTCTGAAATACTTCATACAAAAACATACCAAATTTTCAGAATTTTATCATCATTTGCGATTTGGGACTCAACATCCTTAACTGAACTTTGTGCGGGACTGTATACAGGAATGGATGGCATGGAAAGGAATGTGCCTACAAGCGCTTTCCGAAATTATACAACGTTTTCATTTAAAATTAAATAATCCATTTTCCAATCAGTTGCGAATGTTTGAACCAGATGCATCGATTACTAGTATAATTAAAATTAGTTGAACGTAGTACAACCTAGTGCGTTAAGGGGGAATATACCTCTAGGCCAGGAATAAATTTGCAGATTTGCATGTTTTTTTAAAAAAGGATTTCTTTGCCATTCTTGAGATTTAGCGTATGTTTTATGACTACTTTTGGCGGTCACATGGTTTTTTTTATTTATCTGTTAAAATGGCGGAGGTATGGCACGGCTTTCTAAACTGCATTTTCAAAACTGGCGTGCAGTATACCTAAAAACCTAATCGACTGATTCTGATGAAATTTAGTATAAATCTTTCTATTCTTATTGTCTAAAACATGACGCTTAAGGTTCTTAAACATTTTTTTTAAGTATTTTTTATTGCGAAATGTAGCAAATTGTCGGAAAATTCAATGTTTTTTTCTCAAGGATGCCATTTAATCGATTTTCAACATTTTTCACTTTTTCTTGGTTCATATTCTGCGTATGAGTGTTACTGAAAGAAAAATGATCGTTGGTTTTCTTCAGATTGATCCCGACGACGCTACATGTCACGCCGTCTGACAGCATCGGACGCAACCCGTTTAAAAAATTGTGCCATACCGCTGCCATTTTTAATGATTAATAAATACAAAACGCCATGTAACAGCCAAAAGTAGTAATGAAGCATACCCTGAATCTCAGAAATGGTGAAGAGATCTTTCCTTTAAAAAATCACGAAGATCAACCACTTTTTTCCTCGCCTAAAGGTATCTCCCTCCTTAAAGGCTTTTGCGCCTGGTTGAATTTTTTTTTTAATCGAATTTTTGTTTTCGACGGATTCTCAAAATATAACATTTCGAAAAGATTCCCGGAAAATTTCAGGTCGATCCGTAAAAAATTGAAGGCCTAATGGGCCATTATAGGCAATAAGTTCCTTAAACAAAGGAATTTCTTCGATGCATAGGTTTTTTTTACCAAGAAAAACAGAGCGTTTTTTCACCGAAAGTCGATACTTTGACTTTGGACTGCGGCCATTTTTTTACGATAAATATTTTATTAAATCTTTCGTCCAAGTACTAGGTAATTTCATGCAAAAACTAAGTGCGTTTGATTTTTTAAATTTTGAATGATTCCTTTCCAAGGAGCAGCGGTCACCGCAACGGACGTTTTTCAATCAGCGGTCTGCACGAACCGTTGTACCCACTACATTTATAAATATTGTTCAATGCACACGTTCCCCCAGAAAAAATTCACGAAAATTCCGAGCTAGCTTATTTATCAACCCCAAATAAATTCTAGCTAGCTTATTTATCATCCCAAAAAAATCACTTTATTTTGACCACATAACGAATGAATTCTATGACATGTGGCATACCGTTGGAAAGGTTATAAACTGGAGAACTTTCTGAAACAAAGCTCAGTTCAAAATAGCTTTTGGTTTTTGGTTTATAATGAATTTCGAATTGACACTTTTTCATACATTCACGCATTTTCGAGACTTTGGAAGCTCATGAGTCATTTTCTTGAAACCAATTGTATCAAATAATGATTTATTTATAATAAACATACATTGCAGCATACAACAAAAGTTACTTCGTGCTATTACAACCACAAACAAAAAAGTTATGACGATTTAAAGGCGAAATTTCGGGTACTTAAAAAAAAAGGCAAAAAAATCATGTCTTAACTATCGTGACACTTAGGACAAGGGTCCAAAGGTGAAAAAAAGTAGCAAACGCCCCCCCCCCCAATTCCCTAAAAAATTGTGTCGGTCCATGTGCCAAATACCCTGTATACAATAATCTTTGATTGTCTCGACTGCTCCCGTTATTTGAAATGTGGTTTCTCACCCCCCCCCCCCCGTGCATGCGGTCACGTTTCGCTTTCTCTCTTTCTTCCTATCACCCTTGTACTCGTTCGTAATTCACTGCTTACAGCATTTCTTTCTCTTCGCGAGTTTCGCAGGTGTAATATCGCGATTGAGAGCTCTGGAAAGCGTCTCAACGGAACAAGGGGCAAAGGAGGCGCGGTCGGTTGCGTGCGCAAAAAAAAAGGGGAGGAGGGATGCTCGTGGTTGACGCGAAATCCAATGAGACGCGAATTTAATGAATAAAAAAGATCAATAAATGTAGATTGCCAAAGAGAGGCCACGAGTAATGTGAACTGCGGTCGTGCGAGAGTATATACATCAAGATACGTAGCGGATTATTTATCGCACAAGACAAAGAACGAAATTTGCTAGAAGTAGGAAAAACGTTTTAACCACCTGTTGGGCTTTGGTTCCGTGCATATACTTTCAATTAGCGAATATTTCTAGCAAGCCTCATCATATTACACGAAGGTCCTCTTGTTTCATTACTTAGAGCCGACTGTGCCAAACTTCACGGATTTCATTCACTCAGAGATATTGCATATTTCATACTCACCGTACCTCTTTTCTTTTGTTTCGCTACTCGGGATTGATGAAAATGTCTTTTATATAAGTGATGAAAAGACTCGGAACGATGCGAAAGAGAAATTACCCTGTCCACGAGTCGATTTATAAGATAAAGACGAAGAAATAAAAATATGTGGAGAGACTAAATGGAGCAACGGAATTGTCACGATTAAGTGGATTTATGCGATGCGATACGAATGATGACGCCGAAGTTAACATCATTGTAATGGTATTGAAGTTTGCGCTATTGGAATGCAACGAAATCGTGTTTGGTTCGTATCGCCATACCTTTTTTTTTAGTACATTTAAGCTACGGAATTTAGCGAAACATTTTTGAGAATCCTTGTTGAAAATTTGTAACTACCCGAGTCGAAATTTAGACCCTCCTTTAAACCTCCTTTCGATCCCAATTTGTCATTCAATGGAGGTTCAAGAGGTTCAAATGGAAATCTCAAAAACATGTATATTAGAACCTACTGAACCTCCAAAAGTGGCAGAAATTGGACTTTTTCACTCAAAGGAGGTTTAGTAGGTTCATCTGAACCTCCTTTAAACCCTAGTGAGCCTGATTTAATGCTTACGCAAACCTACAGACCCTCTTTTAAACCTCCTTTCGCCCTAATTCTCCTTTGACTCCTTTCACCGGTGGCTCGCAGAGCCTCCTAGCCCTCCTTTAAACCTCTTCTGACCCTACTAACCCTCCTTTAAGCCAACTTCAATATGCTGCCCTCCGCTCCCCCCCCCCCCCTTCTCTCCCATCCGCAGTTCACCGATATTCCAAAGGAGAGATAATTATAATTAAAAAATATTTTCAGATAAACTATATATCATTTATTTATAATAATGAAATAAACTTGAAAACACACAAACAAATGTAGTACCAGCGTACTTTACTGGACTACTAACGTATACTATATTTGTACTATACTATAGTGCAAATATAGAAATATGGTAAACTTGAATAACACACAAACAAATGTAGTACCAGCGTACTTTACTAGATTATATTAACGTATACTATATTTGTACTATAACTATAGTACAAACGTATTAAAACTATAGTTTTTCATATTCCGTTCGTCGAATTAATAAATCAATCTTATAATAAATAATCAAACATCATTTTTTTAATTCACACATATAATTTATTTTTCAGATATAGCTTGACCCTACAGAACCTCCTTTGGATCCAATCTTTCATTTTCCTTCTGCTTTGGATTCAAAGGAGGTTCTGTAGGGTACAGATAGGACTTTAGGCCAACACGAGGTTGTGTAGGTTCACGCAAGCCGAGCCCATAGGCCTAAAAGAGGCTCAGGAGGTTGAATAGAAGGTTCAGTAGGGCTAAAGGAGGGTCGCCAACGGTGCAAATTTCTCCATATACGTTCAAGGGGAGTCAAAGGAGGGCGGCGGTCTGTGCGTTACAAAGGAAATAGGTTCTCGAGCATTCAAAGGAGGGTCTAAATTTCGACTCGGGATAAAAACTGCAAAAATGAGATTTCGTTTCATAATAAAACTAGTGAAATGGGAAAATCAAGAAGAATTCTCGTTGCCTTCCAACGATGCAAACTACAACAGCATACATTGGAATGCAACGAAAATATATGGTATTGAAGTTTGCATCTTTGGAATGTAACGAAATATTTTTTCTTCGTACTGCCCAATTTGTTCGGCACATTCAAGCTACAAATATAAGATAAATATTTTTGAAGATTCTTATTAGGGATTCATAATCTAAAACTGCATGAGAGAAAGTTAAGATAGTAATAAAAGGAAAGAAATTAAAAATAAAGAAGGCTTCTCGTTGCATTCCAACGATGAAAGCTTCATCGCCATACATAGCCATGCTCTGGTCAATTTCTCAATGGTTTCTGCCGATTTAGGCTATGAAAATTACTCAAACGTCTTTACTTATTCTTATTAGCGATTCGCTACCTCAATTTGCAAAAAAAAAGGCTTTCCATAGTTAAATAAAATATAGATAAATAATAACAAATAGAAGAAAGAAATGAGGCGCGAGGGAAGAAAATCGTTACATTCCTACGATACTAACTACAACGCCATAACAAATGTTGAACTTTTCGAACAGGCATATAAATTTGTGGTGAACAAATTTTCCGGTTCTATGAACCGATGAAACTGGCGTTATTTTTTTCTCTCGCTCATATATCAAAACGATGCTCCGAGAATTTTCCGCGGATTAACATTTCTGCCTACGCAACGCGCCTTGCTTCTTTGCAAATTAGAATTGAGATCGATATCTCGTGGTTATTACAGCGAGAAATTAGAATATGACTATGGGGGCGGGGGGAGGGGGCTCACGATACGATTTTCCATGCGACCATATTCTTACAAAATAAATCGTAAATTTCCGGTTCGCTGCCAAACAATGAGAACGCGGGCGTAACTCTCGCGTTGTACGCCGCGCGATCATCGCAAGGGAGAGAAATAATGCTTGGAAAGGCTGACAAGAAACCCCTATAGTATTTGAAAAAGTATACAAGGTCGCGATTGTTCAGACAAATCGAGATTTCATTCCGTTCATAATATCTTTGACATTTCCAATTAACAGCTCGCGTTATTCGAGAGCAGAAGACAATAAAAAATGATGGTATAGAAGTTCGCATCGTTGGAATGCAACGAAGTTATTTTTTTTTTGGTAAATATTCGGAAGTGGGGCTTCTGCTAGAATCAGGCTAATTTTTGTTCGGGTTTCTTTAGGGCTGTTTGGGTTTGTTTAGGTTTGTGTGAACCGTTGAAAAAAACTAGCTTGATATTAGCAGGAGCCCCACTTCCGAATATTTACCTTTTTTCGTTTTGCCCAATTTTTTTTCGGCACATTTAGGCTTCAAATATCACTGGAATATTTTTGAAGCTCCTCATTAGGAGTCCATAAACTAAAACGGTAAAAAACAGTTTAGATAGTATGAAAAATAAAGAAACAAAAATTTAAAGGATTTTTGTTGCATTCCAACAATGCAAACTAATCATGCAAATAAATTTATATTGTTAATATTTCCATAATGTTATACTGTTAAATATGCAAATAAATTGATATTGTCTGCGAATGAATGAAAATGAAATCTTTTTCATTGGTAAAATTTATTTTTGGTTAATGTATGCTATGAAAATTATTCAAAAGTTTTAACGTATGTTTATTACGAATTTGGCACTTCAAGTTGCAAAAAAAATGTTCTGAGTAATAACAAAAATGGAAAAACAAAAACTCGTTGGACTCCTAATAAAATTTGTAGAAATTGTAATTCATTCGATTAATTTGTAGAATTCGTAGAAACTGTAATTAATCGAATTAATTTGTAGAATTCGTAGAAATTGTAATTAATTGAATTAATTTGTAGAATTCGTAGGAATTGTAATTAATTGAAGATTGATTCATTGCACTATTTGACAGAGCATAGTTTATAACATTTTCTATCGTATGACCGAGCGATGTTTAAACTATATACTTATCCATGTGTTAATAACAAGTGATTAAAATTGCTTTTTGTGTCGAAAATCAAATTTTTTTTTCCACGGCCAGCCATTTTCATAATTTTCAATTTTTTTAAAAAGTATCCGGCTATACAAAAGTTCATTATTATACTAAAAGTATCTTTCTTTATTTCTTCTTCATTTTAATTCATTCTAGTTGCCAGAACCACGATGTCGAAGTTTGCATCGTTGGAATGCAACGGAATTTTTTATTTATTTTTTATTTCCTCATTCTCATTATCATCCAACATCTTTTCTAGCATGTTTAGGCTAAAGATCTCTAATAAGGAACCTGAAAAGCGTTTAGGGAGTTCGGGAGGGCGAAATGTGCAGATAAAAATTCGTCTACGAAACTTTCATCGGAGTGTCTCCCTGTCCGGTTATCGGACGAATAAGCGTATGTTATTCGTCCGGATAGCGGGTCAGTTAACGCTGCATTTCCGGTAGGCGTACATATTATTGTGATTCGTGTAAGCCAGAATCCGGACGAATAACATATATATATCATTGTCCGGGTAGAATGTGTTGAATCATCAAACAAACTATCCGGAAGAATAACTTACACGTAGTCATCCGAATAAAATCTTTATAATTTTGTTTGCGTTCGTTTGGTTTGGGTTTGGGTTCGTTTTGTTTGGGTTGGTTGGTTGTGTCTGGGTTTGTTGGTTATGCTTGGGTTTGTTTGGTTTGGGTTTGTTTGGTTCCGGTTCTTGATTTTGTTTGGGTTTTTTTTGGTTTGTGTTGTTTGTGTTCGGGTGTGTTTGTTTGCGTTTAGGTTGATTGGGTTCGTTTGCGTTTGTACGTTTGGATTTGTTTTGTTTGAGTCGGTTGGTTTTGTTCGGGCTTGGGCTTTTTTGGCTTTGTTTGCGTTTGTTATTTTGAGTTTTGTTTTTTTGGGTTTGTGTTGTTTGGGTTTGTTTGGGTTTTTTTATTGTGAGTTGTGTTTTTGGGTTTGTGTTGTTTGGGTTCGTTTGGGTTTGTTATTTTGAGTTTTGTTTTTTTGGATTTGTGTTGTTTGGGTTTGTTATTGTGAGTTGTGTTTTTTGGGTTTGTGTTAGTTGGGTTCGTTTGGGTTTGTTATTTTGGAGTTGGTTTTTTTTTGGGTTTGTGTACGTTTGTTATTTTGAGTTCGTTTGGGTTTGTTTGCGTTTGTTATTTCGAGTTTGTTTTTTTGGGTTGACTCGTTTGGGTGTGTTTGTTCGGGTTTGCGTGTTTGGAATTGTTCGTTTGGGGCGCTGTACAGCGTGAACCGCGTGAACTGAGCTGCTACGCGGACGAATAACATACGCTTATTCGTCCGATAACCGGACGGCTAGCCGCAGCCAACTTTCGTTGCGTTCCAACGATCCTCATTATCATCCAGGTTCTGGATTATCATCCAGAACCAGCTACATCGATTGGCTATACAGCTACGGCGACACTGGGTTCAAAGTTTGCATACGAGCTTAGAAGAAACAAAGTACGAAGTTGTTTACTATTTGTTGAAACTATTTGTCGACGCCATAGTTTCATTTTGCATTATTCCCATTTTTTTAGTTCCAATTTCAAGCACTTTCGAATATAACACAATGGCGAAGGTCTTCGGGTAAGTACAGAAGAAACTTCGTCTCGGGTGATATGTGTTAAATGTATGTATGTTCACAGCTCGTTTCTGTACACGAACGGTATTTATTCTGCGCAACAGTTACAGACTATCAGCGAAAATCTGCAATTTCTTTCAACGAGTTGCCAGTCAGCCGCACTGATCTACAATAATTCAATATCAGATACCGGCAGCTATATTTATACAATTAAGAACTAACTATTTGCAATGATTCGTAATAATTCGCAAGAAACAGATTAAAGAATGGATTATGATAATCCAGGTGAGTTCAAGGGGTTAGTTCCGTGACGAGCCAAAAAACAGGGCTATTCGAAACAATTCATTTTCAAGGAATAAGTAAGACGGTTGAAAATTCGTTCGGGCTTTTGTGTACCAAACTTCATAAAAAAAAGATTTCAATAATTAATGAAGGTATAAGCAATCTCGAGAAGGAGCTTTGAAAATGAGAGGCTCAATGGTGTACTTGATTTTGGCCAACCGGTTTATCTGAAACAATCAGAAAGTTTTTTCTTCGAAAAGATAATATTGGCTAATACTTGACCGAACTTTTTTTGTTATCGTGTTACGATCATCAACAAAACCAAAATTTGAATTTTGTGTTTTCGATTTTTCGAGAAAAAATTACATTATTGTTAATAACTGATGAAAAAAAAAAATGTGAAGACAAAACCGTCGGTCAAGACTAAACTACTATCACACTGGATAAGTGTACCAATTTTCAAGTCAATCCGTCCATCAGATGTCGAGAAATCGTGTACACCGATTTCATAAGCATAGTTTCGCGAAAAAGACGTTTAAAATTGTGCTATCAGTTCTATCGTTGTAATCATAAGTTTACGTTCAATCTGCGATTCCTATGCTTATGTTGGACCATATGTCGAACCTTCCTCTTTAATTTGAGTTGTCTCGTGCGACGATCGATTTTTTGAAATTTTCACAGTAGCCTAACCCCTTAAATCTGTAAGATTAGTGTTTACATTCGACTCGTCGGAAATCCTAACCTCTCCGTTTCACGTTCACATGTACGCGAGAATAAGTTTGCCGAGTAGCGACACGGTGGGATAGTCGGGCGCCCGCGAGTTTCAAATCTTTGTGCTCGCAGTGTTCCTTCTCTCTCGCTCTCGCCGTACCCTTTGTCCACACACGCGTTTTGCCAAGTACTCTATCCGCCCACCAAAGATCTCTCACCCGGTCATTACGTCACGGCAAGCTACGTCACGAGATCCTGCCGTGACGTGGTTTAAAGGGCCAGCAAGCGCAGAGGTGAGAACAGGTGACGATTCTGTAATGTCAATGGCTGGATAACGTATAAATTGCACCCGCAACGTCGGGCCAATGAACCATCGGAGTCTGCGCGCTGTTAAAATTTCTCGAGGATTCGACAAACCGTAAAATTTCATCATTTTTCAGACCATAATTGGCACACGACAGGCGCGTGTCACCCGGAAATGTTTTTTTCCCTCGTTCGGTGGAAAACGACGATTTTTTTTCTCGCCGACTGACAAATCGTCGCTGTCATACCGAAGAGTAGGAAAGAAAAATACACGCACGACCGGAATGCGAAGAGAGACGAGGGCAGTTCTCCGAAGATTGTAAATAAAACGGTATTAATAGAGTGTCACGACTTACCATTGCCGCCGGTCGATCGGTCATTTTCTCCTCTCTCTTACGGCCCCCTGAAAAAAGCACAATTCTCTTTACGATAATCACTTTTTCAACTCGCGCAATGGTACACGCACTTTACGGACACGCGAGAGAAATACTATGAAAACTGTCGGCCATAATGGATGCTACCCCGCACGGTCGCTGTTTTCGCCGGATCGAAGTTTTTCGTGCACGGTTGGCAACGCGAAATCGCGACGCTGGCGCCATCGGTCGGCTCCGACGCAAACTCGGTACCCAAGAGCTCGGCTGCACGAGCGCGCGCGCGCGAATTTGCTATTTTACTTCGCGAATCTCGAGTTATCGGGGAACGTGAAGCAACGCCACATCGATATCGTGAGAAAAAAAGAGAGAAGGAGCGAGTTTCCTTCGGACGTAAAAAAAAAACCATTTATTCAAATCCGGGAAACGTGAAGTGCCATGTTTTCTTGCTTCCGTGAAGAATACAATTTTATAACGCAAATAAAAATCTTCGCACATCGTATGACGATGAATTTTAAACTTCATACCCATTCCAAATTCTAAAAACCTGCTGTAAGTTAACAACGAAATTTAACGAACAACGATTGTTGTTTACACAAAATACGTATTTTTTACGTTTTTTTTTATTTATAAAAAATAATTGAAGCCCCCAATTTCGCAATGCAATGGTCCGAACGATCTTAAGGGGGAAGATCCCTTCATAAAGTAAAGAAGAGGCGATGGCCAAAAATGGACTCCACGAAAAAGCTGAGGGACTACTTTATGGCCGCAGAATCGAAGATTCATCGGTGGTTCATTTGGTCACATTTTTTAGTCTCAAAACTATAAGCAGGTTTTCCTAAAAACCACTTTTTCGTGAACTTCGTACAAGATAACTAAAACATTATTTGATCGATCATTTTGGAATTTTACACACTTTTACATTACATAATTACCGTCTATGTGAGCCTGTGGTTCCTTAAAAGTCATTTTTTTAAAACGACTTTTTCATAAAAAAAATACTATAATAAAAATGTTGTGAAAAATGTTACATTCATTCAAACTCGTGCCGTTTTTCGATTTTTTACTTTTTCTCGATTTTTTAGGTTCGTACCGAGCGTGTGGGTCTTAGAAATCTCAAACTTTTTGGCTCTGATCTTTCAGATGAATGCACCAGACGCTAGCTTGTACGACGTCGAACTCAGGCGGCAGCGATCTCCGGAGCAAGCGGCGGACAGCCGTCATTTTGAAATATTCTTATTTGGATAATTAAAGGATGTAATAATATGTACATAACGTTTTAATTAAAACAAGTAAAGCCGTTCTGTATTTACGTTTTTCCGAGCTCATTGCATAATTAGAAGAAAAAGATAACGTAGCTTGCACGAAGAAAATATTGCAGCAATCTTCGTTAAGGTGATGTACAAGACGTTCACAAAATAACGTATACACGGTATACGGTAGAGCGAGAGAGATGGGACGTTTCCGTTCCATGTGCGCGTATACATTCCCTCAAGATAAAGCAAAACACGCTCAGCCGGTAAGAAAAACTATTTTTCTAAGTTTTCCAGTTTTGCCGGAAGAGCGAAGTTTTTGCGGTCTACGCCAAGGGCGTGAGGCACACGCTTAGTTCCTCATCTATTCACTAGGAGCGCCGTCACATGGGCGTCTTGTAGATATAGATATACGCAATAGATAATTTCCTCAGTCTTCGAATTGGATTTCCGTGTTCCGTGTAGTGTCGAAAGCAGGGAAACGGCCTATTAAATTCAGAAAATGCCTAAAGCGTGGTGGAAAAACGATAGTGGAAAGTGTTCGGTGCTTAAGGTAATACTAGCGGATAGAATTCTGGTCATCAGAAAATCTGTGAATTTTCGAATCTGAAAAGAACAACACATAATACGTTTATGTATTATGATAACCATGATACGGAAAGGAATTATTTGAGAAGTGTATGTGTTAGCTGTGTGTATTGTATTATGAAACGTGAAGTATTAAGATAGCAATCAGATTTGACTTGAGTTGTCTTACCGGTCGCCATTTCATAATTCTGGCAATATCCGTGCAATGCTGTACTGAGGCGCTTCCGATAAATGCCAAGCGTGTATTTCGCGTGTAAGCATGGGTATGTGTGTGTAATGTGCGTATTGTAACTCCGGCTTACATACATTGTAACATCAGATATGGATCGACATAGCATTCGTTCGAATCTTGGATGTAATAAAATTGCGTAGAGAACCTACAACCTTTGTCGTTGCATTCAAATTGACCGTCTCGATTCGGCCTCCTGGATACGAGCACAGCTGACGCCATGCGGCGTTGCCAAATCAGCGCCATCACCCGGGCAGCATAAATGCCCAATTGACGTCGATAAGTTGCCGCTGTCAGGTTACCTTTAAGAAAACTATTCGACATCTTTCAAATGACATCCTGTGTAATGGTGCCCCAAAATTATATATTTTATGATATCTTTCGGCGATGAAAACGGATGTCTTGAAGGTATCTCGAAATATTATCCAATTAATGACTTTTTTAAGTTATCAAAAAGTTATCTATTTACTGTTATCTATTGTATGGAGTTCAACGTTGTCCAAAGGATATCATAAAGACGAATTACAAAAGACGTATTTTTAAAGACATCTTTCAGATATCGGTAATATGATGTCTTTTAAGATATTCGGTATTGGCGGGTAATAGTCAAGTCATCCAAATGTTGTCCTAAAGATGACATCCAACGGATCACTTTGATCATAGTGCGAATGTAACGTGTCATACTTTATTTCACCGGCAAAAAAAAAAGGTGTTGAAATATATGTACGTGAGTGCCTTTTATCCTACTATTCTTTTCGCCTCTGTGAGTAAATATATGTATTTAATGTACTGTCTTTTTATCCTAAAAGCGTACGTCTAGTTTTGAGGTTATCCAAGGGATCGTTTGGAGCATGGCAACCACTACAAAACGTGACCGTAACGGGAGAGAAGTCCAATAACGACTGTGCCGTTTTTATAATATTAAATTATATTTCACTTATAATGAATTAATTGATGTTTTATTTATAATGACCTAGCCCACTTCGAAACCGACGTATAAATATCTCATCAATTTCTTTATTATAACAATTAACTTATCAACAGTCTAGAATATTGGCCTATAACAAGTATTCTAAACTATTAATAGGTACATTTTTATAAAGAAATGGATAGGATATTATATATATACACATATATAGCCAATAAATAGATACCTTTTCGATAGTACTCTTCGATGCCGTTTAGATGTCGTTTTGTCATCCTTATTTGGATGCCTATCGGACGACTTTCAGATGGCAGTGATATCTTGGCATTTTCGTGCCTTTAAGAGGATATCTTTCGGATATATCGATTTGGTGACTTTACGCTAACTTACCGACAACCAATAAGAGCTAACCTTTTGTTGACACAATGTTAGCCAATAAAAGTTGCCGTATAGTTAACTATCGGACACGAATAAGTTATCTGCCAAGCGGACATAAGTGATACGTTGTGTAATACAAAACGGCGTCTTTTTGGACAACCAAAAAGTCATTCGTATCTGTTTCGCATATCTTTCGGATGCCATATGGATACCATTTTGCTACCTGGGCACTCCCGCCATGGCAGACGCGGCTAGCGAACACGAAAATGAATCGATTCAGTCGATAATATTCGATAGAATGACGCCTGCGGAGTTTTCGCAGACGTCATTCTGTATGTCTATACTTATAGCATACAAAAAATCCATTTTCTTTTCTACAACCGAGATTCGTGCACGTACCACCTTAATGTTCTGCAGGACGGAGAATTGCATCGAAGATGGGAAGTCGCAATCCCGCGCATTCAAGTGCTAAGCACGTAGCTACAAATTTGCTCTAGATTATATTATATTTTACTGTTTCAGGAGTCATTAATGAACAAGCTTGAGGGATTTTTTCAATCACAAATAATTGTCAGTCTCACTATAGGATCGATCGTTTTAAAAAACCAAGAATTTCTTTATCATATTGCGCATGAAAATATTCTTCATTCCGAGAAATGTTAAGTGTTACACAGCTGTTCGGACCTGCTTTCGATTCGCTCACCCCAATGTAGCAGTGCTTCGGGTGGCAGAACCGAGAACTACCTCATACCACTTTGCCTCATTATCTGAGTCACTTCTCACCCTACAAGTTTCCAACCCTGTATGTACTTTGTGATAAATCGATACTTCTTCGAAAACAACAATTGGATAGAATTTCACCTTTCGGATAACTACTGCTGGAGCAAAAATAGTTACGTCGCGAATTACCTGTCTTCTGCCGATCCGTATTCCAAAGATCATCCGGAACACCTGGATTCTTCAAAAATGTATCTAGACAAATCCGGGATTACGTAAGACTCGTATCTCGACCCCTTCTACTTAAGTATGTGCTCGGGCTTTCTGAACTCTCCATTGCTCTACGTACGAAGAGAGTTGATCAGCATTTTTCAAAAGATATAGTCGCAGAATTTCTCGAATTAAACGAATTGCTAATTATAGTAATCTGCCTATTTTTCGATAGGCAGATTACTATGCTGTCCTGAAGCATAGTAACGAATGTTTACCAGTTAAATTATGAATATTTAATCATACGCAGACTTAAGGCAAGGAAAATCATATATTATCATAAATAATATATAACGTAATATAGTGCAGTATTAGTAAGGCAAAATAAAATGGGCAAAAGAAATTAAAGAAGAAATGGAAAGCGTAGACAATTTGGCGAGTGGCAAGCCGTACGGTATGGAAATGTAAGAAGCTCGAAAGAAAAATAGGAGGCATACAAATTGAAATTGAACAAGAAATTCAATATGAATTGTTATTGTAGCTCAAAAAACATAAGAGGCATAACAGTTGAAACAATTGAAATTGAACAAGGCATTCTATAAGAATATAAACATAGGGAAATAGGCATACACATGGGTAAATATTGGGAGGACAAGATGACTCGCGCGGAATTAGAAGAAACGTCGGCACGGATAAGATGCGGAAATGTCGGGAAAGACCGGGAGAAAGGTACGTTGACACCAAATGTAGAATAAGCAAGCGGGAAATAAAAAAACTGAGACATATTTGCGAATGTACGGAAGTTAAGGGAATACTGAATCAAGAAATAGTAAATATACCATAGCAATGATTGGAAAATAGCAGGGGGTTAGAAATTGATCGGAAAACAGAAGCGGAATTGAGAATGCAACGGGCAAAGCAGCTATGCCTCTACACAAGACAATTTGAGAAAGTAGCAATTATGACAGACATAAGGAAACCAATGTAAAATAATTTATGTAAATGAGAAAGGCGGGGCACGGCATGTAAACACTCTTAAAAAGGGTATACAAGGAATAAAGTACTACTACTCCTACTAATGGTAAGGCAAAGTCACATTACATCGGTAAAATCTCATTAGATTTTCGATTTGTCGACGTCGAAGCAAAGTTAAAAAGCGACAAGTAAAAAGCCATCGCACTGTATAAAGAGTACGCGGCGAGTTCTCGAAGAGGGTGGAAATTTTATTTTTTGCCACTTGGCGTCTAGACGCAGCCGCGTCTCTTGATACATTGTATATTGCGTAATATATTATATCGTGTTGTTAATATTGTAATATATATAAATATCATCCATAATTATATTTTATTATATACAATATGTACAATATATTATACTTGTGATATAATATATGAATGATATATCATATACAGTATTATATATTATTACATGTATGGGTAGAGTATAATTGAAAAAGCAATGCGATAAAAAATACAGACGATCGTCATGCCCAATACTTCTCCCTGACGATCATCCGTGACGTTTTCATACATCTCTCTACCCGCTACGGGGCCTGACGTAATTAGACGCTCATTACTGACACGAACAGCATGCTCTGCGAAATTGATCAAGTTTGAGTTCAGCTCGTGAAAATCTGCAGCCCCGGCTGAGTACAGCAGTAATTTACACCTTTCTCAAATCGACGGAAACAAAAAAAACGCTATCTCGGAAAAAAATACCTTTCGCTCTGGTAAAAGACGAACTAAGTATGTATATATTTTTGTGTGTTCGAAATGTAATCCGTCCGGGAGAAAACTTGGCCGTGGGATTTTTACCGACCGAGGGTGTGCCCCCTTAAGGAAAATCCAGCGCCTCAGAACGGATAGAACATTGAATCGAGTTTTCGGGCTAGATCTTTTTTGAGTTTTTTCAAAGCGATAGAGCAAGTAATGACGAAATACGAAACGCATTGTGAGAAAAAACTTAGCGGAACGAATCATATAACTACCGTATTCGAAATTGCCCTGGACACCGTATTTTACTTAATCCAGAATTTTTAAAATATTATAGAATTCTGACCCGGTTGGCAATATTATTAGCGAAGCTGAGTTTTCGAAATTTTGCGTACTACTCGACACTACAATCTCAAGAAGAGAACAGGTCAACCTGAAACGGTCGTTTTGCCTTGATATTACTGCTGAGTCGAGGATGTGGTTCAGCTTAGATCACGACAACGTACAACGAAAAAACTAATTCGTACGCTACTGAACGAAATGTTGTGTGGTGTCACATTTACAATAACTTATCACAAAAGTATACATATATACAGTACCGGTCGGAAGTTTTCGATCACATTGTATAGTTGCAAAATTATATACGAATAATATAATTCATATTATTTCTTATTTTACAAATATACTATATAGCTCTATAAAATGAATGATATTATTCTAATATAGTTTTATTATTCATTTTCATTCAAGGTGAACGAAAATTTTGCAATTATCCGAAGTGACCAAAAACTTTTGACCGGTAATGTATACATATATACATATATACACACATATATATATATATACACACACACACACACACACACACACACACACACACACACACACACACACACACACACACACACACACACACACACACACACACACACACACACACACACACACACACACACACACACACACACACACACACACACACACACACACACACACACACACACACACACACACACACACACACACACACACACACACACACACACACACACACACACACACACACACACACACACACACACACACACACACACACACACACACACACACACACACACACACACACACACACACACACACACACACACACACACACACACACAGACACACACACACAGACACACACACACAGACACACACACACAGACACACACACACAGACACACACACACAGACACACACACACAGACACACACACACAGACACACACACACAGACACACACACACAGACACACACACACAGACACACACACACAGACACACACACACAGACACACACACACACACACACACACACACACACACACACACACACACACACACACACACACACACACACACACACACACACACACACACACACACACACACACACACACACACACACACACACACACACACACACACACACACACACACACACACACACACACACACACACACACACACACACACACACACACACACACACACACACACACACACACACACACACACACACACACACACACACACACACACACACACACACACACACACACACACACACACACACACACACACACACACACACACACACACACACACACACACACACACACACACACACACACACACACACACACACACACACACACACACACACACACACACACACACACACACACACACACACACACACACACACACACACACACACACACACACACACACACACACACACACACACACACACACACACACACACACACACACACACACACACACACACACACACACACACACACACACACACACACACACACACACACACACACACACACACACACACACACACACACACACACACACACACACACACACACACACACACACACACACACACACACACACACACACACACACACACACACACACACACACACACACACACACACACACACACACACACACACACACACACACACACACACACACACACACACACACACACACACACACACACACACACACACACACACACACACACACACACACACACACACACACACACACACACACACACACACACACACACACACACACACACACACACACACACACACACACACACACACACACACACACACACACACACACACACACACACACACACACACACACACACACACACACACACACACACACACACACACACACACACACACACACACACACACACACACACACACACACACACACACACACACACACACACACACACACACACACACACACACACACACACACACACACACACACACACACACACACACACACACACACACACACACACACACACACACACACACACACACACACACACACACACACACACACACACACACACACACACACACACACACACACACACACACACACACACACACACACACACACACACACACACACACACACACACACACACACACACACACACACACACACACACACACACACACACACACACACACACACACACACACACACACACACACACACACACACACACACACACACACACACACACACACACACACACACACACACACACACACACACACACACACACACACACACACACACACACACACACACACACACACACACACACACACACACACACACACACACACACACACACACACACACACACACACACACACACACACACACACACACACACACACACACACACACACACACACACACACACACACACACACACACACACACACACACACACACACACACACACACACACACACACACACACACACACACACACACACACACACACACACACACACACACACACACACACACACACACACACACACACACACACACACACACACACACACACACACACACACACACACACACACACACACACACACACACACACACACACACACACACACACACACACACACACACACACACACACACACACACACACACACACACACACACACACACACACACACACACACACACACACACACACACACACACACACACACACACACACACACACACACACACACACACACACACACACACACACACACACACACACACACACACACACACACACACACACACACACACACACACACACACACACACACACACACACACACACACACACACACACACACACACACACACACACACACACACACACACACACACACACACACACACACACACACACACACACACACACACACACACACACACACACACACACACACACACACACACACACACACACACACACACACACACACACACACACACACACACACACACACACACACACACACACACACACACACACACACACACACACACACACACACACACACACACACACACACACACACACACACACACACACACACACACACACACACACACACACACACACACACACACACACACACACACACACACACACACACACACACACACACACACACACACACACACACACACACACACACACACACACACACACACACACACACACACACACACACACACACACACACACACACACACACACACACACACACACACACACACACACACACACACACACACACACACACACACACACACACACACACACACACACACACACACACACACACACACACACACACACACACACACACACACACACACATATAAGAAATGGTCGGAAAAAAGCCAAATCAACTGTAGCCCTCCAAACAACAGTATAAGGCTTTAAAAAATCATGGCAAATTTGAGCTCTCTTGTCTTAAATCCAACAAAGAACATCACTTTGGTATCAGCTTTCGATTTTGTCAGAACTCATGTATATGGTGGAGCATTAAAAACCATCATCTTTAAGTTATTTATTTTTAACAAAAATTCTCCAAATGCGCAACGATCGCAAATCCACTAAGCGTACCTTTAAGTGAAAACAACAATTAACGCATGAAGCCCTTTATCGTTATTTCGCTCACCGCACATTCAAGAGAGGTACATTGAAATTAATAAAACCCGTAACACTTTGAAGGGGAGAATAAATTAATGTTTACGTATTTTTGCATTTTCTCAGGATAGCAAGCTTAAGGGGTATATCACTTTCGACGATTTTCAATGGAAATTGAAGAGTGATCTCGTATTCAGGAGGTAAAAACAAATCAATATGGACTCATTATAAAAATACTAAAAATCCGAATGGTTTTTGCATTGTGGGAAAAAATGTGTGGCTTCGCTAAATAGTCCCTTACTTTTTTTCTGTTCCAATTGGAATCTTCGCTCTGCGCTCATTCTGTTCATAATCCTTTCCTTCATAAAATGCCGTTTAATTTAGGGAGCTTCAATGATTTTTCGATTTTTGGCAGAATTTCATGAACGGATGAAAGATATTCGCGAACTTTTCCATACCCTGCCTCTTTTTCGAACATTTTTGGAGTGCACTTTAAACTGGTTCTCCGGGAACCAACTAAGATATTGGGATGAATCAAGCGGCATTCTCTACGTCTATTAAAATCCTTTGAACTCCCCTCCCCGAATAACTTTATCACTCCAATAGGACCGACGGTATGCTTGTTTGAAATTTCGGAATTTTGGCGATCCTGAAAAAGTGGCAGTAAGAATCGAACCTTTTTTTCGACTTTTACTATACTTCGAGAGTCTATGCCAAGGAAAGATTTCCGCTGATTACGAATACCAATTTTTTTTCTTTCGAAAATTATCGCGTCTTAACGCGAAAAACGGCTTTCCATAATCATATAACGATTTTCAATAGAAATTGAGGGTTTTGGGGAAAATAAATGGCGAATTTCTATTCAGGAGTAAGAAATACATCGCTATGGACTTGCTAACAAAAATATTCAAAATCCAAATTATTTCCGCATTTTTACCAAAAATGTGTAGCTTCACTAAATTCTCCTTTCTTTCTTTCTGGTTCAATTTGATTATTCGCTCTGCGATCTGCAAAAAATGCAAATATCGAGTGTTACCTCTCAGATTTAAGCCAGAGAGCTCATTTTTTGCATGCATTTTTTCCATACCTCATAACTTAACGTGACGGTGTGAGAGTTCAACTATTTTCCCGACACACTGTTATTGTAGGTAAGAGAAAAAAAAAAGCGAACTAGCTTGACAGTTTTGAGGATTCAGTCGAGGCGTCTACGACGATCGTCAATCTTGCCGTTCAATGAATTTCAATAAAACGTTTCTTATATCTTATATTTCCATATTTAATCAAACGTTATGGATAATCTTCGAAGAAATACGCACAAAAATTTAATTCACGCTTGTACACGATATTCTCGAACGGTACGATTAATTTTTTTTTTTGTTTTATCCTACTACATTCTAAAATAATAATATCGACGAGACTCGATACGATTTTGTAGTAATTTTTGTTTTTTCGTCAATGATTAATATCTAAATGCTTTTTCACAAGGTCGAGCAGGGCGTTGAATTTCGCGACCGTCGATCGGCAGCGACGAATTCGTCGAGTGTATCGTCGGGTATGTCGTAGCGGCGAAATCATTAAACTCCTGCGGATATTCGAGGCTGCAGAAATAGCGCGAAAAATGTTCAGTTAATTTTGTGGAGTCATACGTTTCGCTTGCTCAGGCTGTATCTTCGTCGTTTTCGTTATTCGATCTGTAACCACTCGAACGTCTACCGCCACCGCCACCGCCACCACCACCACCACCGACACTACCACTGTATTCCGTCCCCGTGTGCTGGGTCTCGTACATTTTTCGGTTCTCCAGGTAACGACGGTAATTGTTTTCGCGCTTTTTGCGCTGCTCGTCCGCCTGTTGTCGCAATTTTTCCGGATTCATGTGCGACGTCACCATGTGCCGCGTCAACGAGCTCATGAATTTGTACGTTATGCCGCAGACGTCACAGGCCAGTATCTCTTGGTTTCCATCTTGTTTCTTCGGGTTTTTCATGAAACAGAGAAACGAAGGGAGAACGTTAAAATGTTTGCCAGTTGCCGCGGTTCACGATATCACAAGGGGAAAAAATCATAAATAAATGGGTTAATAAATGTGCAACAGCGTTTCAAACGTTTCTACGTACGATACCGTGGACGTTTTCTCTTTGACAAATTCTACACTCCTCCCATTCGGACTTCGGGAAAGTACGAATTCTCGCAATGACATCTGCAAGCGATCTTCGACCGTTACAAACGTTAAATCATCGACGAGACAATTTTTCTCTACAAATCAAGTTATGTTAGAGAATCTTCTGTACGGAAGGAGACGAGAAAGATAAAGACAGCCGAATATCACAAAACTTACTTCTTTTCCGAATAAAAATGACTCGCGTCAGGACTCGAGGAAGCTTGGAACTTGAACGTTGGACTTTGTTTACTCTCAATTTTCAGCATTCTTGAGTATCGCTTCGCAACGGGAAAAAATAAGAGCCAAAAAATGGTAGGGTAATAAAATGGCAACAAATGTAAAAAAAAAACTCGTTGCTCTTCACATCGCGCAGCATAATACTAAAGTGACATTCTCGTTAATCCTGATGGTATGCGGTAGCCGATAACATTGAACTCTTGGTTAAAAAAAATCTCAGGAAATGACGCTGAGAGAGCGTATTCTAATGCAAAGGATACCTCTTAACTCCCTAATGACTGAATCAACCCATTATCAAGCGCTGTTAGAAAAACTTAAGATCTAATATTTTCTTAACTATATCATAACGGTTGTTTGCAAAAAGCGTCAAGTACGACCATTTGCTTTGAAATAAAGTATGTTCGAATAGTACCAAAAAAAAACCAGTTCGAATGAAGCCTCCGTGGATTCGTAAAATAAAATTGCAATAAACTCGAACCGTCAAAAATTATCGCCTCGATTAGTAGTGTCCAGTGCGTTCTTTTTGTGTTAAACAAAATCTTAAATTTAAAAGAGTAAAGCAGTTCGCTTGTTCAACAAAATTCCACTCAACAAAATTGGAAAGTGACGGAAAGTTTCCAAAATGTTTGATTTGTTACTTCGTCAACGAAAGAAAAAAAACAACAACAACAATTTAATGATCGAGGAATGCGGAAGTGATTTCGTTGCACGTCGAGTCTTCGCATCGTCGTATCTCAACGTTAAACTTGAAATGTATCCGCGTACCGAATCCTCGTACTGAACTCATGTTTGTAATTCAATGGTATTTTTTCGACGTACTTGCTTATGCACCATCATGTGACGCTGCAAATTGTTCAACCGATTAAATTCCCGACCACACACCTCGCAGTCGAATTTCTTGTCCGGATCGTGATTCTTCTTGTGCAGATTCAGATCGGCCGCTTGCAGGAAGGACTTGTGACATATGTCGCATGTGTGGGTTCGCTGATCGCCCGCCAGATGCGATTGCTCGTGTTTCGTCAGCGCGGCCTTTTCCAAAAATCGTCGGCCACAGTAGATGCAAGGCAACGGACGCGACTGTGGATTGTGCTGGGTAAGATGGCGACGCAACGCCGTGGACGTTGGAAAACTCTTGCCACACTCGAGGCACCCGAAAGGACGATCGCCGATGTGAGTTTTGCGATGACGCGCCAATGTATTTTGATCCGTGTATCTGCAATGGAAAAATCATAGCTCGTGGGTTGAAATTGGTTTTCTTCTAATCAGCGATCGCGACATCAACTTTCTAATTTCGGCAAGTACCTTTTCGGACAAAGATCGCAGGGGAAATTTCGGGTCGTTATGTCCTCCTCTCTCGCGTGCTTTAGTCTGTTGTGCCTCAGCAATTGGAACGACGTCTTGAAGCTTTTGGCGCACAGCTCGCACTTGAGACTGTCCGTAGTCGGTATTATAACCTGTGTTCTCTTCTGGCCATTTTCGTCCTCGGATATGATGAGCGAAATTGTCACGGTATTGTCCTCGTTTTCGGGATCATTCGGGTTCGAACTCGAGGCAGCACTCTATACGAACAGCAAGGGTTTCACATTGATTTTGAATACGAACTGACGTGACAATTTAGTGAGTGGGAATCGTGCGAGAATTTACTCAACGCACATCCATCTCCGGAACGATGAAACTATCGTCGTCGAAGGCTTTGCCATCGTCGGCTGATGTCGTCGGTGCCGTACTTTCTTCGTGATTATTTGTACTTTCCGGCATCTCCTGCTCGTCGATTGTGTTGTCCGCAATCGCGTAATTTCCGTCGGCAGTGAGATAAACCGGCTGAAGCGTACCACTTTCGTCCTTGAAATACAACTGGCCATCCTCGTCCTCGTGCAGGAATATTTGGTCCTGTCGAAACATCATTTACTATTATTTTCGTTTTGGCAGATCTGGCCATTTTTTGTCCCGCGGCTTTTCATGGTTTTGAATTTTGCATCGTTTACGTGCAACGAAAGTTCTTCTCGATTTTATAATTTCTTCTTTTTTATTATTGTCTAAAATTTTTTTTCGCAAATTTTGGTTATAAACTTCCAATGAGGATGCACATAAATTTTTCACTGATTTTCATGGCCTAAGTGTGAAAAAAAATACGACAATACGAGAAAAAAACATGTAGGTATATATTTTCGTTTCATTCAAACGGTACAAACTTCAAGACCATGGTTATCCACGTTTTCCCAGCCAAAAGCGATTTTTTTGCATCTGATAGTATAGACAGTTATAAACATAGTGTTTAATTTTTTAGGCCAAATTCGAATTATTCCGTTCGCCTTTCTCAAAAAAAAGCGATTCGACCAGCTGCGTGAGACCTGGCGCGGACGGACGCGTTTTTCTCGAAATGTCGTTTTTCAAAGCGGTTCCTTTTTCAAAGGAACGTGGCTGGCGATATATGATAAGATGGTACGTTCGAAATAAAATAACTCGGCTGAGAAACGATAAAGTCAGTTCGAACTTCTCGAACGGCTAGATACCGTCGACTTTTGAAAAATAAGATTTTGCAAAAAACGTGTTATTCGCATACCTGCACAGCCTCTTCCTCCGCCCCAGTCTCTCCCTCTTCCTCCTGATTCTCGCCGGTGCCTTCGTTCGTTCCCTCCCATTCTTGTTCCTCGTGCTCTATCGCTTGTTCGGCGTACTCGTGATACTGAACATCATCTTCGTTAACTGGCTGCGCCACGTAAACAGTTTCCATGTTATCACCCTCGTAATATATCGTACCCTCGATAGGAATCGCGTCATCGTCGGGGCGCTCCATCTGCGCCGACAAATCATGCATCCGTTCAAACTTTTGTTGTAACTTTGAAGAAAAAAAACAAAAAAACAAAAAAGTGTATAAGTATATATCGGAATGTTACATAAATCAAGGAATTCTGCACTAATAGACGATTTTATCAAAGTTTTGGATGCATATCTGTCGTATCGGGATATTGTATCTCGTTGAAAAGAAACGATACAATGGAACGCCTCAACGAAGCGCTCCAAACAATAATTCTTCTTATTCGAAGAAACGAAAATGAATGGCAATTATTATGATTCTGCTACTAATTCGGGTTGTCAATTAAGGGGAAGATACCATTGAGCGAGGAATAAATAGGCTTATTTTCAAGATTATTTGTTTTGGAAACATTTCTTAAATATTTTTGAGACTTAGAGTACGTTTTATTACTACCTTTGACTGTTACGTGGTATTTTTTTTATCAATCTTAAAAAACAGCGGAGGTATGGCACTGTCTTCTAAGCTGCATTTTCAAAACTGGCGCGACGTATAGCTAAAAAACTAATCGACCGATTTTTATGAACTTTGGTACAAATCTTTTAAACTTTATTGTCTAGAAAACGATACTGAATGTTTTTGAAACAAAAAAGTATTTTTTACGGCAGAATGTAGGCATTTTTTTTCGGAAAATTCAATCTTTCTGTTTCAAAGGGTGCCATTTAATCGATTTTCAACATTTCTCACTGCTTTTCGGTTCATATTCTGCGTACGTGTGTTAACGATAGAAAAATCTTCGGTGGCTTTTTTTTCAGATTAATTCCGCCGTCTGACAAAATCCGCCGCAACTCGTTTAGACGACCGTGCCATAACTCCGCCATTTTTAGTTAAAAAAAAAACACTACGTCCAAACCAAAAGTAGTAACAAAACAGACCCCAAGTCTCAAAAAGATGAAAAAATCTGCACTTTTTAAAAAAACGTGAAAATCACAAATGCTCTCCTTCCCCCTCAATGCACTCGTTTTACCATGGATGTAGAAACATAAATTAAAGACCGTGCATCGCGAAATACTTCGTACTTTCATGTGACGAGAGGATTCCTGATTGTGACTCAACGCGTTGTCCCTGTTCGTCTTAGTGTTGGTCGATTTCTTCGATCCAAGTACCGTGTATATCAAGTCGTTTTCGGAACTTTTCACGATCTCGTGTTGTTGCTCCTCCTCCTCCTCTTCTTCCTCTTCCTCCGCCTCCTCCTCCCTCTCCTCTTCGACGGCTTCGTTCTCATCAGTTTCCAAGGAATTTCTGATGTTTCGAGCATCCATGTAGTCCACGGACGCTCGGGTCTTTGCAACCTTGTAAACGGGCTCGGTGTTCGTTTCACCGGAACAAGAGTAATGAACGTCCCTCGAGCTGGCTGACCTCTTCCCGTTTATCGAGTTTACTTTTTGCACCGACGAACCGCCGACGCTGTTGTTCCTTCCGGACGTGCTGCTTTTGACGCCTTGCTGCTCGGTGACTTGATGCTCGTTATCCTCGTCCTCCCAGTCCTCATCGGCGTCGTAAGTTACCGAAGTGGCTCTTCCGTTCGTCTCGTTGCTCGGATACTCCTGATGATACTTGGACAATCTAACTTCCTCGTAATTAAAATGGTCGGGCGTCGCAATTTCCTGACTGTCTTCCTCGCCTTGACTACCGGACGCGTAGAAGTCTGTACTAGTTTCTCGATTTTCGCCCAGATCGGGCGCACTCTGGCATTCGTCCCCCGTACCATCTTCGTTATCCGCCTCCTCGACTTCCTCTTCGAACATCTCCTCGATCTCCTCTATCTCCTCGATTATCTCTACTATTTCCTCAACTTCGTCCGCCTCCTCCTCCAGCACATCCGACGCGTAAACTATTTCCTCCTTCACGGACATTCCCTGTCTGGTTACGGCCGACACCGCCTGGGCTACTTCCATCCCCAAATTCTCCATCTTTGGTTGTACGTTCCTATCTGAAAAGATAATCGTGATGAAGATCATGGCGATCGTTCCGTCTTTCCACCCACGGAACTCAATAGTCCGACACGAAAAATGAAAAAAATCCAGTACATCTCGATATTCAGGAACGTCAATTATAACGCGTGTATTCCGTCATGTTCCTCCGGACATTCGGGTCATGGCCATTTTTCGAAACAATCGTCTACACATAGAGTCAAGTGTACGGAGGCAGCCACGAAAAATCTCATTACGGGAAACTTTGGCGTTGGCTTTGCTGTTGGCCGTATCAAAATTGTCTGCTACCATAGCGTCCTTTAAGTTTTGCTCTCGGAGCTCGGTAAAAACGCGCATATAGTTCTAGCACAATACTTGGCTCTGCAAAGCCAAACAACTGCGAGTGCGAAAAAACGGACAAGTATATCCTTTGGAGCGAACATCGCTCTAATTAGTTAAATAAAAAAATTAATCGAGACGAGTTTAGAAAAATTCATTTTTGATTTGTGCCGACAAACTATCAGCTGCAAAACTAAGTCATGTCGTTGAAAGATTACAAAAAAAGTTACTATTTTTTAATCGTCGACATGCACACATGCGCGCGCGCACGTACATGCACTCACACGAATCGATGGAGAGGATTTACAAGTACGTGCACGGGAACATGAGCATACTTGATTATTTACGAAGACACTGGTGTGGGTGTTATTGCGTGAAATTCTATCGTAGCATAGATATTCCGGATGAACTATCGTGACGGGTTTCCTTTCCTGCATAAAAAAGACGCCCTCCCCCCTCACGAATTTGAGCACCCAGTTGGACGTAATACGCGTTGTCGCGGCAAATAGATTGTCTCATAATTACACTGCGAAATGACGCTACGAAAAATAGCTGGCGCTAGAATGTATGCATTGGTATTGTTGTTGAAAGAAAACAAGAATCGTGGGGGATCGGACGAAGTAGAAGAGCGCGCGATAACAGGTTAACAGTTTGCTTATCGATGCATAGTCTCTTTTAATGGCCGATTTTACGGTTTGATGTGTATACAAGCAACGACGAAAATAACGTATCAACGGGCTTGTTGGAATGCTCAAAAACGTGGCAATATTTGGTGCAAAGTGTTTCGGGAGATAATCGACGATCACTCACGCCGTGGAATTTATCATATTATAATTGAAATTCGTTCTCGAACGCGGTCGAGTCGCCAGTCGGTACGGGAATGCCTTGCATTTATCAACGGACAGCAAGATGGCTACGGGACACGAAATTGGGCGCGATATCCTGCGGCTACTCTTTTGTATAACGTTTTGTCGTAGAAAGCGATTAAGTATTCATTTTTCGATTATTCCACAATACGAACGATAAAATGATGTACTCACTGTCCAGCGATTGTTTATTCGAAGCGCCGAAAATTAAACGCGAAAAACACTTTGTCGAAAAGACTTTTTACTCGGTCGATACGCGATACACGGGAAGCGACATATCCTTGTTCAGTAGTCAAGAGACGCCACCTTAAACGGCGCCGACCGAGATGAGTTTCTACCTAAACGTTGAACGCATGCGCATCTCACGACCACTCACGATCCCTCGATGCCGTGCTTCGCGTAACACGTCACATTTGTCGATACGATTGGTCGACCATTCCTAAACTCTAAATTCCCTAGAATGACGGTAATGTGACTAGCAAGCGATCGACGAAAACTGCACACTGTAGGTAGAGTCAAAATGATTGTCAAAAATAATAAATGCTAGTATGTTCCGTGATTTATTGGATATCGCTTTTAATTATATAACCCTTTGTTCCGTTATTTCGTTGTAGAGAGACAAAACGTGTCGTCCTTACCACCTTAAGGCAGCGTAAATATATACCACGTGACATGCGAGTGCAAGAGAGTTGGCTAAAATTTTCGAAGAGATTTCTCAATGATGAATAATATTCAGCGCAAAATAAAATCGTTAAGCTTTGCGTCAGGGAAACCTTCAGAGTCTGAGGCTTTGTCTTCCTAAAAACCTTAAACGTCTACGAGAAAACTGGTTGAAAGATGTGTGAAGTTATGTTAACCGTGAACGTGCTCTTAAGGTCATGATGCACACGCTCCAAACACTTCAATTTTTTTTTACCCTAATTTCGACCCAACAATACAATCAATCGACACGAAATTTATTGTGTACATGCGATAGTGTTGCAGAAAGAGCCTGACGGTCGACATTTTTCCAACTATTGGAAGAAAAAATACTAGTTTGTGGTTGCCATAGGATGAATTGTGAATTACTAGCTGATGCAGCGAATTCTTCACATTTCGAGACCGTTAGGCTTTCGACAGTGAAAAAAACACATATTGAGAGTCGTTTCAACTGATTGTATGAAAAAATGACGGAGAAATTGGCGTTTACAGCGTTTTACGTAAAAGTAGAAAAATTGTATGAACGAAGCTCAAAATATTATCGACAATGGTGAAAGTCTACTGCTTCAGTTCTCCCACTCAGTGCAGCCATCACACACAATCATAGTAGCGCGTGTCCGTGGGCGAGAGACGCTCGGACATCTTCGGAAAGAGCCGAGTGCGGTCGAACTGTCCCGACCGCGCCTTCGGCAGCTACACCAACACATGGACGCTGAGCACGTTCATGTGCGGTCAAGCCGAACGAAGAAGGCTTCGAGGGAAAAAGCAATTTGAGCACGGCTCGCGCGTGACATCACCCGACGACACGCGCGAGGCTTTTAGATTATTTCAATCCTTATTTAGCTCTTGATTCTCTGCGTTATTAATGTATACAAAAAAATGTATCGCGCATTCTGAACGCTTATTTTTTTAGTTTATACGTTAATTTAAATATAATAATAAATCTAAATTACAATTTATTTATATTCTAAAAAATTGTTTACGCTTTACTCACACCCGTCCTTATGCCAAATAAATTATAATTCAGAAAAGTAAGCGAAAATATATTAATATTCGTATTATTATATTAATTCTCATATTTTCATCAAGCGATAAAGCATTATCCCCAAAAACAAGTCAATCATCCATCCGGCCGCCAACCGTAAGTGCCAGAAAGTGCATTTTTAACACAAGTGGTAGGATCGTCCCGTTGGTAACGTTCATGGCTTCGGGGCGCAGGATCGTTCCTCACGCTCAGCGCTTTTTTTTCATCATGATTACTATTAATTCTTATTTGATTAGTTATTTTTATTAGTTATCTTTTAGTGTCGAAAAATTTATCGCGCACTCTGACCGCTTATTTTATTAGTTTTTACGTTAATTTAAATATAATAATAAATCTAAAATAGAACTTAATTATCGTCTAAAAAATTGTTTGCCCTTTACTCACACCCGTCCCTATGCCAAATAAATTATAATTCATAAAAGTAAGCGGAAATATATTTATCTTCGTATTATTATATTTATTCTCATATACTTTCATCAAGCGATAAAGTATTATCCCCAAAAACAATCATCCATCCGGCCGCGAATCGTAAGTACCAGAAAGTGAACATACATTGACACAAAAAATTAAGGGAGCAAGAAAAGTTGAACTTTGTCAAAAGTGGTCGTACAAAAAAAAAGGATTTTGAAGCTTCAAGTTTCTAGTTTTAGTGAGGACAATGATTTTTTTGTTGAGAATCACTGATTGCGCGGTCGGAAGATATATCACGGCAAAAAAAATTTTGCAAATTTTTACGTGTTTCAAAGTTCTGCACGGGTTTGGAGATTTTTCTCGGACTTGACCAATATCAAGGTATTGAGAGCATTCAATTCACTTCAAATTGCTTTTTTTATCTCCTCACGACCATTTTTCGCTGAGATATCGGCCTTTGAATGAAAAAACGTCCTTTTGTCTTCAGTCATCGATATCTCAGGAACTAATGGTCGTACGGGAATTCGACCGGCAGTTTTGGAAACGTGAATACATACTCTACAAGTTCTGATTATTATTGTAGGTTAAAAAAAAAAATTATTTTTGCCATCAGTTTTAAAAAAGTACAAAAAAACGATGTTTTCTTGGTTTTTATAAAATCCACCGCTACTTTGAAAATATTGCGATAAACACTAATGTTTATGGACGGTCATTCAGCTCAATATGTCCCCAAGAGCCATGCAAAATTTCAAATTGATCCGTTCATCGGTCTTTCTTGCCCGATTGACCAAAATATGAAATAAAATTAAAGGAGCAAGTTTCCTCCTTCTTAGACATTTCATGATTATTAAGAGGAAAAAAAACTTTTCACTACTTTTTGGACAATTGGGTATTGAGTACGCATTAAATGTTGGAAAAGAACCCTGAAAATCATATTGACAAAAAATTTTCGAATTTTTTTTTTTTTAATAACAAAAATGTTGAAATTTTTTTTTTGTATAAAAAAATCTATTTCAATTAAAATTTTTTTTTTTATTTTGAAATTTTTTTCGATTCAACATTGTCCCGCCAGCATTAGAATTACCCAAAGCGTACGTGGAATTACCCAAAGCGTACCTCCCCGTGGTACGCTTTGGGTAATTCTAATGCTGGCGGTACAATGTTGATTTGAAAAAAATGTCAACATTTAAAAAAAAATTTTAACATTTTTTTTTATTAAAAAATTTTTTTTTCGAAAATGTTTAGTCAGAAGGATTTGCAGGTTTTTTACCCAACATTTAATGCGTACTCAATACCCAATTGTACGAAAAGTAATGAAAAGTTTTTTTCCTCTTAATAATCATGAAATGATGTCTGAAAAGGAAGAAACTTGCTCCTTTAATTTTTTTTCAAATTTTGGTCGATCGGGCAAGAAAGACCGATAATCGGATCAACTTGGAATTTTGCATGGCTCTTGGGGACATATTGAGCTGAATGACCGTCCATAAACATTAGTGTTTATCGCAATATTTGCAAAGTAGCGGTGGATTTCATAAAAACCAACAAAACATCGTTTTTTTGTACTTTTTAAAAACTAATGACAGAAATAAAAAATAAAAGTTTCACTGCAATAATAATCAGAGGGTATGTATTCACGTTTCCACAACTACCGATTGAATTCCCGTACGACCATTAGTTCCTGACATTTTCCAGCGAAAAATGGTCGTAAGGAGATAAAAAGAAGCAAATTGAAGTGAATTGAATGGGCTCAATACCTCGATATTGGTCAAGTCCGAAAAAAATCACCAAAACCCGTGCAGAACTTTGAAAAACGTAAAAATTTGCAAAATTTGTTTTGCCGTGATATTTCTTCCGACCGCGCAATCAGTGATTCTCAAAAAAAAAATCAGTGTCGGAACTAAAACTAGAAACTTGAAGCTTCAAAATTCTTTTTTTTTTGTACGACCATTTTTGACGAAGTTCACCTTTTCTTGCTCCCTTAATTTTTGGTGTCAATGTATGTTCACTTTCTGGTACTTACGATTCGCGGCCGGATGGATGATTGATTTTGGGGATAATACTTTATCGCTTGATGAAAGTATATGAGAATGAATATAATAATACGAACATAAATATATTTCCGCTTACTTTTGTGAATTACAATTTATTTGGCATAGGGACGGGTGTGAGTAAAGCGCAAACAATTTTTTAGACGATAAATAAGTTGTATTTTAGATTTATTATTATATTTAAATTAACGTAAAAACTAATAAAATAAGCGGTCAGAGTGCGCGATAAATTTTTCGACACTAAAAGATAACTAATAAAAATAACTAATCAAATAAGAATTAATAGTAATCATGATGAAACAAAAAAAAAAGCGCTGAGCGTGAGGAACGATCCTGCGCCCGGAAGCCATGAACGTTACCAACGGGACGATTCTACCACTTGTGTTAAAAATGCACTTTCTGGCACTTACGATTGGCGGCCGGATGGATGATTGACTTGTTTTTGGGGATAATGCTTTATCGCTTGATAAAAATATGAGAATTAGTATAATAATACGAATATAAATATATTTTCGCTTACTTTTCTGAATTATAATTTATTTGGCATAAGGACAGGTGTGAGTAAAGCGTAAACAATTTTTTATAAGATAAATAGTTGTAATTTAGATTTATTATTATATTTAAATTAACGCATAAACTAAAAAAATAAGCGTTCAGAGTGCGCGATACATTTTTTTGTATACATTAATAACGCAGAGAATCAAGAGCTGAATAAGCATTGAAATAATCTAAAAGCCTCGCGCGTGCCGTCGGGTGGGAAACGCGCGAGCCGTGCCCAGATTGCTTTTTCCCTCGAATCCTTCGTTCGGCTTGGCCGCACATGACGTGCTCAGCGTCCATGCGTTGGTGTAGCTGCCGAAGGCGCGGTCGGGACAGTTCGACCGCACTCGGCTCTTTCCGAAGATGTCCGAGCGTCGCTCGCCCACGGACACGCGCTACTATGATTGTGTGATGGGCGCGTAAGAGACTAGAGAGGGGGCAACTTTTACGCGCGATCTGGCTGCCTGCTCCCACTGCTGCGACTCCGCATGGCGAACGTGCACACATGCACACTCATCACACACGTACTTGCAGCAACCGTCGCCTGTTGGGCCTCTGGGCTTTGCGTAGTGTGCGTGGCAAACGGCTGCGCTGCACCCTCTGGCGGTAGATTGCGTCGGCTCGGAGCCAAATACTCCGAATTTTGCAATACCGTTGTGGTTGAAATTCGCAGCGTGTGATACATAACCATGTGCAGAGATAGCATATGTACAGATTTACAAAGTTCGCCGAAAACTTCGGAAAAAATTCATTTCGAAAAAAGAGGAAATACCTACCGCTCTTTTAAAAGATGCACATTTATCAGTTTGTCCAAAATATAGTGAAAGAGGAAATTAGGCCGTCCGATTTTTACCGACCGGAGGTGTGACCCATGCTCTTAAGGTGGCACAGGTTTGGTCGATAAAAATCCCGCGACAATGTTTTTTTCCCAGACGGGTTACATTTCGGGCAAAGCAGTAGCCGCTCATCTATAAAAGTGGACAGCGTTTCTTTCCTGTTTTCCTAAATACCCAGTACCCAGAACACTTGGGATCTTCGAAACAGAAATCTCTCCAGCACTGGAAGCGACTCAGTCGGTATATGCTTACCTCTTAAGCAGGTGCGAAAGACTATGATTCGACTATTTCAATCGTATATGCACATAATATTCAATAATCGGTTGACTTGCAGCCATTATATCATCGTACCTTATAATAATTTGAGTATCGATCATAGCAGAAGGAACACGACGGAGAACCGTTAATTTCGTTACGGCGCTGCGATCGGTCGAGTATGAAACAGACGGAAATGGACAACTATGATATTCGACGTCAGCATCACGCAGACTCTTCGTTATGGACTGTACCTTAAATGATACTGGGGGGGGGGGGGATATCTTGATGGTTTTTCGCGCCCAAACAAATGAAATAGGCGGGATTTCGCGGCACGTTTGCCAGTAATCACGCATATCGATAATAGCGTCGATGTTGCGTTCGGTAAATAAATAAAATCGAAATCGCGTGAAAATCTAGAGAAAATTTTTCGATTTCCGAAGTTACGGAATTCGCGTACGAGGACCGCGGCAATAACATTTTTCCGAACACACTTGCGACGTGTACACAATTTGACGAGCAGATCGCGCAAGGACAGCCGTTGAACAACAGAAGCCTCGAAAGTCGCCAAACCACGACGAGGTAAAGGTCACGAAAGAGGGAAAAAAAAAGGTTACAGTCACAGTTTATATATCCGTATATAAAACGCAATGTCGCAGCCGTCGGTTACGGCATTTTTCAATACGCGCAAGCGACACGCGAACGACGAAATTCGCAATAAGAACAAAGTCCTGATTCTGGATCAGAGTACAAAAAAAACGATCGGCCCATCGAGCGAGACGATCGTCGCGTCGATAAATCCGTTGGAAAAAACAGAGTCCGAGTTGAACGCTGTGTCGGGGGATTCGTCGGAGCGTTCTTCCAGTCCCAAGCTCGTTTATTCCGCCGGTGCAGAGACGAAGGCGTCATCAGGCGTATCCAATAATCAACCGGATGCCTCAAAGTCCGCTCTTAGGGGGAAGATGACGCCCAAAGCTAGTAGCCGGGCTCGTGTCGCTCGTACCAAAAAGTTCGCCGCCCAAGACGGTCAAACGGATATCAGAGAGACCTTCCTGAAAATGAAGACAGAAGGACCGAGCGAAGCTACAACCAAGACGGTGCCCTTTGAAAAAATGGGAATGCTCAGCCCGAAGAAGAAATGTCCCGCGGAGCCTATCCACCGAGGCGACCAAGCTCCGACGGAAAATTGCGAGGAATTATCCGCCGTTAATTCGCTGACTCCGAAAAAAGACCCCTTTGCCGGCAGAATGTCCAGACAAGAGTTGAGCCTCGGAGAAATAAAGAAGAGAATCAACAGGTCGTCCAGACTAGAGGAACTGAAAGCTTCCATCGCCAGGTTCAAAAAGTGTGAGCAAAAACTTGAGCAAATTGAAAAACAAACCGAACAGGAGACTAAAAAGCCACAGATTCGAAAGTTCCAGAGCATCGAACTGGAAGTTCCCATCAGGTGAGAGAACAGGAAGAATTAGGATTGGAAAGGAGAGCCTATGAATTAGAACCCTGTAATACCTTATAATATATAATACGAACCTTATAATGATTTTAATCCATTATATAATACGTACCTTATAATGATTTTAATCCACTCGAAAATCAGCTTATTATTTTTTTGCTTTTTAGCAGAAGGACTTAAAGGTGTAAAACGCAAGCTGGTATCTTCTGTAACTTACTCCAAGAATTGGAAATGAATAACTCAAATCTCAAACATATTCCAATTATTGATCCAATATTTGCGTGATGTCTCATCCTTTAGTCAAGATTGCAACAAAAAAGAAAACAATATATTCCTTCTCCGAAAAAGCAAAAAAATTATTTGCTCTTTAGCAAAAGAAGCTAATGTGCGTGATTTACTCCAAAAATTGAAAGCTTCAACAAACTGAAAACTTCTCAACGATATTCCAATATGACGTTATAGTTTGCATTGTTACAACGCAATGAAAATTAATTCTTTCAATGAATCAGATTTTTCTTCGTCACTTTAAGCTGTGAAAATCGCTCGAACGTTTCTACGTACTCTTATTAGCAATTTACAGCCTCAAATTGCAAAAATAAGACTTTGGATAGGATAAAAGAAAGGAAAAAAAAAATATGTATATATATCGTTGCAGTCCAACGATGCAAACTTCAACGTCGTATCCCAATTATTAATCCAATATTTGCAGGATGCCTCATCTTTGTGTAAAAATTGCAGCAAAACCGAAACTATATCTTTCTTTCGCTAAAAAGCAAGAAAATAATTCGCTCATTAGCAAAAGAGAGATATGAAAATGTAAAGTACAAATTTCTAACTTGCACAATTTAGTCCAAGATTTGAAAATCCCAACGAACTGAAATCTTCTCAATAATATTTGACTCATTCATCCAATATTTGCGTGATGTCTCATCTTGGCACCTGAAATCTTCGTCTGAAATCCCCAACAAAAAAACCCTGATGGATCGACAGATCTTTTTGGAATTCAATCAATACTTGTCCTTCATATGTTCGATCTTATATTTGATTTTTATCTGTGAATACGACTGTTACAAAAAGTCACAGATGCAACTTTGATTGGTAATTTATTGGTGTGGATTTGATAGTCCGTCGAAAGTGGCCCGATTGCCGAACAAGTCGATGCAGAGCCCAACAAAGACTATAACACTGCCGCCGAGCGCCAGCCCGCAACGTCGACTCTTGTTCGCGCCAAAGGAACCTCCAGCCAGCCCTGTAAAAAGCAGTCCGACAAAAGTTCCGGCTTACCAGAGATATCAGAGCCTTGCGGATAGCGGCACTGCGGCTCTACCATTGCCCTACAACTATAGATTCCTGGCAGAGGCTTTCAGATGCGTCGACACGGTAATCCAACAAGAAAGAGACAATGCTTAAAGATATAAGTTTACCACAGTAGTATTTTTCGTGGGAAGTTAATGTTTGATTACAGCCAGTATTTTTTACCTCCTAACTTTCGGTTCAGCATTGAAAATATGCGTTTACATGCACAATCATGAAATCTACATTTTAAACACCATTGATTCGACAGGTTTCAGCCATGCTTTTCAACCGCAAAGAGGTCATCACATTCAAGAAGCTCAAGCCAGCCGTTCAGGAACTGCTACGTCGGAATTTCACTTTGGAGCATGTGGCACAGATAAAAAAGATATATCCCGAAGCCTACGCGTACAGCCAAGAAAAATTACGAAATTTCGGTTCAACCTCGAAACAGGATAAATACGAGCTCGTACTAACGCCCGTTGTCGAGGAGAAAAACGGGAGGAACACACCGGATCCTGACAACATTCTGAAATCTGCTTCGGAAATGAGCATGGGGCCGGGGATCATGCTCGAGAGACGAAGGAAATTTTACACGGTTCTCTTAGGTTCGTTATGCAAACTTACTACCTTATTCACTATATCTATACTTTGCGTAACGAAAATAACGAGGGATGCTCGATAAACTATTACTTTCGACCAACTCGAACGCATTTCAAGTCTCATCTGCCTTATTACAGTCATTTGCGTAACGGTAACGAATATTCGTCTAGGCTCAGCGAATCACGAATTTGATTCGGATCTTACTTGATTTTATATCATTTTGAATATTTAGACAAAGTGAAAGCGAACCACGAGAAGTTCCTGCTCAGCTTGGAAAGTCCGATGCATATACCGAAAGAAAAGATAACTCGTTGGCATCCGGAATTCGACGTCGAGTCATGTGAACCTATCGAGCTTGCCGATTTACCGGAAGCGCCGAATGTCGAGAAGGCACACTCCGCCAAGGAAGTGCTCGGTGAGTTTGAAGCATAACAAAGATAAACGCTGTGTAAAAATATGAAATTTCTCAACCTCGTTGCTTTGACGATGACGAAACATGCGCCGCATGGGCGTTGCATCATTCAACAAATTGTTCTTTGTAATTTCGGTGACCCAAATTAATCGCGAAAATTCTTTTCGCGTCACGAATGAGAATACCCGCGATTTCGCAATTTAAACGCGAATAACATTTTTTTTATCGCGCATCAGCAAATCTTGATACACGAGGCGGTCGACAATTAACGTAATGTTCGTATGCACTCAGGTGCGACGAGACTGCAATTTATGGACGCAGTACTCAATTATCGCGCGAGTAAAGCATATTTTCGTTTCTGGCGAAAAAAAAACATTGTTTAAAAAAATACTTTTCCCTGCCTTTTCGCTTATATGGAAAATCGTCTATTGAGCAATTTTTCTTTCGGGATGCACGCTCACTGTATACGAAAATACACATCTCCTTTAGAGCGAATGAAAAACAAGTTTGCCAATCGCTGAATTTTCGCAATTGCTACGATTTTATTGGAAACTGACCTGAATCGTTTTCGCGAAATTTTCTCGACGTTACAGTCGCTCAACGAGTATTAGTACTTTCTTTTTTTTCGAGGAGACTATGCTTACGTTGCCGAATTTCCGAACGCGACCCTGATTTAACGCAATGCGGTTAAGCGATCAGCAAATACTTATCTCGAGCGAGTTTTCGAATTCGAGGTGAGAAAAAAGAACATGTATATAAACGCGTGACAGCTGCAACGAGCAGAAGCCATTTAATGTCTCGAAGTTGAAACTACATCATGCTCTCTATCGACAACGGATTCAAAGTATCCTTAAGCAACCGTCAAGTTATTGCGAGGATCAGTGAGTCCATTCGTACTTTTATTATGACGAAACAAAAAGTCTTCAAGTTTTGCAACGTCGTATTTTGTTTCAAAGTCGAAAAATTCTAACTTGAAATTTTCCGTTGATGAATTATTCGACTTTTTTCCAAACAAACTTGTTCATTGGTAGATTTTTATAAAATAAAAAAGGACATATCGCATCTGAATGTCAATTCTTATTCGACTTAGTCAATATGGAATTATATATTGCCAATATCAATATGGAAATTATATATTCAATTAATATTGAAATTATATATTGCCAATCTGTGGTGCATATGAAGTAAATCGCACGTGCCTTTCGAACATTTCTGTACTATACTCGAATATTACGCTCACAGAATTTAGATCCTTGCAGAACAAATGCCGAAAGACATTGACCGTGGATATTGTAACGATTGTAAGACACGATTTTCGCGATTTTCAGAAAAAGCCAAAACTCTATTCAACTGCAACACGAGAATGGAGAAGGCGTTGCAAAGATTAGCAGATGCGAAGATGACGTCGAAGAGTACCACAGAGGCTTCGACCATGACGGCGACGCCGAATTCAAGCACCATTGCCTATTTGGATGGAACGCCGAAAGTGGAAATTTCCGTGGTCGATACTCCGCCAGCGACACCGACAACGCAAACTCACTTAACTTCTGCATTCAAGGGCATACCGAAGGCCCTTCTTGAGCGGGTAAGTTTATCTTTTTCTTCGGAGCATAAAATTCAATTCGTTTCCCTTCAGCCTCAGGATTATTCAAGGATGTACAACGCTAGAAAATGCAAAAATCTGAAGATAAAGCGAAGATATTTCTATTTATATAAGAAATGAAAACGCGAGTGGCGAAGTTTGTTAAAAAAAAAGAGAGCATCAAACTCCTTTTTCTTTCTAATACAATAGTCTCTGATGTACCTTCCGCGCCTTCATTAAAGCTTCAGATAATGATGCATAGTCGGAGAAATATTATTTCGAATTTAAACAAACATCGACGCATCGGTTAATCTGCATCGCTGTAAAATTTCGTACAGTGGCCGGACGGAAAGATATCAGCTGGAATATATATATATATTCCCACACAGTGGGAAAGAGATTTCCGAGAGTCTCAAGGTCACGAAGTAATACAATATTTGCTGAGGTGCATCAACGATTTTGTCAGCTGCTTTTATCGTATCGCCATATTTTCCTGCAAGCTCCAGTGAACCAATTAATGACGAGCAAATATACAATACTCGTGATACTTTGTTATATCAGGTACGGGCGAAGCAAGCAGCAAAAGCATTGGAGGCGATGACTCGCACCCCGACAGCCGACAAAGAGGCCGCCCTCTACTCGAGGCTCCCCGAAATGGTGAAAATTCTACGCAACATCTTCGTCGTCGAGAAGAAAGGGGTCCTGCCGCTCGAAACGGTCATAATTAAACTCGACAATTCCTACAGAACGAAATTGACGCCCAACGAACTTGAGGAACACGTGAGGCTTGTTTGCAAACTGTTGCCGACCTTCGCGTGTTTGCAAAAAGTACGCCAAATCGATTATCTCAAGCTCGCGAAAACGGCCGATATCGTTAAAGTCGTCAAGAGACTCGAGATCCTTGCGAACGATAAAATTAAAGCGTAATCGAATATTTTCCTGATCTTATTGCGAGTGAAAAACTCATTGAGCTTGCCCACCGTAATGACGAATATTTTTCCTAGTTAATTAATAAGGCACGAATCCAAAGTTACACAATACCGCGGATGGTTTCCGACAAGAAATTTCTTACATCGACTAATACCGTAGAAAACCCTAGTAATCCGTTTAATGTATAGATTTAATTTCTTTTGCCTTCGTTTGTCTGAATACGCAGAAGCTGCACGATTTCTTTTTATAAGGCACTATGATTTTGTATTGGAAAAATTTACAATTTAATGTTTTTGTCGAAAGATATAACTCAAATTTGCTTTTCATTTCGAGTTTATCAATTCTACGTTGAGAGGATAATAAAACAAACTGATCCTTTTGGTTAACAGCGCGATCGCGAAAACGAATTGAAACTGCGTTTGGTAATTTTTTTTTGTCGATGCTATCAATTGTAAGATAATTGAATCCATTTTCCTACGAATACTTGTTGCTTATTTCCTACTCCACCATTCGCTGGATTATTCCCTGGCAGTATTTCGTTCGACAAGCGTTTGGGAATCTACGATCAGCGAAATTCTTCGATATTGGATTCAGAGGTATAAGGAATGTTCAATAGCCGAGGGAAAACGATTCCGGCTCAATCATGTACTCGCATAAAACTACTCGAAACCGTAATTTAGGAAAACTCGATGCAAGCCACTTAATCGGAATACAAGAAAAAGCTCACGCAGGCTAGGCTCCACATTTTTCGACCGATTTACTTTGCACATCTTTGTCTTCTTGCAATTGATGAAACTTTTTTTTTATTTGTTGCAATCCGCGAAGTTTGCTACCGAGTTCGAGAACCGATTCAAGCACTATTGTACTTATTTTTGGGGAGCAATAAAAGAGAATAGATTTTCCGAAATGCCAAAAAGCATCTGAATTAAAAATTGAAGCTTGTCAGCGAATGAAAATTTTCTACGTAGCCTACGAGGAAAAACACTAGATGCAATTAACATTAATCCGGCACAATTGAAAATTCGCCGCATTTTTGGTTACTGATCGAATTGGAACGTGTATTGTAAATTACAATATACTTTTGACTCGACGAACAGTTAATCGACTTTTTGCCGGGCAGTTGTAAGTGCTAATTACTACGATGCATGGTATGCGCCATCGGTAGCGAGCCAATTGTGGAAGCGCCAGACAGGTTGCCGTATATTCATGTAGTATTTAAGTTGGGAACGACAATGCCTATTTTTATACCATTGTACTGTAATAAAATGAGGTTTTTTTTTCAAAAAAATATCAGTGAGTTCGTATCTGAAAAAATCAATTCAGTTTATCTCCAGGTGGCATATTGTTATTGATGACGATCAATCAGGTCAATATCGAAGGATACTGTTTTTTTCAACAGTTTACACCCAGCTCGTGGTCGGAAAAAAGAGAAATTTTCGTAATTTCTTTCTGGGTAAACGTGTGCAGGTTTGCAATTTTTTTTATTACATTGAAGATTCTAGGTTTGTCTAACTTTTACAATTAAAAAAATATATATTAATAAATGTGGTAGATACAATGGTTTGTCATCCTTGGCGGTGACCACTGCTGCTCGAAAACAAATCATCCGAAATAACAAATTGAACACATTTAGTTTTGGCATAAAATTATCCAGTGCTTGGATGAAGGTTTTAATAAAATATCCATTCTTGAAAAAAAATGGCGGCAGGCCCCAGTGGAAAAATAGATTTACGGTGAAAAACGCTTTATTTTCGTTAATAAAGAACTGCTTTTTTATATGTAAAAGAAGCTTGTAACATTTGAAGTTGATAGGTGCAGTGATTTTTGAGATATCGTGGTCACCGGTTTTGAAAAAGTTATTTTGAGAAAAACGCGTTGAAAGTTCGCCGGTTCGTGGAACCCAACTGTAAGCGCTCCTATCTCCCTTAATTTTGAACAGATTGGCATGACGTTTTCAGAGAATATTTTTCAAATGTTATATTTTGAGAATCCGTCGAAAACCACAAACCGATATTTTCTAAAATTTAATTAGATGTAAACCCTTAAACGAATTTCAATTAGATGTAAACCCTTAAACGAAAAAACTTTCAATATGAGTTCAACTTCAGTTTCGGCAACTGCCACTCCATCGTTTTTTATATTAAAGATCTTCAAATGTAGGGTATTTATTGTAGTTTCTTGTGAAAAATGTAGGTGAACTTTGAAATTCGTAATTTGACTTTCATTATACATATCTACGTATGTAATCAGTACCCTGTACCATCAATCGATGAAACGTTCGACCCCCATAATCCTACTCGATTAATCTATTACGTGTATGTATATATAAAAGGTGTCTCAAAATTACCTAACATTTTAAATTGCGCGCCATTTTTCTTGTGACGAAGATAGAATACTAACGTTTGGGAACTGGCATCAGGAAGTATCGAGGTTTAGCCATGGATAATTACACGATCGAACAACGCATAGAAATTATGATTTGCTGTATTGTTACTGCATAGTTCTTACAGACAAAGTTTCATTGTTATGTACTGTTTCGTGTTATCTAGGTGGCTCGGCGATGTGAATTGGCCACCAAGATCGAGGCCGGGGTGGAGTTCCGAACTCTGAATGCTCCAACGGTTTGGAATTCCGAATTTTAAGGTTCCGAAATTCAAAATGGGGCCGGGTTGAAATTACGAACTTTAAATGATCAGAACACTCAAAACTTCGAAAGATTACGACCCCGAAATATCAAAACTCCGATTTTTTTACTCCGAGAATTTTACACGAAAGACCAAAACTCCAAAAATCTAAACACCGTCAAAATAATTCGGCGATGGAAGTTTTTCATGTTTCAAAATTTTCAATAAATCGACGAATTTTTTTATTAAGTGCTTTTACGTCAATTTTGAAAGTTGGCTAGACAATGTTATACGTTCTATATCATTGACAGTCAACTATGATGTAGAACGTATAACATTGTCTACACCAATTTCAAAATTGACGTAAACTCACTTCTCAATAAATATAAATTCTCGAAATAATTCGTCGATTTATTAAACCTTTTGAAACTTTTAAAACTTCCATAGCTAAATTATTTTGACTGTGTTCAGATTATCGGAGTTTTGGACTTCCGTGTAAAATTCTTTCGGGGTCGTATTTTTTTCGGAACTTTGAACGTTCTGATTATTCAAAGTTCGGAATTTCAACCCAGCCCCGTTCAGATTTTCGGGTAAAATTCTTTCGGAGTTTTGATCTTTCGGGGCTGTATTTTGTCGGAGTTTTGGGCGTTCTGATAATCCAAAATTCGGAATTTCCACCCAGCCCCCAAGATCGGGCGATTTGACGCCATTGGACTTCTTTCTTTGGGGTTTTCTGAAAGAAAAAGCGTATGCCAATGATCCACAGACTATGCCGGAGCTCAAGAGTGCCATTGGATGAAGCATTAATGAAATTAGTCCGCAATTATGTCAAAATGTGATTGAAACTTTCGTCAAAAGAGTGAACGTTTACAAACAGGGACAAGGCGGCCATTTATCGGATATTGTGTTCACATAACCTCCATTCATGTACCTTATCAAGGTCTAGTCTCCTTGATAAGGTACATAAATGGAGGTAAACAAGGTCTAGTCTTCTTGTACCACATATTACAATAAAAATATTCGTCAGCTCATTTTGAGCACCCTCGACCCCCTTATATACACACACGCACACGTCTATTAGGGTTTGACGCGTTACACTGTATTTTGTAGTAACTTTTTTCAAAACTAGATTTTGAATTACCGACGCGACCGTTCACAGATTTATTTTACCCACAGCCGATTGAACATAGAGGACCTTCAACACCTCACAGCGCAATACTTTCATACTATCAATAGATACGTGCTTGGCTGGTGGGGTCCGGAAACGATTTTGCCAAAAATTGGAGGATATTTATTTCGAACTTTCCATTCAACAACATAAGACCTAACGACAATGGTTTATTTAACAGCGATTCAATTCGCGAAGAAAGTCAAGAGCAAGTAAGCCTGCACAATTATGAAAAACGCTTGTCTACATTGCCTCAATTTTTGAGGTTAAGGCAAATCATCCTTCGTGAGCGTTCGATTACCATGAAGAATTCATCGAAGAATTTCTTTTAAAGGATGTATGGGGGCATATTCCCAGACAAAAGTAGCAAAAGTAAAAAAAATTCAAATATATGGCCTACATGTAAAATCAAATCATTATGAGCTGAATAATAAGGCTGAGCATCTAATTTCCAGTTAAAAATGTTTTTTTCAAATTAAGGTGGTACATGCAATAGATGGTGTGAGACAGAAAGCTTTGTTATTTAATACTAATGTTGTCCAGGGCATCCTGCATACGTTTGTGAAATTCGAAATACATTGACCATGCTGTTATCGAGATATTTGCTCTTAAAATTGGCATATCTAACCCATGTTGCACAACTCCCGGAGAACATCATATTTCTATTGAATAATGGCAACATGACGAGACAGAGGTTCATAAAAAATTGTGCAATGATAAATGGATGTTTTATGGCTATTATGAAAAAAAATTAGTACTTTCACCCATAAAACTTTTCAGTTTATGAGCGCCGAAATGTGGATGACTTGGCAGTGATGTGAATGATGCACATTCCATGGACAGCTTTTTTAAACCTTTAGTCTTTAGAAATCGTTTTTTATCGAGCAGCCAATTTTCCATGTAATTGAATCTTTGATTTGTACACTGCACAAGTTGCAAGATCCGTACTGTCAACAATGGTAATGAGTATGGTCAAACAACAGTAGTGAGCATGGTTGGAAAGACACTGAAGTTTGCATAGTGAGAAGACAATGAATTTTTTGTCCATTTTCCATTTCTTCATTTTTATCATTATTCAAAGCCTTTTATTCTGCAAATTGAAATCGTGAATTTCTAATAAGAATATGTAAGAACAATTGAGTGTTTTTCACAGCCTGAATCGGTAAAAAAGAATTTGCTCACTGAAAAGAAAATTAATTTTTGTTGCGTTCCAACGATGCAAACTTCAACATCATCATAAATTAATTTTTGGCTCCTACTCTGAGAAAAACTTGCCCAAAAACGAAAAGTCCAACGTATATAACTTCATATTGTTGTGCTTCAAATATTCTTATACTTTTATGGCACACAAATTTGCAGTACTTTTGCAGGGCAATGCATTGTCACTAACCTTTTATCACTTGCAGGCATATTTTAGCCCTGGTTGAAAGTACGGTCTCCGGTCATAAAGTATTGCTTTTGCGGGAAAGACTCGCCGATAAGATAGAAGTTATGAGATTCGATCCTTACAGTAAGTTGAACAATGCATATCCGGCTTATTTCGACAGTGGACCAACATTCCATTTTCTATCGTCAATTCAAATCTGATGTGCTGTTGCTATTTCTTTCCCTTCCATTTCCGTTTCGCATCTCCTTAAGGTATCTCTTTCGCAGAGGGCCGTATGTTGTGGGGGCATGAGGATGACCCTTCTGAATCATAGGTCAATTACAGTGTTGCTTAATAAAAAAACGTCACAATGAATCATTATGCCCAATGATAAACTGGAATAAAAAGTTTGCAAAGATTTGGTAGATTGAGACATTTTCACATTTTCTTTAATTCTATTTTGAAACGTTAAATCTTTCATTGTAATTAAAAAAGCTAAGTTATACTGTTGATTAGAAGAGTGTACATGTTAGTTAAGATACTCATTCGATAATAACTGAATAATTGAATTGTTATAAAATTACAAAATGATTCAATAAATTATTTAATTAATAATGGGTTTCCTTCGGTTTGTTGGGGTTTGTTTTGGTTCATTCGTGAAATTGTCCATTCGAGGAATTGTTCATCCGGGAAATGGTGCATTCGGATTATTGTTTTCGAGAAATTGTTCACTTTGGAAATTGTTTATTCGGTAAATTATGTTTTTCGGGAAATTGTATTTGAGACATTTTTTATTCGGGCAATTGTTATCGAGAAATTGTATTTGGGAACCTGTTTTTCGAGAAACTTTCCGCAAAGCAGAAATTTGGCCAGTGTGTCATCTTCATAAAGTGCTGTATAAATGAGACGATATTTAGAGTCGTAATTTTTCGTTAAAACTTCGGTAACTTGGCTTTAAATTTTACCAGTATACTGGAACGTATTTTTATTTGATTACAAACGAAATTGAGTTAATTGATAAATGTTCGGGTTTGTGAAAGGAATACTTCAAGCTCACAAATGTCGGATTTTCGTAACGCTGGTCCCGTGTCGATGAAGCTTAAATTTGTTTGAATAACATTTACGAGTCAGAACCGCTTAAATCACGTTTTAATATATTCTCACCTTTTTTTCTTTCAGTCCAGCAGATGGCGCTTTACAGAGAGAGAAAACGCATCCGAAGCGTTTAAGCGAAGCAATACCTGCAAAATATATACAAATGATTTATAATCGAGCAATTTTCTGTTACAAAGGATCAATGATCAAATTCAATGCTTGAGATTCATTGAAACGGGAACCGTAGCTAAACAGAGATTGTTGTTTGTAAAATAAATAATGAAAAAAACCGCAAGACATCAGTAAACATTGAATAGCTCTATTTGCATGTATCGTTTTGGATTGTGGGCGCGATGTTTTACAGAAAAATGTTAAACTCGCAGCTCGGACCTACGTGTAGCTAATGAGAGCTCGTCTTTCCTAGGGGTTTTCCGATACATCTCGGATCTCATTGGATATCCCACGATGCCCATCGCCCATAGACGGCAAGATGGGCTCGATCTTCGATCGATCACCAATGATGTCGGAAATAATCTGTAACATAAATGGAGCATTTCAATAAATACACACGTATATACTTCGAATCGAAACATACATAAAATGAAGCTGAGTGCCTTCAACGAAATAATGTGAAACAACTTCTGCAGGACATACACAGAAGCAATGTTGTATTGTGAGTATTTTATTTCAAATTCGTTCGGGTCACATTGACGCAGTGTGTCAAGGAAGTGTTAATTATTAATTTTCGTTTATGAAATTTGGTAGAAAACTTTGGTAATGAACATACAAATAAACGTCGAAACGATTCTTCGATCATTTTATTCATTCAATGTTCATTTTTTTAATACCCGGTGATTTTCGACGTATCGCGGTAGGCTAACCCCTTAATGACAATCAATAACGTTCGTCGACTAGGGACAACCAATAACAGCAAGGCTCAACACGATACCGATAACCATCGTAGAAAGGCTACGGAATCTTCGTAAAGATTTAAGGGGGATGTACCTTTAGGCGAGGAAAAAATTGCTGATTTTCATGATTTTTTTAAAGGAAAGATTTCTTCACCGTTTTTGAGATTGAGGGTATGTTTTATTACTAATTTTGGCTGTGACATGGAGTTTTTTTATCATTAATCTTAAAAAAGGGCGGAAGTATGACACGGTCTTCTAAACGGGTTGCAGCAGATGATGTCAGATGGCGTCAAACGTAGCGTCGGCGGGGTTAATCCGAAAAAAACCAACCAAGATTTTTCTCCAACATTCATACGGAGAATATGAACCAAGAAAAAGTGAAAATGTTGGAAATTGATGAAATGGTACGTTTTGAAACAAAAAAAATTGATTTTCCGAAAAAAGGCTACATTTCGAAATGAAAGATTCATTTTTTAACAATTTTCAGAAACCCAATGTTTTAGACAACAAGGTTAGGAAAACATATACCAACTTTCATCAGGATCAGTCGATTAGCTTTTTTAGCTATACGCCACGCCAGTTTTGAAAATGCAGTTTAGAAAACCATGCCGTATCGGCGCCATTTTTAATGATTAATTTTAAAAAATACCATGTGACAGCCAAAGGTCGTAATAAAACTTACCCTATGTCTAAAAAATGGTGAAGAAATCTTTCCTTTAAAAAAAAAATGAAAAACAGGAATTTTGCCTTGCCTCAATGTATCTCCCTCTTACAGAAATGGATGACCGCGATGAAATTTATATTCCTTGCGGTCACATAACGGTCCGATGACGGTAAATCTACCGTAAAGTATAAATGGTCATAATACGTGCCTCTCGTAGCTCTAGCATACCACAAATCGACCCCAAAAAGGCACGCATGAATGTTATCGGGTGTTGTTATCTGGCGAAAAATATGATTACTTTGCAGAGGCACGCTGCGTAATCGGTAAAATTTGCGTGTTCATGAAAATGTTTCGACCTGTGAGAACGTCCGAGTATGTAGAAATGTGTGTAGTATTAGGCGTGGGTCGATTAAGCGAGTGTAACAGTCGCCATCCCGTCGCGCTTACCGCGTATAAATGCGCCTTTCAAGTATTACCTATTTGGTAGTAGTTTAGTAGTCAAGAGTTTTCCAAAGTGTTCTCCGCGAGGCTAGACATGTAGAATAATAAGTGATGTCCGAATCAATTGACAGCTCACATTATTGGTGCATCCGGAAAAGACTGACCAACTCGACGTCCTGACGTCGATTTGTGAGCGATCGCGGATATCCAATTACTATTTCCCACTCGGAAGTGATCCTCCCAAAGGATTTAGTTTTGTTTTTTTTTTATTTCGACGGTCAGCGACACAGTGCGTGCGCAAGCATATGTTGAAAACGAATCTGTCAAAGTAGAAATTTTTTTGTTGGCGGCTAGCGACAAAGGTGAATAAGATGATGAGCTATCCAATATAGGTTATGTATGCACCCTAATTGTATATCCACAGCAAACGTCTCTAACTCATCGCTAAACTTTGCGTATCCAAAGTCTATCTTTACGAATGGATCTTGTTACTAAAACTGAACTGCTGGTCTTTCCATCTTGAGGGCAAACACGTAAGATCGAGTGCGTGTGTGGGCGACAAGTTTCTCAACCATTTTTCTTTACACTTGCTCGATCCTGTTTTTTTCTTTTCTTTTCATTATTATGAGCATGTGGAAAACATATTAACGCACGCTTGCAATACGTCCTATATCGCAAGGTGCCAATACGGGGATGTTTCGTTGATTTTTTCAAGAGCCACGATTTTCCGATCTAATGTGGACTTAGATCTGAATTGAATTAGCAACATTTTCATTTATGGCATGACACTACCATCGTTTTATAAGGAAAAATGCAAATTAACAGCACAACCGATGCTACTCCAAATCTGTGTTCTTAATCGTGTTTTTTCTTTCAATGTACATATATACATCCAGGCTATAATAATAAGCCTCATTAACCTACTTGGCACGATAGACAGCGACGTATCAGTGGAGCAGGTGGGGGGGAATGCCTAAGTTAGTGCTGCACACAAGGAAATCACAACGCATACTCCATACACCCACACGGTAGTTTGGAATCGGAATTTCCTTATTGTGCCAAGGAGTGATAAACTATGAGGAAAAAAATAGATTGGGAGAGGGTGCTTTATTTTTATTAATATCTATCTGTCCCATTTACTCGTGCTATTCGGTCCGATTCATCGCCAAGATTTTTGCACTCTGTACCATGATGCGGTAATGCGAGTATGCAATGAGTAAATATCGGGTATATCGGCAAAGGCGGAAGTTTGCTCTAACAGGTATTATTCTTTTACCTGTAACAACCATTTTGCTGTTAGGCGTCTTATTGTCGGAATGGATATCGTGTTAATATTTTTTGAATTTGACAAAATGCCAATTATTCCTGTTGAAATTGTTTTTGAACAACTCGACATTTATTGTATAAATCATAGTTGGGTAATGCTAAAATTACACTGAAGAGATTATTAGGTCAAAGTAGCCAAAGTACCTAAACGTAATAAAAAAAGACACAGAACTTTCCATTGTTGCAACGCAACAATATTTTTGTTCCTTTCCTGTTTCTTTATTTTTATCATTATCCAAAGCCTTTCTTTCTGCAAATTGAGATCGCAAATTTCTCATATGAATATGTAAAAACGTTTGAGTGATTTTCACAACACGGAACAGAGGACAGAATTTCAACAATTAAAAAGGAATTCATTTTTGTCGCGTTGCAACTATGTAAAATACAACATCATGATTAAAAACGCCATCAATAGTTCTCGATTGTGTAAGAACAGCCGAACTCATGGATACGGACCGAGCTAATAGTACTATGATCTTGAAGTTTGCATAGTTGGAACACAACGGAAATTCATTATTTTTCATTGATAAAATTTCATTTTGGTCGATTAAGACTATGAAAATCATTGGAACATTTTTATTATAGATTTACGACGTTGCAATAAAAGTTTCGAATCATAGTAAAAATGAAAGAATACTAATTCAAAAGTCGTTGCATTCCAACAATGGAAATTTCAACACTATATGGTACTATGGCTACTAGGACTTCAATGTGCATTGCGAATTACGAAATTCTTTCTATAAGGCAAGCAATCGATTTTTTTCAAATGCAACCATTCTTTTGTTTTTTTTTTCGTTTCTTTTTTTTATCATTATCCAAAGCCATACTTTTTGCAAATTGACGTCGTGAATTTCTAATAAACATACGTAAAAACGTTCGCGTGATTTTTATAGCCTCAAAAGGCAAACAAAAATTTGAGCAATTAAAGAGAATGAATATTCGTTCCGTTGCAACGATGCAAACTTCAACACAATCACCAGGCAATTGTAAACGCTAATTACTACTATGCATGCTGCATCAGTAGGCGGCAGACAGGTTCCCATATATTCATGTTGTATCGAAGTTATACACGACAATGCCTATTTTCATATATAAAAATGGTATGGTAAAAAATCAAGGTTTGAGAAATAAATCATCAATGCGTTTGTATAAAAAAAAAATCAATTAAATAGTCTTCATAGTTTCATAGTCATAGTTTCATAGCCTAATTTTCTTGTTGTCACATTTAGCCCTTCATATTACTCAAGCATTTTTCAGGATCCTCATTGAAGATCTTCAGCCTAAATATTCAGGAGAAGATCCTGGATGATGATAAAAATGAAAAAAATTATAAAATATAAAAGAATTTTCGCTGCATCCTAACAATGCAAACTTTAGCATCGAGCTAGAGTATGCTGCACCGGACAATGTTGAAGAGTACTCATTTTTCACAAACGTAAACCCAGCGAATATACGTTTTTTTTTACACTTCAGTTTCTACAAATGCCACTCGATTGTTTTTTATATTATCAATCTTAAAATCTCGGCAATTTATGACAGTTTCTTATGAAAAATTTCGAACCAAGCCTCCGGTACTTTGACTATGAAATAGAAGTTTGTATTTTTGGAACACAATGTATATTATTCTTTTTTAACTGCTCAAATTTCTTTAGGAATATCCTAGCTACGTAAATCCCTACACACCTTTCTACACTGCTTATTTAGAATTCTACTATCTGAATCTACAAAAAAAACTTTGCAGAATGATGAAAATGGGAAAATAAAGTATAAGGAAGCATTTAAGTTGCGTTCTAATAATGAAAAATTCAACACCATCTTTCAATACTGGGCTATTGGGGTCGCCGAAAAGATAAAAAGATCAGTAACCAGATGTGATCGTTGGATCGTTGGAATGCAATAAAAGTTCTTTTATTGCATTCGAACGATGCGTACTGCAATGTCATTGTGGTGCTTGCGAAATAGAATTTCCCGCCACATGTGTTTGAATATTTGCGTAAGACAAAGCTGAGAAATATGCAGATATCCTGCTACTCGGTTGTTTATTGGTATTTTTTTCCATATCTATGTACAAATAGCACAACGAGCCTCAAACTTGTCGGATTAAACATTTTTGCATCTCTATTCATCACTGTAATACTTGTGTCTTTTTCTTCTGTTACAATGCAGCCTCTGACAAAAAATGGACAGTTCCGAGTACGAATTGGTTCGAAATATGACACTACTGTTTTTCTTCGAGCGGCTGATGGACAAAGGTGGGCCACGCACGTTGCACGACCTCAGCTGTCAATTCGGAGCTAAAGGATTTACGAAAGAAATGCGACAGATAGCCGGGGGTTCGCAAAGCGGCCTGAAAAAGTTTCTCCTGCAATATCCGTCACTCTTTGTCATCAACGGGGACTACGTATCGGTAAATATGTTTCAACCGGTGGTGGAGGAAGAAGATGGGCCAACGAAAAGTAACAAGCGTAACTATGCTCAAGAAGCTGTCGAGTATTTCACGAACAAATTGATGCAGTACGGGGCTGGGACGGAAGTTCCAATAAAAAGCTTACTGGGACACCGATCCCAAGCATCGCCCGAAGTGCGACACATTTCCGGCCAGCATTATAAAGAATTTCGGGACTTTCTGGCGAAACATCCCGAAGATTTTGTGGTGACGGAAGATAACGTAATATTGAAGCGATTCGAAGGAATTGCGGCGGAACCGTTTCACGAGCTCGAGCCCGATGTTCCGGTTGATCAACAAATGACGGCAAGATTGATCAATTTCTTCACCAAACAAATCGAGAAAACAGGTTCCCTTTTGGTAGATCAATTGTTAACATTGGCCTCGGACGCATTTCCGGAAAAGTCATGGATAACAATGTTCACTACTTCGCAAGATCTGTCGACATTCCTGAAAATGTTTCCGGACGCGTTTCACGTGCAAAAAAATGTCGTTACCATAAATAATCGGAAGCCATTTAGCGCTACGGAAATCGAACAAAACGCTAAAAATAATTTGCAATCGTCGCGAACTACGGACAGCGATGCGTCCACAATAACGACGCAGCTGGCACCTGCCGAAGAAATAACACAAAATGCATTGTCAAATTCTACGCCGTCACCTAACGAATCGTTAAAAATCGAGCAACTTCCATGCGGACGCGCTTCTCCGATTGAAACTAACAATAGTTCGCCTCCTTTGAGTTTGCGACATCAAACTTTGAAGCAGCGTATAAATACACTCGTCATGAAGACACTCGCTGACAATACGGAGAAAGATCGATCTCTTCAGACATCCCACATTGGCGATGCCTGGAGAGTCAAAGTGCTCCAGCAGACGAGAATAGTTGTCAATCCGAAGGAATGCTTGCAAATCGTCGAGGATATCATGAAATCGACTCACTCGTTGTCACCAAGCGGCAACGTGGTCGTTTCCTTTGACTGTGAAGGTATCAATATTGGCACCAAAGGACTATTGACGATTCTACAAATCGGCACGATGCTTGGGCAGATGTACGTTTTCGACTTGTTCACCTCGCCCACTCTTGTCAAAGCGGGCGGACTTTGCAAGCTACTCGAGAGCCCAAGTGTCGTTAAGGCAAGTTTAACGATACCTTTTAAGGCGTTAGGCTTCTGTGACGAACCAAAAATCAGGGATGTTTGAAAAAGTCAATTCTAAGGTATTCCTTTCGGTCGTATTTCGTGGGGGCATAAGCAGGACCCCGCTAAATCATCGGTAAATTAGAGTGGTGCTTGATGAAAAATCCGTTACAATCGGTCATTATACCCAACGATAAACTGGAATGAATAATTTCGCCCAAATTTAGCAGATTTAGACAATTTCACATTTCGTCTGAAACGTCCCGGCTACGAAAATTCTCCTGCTAGTCACATTTTTCTAAGCTTTATTATTAATATTTTCTTTAAACACTCGGTGACCCCCTGTTTCTATTGCCGTTGCGGAATATTTGGATTTTTTCACACGTGTGAGCAGTTTATATCAGCCATCCAGAGTTCTTTAGTGTATAAATTATTAGATAGAAATGCGGCTAGCATGTCATCTCCATACAGCGCCGTTTAAACGAGACGATTTTTAGAGTCGTCATTTTTCGTTAAAAGTTCGGTAACTTGGCTTGAAATTTTACCAGTACACTGGGATGTCTTTTTGCTTCATTATAGATGAAAACCGGTTGTTAAATATTCGGGTTCGTGAAAGGAATACCTTAAAGGAACAAGTAAAATGATTGACAAATCGTTCCGACATGTATTTGCATGTACATTAGTAAAATTGTGTGCCAAATTTCATGCAGAAACATCAATAACTAAAGAAGTTATAAACTACCTCATGAAAAACGTTCGAAAGTGAGGGGCTCAACGGTGTACTTGATTTTGGCCTCCCGGTTGGTCTAAAACAAAAAAAAACAAGTGCTTGTGCTTAAAATAGATAATATTGGGTACTCGACCGAGCTGTTTTTGTTATCGTGGTTCGAACGATCAATTTTTTTCTAAATTTTATCAATTTTTCGAAAAAAAATTACATCACAATTGTCAATAACTAATAAAAAAAATGTTGAGAAGAAAAACGTCTACCATGACTAAACTAATATTACACTGAATAAGTGTACCAAATTTCAAGTCAATCCGTTTATTAGATGTCGAGAAATCTCGTACACCGTTTTGAAAAACAGAGTTTCGAGAAAAAACGCGTTTAAAGTTTTACTAGCAGTTCTATCGTTGTTTACCTTTACAATGCGATTCCTGCACCATATGTTCGAACTTCCTCCTCAATTTGAGTCACCTCAAGTTACTATCGATTTTGTGAATTTTCACAGTAGTCTAAACCCTTAAGTGGTTAAAAAAAATCTCTGCTCCATTTGGTCAACAATTTGAAGCACAAATCAAATTCTCCACTTCTGGAACGTTTCGGATATATGATTTTTTCTGTACGCAAAAGGGCGATCTTACGAACAGTCATGCTGGTTTTTGCTGCTCTTCTGGAGGGCGTTTCCAACAGCGAATTGTTGGAAATCAGTCTGAAGTCGTCAATCCGCGGACTTGTAACCGAATTTATCACCTGGCTTGTGAAATTCGTCATGAGGTTGAAGTTTGCATAGTTGGAACGCGACAAAAATTAATGTTTGCGAATTACCTTTATTTCGCTTGGTAAATTTCGCCAACAAAAATCCTTCAACCATTTTTAAGACATTTGTTTAGCAATCTACAATATAAATCTATAAAAAAAAGATCTTGTATAATAATAGAAATTTGGAAAACAGAATGTGGAGAAGAATTTTCGTTGCGTTCCAACGATGCAAACTTCAACACCATAAAGTTTTAGTCATAGTTAATTTCTAAAAGTCAATTTCGATTTTGACAGGTGGTACACGACTGCGGAAACGACAGCGTAAATCTTTTCAATCAATTCGGCATTACATTGTGCAACGTTTTCGACACACAGGTTTGTATAGTCAAGTGCAAAAATATATCCATTTGCTCGAATCAAGCGACAGGGGAAAAAGAAAGCAACGTCATGTTGAGTGTGACGCAGCAAGAATGGGAACATATGTTTTAAGAAATTTCTTGTTATTCCAATCGCTCTTATTGTTTTGACGTTTCATTTCGTTTTCTCGTTTAGGCAGCCCATGCTGTTCTTCAGTTTCAAGATACGGGAAAACCGGTTTATAAAGTAAAACACGTAAATCTTACGACGCTCTGCGAGATGTATGGTGCATCGTGCAATCCTGTGAAAGAACAATTGAAAAATATATGCCGGCGCGACCAGCGATATTGGGCTCGCAGGCCTATGACACAAGAAATGCTGTTTTATGCCAGTAGCGACATTCTTGGCCTTGTACCACAGGTCTTCACGGCAATGTCTAAGTGAGTCGAATCCAAATATTTCAATATCACGATACAATTCTCCCGTTTTCATCGTAGAGGAAACTTTCATTACGGTAAGCTACCCGAATAATAACGTCAAAATACTATTCAAGAAATCGAACAACTGGAAATTTCTCATTCACCTGGTGTATATTTTTGTAGCCAGCCTTTCGAAGGTTTTTTCATTCGCAGTGTACTGCAGATCAAGATAACTATTGTTTTAATCATCGTTTCTAGACTCATCAGACCGGAATCGCAAAAACTGTTCACAGAATTGTGCGAAGAACAAGCGCAGATGCACATTAACCCTGCGGATGTGAAAGCTCGCAAAAAGCAACGGAAAATTGACACGGAAGTGGCGGACCTCCGGAAGAGAATGGAAGAAACTACCGGAAAGAACATCGTTCTGAGCAATCGAGAAATACGACTTTTGCGCTATCTAGTTCTTACTGAAAGTGAGAAAGATAAACTTAAAGGAAATTGTAAAGTTGCGAAAAAATTGGAAAAACTTGAAAATATGGGCCACGAAAAAGGCGAAAGCAGTGACGACGAGGATGAAGACGATAGAAATGACGATGCGGAGTTTCCAAGTTTGGAAAGTTGCACGTCCGATAACTCCCAATCTGGTAAGTACATATGAATGCGCGACGCGATTTACGATACTTTCTTTTTTCGTCGCTCAGGGTCAAGGCGCGGCCGTGCATCTTGATTCGACGATTCATTCATACTTTAAAGCACACGATTCAAGCATGAATGTGGAATCTTACAAAAAAGCTACCGTGGGGATAGTAATTGGATGCATTATTACTTCATTTGCTCTAAGCCTGTATGCGATAATGGAGAGCGATCGAATAATTCCTTCCAGAATTACAATACATTCACTTTTCAATCATTTTGCTCGTGTTTTTATGGGGTGTTGTTTTACATTCAGGTATGATGATAAAAAAGCATTTAAAAGAATGGTACAGAATGTTTTACATATTTGTGCAGGTGTTGACATATATGTATTGGGCTGGCAAATAAGTTAGTTCAACGAACTTATTTGCCACCCTATATTAAAGAGATTTTTGCACATATTGCACAATCGTTCACTACATTATTGTAGTCTAGTTCATTCTAACGCAGTGAAATTCTGCTCATTTTCTTTTTGGCGCTACCATACATCCTTATCGAACTGTATGGCAATGCTGCAGACAATTAAGCGGCTTCAAAAATGGTGCAAACGTGTGGTGCGACATATTCATTCTCAACAGTTTTGCCCTGATACAGTTAAATATTAAACAAAACGGGTAAAACCACCATAAAAAAGCACTCTACTGGACATTTGAGGTTATGTCTTCATAATATGCCACCCAGCGGATTGCACCTACCACGTGGCCAGAAAACGAGGAATTTGCATTTTTTTTCTGGGAAAACATGTGCACGTTTTCAATTTGTTTTTTTTATTTTTAATTAAAGACTGGTTTAACGTATCTTTTACAATTTTTGTATTGAAAAATACTTATAAATGTGGTAGATACAATGATTTCTGCCAACCGCTGTTTGAAAAAAGTCTTTCGCTGTGAGCACTGCAGCTCGGAAACAAAACATTCGAAATAAAAAAATCAAACGTATTTAGTTTTTGCATGGAACTATCCAATTCTTGGACAAAGGAGTTAATGAAAAGTTGATTCTTGAAAAAATAGCCTCAGTCCAAAGTGAAAGTATCGGTTTTCGGTGAAAAAATGCTATACTTCCGTCGATAAGAAAAACGATATTTAGAAAAAAGAATCGTTCACTCAAGCAGTGCTGTTTACAAACTTTTATTTAACTTGGCTTTCTGTGAGATGCAAAACGGAAAATCCATATTTAGCCCACTTCCCGACTACTTAGAGCTCTGAAATTTTGCAAACATGCATCTCAAAGGTGTCAATGCGTGCTTCAGCTACAAAAAATTCATAACATTTTTTAACTTTTCATGTAAAATTAGCGATATCTAAGCATCCATATAAAATCTCACCAACACATACAAACCAATTCGTAGTCGAAGGTCTTTGTATGTGAAAAGTTTATATACAGCAATTAGTCGCAAGTTCAATCCCAATTACAATCTTTGTCATTTTTTGCAAGCTTTCCATGTTCCTAACGTACAAGCTAGTAAACTACTAGTAACAACTAGCTAGTAAAATCGATTAAAGACTACCAAGTGGAAAATAGTTTATATGTAAATAAAATATTAAAAAAAAACAAGCTTTTATTTAATGTACTAAACAGTACGACATTTTTTTACCAAGTCACCGATAAATTCCTAAAAATCCTGAAACGGAGGCTAAAAGTGTGATAATAACTTCTCTAATTACTATGGTGCTAAATTAAATACGGTTAATGAAGCTGAATTGATTAAATTTATTAAACATTTAAGAAGTTGAGTGCCCCTAGCTTTTTTTTACATATAGGTGACTCGGTATAAAAAATTATTTTCCACATTTAGTACATCAAATAAATGCTTGTTTTTTTTTAATATATTTTTTTAAAATAAAATTTGATATGTAATAGAAACTTGTCAAATTTGTAGTTGATCGGTGTAGTGATTTTGCAGATATCGTGGTCACCTATATTGATTGAATTTTTATTTTATATTTCCAGAGAGTATTTTTGAAATTGCTATATCGTTTACATCGAGCCCATATATTTGAGAATTTCAAATGCCCGCTACTTTCGCCGGACATTGAACATCTCATTTATCAGATATATATATATATATTATTTTATCCTAAAAGAATACTGGAACTCGAAAACGGCCAATGATTAAATTCAACAAAAGTCAAATGGTATTTCACGTATAATCCCCAATAAATTTAATTTGTGAGATATACTTGAAATCCTTTATTTATTAGAACACTCTTTACACTTATCGTTTCTATACCTCAGGTGATATTTTCGGAAAAACGGAGGACGGTCTACCACTGACAGAATCGATGCAGCTGGTCGACGAAATTTTATCCGACGGCCAGATGGACGGATTGGAGAAGATCGAGAAATTGGAAGCCATTTTATCAAACGTCACTTTTTCGAGCATCGATGCTCTTGGGAGTCCTCTCGAAAACAGCAAGACCTCCTCGCGAAGATGTCAGCAGTGCGCGTGTCAGAAAATATTCGGCGCCCGTACCGAAAATATTACTGAATCCGTCGTCGAAGCGGCGTGTCAAACGCTCAGCACCGGCGATATAGTAATAACGAGGGTTTATCTGACGGAAGAAGAGAAAGAGCGTGATCGATTGCTCAGTTCATCAAGAGCATAAGTTTCGGGCTTTTAAACTCAGAGTGCAAATGTCGCATTGTCCAATCAAACGTATCAGCCGGACCAATGCCCAGAACTAGAATATCCTCAATCATGTGCCTCATTTGTATGTTTTTTTTGTCTCTTTTGGATTAGCATCCACGCGTGCCCTGTCGTGTTTACATTGAGACAATTCCAATGATATTTGGTAGATCGCACGCTGCAGTATCTCCCTTCGGCATTGTTACGACTCAACGAATCTGTAAAAACTAGCTAAAACTTTGCCTTCGTCAACCGCGGTGAATTTGTAAACGCGAACTGCTATAACCGCTGTAGGCTCTCTTTTGCCACGGTGACAACCAATGAACGAAGTCGCTGGAGGTGAATTTAACATTACTCCTATAACGAAGAGTTTTCTATACCCAAGCCTCTCTTTTTGAGATCGTTGCGACTCGTTTACTTTGTATACTTCAATTTTTACTGACTGCAGGCAAATGTCATTGATAGGAAAAAATTAATGCTACAAACCTACGGCTGCTGACCGAAACTGTCAACGAATATGTTTTTTCAATATTGAATGGAATCGTACCATTATTATTGTCATCGCAAAGCCAGTTTCTCCGTAGTATCGCTACCAACGACAGTCCGAATACCGAAGTAACCCAAAACGTTATCATTGTTTACACGAGCACGTTGAATTATTTAAATTATGTCACGTTAATTTATCGTCTTTTTCGAATGTATCGATTTTACGCGCGTGAGTCTCGAATTTATCTCACAAGCAAGCCATTGAGTGCCCGAACTGGACTTCCGAATCAATCTTTCATGTACATAAGCCTCTGTTTGTAATATTGCATCGCAAGGATAACTAAATCTACGTGCATAATTTCTGCGCTTTGTTCTGTACTGGTTTTTTTTATCACGACACTGGGCAATATTTGTTGGTCAATGAAACATTTTGGGAAGTAAACTGTAAATTCGTATGGCTCGGATGCTGCGCACCCTTGTATTCTTCCCGTTCTATTTAAACCCAAACACTCCAGCCTTTTCAACCAAACGAAAGAAGGTTGTTATTTTATTTTGAACAAATACTATATTTTAAGCCTCTGAAAGGCGAATGGTGCAGAGTTGGCACGTTTCATTGCTCTGGCGGTTTGGGTTCGGTGCCGAAATGAGCAATCTTTCTTTTTTTTTCTTTGTATCAAGTAAGGGGTGGGGGTAAAAATGTCGAATGACCAAATGTAGAACGACAAAGATTTCGAAACGGTAGAATTATGAACTCTCAAAATAACGAAGGTTCAATTATTCGAAATTTTATCTGTCGATTGATAAAAAAATTGAATGACTATAAATCGAACCATTATTTATTGGAGAGCTAATTTATTCGAAAACGAATATTCAGATCGTCTACAATTCGGAACATAAAAATACAGAATCGAAACATGTAGAACACCCATATTTCCGAAACAGAAAATAGCGAGTGCCCAATATGCGTAATATCGTCTATGGCGAAAAGCAATAAATCGAAACGCAAAATGTCGATGGCCCGAAATGTCGAACGCCGAAAGGTCGAACGGCCAAAATGACGAACGTGGTGGGGCCCGTCACGTGGGATGACTGCCTTACGATATTTTAGCCGACTGACCGACAGCGCCATCTCGCAGCTTCACTCTGACGCGCAAGTAACGTATTGCTCGATTCGCCATCCGGGCCGTTCTACATTTTGACCCTTCGCGATTTTAACCACTCGACTTTTTGGCCGTTCGCTTTAATGATTTTCTGCATTGTGAACCGTCGCAATTTTTTTAATTCGGAGAATTGTCGTCTCGAATCATTTGGTTTTATGCATACAGGCCCATCGATATTGTGTTTTTCGCTAATTTATTAAATCTGATTTTTGTTTTTCGCTATATATCAACTTCCGAGATGTTCATATTCGTAATTTTTATTTTCGACTTTACAGACTCTAGTAAGATTGACCCATCTATATTCGAACATTCGGCATTTTCGAATTCGACATTTTGGCCCATCTGCATATCGATCGTTCGACATTTTTCCCCCCACCCCAAGTAAGGATGAATAACTGTTATGAAGCTTCGTTAGAATCCTCGTATCGATTAATCGTTTTAACCTTGTCGCATGCGACAACTGTTTTGCTACTAAAACCGTCAATACTAATTCGAAACCTAAAATCAAGTTTGATTGTTTATAAGAAGCAACACCAACGAATATTTGTAAACATTTTTAATAAACAAAGATTCAATAATTCATCCAATCTCAAATTGAACAAGCGGAAGGTACGTACAACTTCATCGCGTTATGTTCTCATCAGAATAACTCGTACACTGTTATCTCGTTGCCTCGAATTTATACTCGTTTTTCTTTCAATTAGCTGGGACATTGGACTTTAGACGAAAAATCGATTTCGTATCAACGTAATCGTTTTTTTTTAAACAACGATCGAGTGCTTACAGTTACGCGTATTTATTACATTTATTACACATTACAAAAATTATGCGATGTATAAGAAATTGTTGTATAAAAAAAAATTGACGTCTGATAAAACGGTGGCGGTAATTTACATTTGAAGACGTCGCGGTGTTTGCTGATTTCCCTAATATGATTTCAACGTGGAAGACTCCTTTACATTCGCGCAATTTTCGTACGTCGACTTCTTTCTTTCTCGTTACTGGGACCGAAAAAGGGATGCCGAATTTTCAAGTTCGATGGAAACGGTACGGAAGTCGCATCCAGGAAGTCCGACGTTTGTTTCGAGCTGCTAGGCAGCTTACGCCTGACTGTGATTGAGCCAACCGGCGTGACGTTTACTAAAAATAAACATGATTAAGGAACAATGCAAAAAAATTTCACGCTCATTCATAATTGAGTCGCGCAGATCGGCGAGTCATCGAGACGCGAAATCTCAACTCGTTACCACGACGTTCCGAGAATTGTTACCGTTGATTGGTAACGCCGTTGCAGTTTGCATCGTTGCGATGCAACGGAAGTCGATACTTTTTAGTGGAGCGAAAGTTTTTTGGCCGTTTTACACTACGAAAATCACTCAAACGTTTTTACGTATTCTTATTAGAGATCTACGACTGTAATTTGGAAAACAGCCAATGGGTAATGAGAAAAATAAAGGAATTAAAAATGTACAAAAGAAATCATTCCATTCCGACGATGCAAAGTTCAACTTCATTGATTGTTACAATGGCAACGCCTCTCGTAACGTCGGATATTCCCGTATTTTCGGGTTTATCATTAGTTGGTGCTTCGGAGTATCAATACTTTGGATTCTTCAACACACATCACTTGATTACTTCAATTCAGTAGCACGACATTGGCATTTACGATTGAGGTGAAGGCGATTCGCTTTAGCAGACTATAACGGCTTTGCTTGTATCGTTCTTTGTCTTCTGATTCTTGAACACTCACCCGCCTTGTACGGTCGGCTGACTCGGCCCGTATTGAAAACCCAAGTCAAGCCGCATCCACTGTTCCTGCCTACAGCACAGTACCGTTCGTCGTCGATTTTCAATTTCGATTTTTTACCCAAGGACAGAGTCTGCCCGCTCAATTTCCTCGGATCCACCTGACAATAAAGTATTGTGCGATAAGAATTGAAACGAAAACGAAACGTACAATCTCGAAGGAAAGTGCCGTTCGATATGGCATTGAAGTTTGTATCGTTGAAATGCAACGAAAGTTCTTAAATTTGTATTTTTTTTTCTCATTCTACGTCTTTTTCCAGATTCAGATTTCTAAACTAGAGATTAAAAAAATGGTTGGGAAATTGTTCGTAGGGAATATATGCGAAAACAAATTTACGCGATTAAAAAAGCATAATTTTTGGTGCGTTTCAACAATGTAAACTTGAATATCATACGTTCGATTGTGTGTGCAATGCCGAAGCAAACAATATTCCTCCGATCTACTCACAGTCTTTGGAATATCCATGACCCACATCTCCTCGCTGTCCGACAGGTCTTCTAAATTGAAGGTTGAGCGAGTGGGGTCCGTTATCAAGGTGTCCTTTTTGAGAAAATCTTCCAGCTGCGAAAGCAAATATGATGGCAGGCATTGGTTTTGCGATTCGATATGTTACTGTATTACTCACATTGTGTGGTCTCGGCATATGATTCTGGCTCCAGTGTCCTTTTTCTGTTTGAGAATTGCCATTATTTTCTCCTATCATCAGGCAATCCGTATTTTCCGAAATTTCGAGGCTTCTCGATTTCTTCAAAATACTTTTTCGTACACCGTCGCTCGATTCGCCGGACGGGATGGGAGACTGGATTTTTGTATTGATTTTAATAGACTTGCCTGCTTTTTCTTTGGTTCTACACTCAACTGGATTGTCCATTAGGATCATGGACTTGTTAAGTGCCGTATTCAAGGTAGTTAATGAATCTTCTTGATCGGAATGTGACATTGTTGAGAAAGGTTAAGAGCCAGCTGAAAAGAATCATCATCGCTGTTAAGCCCTTTTATTTTATGCATGCTCAAGCCCACCGTTTACTAAGGATAGAAGCGAATAAAATAAACAGAAACATAACCATATTTTCTGGAAGTAATGATAAATAAAAAAAGTCGAGCTACATTGTTAATTGTTATTCTTTGTTGTTCGGTATAACTGTGCGCTAACCTTTAGTAAACACGGACACTGCTCTGCCATGTTCTTCTCTTTTATTATTTTACACGGACCAAACGTTCGATACGGCGGGATATGAACTTTGACAATTATATTACTGACCTCTGTTGACTATATTTATTCCTTTAAATCTGTTAATAAATGAGAGCTTTAAAAACTACACGTGCGTGTCCTTTAAAGGAACCTTACGTAAGAGTACTCTATTTACGTCTATTCGCGACATGCAAAACAAATTTTTGAAATTGTAATAAAAATGAAACTCGCGAAGAATATACTCACGCAATAACAATGGATGGCGATAGCAAGCGTCGCCGTTGTTGCAAGAACGATCACTTTATTGCCAATCGACGATGAAACAATCGATTGATTTCATTCGCACAAAGTGAGGTTAACTGTACGACTGTCACTTTCGTCACTTGTCCGCTCATGGGCAACAGGAAGAATCTTGGAGTAAAATGCTCGAAACAACCTCGAGGGTAAACTTATTCATGGTTTAGTACAGTAATTCATCGGAAGTCGAGACCGACTCGGTAATTACAATATTCGATGCGTTTTACGGCTATTGTTCGTATAAAAAGTACACTATTTTATTGCCTATGGTTTTGGAGGTTAGATTCGCTGCTCTGAGGTAGAGCCATGGAGGCTAGAGTAGAGGAGGCCGAACTGTGCATTTCAAAGTGGCTACAAAAAATGGACTAACCGAGATAGCGCCACTATCTCTAAAACCTCGAGCGGAAGCTGAGTATCGATGTCGTGTAAGAGAGATGGAAGAGGATCGAATACGCATCAGTGCAGCCAGATCGCGCGCGAAAGTTACCCTCTCTCTAGTCCCTCGCGCGCCCATCACACAATCATAGTAGCGCGTGTCCGTGAGCGAGCGACGCTCGGACATCTTCGGAAAGAGCCGAGTGCCGACGAACTGTCCCGACCGCGCCTTCGGCAGCTACACCAACACATAGACACGCTAAGCACGTTCATGTGCGGCCAAGCCGAACGAAGGCTTCGAGGGAAAAAGCAATCTGAGCACGGCCCGCGCGTGACGTCACGCGACGGCACGCGTGAGGCTTTTAGATGATTTCAATGCTTATTTAGCTCTTGATTCTCTGCGTTATTAATGTATACAAAAGAATTGTATCGCGCACTTTGAACGCTTATTTTTTTAGTTCATACGTTAATTTAAATATAATAATAAATCTAAATTACAACTCATTTATCTTCTAAAAAATTGTTTACGCTTTACTCACACCCGTCCTTATGCCAAATAAATTATAATTCAGAAAAGTAAGTGAAAATATATTTATATTCGTATTATTATATTAATTCTCATACTTTCATCAAGCGATAAAGTATTATCTCCAATAACAAATCAATCATCCATCCGGCCGCCAATCGTAAGTGCCAGAAAATGCGTCTTTAACACAAGCGATAGGATGGTCCCGTTGGTAGCGTTCCTGGCTTCGGTCCGTAGGGGCGCAGGATCGTTCCTCACGCTCAGCGCTTTTTTTTTTTTTTAAATCATGGTTACTATTAAGGATGTTGAGTCCCTATAAAACATGTTAATGTTAATTGTTCAATAAATAGCTTCTTAATCGTCATGAAATTTTTACACGACCTCCTGAATACTTCATGTAAAAACATACCAAATTTTCAGAATTCTATCATCATTACTTCAACCTCCTTAAGGGTTGAAATAAAAAATGATAAGAAAATTCTGAAAATTTGGTATGTTTTTGTATGAAGTATTTAAGAGGTCGTGTTAAAATTTCACGACGATTAGGAAGCTCGTTATTGAAAAATTAACATTTTGTTAAGAACAATTTTTAAAAGAAATAAAAAAAATGTATCAATAAACTTCGTTTTGTTTCCGTTGCTTTCATAGTCCAGTCATTACGTACATTCAAAAAAGAAAATGAATTTGCGCTTCTAATTTTTTAATATGTTGTAGGGGATACCTAGAAAAGCTTAACTTGAGATTGTCGACCAAGCTTTCCTAGGAGCTTTCGCCGCCATGTTGAAAAAAGGGGTAAAATTTGTTTCTCGGCAATAACTCGGCTATCCGATGAGATTTCGAAAATTTTTGTAGGACACTTTTTGTAGCTTTCTTTGTGCTCTACAATAACGCCTGAATCATTTTTAGCGTTTCATGCATCGTTATCGAGATATCGATCGATAAAGTCAAAAATTTAGGACATAATTTTTGTTTTTTGCTTTTTTTTTTCTTTGGGTCTTAATAAATATGAAAAATTGTGGAATTCAAACTTGTAGAGCATATTCAGACCTACAATTTCCTTCTTGGATTTTTTTATGTTGGACAAAAATTACGATCTCCAGCGCGCCGCAAAGTCGGTGAATCCACACTCAGCGTCGAGCGAGCTGCTCGCTCGGTTGTGTCTGGATGTCGAATCGAATGGGAAATTGTTCAGGAAATTGATGGGATAAAAAATAAGTACATAGAGCAACAAATTACGGATCACACAATAGTAATTTATTAAGCAAATAATTTGTTTGTGCAGTAAAAAATATTATTTTTTTACAATACAAAATAAACAAAACAAAATAAACGGAAAGAAAAATATTTTTTTCTGCACTCGAGACACGAACGATGGACTTTTTTCATGTCTTTTTTCGCTTGGATGGTCCAGGCTGAAGATCTTCGTCCTCCGTAAACTCTTCGAGTTGTTGTGTCTGTTGAAACGTTGGAAATGATACTGATTCGATGAGAGCATCGTCATCATCATCGTTACAGACATCGTCGTCGTCGTCGTCAAGCAAAATGTCGACTCTGGCGACGTTACTGCATGTTTGCCCACTGCAGTGCATGCAAATAACGGAGCAACTGATTCCCGCTTTTCTGCACCCACAGGCGGCCTCACAATTTCCTTTACACTTACAGGAAATGAGCTTTAATAGTTCAGGCGGAGCGGGTTCCGCATTATCAAATACGAATTGACTGAATGAATTTTCCAGGATTTCACTTTCAGGTCGATGAATGCACGAATTCTCGAAAATCGTCACTTCTCGATACGGTGCACTGAACCCCATTGCCGATAAAATGTTGATGAGGCTCTTGGAACCGAATTTCTTATACAGATAAGTTCCAACACCGATCTGCAGCGGAGAGAAAAAAGAACGAGGACGCACAGCCGTAATTATTGCGTGAGCAATCGATGTGCACTTTTTTTTCCACGAGTCCAGTGCGCCACGTTTATCTTTCATTATTGCTGTTGAAAGAAAAACTTGTAGAGATTCCGGAACAGCGGCTTCGACATCCCGTACAAATTCATCCGAGGGAGGATAATTTTGTTTGTCGTAAACGACGCCTCTTATGTCCTCTCGAATTATAGCAGCAGCTTCGCGAATAACTCGGAGTCGTTCCTCGTGAGAGTTCTGCTTCTTTTCCTGGTACCATTTATCCGCAAGAATTTTAAATCCGGTGTTTCGGAAACAAACGACACAATTTCGCTTTTGTTTCTCGATAATTAGAATGTCCTCGCCATATTTCGCTTCTAAATGTGCTTTAACCGTTTTTATGTGCGGAACAAAATTTCCATTTACGTGACTCATTAATTCAGTCATCGAAAACTGGCATTCGTCGGAATTTTCTTTTAGAAATGAGTAAATCCCCTCCATTGCCTCGTCGACTTTGTTACCTGTCGGTCGTCCTCTTTTCGCACCCTCCTCAGGTAGCGGGTTGTACACACGATGCATGCATTCGCGATGGTAGCGAGCTTCTACGGCGATGAGATCAGGTACCGAGCAGACACGCTTGACGATAGAAGCGGCAAATTCATCGTTACGTCCGAGCAGATATTTTAGGACGTTATCTTTCATAGACTTTTCTCGAACCGTTCGAATTGCGTGTCGTCGATGCATTGGTGTTTTTGTTTGATCGGAAAACGGTACTCCACAAAACAAACATTTATTTTTAAAATCGAAACGGTCTTCGAGCTGCTGTTGATGTTCGGGTTCCGGTTCAGGTTCAGGTTCCTGTTCTTCCGAGACTGATTTTGTTCGACGAGCGACAAACGACGCGAGTCTTTCGTTCGCATAATTCTTGTAACACGCCCTATGCACACTCACAGATTCGACACTTTCTAGCATGCGTTGATGGTCCACATGTCCTCTTTTCTCACTCACCGTCAAGAGAGTTCGAACAGCTCTTTTTTTAGCAACATAAATGTCGTCGATTAACGCTTTTTTACAAATAAAACAGTCTCCCATGGTCACAAAATTGTTGAAACACGTGTGCTCACTTCGAAAGGCTCGAGGCAACTAACCGAGATGCTACGAAAAGAAGAACACGTTTCAACACGTAGACCCTAACAAAAGGGTCCCTTTATACCTGACCCCTCCAACTCCAACGGACGCTCTATGCGGGCACTCCGTTATAACGAGTTTACAGCCAACTAGATATCGAAATTTTTGCCCAGAATATCGGAACCCTCGATTTACACTACGCACAGCAAAAACTCAACACGATACGATATACTAACTTGAGCGCGCTCGACGCTGAGCGTGGATTCACCGACTTTGCGGCGCGCTGGAGATCGTAATTTTTGTCCAACATAAAAAAATCCAAGAAGGAAATTGTAGGTCTGAATATGCTCTACAAGTTTGAATTCCACAATTTTTCATATTTATTAAGACCCAAAGAAAAAAAAAGGAAAAAACAAAAATTGTGTCCTAAATTTTTGACTTTATCGATCGATATCTCGATAACGATGCATGATACGCTAAAAATGATTCAGGCGTTATTGTAGAGCACAAAGAAAGCTACAAAAAGTGTCTTACAAAAATTTTCGAATCTCATCGGATAGCCGAGTTATTGCCGAAAAACAAATTTGAAGCGTTTTCCAAGATGGCGGCGAAAGCTCCTAGGAAAGCTTGGTCGACAATCTCAAGTTAAGCTTTTCTAGGTATCCCCTACAACATATTAAAAAATTAGAAGCGCAAATTCATTTTCTTTTATTTGCCTTTTTTTCGGACGAAATGACTGGACTATCAGTATATTGTAGATATTACAAAATTGAGAGGTCAAAAGAAAAACTTATTGCAAAGTTACATCAGTTTCCATAAGACAGCATTTAATTTGTGAATGTTAATTGTTCAATAACGAGCTTCCTAATTGTCGTGAACTTTTTACACGACCTCTGAAATACTTCATACAAAAACATACCAAATTTTCAGAATTTTATCATCATTTGCGATTTGGGACCCAACATCCTTAATTCTTATTTGATTAGTTACTTTTATTAGTTATCATATTTATTTTAATTAGTTATCTTTTAGTACCGAAAAATATATCGCGCACTCTGACCGCTTATTTTATTAGTTTTTACGTTAATTTAAATATAATAAATCTAAAATACAACTTATTTATCTTCTAGCAAAATGTTTGCGCTTTACTCACACCCGACCCTATGCCAAATAAATTGTAATTCATAAAAGTAAGCGGAAATATATTTATCTTCGTATTATTATATTCATTCTCATATACTTTCATCAAGCGATAAAGTATTATCCCCAAAAACAATCATCCATCCGACCGCGAATCGTCAGTACCAGAAAGTGAACATACATTGACACAAAAAATTAAAGGAGCAAGAAAAGTTGAACTTTGTCAAAAGTGGTCGTACAAAAAAAAAGGATTTTAAAGCTTCAAGTTTCTAGTTTTAGATCCGACAATGATTTTTTTTTTGAGAATCACTGATTGCGCGGTCGGAAGAAATATCACGGCAAAAAAAATTGCGCAAATTTTTACGTTTTTCAAAGTTCTGCACGTGTTTTGGAGATTTTTTTCTGACTTTACCAATATCAAGGTCATTGAGCCCATTCAATTCACTTCAATTTGCTTTTTTTTCTCCGTACGACCATTTTTCGCTGAGATATCTCAGGAACTAATGGTCGTACGGGAATTCGATCGGTAGTTTTGGAAACGTGAATACTCTACAAGCTCCGATTATTATTGTGGTGAAACTTTTATTTTTTATTTTTGCCATTAGTTTTAGAAAAGTACAAAAAAACGATGTCTTCTTGGTTTTTATGAAATCCACCGCTACTTTGCAAATATTGCGATAAAGACTAATGTTTATGGACGGTCATTCAGCTCAATATGTCCCCAAGAGCCATGCAAAATTCCAAGTTGATCCGATTATCGGTCTTTCTTGCCCGATTAACCAAAATTTGAAAAAAAATTTAAGGAGCAAGTTTCCTCCTTTTCAGACATCATTTCATGGTTACTAAGAGGAAAAAAAACTTTTCATTACTTTTCGTACAATTGGGTATTGAGTACGCATTGAATGTTGGAAAAAACCGTGAAAATCATATTGATTAAAAATTTTTCATAAAAAAAATATTGAAAATTTTTTTTTTTATAGAAAACTCAGTTTCGAATTTTTTTTTTTTAATGTTGAAATTTTTTTTTAAATCAACATTGTACCGCCAGCATCAGAATTACCCAAAGCATACCACGGGGAGGTACGCTTTGGGTAATTCTACGTACACTTTGGGTAATTCTAATGCTGGCGGTACAATGTTGAATCGAAAAAAAATGTCAACATTAAAAAAATTAAAAAAATCGAAATAGATTTTTTTATAAACAAAAAATTTCAACTTTTTTGTTATTAAAAAAAAAAAAATCGGAAATTTTTAGTCAATTTGATTTTCAGGGTTCTTTTCCAACATTTAATGCGTACTCAATACCCAATTGTACGAAAAGTAGTGAAAAGTTGTTTTTCCTCTTAATAATCATGAAATGATTTCTGAGAAGGAGGAAACTTGTTCCTTTAATTTTTTTTTCATATTTTGGTCAATCGGGCAAGAAAGACCGATGAACGGATCAATTTGGAATTTTGCATATCTCTTGGGGACATATTGAGCCGAATGACCGTCCATAAACAATAGTGTTTATCGCAATATTTGCAAAGTAGCGGTGGATTTTATAAAAAACAAGAAAAAATCGATTTTTTGTACTTTTTTAAAACTGATGGCAAAAATAATTTTTTTTAAACCTACAATAATAATCAGAGCTTGTAGAGTATGCATTCACGTTTCCAAAATTGCCGGTCGAATTCCCGTACGACCATTAGTTCCCGAGATATCGATGACTGAAGACAAAAGGACGTTTTTTCATTCAGAGGCCGACGAGGAGGCCGATATCAGCGAAAAATGGTCGTAAGGAGATAAAAAAAGAAGCTATTTGAACTGAATTGAATGGGCTCAATGACCTTGATATTGGTCAAGTCAGAAAAAAATCTCCAAAACACGTGCAGAACTTTGAAAAACGTAAAAATTTGCAACATTTTTTTTGCCGTGATATTTCTTCCTACCGCGCAATCAGTGATTCTCAAAAAAAAATCATTGTCGGAACTAAAACTAGAAATTTGAAGCTTTAACATCCTTTTTTTTTGTACGAACACTTTTGACGAAGTTCAACTTTTCTTGCTCCTTTAATTTTTTGTGTCAATGTATGTTCACTTTCTGGTACTTACGATTCGCGGTCGGATGGATGGTTGTTTTTGGGGATAATACTTTTTTGCTTGATGAAAGTATATGAGAATGAATATAATAATACGAAGATAAATATATTTCCGCTTACTTTTATGAATTACAATTTATTTGGCATAGGGTCGGGTGTGAGTAAAGCGCAAACATTTTGCTAGAAGATAAATAAGTTGTATTTTAGATTTATTATATTTAAATTAACGTAAAAACTAATAAATTAAGCGGTCAGAGTGCGCCATAAATTTTTCGGTACTAAAAGATAACTAATTAAAATAAATATGATAACTAATAAAAATAACTAATCAAACAAAAATTAATAGTAACCATGATTAAAAAAAAAAAGCGCTGAGCGTGAGGAACGATCTGCGCCCCTACGGACCGAAGCCAGGAACGCTACCAACGGGACCATCCTATCACTTGTGTTAAAGATGCACTTTCTGGCAGTTACGATTGGCGGCCCGATTGATGATTGACTTGTTTTTGGAGATAATACTTTATCGCTTGATGAAAGTATGAGAATTAATATAATAATACGAATATAAATATATTTTCACTTACTTTTCTGAATTATAATTTATTTGGCATAAGGACGGGTGTGAGTAAAGCGTAAATAATTTTTTAGAAGATAAATGAGTTGTAATTTAGATTTATTATTATATTTAAATTAACGTATAAACTAAAAAAATAAGCGTTCAGAGTGCGCCAGACATTTTTTTGTATACATTAATAACGCAGAGAATCAAGAGCTAAATAAGCATTGAAATCATCTAAAAGTCTCGCGCGTGCCGTCGCGTGACGTCACGCGCGGGCCGTGCTCAGATTGCTTTTTCCCTCGAAGCCTTCGTTCGGCTTGGCCGCACATGAACGTGCTTAGCGTGTCTATGTGTTGGTGTAGCTGCCGAAGGCGCGGTCGGGACAGTTCGACGGCACTCGGCTCTTTCCGAAGATGTCCGAGCGTCGCTCGCTCACGGACACGCGCTACTATGATTGTGTGATGGGCGCGCGAAGGACTAGAGAGAGGGTAACTTTCGCGCGCGATCTGGCTGCACTGTTTTACATCTCTCTCGCACGCAGCCTACTTCTCAAGTTTCATTCTGCCTCATGCACAGCTCACTTCTCATTATTTACTTGTTCCGTCTCTGTCACACCCAGCTCGGTCTCGAGGTTTTAGCGATAGTGGCGCCATACCGGTATGTCCACATTTTTGTAGCCACTTTTTTCAAGTCTCTCCATAAGAGATCGGCCTCCTCTACTCTAGCCTCCATGGGTAGAGCAGCGGCATTCCGTAATGGCCTCTGCACACTGCGCGCGACGAGCGACGAGCGATGAGCGATATCCAATGGGAGCTCAGGTATTCCGGAAACCCCCTGGGAGAGTGAAGCTCCCATTGGCTATCGCTCATCACTCGTCGCTGATCGCGCGCAGTGTGCAGAGGTCATAATTCGTGAGACGATCACGTGGATATGGAAACTTGGCGCGCAAATTCGAATAAGATATCAACAGACTATGCCTCGTTGTAACAGTCGAAAACGGCTGATTATTGGGATTTTTTTTAGAACATCGTGATGATTAATTTCTACCAAAATTAGGTTTCTGAAACAGCATCATCTGAAGAACATTTTAATTTTTTTGTGTCAAACTATTTGATTATAATCGATTTACAGCCTATGTCCGGAAAGCACCGCTCGAAAACGTATTTTGCGGTGAGCAATGCCCTACAGAAACAGATTATCTAATACAAAATGATAAAGCAGATATCGTTAATATATTAGTGTATCCTATGATGAATCGAAGGAATTTCCAAAACAGCAAATTAAAAAAAATAGCCTGCGTTCAAAGTAAGTCTTGATTCTTTCGAAAAAACGGGCACTTTTCGTTTATCAAATCGAAAGTATACATCGGAAAAAAAATTCTCTAATCGAATATCATATTTTTGTATCTAAAAAAGCCGTAAAAATTTCAGAAAGATCGCTGCCATCGTGTAAAAAATATTTTTCGACCATAACAGTCAACATAACAGCCTATAAATCTGACAATTTTGATCCGATGACCTTGAAATTTTAGGGTACGTTTCCTAAGATGATACAGTCTCAAAAAAGATTGGTTTTGAAAAGAGGAATTAATCGACTTTTACAACGAGGCATAAACCGGTAAATTGCTCAAAAATCTTAAGTTCAAAACATAAACGTTCTGTCCACTTGAATATTCAAAACGTACAGTTTATGCACATAAAACGAAGTCTGTAGGAACATTGCAACCTGTCCTTTAAGTGTCAAATTTCGCGTGGTAGAAACCTGTTAACAAAAAGAAATATCTAATTGCTCAAAAAAATTGCAGATGTATGGAACGATAACTCTTTATCATCAATATATTCCCACCATGTTTATATAATATAATAATATAATAATATATTTTATCATCAATAAATTCCAAAATTCGATAAATTCCGGAAATTCCGAAAATCAATAAATTCCGAATAATATATTTTATCATCAATAAATTTCGAGTACGAAAAAGAAGGCAGATGTTATCAACCGAAAAAAATATGTGATTGAAGAAACTTAAGTTGAAATATCATTTGGGCAGAATTTCAGTTGTTCAATACTTTGCTTAAGATTTTGGCAAGAAGGATTTTTTTACCGACCCTCACCATTCGAGTCGACCTTATGGCTGCCCTGAAGATGGCGCCACAAATACGAACAATCATGGGACCCGTAAATTGGCTAGATAGGACAAGCAGCGCCAAGGCCCTCATTTCTATTTCAGTATTCTTTAATAATAAAACCAGGGACTCCTGAAACAACAATGCGATCATTACATTGTTTCATCCATTTCGCAATTTGATAATTCAATCATTTCATCCATTTCGCAATTCGATAATCCAATTGTTCAATTTCACTGCGATACAATGCCGAATAATTGTAAAAAATTGAAAAATACTCAAAAGAGAATGAGACTACGTTTGAACAATGCGCGTAAAAAAAGGTTGCCTGGGGGAAAAACGTTTTGCCGCGTCACTTTCACAGATGTTGAATAAAAATTCAACAAGTAGAATTTGGCGAGGGCGAAATGAAATATTATTTCGAAAATGTTTTGCAAACCGTTGAACATACTGACAATTTTGCCATTGCCTTTCAACCGTCAGTCAGAAACGAAAAATTGTCATTACCTACATTTTGTTTAGCATTAATTTGTGGTGAAAAAACTAAACATTGTTGTATTTTGGTATAAACATATTTTCACGAATTTGAAATTGATCAAATTTCACGTTTTTTTCAGAGTCCATTATGAACTACCGTCGCCGTAGGTGTTTTATTTTCATGTTTCGTATTACTTCTAAAAATCATCATAATTAAAAAATCGTCCATATGATAATGAAACGTGAATGTGAGTTTTTTCGTTCCAATCGTATAAGTAGATATGAGTAAATATATCGCTCATCCTCTAAAAACCTGCCATAACACAGAAAAATCCCTACTCGGATTTTTATTGCAATTGGCTACATATTATTAATAATCCTCATAAAGGTTAGTAAATTTCACAACAAGTAAAATCATTACAGGCTAATTTAGATAAATATTGCGTGAAAAGATGGGTTTTTCTCAAAACAGTTTTTTTTACAGTTGTTCAATGAATGAGCGATATGAGAAAATAAATGAAAAATCTAATAGAATTACGTTACGCTTTTGAATCGATGAGCAGAGCTTTTCGTAAATTTGTATAAAATAGAAAATAATATGCCCCGATAATTGTGTGTTTCATCGATACTGCCATGCCATTTTCAATCAAACCTTTCAAGTGAATAAATGGACATCTAAAATTCATGACTTTTATTTTTAACGAATTCGATTTCCCCACAAGATTGTATACGCAACCTCAATAGTAACCAATGAAAAGATCGTGAAAAGTTCCGATAAAAAATCTATAAACTAAGCATATACGTAACAAGATAGATATCCATCGATATTTTATTCTTTGCCATGGAGTTATTCGTTTATGAACGCTTTTATATCGTATTCAATATGTTTCATTCTCGTACTTGGTTTGGCTTCCAATCATATACTCTTTCGTCGGGGAGTAATGGCATATTCCGACGACTCCCACTGGGTTTAACCACTTTTCCCATTCTTCATTAGCGCAAAGCGTACTTCGCTGGGTCAGCCAAAGAGCACAAAAAAACACACACACACAGACAATCGTTTCTTACCCAGCACCGTAGAGAAGCAGTGGCTATTCGAACATATCGATGACTCGATGCCGGAGAGACCTAATCAGTTTGCACAATCGTTGATCATAGGTCCTTCTTGTTTCAGGCCATAGGTTTTATAGATCAAACCTGTGTGTCTACACATATACGAATGATATCTATACGAGGAAAAGGTAAAGGGATAAAATGTGGCAAGAGGAAGATATAACATTGCTACATACATACAGAAAATCGTTGAATCGAATATCGCCATCTTTTCTCTCAATGAGATTAGTTTCTCCCACTCTGTGATCTCCTTGATTGCTTTTTGCGCACTCGAGCGTCGCTCTATGTGGCTAATGGTCTATCTTTTTCTTCAACAATAAAATTGATTGATTTTGCCCGTGGGAACTGGTGAGAAAAAATCTCAATTGCAATTCGCTTAAGGAAGCTTTCCAGTGTGACAGCCCGAAAAATCGCTGTTTTTCGCGATTTTTTTTTTTAAAGAAAAAATAATCTAATCGGTCTGTTTTTTTTTGTATATTAATTGGGTATTGAAGAATACAAAACAATTTTTTAAAGATCGATTTATTTATTAATTAATATCTATAAAAATGATGAAACAATTGTTGCAGAAAATGCACTTGGATGTGGTGTCCACATTGGGGGTCACAATTTTGATCTGAAACAAAAAACACAAAAAGATTATTGATCGGTATATAATTGGCTTTCGTGCTATGGAGGCTTTTTTTTTTTTTTTTGCAAAAATGGCGCCGGTTTGAACAAAAAGTATCGATTTTAGCATTTTTTTTTGCAGTTTTTTTTCAAAAAAATAGGAAGATGTCAAAAAAAAAAAAGCTTCCATAGCACGATAAACAATGACGTTAAGAATATTGTGTACAAAATTCAACTCGATAGCTTTAAAACTCTGCCCTCCAAGTTGGACACCGTTTTGAAAAATGCTGTTTCGAGAAAAACGCGTTCAAAGTTTCGCTGTAGCTGTAGCGCTCCGTTGCCTTCTTCCAAGAAATGCTGTACAGTAACCGAAATAATCTGAATTTCGGCATGAAAATTTCAGGGAATATTCGGAAGAGTGTATACTATTCGATAAAGCAAAAAAAAAATCGATTTTTTGAAAATTTCACACTGGAAAGCTCCCTTAATTATGCAGCTTTTCACGACTCAAAATATTTCGCGTCTATCGCGAACGTCTGCACCGAAAACCTTTAACCCAACATCAGCAATAAAAGATTAAGCGTTGATATCGTTTTATTCAGTCAGGTTGTAAAAAAAATATATAGGGTACGAAGTTTATTTTAGAACGAGATCTTTAAAAAACATCTTGAGGGAGGACACCACTGTAGATGTCCATTGTCGACCGTTTTCTTTGGAACTTTCTTCAAAGAAAGGCATTATTATTAGCTATACATTTAAGTATGCAAAAAAAAATATTTGTCAAAAGAATTCAAAATGTCGTAAATTTAACCCTGGAACTAAGAGTAAAACATGTTCGTTAATTATATTACTTTAAGCAGTCAAGTACGGGGGAAAATTTAAAAAATAATGAAAAAACAAAAATAGAGAAGAGTTTGAAACAAACTTCGTTTTTTCTACCATAATTTTCATACAAAAAGTGATATATTTTTCACAATTTTCGATTAATGGAACAAAGCGCTCGTACTTGACTGTTAAAGCAATGTAAGAAGCTACAGTTAACATTTCAAGTCGATTGGACAAAAAATTGTTCGAGTTCTGCTGCGTGTCGATTTCAAAAACATGGTTTTCAGGAAAACGAGTTTGAAGTTTTCGGTACCCGCTAGGAAACAAATGCACGAGTGAATTTGCAGATGCGTGGGAGCTTCTTGAGTCGGTGAGTCACGTGATCCAGGTTGGGGCACGGTTTTTACTTCAGGATTAAGATTTTGGACGGTATTTTGTGTAGCTTTTTAAGTGTGTCTAAAAATGTCTTTTTTAAAAGTGTATCTAAAAATGTATTTTTTATAGTGTTTCTAAAAGGGTATTTTTTAAAAAAGTGTTTCTAAAAATGAATTTTATAAAAAAAGTTTTTCTAAAAAAGCATTTTCTAAAAGTGTTTTCAAAAATGTATTTTTTTAAAAAGTGTTTCCTAGAAATGTATTTTTTTAAAGGGTTTTTAAGAAATAGATTTTTCGAAAATGTTGCAGTGGTGTCCTCCCTTAAAGATCTTCCAGTTTGAAGACGCGATTTCTCTAGCTCGTCCGATCGGCGAGAACGCCCAAATGAATTCTGCCCTATATGCATATAATATGCATACATCCTCGATGTTATGAGACCGGAAGAGGAACTCGAAAACTGAAAGACGTCCGGTTGCAACATACTGGAACGAGAGAATGAGAGGCAAAGAGAGAAGGAGAGTGGTAATAACCGTGAGGCTTTAATTATCTCGCCAACCTCTTCCCTCTCCTAACATGCAATTAATTCCGAATGCGGTTTAGTTTAGCGAACGGGGAGCAAACAATGTATTATCCGCTCTCTCCCTCTCTACGAGCCACCACCCCTCTTGCCGCCAAAGGCCATTTAAACATAGGTGGTTGTACAGCGCGCAGCTAGAGAGGATAGGTCGCTGGGCGAGGTGAGGCCACTATTCCTACAGATAGAAAGGTTCCGCGCTCTCGCGAGGCCCTCTATTGCTCCGGAAACTCCTGCCGCATCCAACCCCATTCGGCGTCCATTAACGTGACCTTGCATATCTTCGACCTTACCTAGTATTCTTTTCAGCACGATTCCCCTCCCCGTATTTCCACAAGTATCAAAAACCACAATGCTTTTACTTCGGAATTTTCAATTTTCTCGAACACCGCTTTGCAGACAAAAAAATATAGCGCGATGTTCCCGGTCACCAATTCAGTTCTTTGGCGAATATTAAAGTTTGCTTGAATTTGTCTTTCGACTTTCAAGCTCCACGTGTACGTAGAGAGTCAAAGACGAGTATTTTTTTTTCTCAAGACCTTATGTATCTTTGAAAAACAAAATTAATCGTTTTTTTTTATTAGCTTAAATTATGTATAAGCATCCCACCAATGAGACGGTCCGAAGGAAAAATGGTTTAAAAACTGTCAACGCGTTTTTTTTAAAACAATGTTTTCAAAATCGGGCAGACTCGTAGCTTCTGCAATTTTCAACCGGACGACTCGAAATTTCGATTGCATTTTTCACATAGATTTCCTCGCCACATACACGTGATGTTTACGATCGACTAACGATTACGATTTTTATTAACAAATTAAGGCCGTTTTTCAATCGAAAATGCGAGTTGTTTTTTAAACGGTGCCGAATTCACAAAAATCAATATTTTGTAATAACGGTGTGTACTTTGCTAGCAAAACTGATGTAGATCAGGAAGGAAAAATATTTTTTATTGTAGGTGCTTATGTGCGTCTCCAATGAGTCCGCCCGTCGAGGTCTGCCTCAGCCGAGATGAGAAAGCCTTAGACGAGAACAGATTGTGGCATCTGATAGCTGTCGCGTTATTTCGTATTATTTAAAACGGCTCGCACTGGGCGTTTTCAGCATTGGAAATGCTTTCAAAACTGTATATGTTTTAGCATTGAAAATGCTTTTAAAACTGTATATGTTTTAGCATTGAAAATGCTTTTAAAATTGTATATGTTTTAGCGTTAAAAATGCTTTTAAAACTGTATATGTTTTAGCATTGAAAATGCTTTTAAAACGGTATATGTTTTAGCATTGAAAATGCTTTTAAAACCGTATATGTTTGTTGATATAGGTTGGGTATAGGGGTCTGAGTTAGCTGGATGTTACACGAAACTAACGCTACCCCCTCCCCACTGTGTTGTAGCAGAGTAGGGGGAGCTGCGGCATGCTGAAGGCCTATGATCGGTTGAAAAAAGGCCTCTCCCCACCCAATTCTAATTTTGTTATTAATTAAAAAATGATATTACAACTTATGTTACAAATATATTACAAAAATGATATAACAATTATTATACAAACAAACTCAAACAAACAAACAAACAAACCCAATCATGTACCTCACTGTATCAATATTTTAAGAAAAATAATAAAAACGAACCCATATTATTTACATGTACCTGTTTTTTTATTACCCGAAACGTCCGATTCCATTATCAATGCCATGAAATAGTTGCACTTCGTGTAATATTTGGAGATTTTTAGAATAATCTAGACGAAACGAAGAAGATCAAGAAATACTCCACATTCAATCAGCTAAGGAGAAAAGTGGCTGTCAAAATTAATAATTCGAATTTCTTCATTCGTATCGAGCAAGGGTATTAGAGGTGAATTAAATGGAGCCATTATTTCCATGCGCTGGACCAGGTGTAATGGGGATAAAACGGCCAATCTCGTACGACTGAACGTACAGAGTGATGTTCGTGAATGTATATAGTAAGCGCTACACGGGAAACAGGGAGGGAGCATCGTATTAGGTGTGGGAAATGGTGAGCAACCTACAAGAATATAGACAGTGGTGAGTCAAGAGAGAGAGAGAGGGGAAGAGAGAGGGAGAGAGAGAAAGAAAGAGGGGTAGATGCATGAAACAGGAAGAGACGAGCCGAGGGATGAAAGCGGTTCGCGCGAAGCGAATGACTGCGATTCGTCCAATTATCGGTTGGCACCAAAAGTGCTGGGTCTGGCTCGTCTGCCAAATGGGAAATAGCGCCGGGAAGAGAACTCAGAGGGACCGGAATGCAAAGAGGTATAGAGAGGGAGAGAGTGAGAGCAAGGGAGACTCCTCTACGTATATGGATGTCCACCCCTCATCTAGGGTTGACATCGGTAGAGGGTTGCACGAACCAAGACTTATATCTTCATTGCCATTACCTCCCGCCCCACCGTGCACATGGGCAAATCGTAACATTCGACTTTACGGACTGCCGAAGATTTCGTTCGTACGTAAACGGAAGCTATTGGGAATGATATCGTTTCGAGTATCGCCACATGGCTGGTCTACATGCACAGCGTCTTGATAAGTTCTTGCAGAGCTCGACGAAGGCGGAGTAGAAAAATTTCGTTTTTATTTTAATCTTTTTTAAAGTCTCTCAACGTAGGTCTCAGAGGGAATGGACGGCTGGATTGCCGTTGGTCCGACGAGGGGGTTAAGGAGAGTTGAGCAAAAGGGGACGAAGTCCGAGGCAATGGGTTTGGGAAAAACTTTTGCCCTGGAGCCTTATGCTCTGGCCGTTTGGACGGTTTCTTTGCGAAAGGAGACTGCGAGCCTGGTAAATGACGTCATTAACGAGGCTAAAGTGCTGACGCGTCGAGACCGCCTTACACAACGATCCTCGCATAGTCGTGCTTCTTAACGTATATACGTATATATATATATATATATACATATACGTGTATATATATACATATCTTTGTACGCCTATATTCGTCGTCTCGTTTTCGTTTATCCCTTCTCTCTCCCTCTGTCTCACTCGCAACCCCCTCGGCCGGGCAACTCCATATACTGGGCTGTCGACCTACACCGTTTTTCCGCTTCAAGATCGATGCGTCGATTTCCTATGGCTCCGCGTATATCCCTTGCGGAAACTTTATAGGTATATAAATCGCGTGTAGCACATATACCGTAATAATACATACCCGCATACCCATAAAGTGATACGGAGCTGTATCTATGGGCAAGCCGTGTTCTTGCAGTATTGTACTTGGAAAGTAGAAAAACTGCTGCTTCCACGTAGTGCTAAGATCTAGACGCATATCCATATACACTATACAATATTTCAAACTGTATACGTGCCTATCGGAAATCTGGATTGAACGTGATATTTATATATTCATTGTGCATTTTTTAATTACTACTCATTAAGATACAATTAACGAATGGAGTATAGAAGCACCGTATCGCTGCGATTATGACGAAACCATAACTATCGTTGCGTCGTCCGGTGATCTGAAGAAGTTCAAATGTCTGGAGAATGAATTTTCCTGATCGCCAATTTTCAAAATGAATCATTCCAACGAACGGTTCGAAAATAAACAAAATATTTGCACCTTGGTTGCATATTTTTTAAATTATTTTTCGGACGGATCAAATAACGAATGCAGAATAGGAGCAATGTATCACTGCGATCATGACGAGATTATAACCCTCGTTCCATCGTTCAGTGATCTTCAGAGGGTGAAATTTATCAAGAAGAATCTTCCTGACCGCCAATTTTCAAAATGGATCATTCTGCCACGAAATTCCAAAATTCGTAAAACATCTGTATATTCTTTAAATAACTTTTGTCACGACACGATTTACGAATGGAGAATAGGAGCAATGCAACGTCCGATGATCTTCGGAATGTTCAATTTCTCAAGAACGTATTTTCCTGATCGCCGATTTCCAACATGGATCATTCTGATGTACAATTCGAACGTTTACCACAATAACGATCACTGCGCCGTAATATCATTCGAAATACTATGCATTCGTGAATTATATCACTTGGTGCATCACCACACAGTGAACTATTCAACGTTTGTTCTGCGTGCATGCTTTGCTGCGCGTATCCTCGGCACCGTGAAATGTTCTCGAACGTTGTCTTCACGTGTATATATATATATGTGTGTGTATATCGTGCTAGTGGATGCACGTCGTATGTACTGCACAAGGCTCTCCCGCGCTCTGCATACGTATATGCGTGTGTGTAGGCGTGTATGGTGTACAGTTGCATGGACGAGATCTAGTTGCTGTACGGTAATTGGCGTGGTTGGTATGCAGATGTATACGTAATAGGGTCGTGTATATTCCTGCCTGAGGCCACTAATATACTCACACGTGTTGGCGATCGTGTCCCCAGGATTTTGATTGTCCCATGTTGCACGGAGAATTATCGAGATCGAGACAGAGCGAGAGAGAACGATACAGGGGGGCGGCTTCGATGGATTGTAGCGACTATGTGGTTCCATTCCCCCTTCATCGATGAGAGAAAAAGAAACAATTCGAAACGACGAGGTAAGTTGACGTGTTAAGTTTGTTGCCAAATCATTTTCGAAGGGTGGCGGAGAAACGAAGTTCCTATGCTAATACTTTGTGTGACATCACCAGTACCAACTCATTGTGGAAAAATATTAATGATGTGTACGAATGGATATCGCGACAATTTTCGAGTTTACGGTAGATAATCGTAATTATTATTTACGTATATGTTAATTTGAAGGAGTGACGATTATCAGAAAGTTGATTTTTTTGAATCTTATCGAAATAGTAGCTTTGGCAACGTCGCACGGTTCTCTCGTAATTCGAAGCTGTTACGTTGGCTGCAGTGATTGTCACAGGTCACGGCTGTGTTACGCGCGTTTTGTGCCGGTCTGCGTTTTTAGAGGTTATGTCGGAGTAGAAGGGGACAAAAAATCAATCAGAAAAGATTAGTGCGCCGCAAAATTTCAGATGTGTTTTTTTTCGAGTTAATAATGTTACATTCATGTTTAGGTTATATTCATATATTTTGGAAATAATTGCCCCTGAAGTCTCGATACATTCATGGGGCAGAAGTGAGTTTAAAAAAAAGTTTATATCAGTCTTCATTTTTGCCCTTCGGCTACATTATTTATGTTTTCAACATCTCAGTTTCAGATGTAAAAGACGATTTGTCAGTGCCCACAAGCATCGTACTATGCTCACCGAAGTTAGAAAAACGGGAATACATCATAATAAATAAATAAAAAAGTTTCCCTGAGTTGCATTTGACTTTAACGTATTTGAAATTGGGGCGCTAGGTTTTCGGTTCGTTCCGCTATTCCCATAGTTCCGACGTTGCCACATTTTGATACATACTCCTCAGCAAGCCTCACTTTTTCGTAAACTGGACGCATATTTTTCACACATTTTTATTAATTAGATCGGTAACCTGTCTTTTTTTCGGTAATATTGTTCTATACACATGCAGTCCTGCACACAATATTCGGATTTTGGGTCACTTTCTTCACACATGCGGGAGCTATGTGCGAGAAACTGTAATGGTAACGAAAATGCCCAATACAACCAATTCGACTAAGCGGAGATTTACGTAAACTTTAAAATTTAATACTCAATAATCGAGTGCGTGAACCTTTGTTCTCCTTTTGTTGGCACATTCAAAAAATACACAATAACGACTAGTAAAATTTTCATTAATATGTATTCACCACAATATTTTTAAGCAACAACCTCAAATTCGCAGCTAAAACGGCGCTTGAATTTGGGCGAGAGGGTCCTCGGAAAGCTGTTCTCCGTTGGCTCCAAGCTGACGTGCCGTTATCACCCTGGCGGAGTGTGTAAAATAACCTCGGCCGCGTATTTATGAAGGCTTTTGGCCGAGAAGTTGAAATTCATGCCAGGCCAGCCGCCAGATTATAACGCCCGTTGAAAACGTGTGAATATTTTACAATTCGCGTCTTCATCCCGCAACTTGTTCAGAAACTCGAAGAGGCGCTTGTCTCATTCGCAAGTGCTATCCTGCGAATCTTTGAAATGATTCAGTCGACATTTATTGTTTTGCACATATGCTTACAGTTGCGGGCATATTCGATCCGCAGTTTTCACAGTAGCGAAAATGATTACAAAGGAAAACACGACTGCATTACCTTCAGTCTTTGCTTAAGGAGGTTGGAGCGTTAGTCACAATCCAAGATTACGTTTTTTAAAATTTATGTTATTATCTAGACTATACTGAGTCTTTATGAATTCTTTGAATTTTTTTCACCACAAAACAGTAGAGATAAAAAATAGTTAAATGTATGTAACTTTACGTACGGTTAGAGGTGCAAAACGTTCACGCTAAGGGTAATGTAATTTTTCGGTTACTTAGCGCCAAGATAAACCATTTCTAACAACGGATTAATCAAACTAAACCTTTGTAAACATTTAGAAAAAGAACCTATCTTGCCGATAGTAAATCATATATATTCAATATCGAACCATCAAGGTTTGATGGAAGATCCGGCTGGTCTGATGAAAGACGAATCTTGGCTGGCGAATGAAAGAACATTGCTGCCAACCTCAATGTCCGCGACGTTGCCGTACGTCGGGAACACTTAATATTAACTACCGATAATAATCAATAATCTCGTGACATAAATATAAATCGGCATAGTTATAAACGACTCAAAAAATTTATTCGGAGTTATATAAAACATTCGCTGATGCAATTTTCGCATAATAATCATTAGTAATGTTATACTTCCTCAAGAGTTGGTAGTACCACAAAAGTTTCTTATTTACGTAATAACAATTTTTTAATGCATAATTTTGCCCTTTAATTATAGGTTTTATAAAAAATTAGCATCTACGTAATAAATCCATACCTCATATGTATTCTTTTTGAAGTTCATTGAAAAAAAATCACAAATTTTCACTTGACTCAACTGGATTGTTCCAACCTCCTTAACTCTCATCGAATTGCTATAGTAGTTTTGGATTTCGAAAAAGGATTTTTTTGGCCCAAATTGATAGACTGACGCGTAACATCATATGCAATTGAAACATTACCGGCACAGGAGAATCCTGGGAAGATCTATCGTTTGGGCCAACGAATTTACAACGTTCCAGTGAGTTCTCGTCCTAGTATCAATCTCATATATTCCGGAAAGTGCGAAGATCGTGCAATTTCTCTATTACTCGAAAATTAGTTAGCGCGTCGTCGGCAGCGGCGGCTAATAGCGAGTACCGGAAGTCTAATGTATATTCTCGTCTTTTCGAGCGTATAACCGAATAAGGAAGCTAAAATGGTTTTTGTTCGCATTGGCAAAGACCGCGCTCCCTCCCACGGCAGAAAGCAAATACTGCGCAAGTCCTTTCACCCTCTCATCCTCTATTTCTCCTATATGCATGTACACACACAGCCACACACGCCCAGACAGAAATAGCTTGCCTACTAGCAGGCAAGAACTTAATTATCTGTGAAACAATAGTCCGGGGAATTATGATTATTGCCTCAGGACAGTCTGAGAAAACGTTGGGCGAACTCGAACGGGCGAAGTAAGGTTTCAGGGTCGGTGTGGGTGTACGTGAGAGACTGTAACTCTGCTGGCTCGCACAGCTATAACCAATGATAAAAGTAGCGAAAGCGTAAATAGAGGATTCAGTTTCGTTTTCCCAAGGTGTCCTGTGACTCGAATTACGACTCAAACCGATGAACTTATATACTCATTCTCTTTTCGTATCTCTTTCCGCTACTTTTCTCTGTCGCGCGATAACGAGAAAAGCCGAGCGACAAGATATACGCATCTATTTGCGAGAGGACGGACTCTGCCCGTCTCGGTAATTGGACTCGTCGTGTCCGTTCCACACGCGATAGGATCGTTTCGTCGTTTTAGTGCCCTTATCGTGGGGCGGTATAAAGTGCGGGAATACTTAAATCCAACAATCGTAGAGTTTCGTGATTGTGACGGAAAGACTTCATGACGAATCAATGCAATGGCGAAATCCGAAAGACCCATTTTTATCAATGTTTCATTATTCAATAAAATAAACACGTATCAATTCACTTTCGTTTCCACACTCGGGAATACCAAACTGCACGGCTCGTCAATTCGAATAAAAAACGACCTGCGTGCCCTCGTTTCCGCGGGTCACCCTGATTCAGTTTTAATCCGACTGTCGATGTAACGGTGAAGCGATGCTCGATTTTGCATTTCACGGAATGTGTATAAATATTTATCGCGATCACCAGTTTGGCTTGGAGAAAATTATTCCGGCGAACAGAGATGAATTTTCGCAGTGACACAGACTTTTTAAAAATCAATCGTGAATTTGCTTTCGGCCACAGCATCATGGATTTTACTGTTTTTTACAGTTAAAAAAAATAAGCTTCGTAACAGTTGGAAAGATGCATAGTATTTATAAGGTTGAATTCATAACAAAAGTTGAGTTCGTTGTTTTTTGGAGTTTCATGTAAAAAGTTATGGGGTCATCTAGAACAGTCTTTAGATTTTGATCCGGATAGTATATAATTCTCTGTACACGTACACGTGCGCGCACTCGCACTGTGTGTGTGTGTGTACGTGCGTGTGTGTGTGTGTGTGTGTGTATGTGTACAGGGTGTCCTGTAATGAATGGATAATCCTGCAACTGTCGATAGGTCATATCATGTTGTCCTACTATATGATCCACTAGGTATGTGCTGGTATTTCAGTTTCGTAAAAATCCCACGGTTTTCGAGGTTTTGGGCTTTGTGTTATTTTTTTGTAATCCACCTGCTTTTGGTTTTTCGCATGCCATTTCATCAAATGATAACCTTTCTTAGCGGTGCGCAAATTATCTCCGTCTCTTTTATCTACATTAGACTTGTATCTCCATCTCTTTTAGTAAACTATCCCTTTTGGATACCATGCGCTGGCGCGCAGCGCAGGTAGCCATTTCAAGGTCGAATATGTGGAAGCACGCGAGGGATCGATCATTTCCATTGTTCCCAAGCCTCCAACCATAAAACAGCTTGTAGCTAGTAACGTCATTTTTGATATTTTTAAATTCAATTTATTCAATTTAAAATTTGCAATAAGACGACTTAGTTCATTTGAAATTCGATACAAAAATAATAAAAAGACGAATGTTAAAGAGTAATACCATTTCCGAATCGACAGGAACTAAGCAACTTTTCAAAGTAATTGGAACGATATACATAGTACATTTTTTTACACCGCAGGCTATCAAAGTCAGATGATCCACTTGGTTGGTATGAAAATTTTGCGGATCTTTTTTTGTAAAGGTTCTTTAACATTCAAAGTTCAAAAGTAGACTTTTCTAGATAAAACAAACAACTCTAAAACAAATAATTTCATTTATAAATAAAAAAGCTATCATTTGTAAAAATGGTATGGGAAAAACTAAAAGCAGATGACTTATTTTTCAAAAAATAACATACGTGATCTGACTTATCGACAGTTGCAGGATGATCCGTTCATTACGGGACACCCGTTATATATATAAAGTGCCAGGCAGAAGGGCGAAACTCAGTATTTTACGTGCTGAATTGCGTGGGTCACGTCTCTTTGTGGTTAAGAATTGGCAAAGTCATAGGTATTGGCGCTCGTTGCGATAAAAGTAGAGGAGAGCAAGTGCAAGTAGATCAGTCTGTATTGGGTCAGGCAACGCGCGTGCCTGGTTTCTTTCGGCTGGTCGTCACTTATTGGCATGCTTCCACCCCCCCCCCTCGCCGGGGTCTAGTTCTTACAATCTATTTGCCGATACCGGCCAATCGTTGCCGAGTGTCCAATCCCCGTACCCCCAGCTCCTCGCCTTCCTTCTTCCTTCTACACGCTATATCAATGGATACGACGTTGAAGTTTGCATTTCGTTGGAATGCAACGGAAGTCGATTCTTTTTTGTTGCTGAGAAGTTTTCTTAGCCGATTTAGACTACGAAAATCATTGAAGGCTTTTCGCGTATTCTTATCAGCGATCTACGATTGTAACTTGAAAGAAAAATAGAAAGAAAAGAAAGAAAAATATAGAAATGAAAAAGTGAAAAAGTAGTCGTTGCATTCCAACGCTGAAAACTCCAACCTCATTCAATGGATGAAGCATTGTTGATGACGCGCCGTGAGCCGTTATTGGCAACAATTGTTACCTTAAGGGGTTATGCACAGTCAGGAAGCCCAAAAGGATCGATTTTTCAAGAATTTTTGTTGAGAAGACCTGCAAATCTATTAACGTAAAAATTTGTACACATATTATGGCAACTTTTAACTGAATTTTAACATTTTTATTTGTAAAAATAATCATTTTGAAAGCTGCTATAGCTGATCTCCAGGAGCACCTCTAAAAAAAGGCGTCTTGCGGTGAGCACGATATCTCTGGAGTGGATCATCCAAAATGAAGAAATAAAAATTATTTCGTTAATATAATGGATTATCTTGTAATTGATCGAGGGAATAAGCAAAATAATACCTTTCAATAAAATAGCGGCATCTAAAAAAAAATCGATTTTTGACAAAAATGTCGGCCTTAAATTTTTTATAAAATGGAAAATCTTTATTGGTGAGAAAAAACCTTCGATTAATTACTAAATAATATACTTGAAAATATTGTGTTAAAATTTGAGACTGATCGGTTCAGCCGTTTCCGAGAAATCTTGTTCACCGACTTTAAAAACAGTTTTGAAAAAAGCGCGTTTAAAGTTTCAAAAGCACTTTTCATATAGTCTGACACGTCATTACAAATGTGCGTGTAACTTCGAGAATATTCGCCGGATTGACAAGAAATTTTCTGTGTGTGTACTTCATATGTGTACATTTTTTAAATGTTTATTAACTTAATTTTTTTATCAATATATTAATTCATTATTCTATTAATATATTAGTTTATTAATATATATCAACATTTTTTCGAAAATTTTAACTGTGAAATACACCCCTCATTTGAAGGACTCTTTCTACTCCTATTCACTTTCAGGTACGTCAGAGCTGACGGCGCGTTCGACTGATTTTTCTTTAATCGAGGATACACTTTCCCGAACCGACCGTGACCAACCAGCGAGACATTTCAGCCTTTTCGATCAACCGCTATCTTTCACTCGGTTGTGCAAAAGATTTCATTATTCAGTGATTTCTCATTCGAACGTTTGCAATCGATGCTGATCTTTGGAGTTTTCCGTGCGACGGGTCGGCCTACTTTCTGTGAAATACTCCATGGATGTTTTATAGCGATACCGCGGTGAAATTCGATTCGCCGTGGTTGATGCAAATGAAATTGTGAAATTGGTTCGTAGAAGATTTATCCGTTCGTACGGGAGGGCGAGAGGGTTACTCGAAGACGAGGAGCGTCGCCTGTTAAAGGGGGTTGGCTCATAGCAATACCTATCCGTCGTGCGAGAGTTTGGGTTGGCTTCGACGACATTTTGGCCTGTGGAAAATATGATAATGCGGTTCCTCTCTCGCGAGCTCGCGAGAGGGCGACGTGTCATGACGAATGGCTTGCCGCCGGTTTCTACTTTTGGTATTTTGCGGTTAACTCGCGGATTGGTTATATCTTGAGAGAGAGGGAGAGAGAGAAGCGGCAAGAGCGTCGAGTCGCGATGGACATGGAATTTTTCTACAACGTACTGCTCGGGTTCTATGACGGTAGCGAGAAAGAAGGAGAGAAAGGGAGAGAGCGAGAGAGAGTCTATATAGATATCGCGAGGGTGCTTGGCCCAGCTCCGCGTTATTTTCTCTCCTTGTGCTGCATCACGAAGCGTCTCAGCGCGGTACGCTCATAATTCATCCTTTCTCGCCTCTTCTTTTACGCCTTTTATTTCTCCTATTTCCTTGGCCCCTCGCGGCTTCTTCGTCCTTTACGATGGTGCACACGCAATCGTATAAACCGCCTTCTCGTTTTTCTCGCTAACAAAAACACGTAGCATCAGAGCGCGGCGAGGCTGGAGAGCTCGGCGAAAAAAAAGGGACGAAAGGAGAAAAAATTCACCGCGGCAAGTGGCCGCGTACGCGCGTGAGAAAAACCTCTCTCTTTCGGACGTCTCGAGTTCTTGATGCTCCAAGGTGACCTAAGGGTCGCTCGGTTACGTCGACGAAAAATTCTGCCCGACGCGAACCTACAGTTCGCAATTGTCCGCGTCCCGAATAGTCAAAATTCGATTTTCTTATCGCACAGAGATTGACCGCAAGCTCCACCAATTGACCTCCAGGAGGCGCGCGTTACGCTCGAATCTTCGAGTTCACGGAAGATGTTGTAACCGGTGCTCCCTACCATCGATCTCCATCTTGCCAAACTACTGACCGTATATGCGACTCGACGTCGTCGGCGTCGTTTCAATTAGTCTCGCCGTCCTTTCTCGCAGACTCAATTGCTCGCGACCATTCCGCCTGGTTCTCTTGGAGCTTTCCGGGCTCTACCCATCTCTAGTATACGTATGGTACGAGCTCACACCTTCTCCCTTTTACATATCGCCTGGGCCTCTGTGTGGTACCTATACCCTACCACGTCGGTACGTTCCCTTTGACCCCCATTTTGTTCTCTATGCGTTCCCACCCACTTACAAAACGGGGTCCGCAGCTCGGATTAGAGCAGTCCTTTATTAGTTTCCCGGGTGACACGTGAACACGACGGAATTGTAATTCGCGTATTCCCGGAAGTCTTGTACCACCGTCGTGTCGCTAATTAAGTGGATGATTTGTTACGACTCCTTAACAGGCTCGAGGGACTGCGGTGAGTGGTGAGCTCGTTTTTTTACTCTTCGAAACTTGAATATTTGTCGAATGAGATGTTAGTCGCGAGCGTTTGGATTTATTGTTCAACGAGTTACGCCTAGTGGTAAAAGTCGAAAATGGCTAAGTTTTGCAATTTTTTTTTAGACAATTGCGATTATGAATTTCTACAATAATTATGGATTTGCAAGGATGATCTGGAGAGCACTGTAATTTTTGTGTGTGCAAATATTTAATTATAATCGATTTACTGGCTATGTGCGGAAAGCACGTCGCGAAAACGTCTTTTGCGATGAGCCAAAGACCGATCTAAACTACGTTGTCCAATATAAAAAAATCAAACAGATTTCGTTAGTTCGTTAGTTTATCCTATGATTAATCGAAGGAATTTTCCGAAATATCAAATTGAAAAAAATGGAGCGTCCTCAAAGTGGGGGTTTTGCTTTAAGCGAAAAATGGACATTTCTCGTTCATCAAATCGAAGTATACAGTACATCGGAAAAAATTCTTCGATCAAATACTATATCTTTACATCTAGAAAAAGCCCGCAAAATTTCAGAAAAATCGATGCAGTAGTTTTTTTGTTGTTGATATTTTTCTCGCCGACTTTGATCGAATAAATAATGGAAAACTAATTAAATAAAGCTTACAATAATGTCACTAGGCAGAGGAAGTTGACCGAAATTTATTCCGTTCGGTAATATTAGTTATTACATTGGAAAACACAGACAAGAAACATCACTGTGGTATCCGCCTTCCATTTTATTGAAACACATGGACATGATAGAGCATTGGGAACTATTTTACGTATTTTACGCGATTTACTAGATACGTATATTTTTATCTGCGGAAAAACGACTCAAGCAGGGCTACCACTCCTCGGAATGTGGCGTGTCAAGGGCTGATTCTGCAATTTCGTTCGCAAGCAGTTTACCGATTGTAGTAGAACAAAAACGAAGTTCTTTTAATGCGAAACGATGAGAAATTCACTAGGGGTACATTGAAAAAAATGAAGAGATGAGCTACCCCTTGATTTTTTTCTTTTACGCCACATTTAAAAGTGGTACATAATGATTCAATCGAAAAAAAAGGGTAAGACTTATGGAAAAGAAGGTGAAATAATAGTTTATGTATCTTTGCCGGGTAGCAAGCTTAAGGGGGTAACCGCCCCTCACTTGGAGATCCTTATCGCGGTTGTATGTTTCTGTCTTTAAAATGTGTTTGCTGATTAAAAATATTTCTACAAACGCAAAATTGATGTTCAAAGAATGGAGAAATTCGCCAAGATCGATGGGCCCAATCTGCCATAAACGGAAAAATACTCGGAACGCGATGCGTCGCACGAAATTTTACGTACATTTTTTTGAATCCATTTTGCATGTGAATAAACTGCTACAGGACTCCATAAGACGTTTGCGGTATTTTGTGTTCCCTCTGTTCGAATTCTATTGCATCAGTGGTATCTAAAATATCATATTGGCCGGCGATCAGGCAATTCAATAGGAAATCGGTATGAAGAATCGAGGTCACGAAATTTTCGTAATTGCATACTAATTGTACTTGAAGAATAAAGTAGAGGTGGATTAAATTCGTATAACATGATTGTTTTGGTTTTATGATGTTGAAGTTTGCGTCGTTGCGATGCAACAATTTTATTCTGTTGATATTCCATTTCTTTATTTTTATGATTATCCAAAGCTTCCTTTTTTGTTAACAATTTAAAGTCATAAATCTCTCATAAGAATACGTAAAAACGTTGAGTGATTTTCTCAGCCCAAAAAAAATTGACCTTAAAAAGAATCGACTTTCGCTGCGTTCCAACGATGCAAACTTCAACATCGTTTCGCAAACGTTACAGTCTGCATCATCAGGGCTGAGAGCTCCGATACTGAAGCTCCCGTGTCTCAGGCATTCCTTATATACTTGCAGTCATCGTTCCAGATCACTGCACCAGCCAATCAGATGTTTTAATTGATCGGCCGGTCAATTAAAAAACCGGGAGGACGGTGTGCCAAAATCCCATTTGGCACACCGTCCTCCCGGTTTTTTAATTGACCGGCCGATCAATTAAAACATCTGATTGGCTGGTGCAGTGATCTGGAACGATGACTGCAAGTATATAAGGAATGCCTGAGACACGGGAGCTTCAGTATCGGAGCTCTCAGCCCTGATGATGCAGACTGTAACGTTTGCGAAACGTCGGCACAACGCTGATTCTCAACACGGCCTCCATCCGGAAGCCACATACTCTTCAAATTACATAAAGAGCCGTGAAAGCCTTAAAACTAAAACTTCAACATCATTCACTTTTCAAGTAATTTCGTGGGTAAATTCAGCATGTGTATTGTACACGATAAAAATGGAGATTTAATGTGTTTTGTTCGCGGCGGTGATAAAAAAGGAGACGTTAAATGATGAAGACGGTGCGGCAGATATCCGGTGGTAGTTATCTTGAGAATTTTCACGGAAATTACGTTTCCACTGCGGGATATAACTTGTTTTCGTCGTTTGGTAGTTTGTCCAGTCGATTTTATACTCGGTCAGTCTTTCGCGCTCTCGTTGCACGTCGTTTATGCATACCAAAGATTGTATATCTGTATATACGTCTTGCCCACCGACGCCGCCACTCCTGCGACGCTTTCACGAAATACGTCTTCATTTACGCCGTCATAACTTTTTAATGGCCGTCGGCATCGGTGACGAGAGTGAGAGCGATGAACAATGATGTAGACTGTATCTGGAGCACTCGAGAGGAAAACGCTTCCCGTTCGCGCCTCTGACCGCATATTCGTGCACTATCCCACACAGCCGAGAGCACTAGCCGATATGATAAGGGTGGGGCTGTGGCAACCCCCGCACTTCCAGCGCGTATACACGAAATATGAAATTGCTGATGGATCGGGGTTAATGGATGACGGGAATGAGAGTTTTCCGATGGAAATCAGAAATCGATAAGCGTTATATCTCTCTGCGGATACGCTATTGATGGGAATAATAATGCAGTTTGTGGGCAACCGAGACACAACGGGGGTCGTTGGAAGTTTTACGAAAAAAAACAAATTTACCGACGAAATTTTTTATCCACCCAATGCGGGAGTAACGTCGGAAATTTATCGATGTTTTGATGATTTTAATCACTTGGAGAGGTCAAAGAGTGTAAATAATAATTATTTTTTGTACGTGTAGCATAGTCGATGCACTTTTTCGTAAAACATTAACGCGAAAGCCCAATAGTGAAAGCAGACAGAAAATGGTATCGTTTAAAGGTTGCGTCAACGATTGCTTGAGTTGATGTCATTGACAAGGCGCCGCATTGACCGGCGATTTTATCAGCATCTACCTATGACAACATCAATAATCGACGCCGACGGGCGTACGTCGTCAAGCCTGGTGTTAAAGTCGTCCTATAATATCGGCATCAGGTGCCGTTATGGAAATTCGATACCTTATGCTTTGCGAGCATGAATATCGTGTGCCTCAGCGATTAACACGTTCGATCCCTCAGACTATGACCCGACCATTTTCATGTAATTGTCTTCGAGAAGCGAAGAACCCATAATCAAAATAGTATCCGATCAGCGCGTAGCAAAATATTTGTTTAAATTACTTTTCGTTCGTGTCCGCGTGTAGCGAATTTTTCCGAGGGAACACGTAACAAACAGCAAGTGAAATATTAGAAATTAATTGTAAGTGTACCTGACAAATGTACTCGTGATAAAAGCATTTTGAAAGGGCAGGGGCTCGGGAAGAAAATCATCCATTGCACAAATTCGGTACGGCCGTCGAACGTTATTACATTCATTATTACCCATCAAAGCGGATCAAAAGCTGCCGCAGGAATATGAAGAAGAGTGCTCTCGGTTTATTAATCATCATAGTTCGTAATCTGTATTAATACGCCCTACATAGAACATCGCCGTATCTTTGTTCTCCTTATTCCATTTTAATCCAATTCGCCTACTCCTCCTTTTTACCAACGAAATTCGCCTGGGGGATTATGCAATTTCATTTATTTGCAGTACGAATTTACGAGACACGCAATTATTTGTCGAATAATAGCCGCTCGACGGTAATAAATAATCGCTCGAATCCTCATTCATTGGAAAATCGTCGTTACAGTGGTATATCGAAGTTTCGCGCTGTCTCGCGGTTCATGGCTTTATTCCGTTCGATGGATTATCATCGGGGTACTCTGTTTGACGACACTTGTTTTGAATGTTCATCAATACTTTGTTTGATACGGCGAAATAAATGTTTATTGTGATAGGATGTCAGTCGAGCCGAATGAAATTTAACTGGATCCGTTCGAACAGTATGGTTCACCCGTATCGGTTTGTTATTCTGATTATTCAGTCATTTTTATTCCGACAGTCGACGCACCTCTGCATAAACAAAACGAAACTTGCTCACCGAAAATTCCTCGTTATTTAATGAACGCTTTCGTGCACAAAGGGCGGTAACCGAAAGAATAAAATGGACATTTTAGTTGATGTGTGAAACAAAGTGGAACTTTGAGGCATCTGAGTAGAAAACATTTTGCACTATTTTTTTATTGTCCCCAATGATGTGCAAATATCACGGGAATTATATACGAAGGGAATTATACGCAAAAAAAGTGAAAAAAAATTGGAGCTCATTTTCCGAAGCACTTCCGAGCGATCCGAAACGCAAGCAACATCCTCGACGGTGAAAACAGCAATTCGGAGTGGTTTGGTCCAGTTGTTGTACAAAAAATATACAACAACCTAACAATTAAATGCCTACTATCGAAATGTCTCGGTGGGTACACGCCGAATTTACAGTGGATAAAAAATTATTTTTACATCTCACACAAATACTGTTAATTGGGCTTTATTTGTTTGTTCGTGTTTACCTACGATTTTTGTAAACAGATACAATGTATTTTAGTTTTAAGGCTTTCACGGCTCTTTATGTAATTTGAAGAGTATGTGGCTTCCGGATGGAGGCCGTGTTGAGAATCAGCGTTGTGCCGACGTTTCAGTGCAGTGATCTGGAACGATGACTGCAAGTATATAAGGAATGCCTGAGACACGAGAGCTTCAGTATCGGAGCTCTCAGCCCTGATGATGCGGACTGTAACGTTTGCGAAACGTCGGCACAACGCTGATTCTCAACACGGCCTCCATCCGGAAGCCACATACTCTTCAAGATACAATGTATGTTTAGGATTAGCTATCAAACGCAAAAACTTAATTAAGCTTTTAATTTTTTTCGTAGGTTCACTTGAAAAAGACGACGTGTACAAATACTTTTTTTCAATCACTGTAAATGAAAGCTTCAGTTTCGTCATATGGACGATAGCTCCTAATTCAGTTTTGAAACTTCAAACGCGTTTTCATCGGAAGCACGTTTTTGAAATCGGGACAACGCACAATTCGGGCATCCAATTGTCTTAAAGTTATAAGTGTAGCTTCTTAGATAGATTTTCGACACGATTACGATATCTCTGGCGCCTTAATTTGACCGTGGATTATTCATATTTGGCCCAAAAGAAACACATTTGTAAGAATAAAAAAATCGCGATTTTAGCTTCCTTTAAAAGATACAGGACATTTTACGGATTATTCGTTATTAAGCGATTTAACTGGTTTACGTTAATGTAGCTTTCTTCGGAATGCGCTATGTTGAGAAAAAAACAAGAACAGAAACATAACTAAAAAAAATAAGAAAAGAAAAAATAATTGAAACAAAAAAAAATACGAAAAATAAAAAAAAAAGCCGGTGCAAATAACGCTGAAAACGCAACCGACAATGACCCAAACAAACACACAGCGGAGAGGGTTTTGAGTTGATACAAATGTGGGAGTGACGCCCCACGGTTCCTAATCTCCGCTATCACAGACACGCACACACAAAATAGCCCTTTTCAGAGCCAAAGAATACTAATGCAGACAACCTCCACGTCGCGTCGTGTATTCTGGATAACGCTAATGATTTGCAGGCAACTTCGTTAAATCAACGACAAAGTACGACGAAACATTGTGAAACACGCGAAAAATTCCATTTACATCGAAAACCGAGAAAATACATTTTTTCTCTTCGAAACGCTGTAAATCCGAAACTAAGGCTCAAAACTACAAAAGTTATTCTTGTTTTTCGTATTTTTTTCGGCCATATTTCATAATCCAATGGTTAAATTGAGGCGCCACAGATATCGTATTCTCCCCAGATTTTCTAAAGTACACACAATTCATCAACATTTCTCGTTTTCGTGAGGAAATTAAGGCCAGCTCTTAGCGAATAAAAAAAACGTATTCAAAAGGTTGCCATTTTGCGAAAAATTTTTTTTTTAATAATCGGCCGTCCCTCTTTCGCAAAGCCGATATTAGAGATGACATTTTTTTAAATTGTAGGTGCGCAAAACTATACAAGTTTTGCGTCCTCCAGGAGAATGCCTGATAAAAGCTCGCGGTGTAGCTACGACTGAGCGACCAATTTGTATTTCATTTCATTAAAAAAAAATTCTCCACATTCGCCAACAACCCCTCCAAATCCCATTTTGATTGCTTTTTCAGCACCCTCAGAAAGAATTCCCAACAAGTCTCATATTTCGGCGAGCCACATGTGACGCCTTCAAGGTTTTCGATTAAATATTTATGTATGCAGAAAGACTTATTCGCTTCATGACGATGTCATTTTCATGTAGCACAATTGGTATTCGACGCACTTAACTTTTTCCCCCGTAACATATACAAATCATGAGTATATACAGGCATACTCCAACGCATATTTTTCCTCCCTCCTAAACTCCTGTCCATGCTAAAAGTCGAAAGTGCCTTAGATAAATGGTTTTCTCGCGGAGGTCTCGTAGTTCGTTTTGCGAACGGCTCAGACACCAAAGACGAAGATAGACAGATAGACAGCTAAAGAGAGGGCGAGAGAGAGGGGGGCAAAGGCAAGAGGGCCATTGTAGCGACGAATGGGCGTCGTAAAGAGTTTAACAACGCGACCGCGGTGGTGGCTAGCCCACGCCATCAGCTCTAGACTATGGAGTAAGAACAGAAAGGAAAGTTTCACCCAAGACCCTTACGGAATCGTTAACTGCGCGTATTTTAGAGCGGTTATAAAGACGATGGAGTAGGTCCCGTGGAATTGGAATCACGAAGGGAAAAATAGATGGAGAAAAAGCAGGCCTCCTACGCCCCTCGAGAAAGAGCACTTTGAAAGAAAGAAGAAGAAAAAAATAATAATACAGAAATCCAGGCAAATGGGCGAAAGTTGGAGAAAACGTATGCAAGCAGCCAGGGAAGCTTCAGTTGCCCTTTCGTCGGACCGGAGGCCCGTGATGGGTGGTATAGTCACAAGTTGCCAAGAAAGAAAAGCTCTCCAGAGCTGAGGAGCTTTACTCGAATCAACGCTCGGAAAGCTCACTTCTTTCTTAAATACATTGCCCACTACGTATAAAACGGTGCATCACGACAATCGCACCGAATCGTTGCCTTCATTCGTATAGTAATATCATTTGTGTAATAATGAGAACATACAGGGACATAGGTATAGGCAAAAAGGTCTCGGTTGATAATAAAACGAATATTTATCCAGATGGATGAACCCCGCGAGGATTTAACCTACGGGGCGAAGCTGTCCTCGGTAGATAACTCCGACTACGCAACCTGCGCATCAGCGGGAGGGAGAGGAAAATAGGAGAAGGGATATACACAGACACATTCGTATTACTTAACTCGACGATAAACTCACCCCCGAGACCTGTAAACCCCTGAACGTCCTTGGTGCTACACAACGACGAAATCCCGGAACCTTCCTCGTATATATACGAAAAAGCTCATATATGGTGAATGTGACCGGTTTCCTGCGACTCCCAAGGGCAACGACACTTCTCAGCAACGGGTCAACTTCACCGTTTCGGATGCACTTATGGAGACTTTAAACGTGATTTGTCGAAGGTCCACACACTTTTCCACTTCACCTTCGTATGAACGAAATTTTGTCACGTCAACGCTGCGGATCTTGTTCGCTTTATGGCGGAAGCCAAGTCCAGTAGAAAGACTCAGTCACCAGTCAGACGCGTGAGGACGCAGTAGTAACGCCTCGTCGTTGGTCGGACAATGAGACAAGCGGTTCGAAATTCGACACTAAATATTCTACGCTCGATGAAGTTGGTGCATTAGACACAATCCAAAATTAAGTGTAAAAAAATATATGTTATTTTATAGACTATACTGAGCCTTTACGAAGTTTTCGAATCTTCGTCACCATAAAATATCAGAGATGAAAAATAGTTTAGTGTATGTAATTTTATGTGTGGGTAGGTAGGCAAGACGTTCACGCTACTGGTGACCATTTTTTTTGGCTTTTTAGCACTAAGATGGGCCATTTTTAACAACGGGTTAACGCAAGTTAAACCATGTAAATATTTAGAAAAACTTGCCCATCGTAAGCCATATATATTCAATATTGAGCGATCAAGGATTGATGTGAGATTACGGATCTTGGGTGGCGAATTAGGGCATTGCTGCCAGCGTCAATGTCCGCGAAGTTGGCGTATTTCGGCAACACTTAATGTTAATTGATGGTAATAATAAATAATCTCGTGACATAAATATAAATAGGCATAATTATAAATGACACAAAATTTGATCCTGAGTAGTATAAAACATGGGCTGTCGCAGTTTCTTTCATAATAATCGATAATGTTATACTTTTTCAAGTTAGTAGGAACACAACAATTTTTCTTATTTACGTAATAAAAATATGAAATGCATAATTGTGTCTGTTAATTATAAATTTTATGAAAAATCAGCATTTGCAGAATAAATCTCCGTTTGAATTCTTTGAAAAAAAAAATCATAATCCGTCATTTGACTTAATTGGGCAACTTCAACCTCGTTAAGTAGAAACGCCAGGCAAATGGTCGAGTGAAGGTGTGCGACCAGATGAGCTCAACTCAAATTGTCACAATACTCGTGTGGCTCTACTCGTCCAAATGGACCCACTTTTTTCTTAACGCCTTCAATACTTTACACGACGAGTATTCATTTTCGTACCCCTCGGGTTTTTGGAAAAATCGGAGGAAGGAAAAGGCTTCGACTGAAAACATGGGCCGAAGGGAAGAAAGGCTTTTTAAAAATAAAGCACTTGGCAGGCTGTTGATTTTATATAGTAGAATTTACTATACAGGTGCTGAACCCGCCGAACCAGATGTAACCCCCACTATTTTCGGTGCAAATGTTTACTTTTGCTTATTACGGAAAATTAATAGCTAGAAGAATAATATCCAATTAATTTTAGGCCAAAATGACACGAGTTAGCAGACTATATTGAAATTAAGATTGCATTTGTTAAACTAAAAATGAGTCACCGCCAGTTTAAACGTGTGTTTCTCGAGGTGGCATTTTTTTTCTCGAACATCTTTCAACGGCGTAATTTCTGCTATTTAAATTTTTCATCAGATAAAACTGAAATTTGTAAACAACATCCTTTGGCACATTTTCGAGAAAGGAACCATAGCTTTTTGCGGAATATAAAAAAATCTTTTAGCCATTAAAATTTGTATAAAACATTTTTCTTTTTTAAATCAATGTATCTTCGAGAAACGATATTTTTTGAAATTTCTTGGCACTTCTTTACACATTTATGTCTACATTGAAAAACTCTTCGGTATTCTGCTCCGGGTTCAACCTTGAAGATTAGAAAAATTCCACTGCGGTGGGTTTCAATAAAAAGACGGTTTCGCACAGAGCAGAAAAACAGCCAAAGAATCGTTGTGTCTTATTCGAAAAATTTTCAAAATATTTTTTTATATGTATATTCCAAGGAAACGATATAAAATCTTCTATGAAGTAAATTCATTTAGTTGCATCGATTTCGGGGTCCCTGTATCAGTTTTCGACCTGACATATTCGTCCCCTAATGTCCTCTTTTTTAAATGCATGGTATGAAAAAAATAAAGTAGCGGTTCATCCGCTAATTTTTATTTTCCTCTATGTACCCATACTGGATTTTTTATCGTATTGCATTAGAAGAATTTTTATTTTTATCTCACTGAAATCGGTAGACTGCTTGCCAGTGAACCAGCAAAATCAACTCTTGACATGCTTCAAGACCCTCTAAGGGGTGCCTGCACCCCTTAAATACATATACATATACAGGATGTCCCAAATGTCACGCAACATTTGACTTGCGCGGCTTATGCATATTCTTGCGTTAAATTTCGGACACCCTGTACAAGAACTTAACGAAATCGAAATCGTGGCCGTCGGCGACATTGCAAAAAAAAGGATGCAGCCACTTGAAGAGAAAAGAATATCTTTCACAATGGGAGAATGATATTAAAAGTAGTGGAACGAGATTGGACAAATTTGAGGCGATAGATGCGTGGACCTACGACCGTTTTGTGGAAGTAAGATAGCAATATCAGCAAGATACGACAAGAAATGCACAACAATGGGCGTTGGCTGCTGCTGTACAATTCATCGATTTCAATTTCAAGGCGTCAGATCGATGGGTCACGGCATTCAAACAGAAACACAACATTTCTCAACGGAAAGTCACGAAACTAGTTTCGAAAAAAGAGGCGGCATCAATGGAGGAAATCCGGGCGTCTGCAGGCACCTTTCGTCGCCAAACGTGCCGCTGAATACCTCAATACCATGAGGGTTATGTTATAAATACTGACCAAACCGGTAAATACAAGTTTTCTGCGTACAAAATGTTTTTGCCGATGAAAAATGTATAAATACAAAATTAATTATATAAAAAGTTTTCTGCATACATATTCGAATATTTTTTAATATTAAAAATACTATTTTTTTTCAGGATGTCAATATCAATCTATTTTTAACAGGACACTCACTCAAAAAGGGAGCAAAACAGTTTTCGTCAAAAACTCGGATTTGAATAAAGTGACGCATTTGTACACCGCACAATATTCCATAACATTATCCGAAAAACTGCTTCCACATGTCTTCGTATGTTTGTAAGCGGCGACCGGTCATTCCGGACCTCGTGTTAAAAAATTAGTAGATGGCTATGCCAATACATATATGAACGTCATTGCAACATCATCGAAGCCCGGAAAACTAACACAGCCTTATACACGGATTTTCTCCAGAAATGTTTAAAAACTTACGTCGGGGAGAATAAATGTTTGCTTCTCATTGACTCTTTGGGGGGGTCAAACAAATTCAGAGATGTATGATGAAATCTTCCAAGATGACGAAAATATGCCAACTTGCTCTGTAAAAGTAATTCCTCCAAAATGCACTCCCTTGGTGCAACCTTGTGACGTTTACTTTTACAGACAAGTTAAAAATTTCATAAAGCGCTTGCAAAATTGCAGCGAATTGTTAGAGCAGAATCGTGAAATTAATTCCCGGGAAGATTGTATAAAAATCAATTCAATAATTCACCATCAATTATCGTCACTAATATTCCGAGAGATGATTCAGTACGCCTGGTTTGTCTCAAAGTTATCAGTGACCAGAAACATTTTCATGAATGTTAATGAGACATGTTGGTGTACGGATGTATTGCAAACTCCCTGCGATTATAAAAAATCCGCTTTTATATGTTGCGCAAGATGTCGCAAAAATTATTGCTTTGTTTGTTTCTACGATGATTACCACTGCGATTTTTGTGTATAATTATTTTATGAATAAAAATTGAATTTTTCCTAATCAGCTTTATTTTTTTTTATTATATGTATTCCTCAGAGGTACGGGGTCCTTCCCCTTTTACCATCCCCTCCTTTTATTCCTTCCATTCCTTCCGACATTCACAATCCTTCCAGAGCTCCCTACATTTCCTTCCAGAGTTCCCCCGCAGAGTGTTGACCGCAGCCACTCGTTCCTAATGCACTACTGTATCGCATTTGCACGAGGGCCCAGGGAAACTCCGGAAAACCTGGGCCGATACAGGCGGCTATATTTGGCTGAGTTTCAGTTGTATTAAACATCAGAAACTCAGACAAACTGCCTCCCGCTCAAAGGTTGACGCGCAAACCAGTGCACGGGCAAGCGGTCACCGCTCCAAGCATTGGCAGCCTCCAATGCTGCTTAACTTCAGTGACTGCCGAGCCCGCACACCGACCGCGCGCCCACCTCTGTCGGTTAATCGGTTTATTATTCTCATTAAAAAGCCAATGTTCCTCCTCATATACTTAACAATGAAGGATAAAAAACCCACCGTTATGAATCGTTTTATTGGGAAAGAAAAGAAAATAACTTTTAAAAATGAAAATAATTTAAAGAAAATAATGTAAATAATTTTTTTTAAATAATGTAGGGATGAGAAACGTTTTTAATAATTGTTGGGATAACAAAGAAAAAAAGAACAAAAATAAGATCCGAAGGAGGAATCGAACGCGAGACCTCCGGCGCAAAAGACCGAGCCCTAACCGTCTAGACTAGACGGCGGCTCGACAAGTGCCTGACATTTTAAACTCATAAGGCGCCTAAGAAACTTTGAATCGATTTTTCTCGGAATTTTCCGAGTAGTGCGTCCTACTACGTTAACCACGGGAGGTGCTAGAGGCCCTCTTTCGCCACAAAAAAATTCGGCTAAATCCCCGATCCCACGGTCGTGCCCTCTCCTTGTCAGTAGAATATCTTCGGTCCCCAGTAGTAAAACCCGGGACTGTCAGACTGTGTAGTACGACCACAGACAGGTGTTTACAAATGCTACGTCTTCCAGTGGCTGTGTCCTGATATCGTTCAGACCAGAAAACGCGATGGGATACTCGAAACAAACATTTCGAATAGATGCTGCACAAAAAATGTATGTTCCCGTATTCTGAACGGTAGACAAGAAGTACTACGGAATTATAAAGTCTGTCTGGCGTACGTTAGTTTCAGTACGACGCAGAGAATGGGGCTAGTCTACATTGCAGTGAACAATAACATGGTCTCACATTCTAACCCAACAGAGCTGCGTTCCTTCCGATTTGGTTTTCCATGCCTTTACTGGGTTTGTTCATCCACGCATGCATATAGATATACATATTAGTGGTATTTGCATTCGCCGGTGGTGAATACAATACACGTAACCGTTTGATTATCGGCTCTTCATGGGCTCTACATGCCACGTGCGCGCTCTGCGATGCTGCTCCGAGCATTTTCGATCTACACGTTCTCCCTCTATTATATTTCCCTCTGCCTTTTTTTACTACTCCCTCTCTTTCTCGATTCCTACGTCTCTATTACCCGTTTTCCTTTTTCGTCTCTCTCTCTCTCTCTCTCTCTTGTTCTCTCACTGACTGTGCATAGAGACGTCGGACCCGTTCATTTCGCAACTTAATTGGACACGTATCGCATTCAAACGGGCCCTTTGGCCACATCGAATCCTCGCTCATGCTCGACCGTGCAACATCCCTACCCGGAGGTTACGTGCTGTATATGTTTTTGCTTTCTGTGCGGCCAAACAAAGAAAAAAAAATTGAAAACCAGTAAAGCACAAACACGGAAAAACAAAAACGACGGGTTTACAACGTTTCATGTGTGGGGAATGAGAGAGATCGTTACTATAACGCTCACTCGATGAGAGTTGCCCGAGTGCTGGGGTTTTTTACCTTTTTTTTTAACACGGAAGCACGAAACTCCTCCACGTATGTATAAGCTTGTTCCCTGTTAGTGAATAAAAAAGGCGTACACTACACGATTTGACAATGTGGTGCGCAACTTTTTTGGCACTATCAATCAATGTGTGTTTTCGTGGAATGGGGTACCTCTCGTTGTTGCCAGTGATTCGAACCTGCATTTTATCAATTTACGCGAAGGAAAGGGGTAGGAAAAAATGGGTTTTCCTTGTGCACTGCACACACACACGCGCACACCCACACACACACAGAGAGGAGAGAGAAAGAGAGAGAGAGAGAGAGAGAGAGAGAGAGAGAGAGAGAGAAAAAAGCGGACGAGTGCGGGTGGTGGCGTACGGAAAAAAAGTTTCACATATGGAAGAGAGTTTTAAAAGTATACAGACGAGAGTAAGAGCAGAAGAGGCGGATTCGGCTAACGAGTGCTCAATTGTAAATAACCAGTTGTACCGGACGTTCAGAGCCATCCGAACTGGCGCCGACGATCGATTGTCCGTTATCCGTATTTCAACTACGGAATATAGAACCTAAAGACTATACGTTACACATTTCCATTAAGGTAACGTTTCAGCTGAGCTTTTGCCGGGAATTTGGCGCCAGTCTCTCATTGTTTGATCCCATTTCGGTACTTTCGCATCAATTCCCCGCAGGGATTTCCGAAGACAAACTTATCCTTCAATGTCGTTGTACAGCTTGACCAACGCGACATACTTACATCCTCCACTGTCGGAGAACCTAAGTATTTTCAAAGTTTTTGAGTCAGTAAGCTTGCGATCCAGAGGGTTTTCAAAACTTGCTGATTTCGTGGCACGGAGGAAGTTTTGGGAACAATAGAAGCGAGAGGGAAATAAATGTTGAGAGCGAGAGCTTTCGTACATTAGTGTCGAGGGCATCTGTACAGCGCGCATCAAAATGGAGTGTGCAGTGGCTCTATGGTGGTAAGTACGTACTGCGCGAGTGTCCTAGAGCTGTAGGGACGTTTGTGGTCGGGTGTGTTGGTAGCGCAAAAGCTCGAAGCGTGCACCTGAGACTCGAGGGAATGTGTATATATATGTATGCGTAAAACGCATGTATATACACGTTCATGTGTATACAGAGGGGAGAGCCTCGTTACTCGTGTAATGGACGGATGCTCCGCAGCGTAGTCGTGATGTACGAGACGCGGAGGACGCGAGGAGGATCTCGGTAGCATCATTCCCTCCCCTATAATATATATATATATATATATATATATATATAAATATATATATGGATTGTGAGGAAACAGAAGGGCGTCTTCAGCATCAATGAGCCCGCAAAATCATTCGAGTTACGTCTCTATAGCGGCCAGCGGCCGACAGGCATATGAAATGTGTATATATTCCATAACAAAGATTCCCTTGGGAGCATCAACATTGTAAACTGCGCAAGTCCCACCTATAACCTCTAGCAGCGAGGCATATAGTTATGACAACCCACAGGCACATGTCGCGGGTCTCCATCCTCCCCTTCGCCGATGCGTCGGTTCATTAGAGAAACGTGCGACCGACGCTAATGCGACATCAATTATGCGCCAATAACATAACAATACATAACACGTTCGCATTGCTTGCATAACAATGAGCCGGTATATCCTTCTCGTATTGTGCCTTCACTGTGGCAGCGGAGGGGTCCCCTCCATCTCTCTCTTTCTCCTTCTATTTCGTTGGTGCTCGTTAATGGTGTATACGTGAATCGACGATGGTCGGCGTTCGCGGTAACAGGCACTGTCTTGTCGTTGCGCTAAATTGTCGTTTGCTAATATGTGCAGAATCGCGACTGGTAACGATAATACTCGTGCCGTTTGTAGTGTTCAGCCTTAGGCTTTGGTGAGTGCGCGGTACGATGATTGCACCAATTATAAACGATTCTTGACTCCTCACTGACGAATGGCATAGTGGTACGAAGACACAGTTGGGTGCTGCTCCATTCGAGTCCAAGTACTAAATTAGTTATAGGGCTAGTTATAGATAATGTTCGTTCAGTGATTGTGGAACAGTCGTGCAATATTCATTCCGCTGAATGAATTGTGAAAGCTATTGTGAATAATTATATATTTGTTGGTTGTGGAGTTAAGCCTAAATAAATTATATTTAGCGATCGTTGTCCAATGATAACTAATAGTATCAGATGACGAGGAGCCACCATCGACCATTAACTCTAAGCGACATTTATCCGTTAGCCAGGTTACGGCTCATTGATCGTTCCATTCGAACGGATTCATTTGATTTTCTGTAGCGTAGTCCGACCAATACCAGCAGCAAGCTGACAACATTTTCGATGCTTCTCAGCTCATTGTTCAACGAACAACTGACTAGTTCTAGAACTCCTGTGCGGTGACAGCCAAAAATGGAGCGCAATTTCACTCTCAAATCTCACACAGACGATGGAAAGTCAGAGCGTTGATAAAGGCTAGAATGGGCCATCCAATTTGGCACATATCGCCTGTTCGGAAGGCAGAGCTTTAAAGTTTTGAGGAGCTCAAACCGAAACGTTGCACATATATAATTGCTACACTCAAAAAATTGTTCTACGAAAAAATCTTTCGCCCATGGACTTGCAGTTAAACTTTTCGATCTTGCAAAAAATTGCTAAGTCCTTGCAACAATGTTGAACGAGAAATAATAACATCTTGACCAAAAGCGTCACGGCCGTACGTTGAGTCTATGTAATTACTTCTTCCCCTGTTTATGTGTACGTGTCGTAATTGTTATTGTGGCGACAGATTTGATCGCGACAAGTTGTCACCTAGACGCATTTTCCTCCAGAATCTACGTTCCATATCTCGCATATATACACTCGTCAAAGAGATGAAAGGTCGTTCATGCGAGTACGTATTATCGGACGGGGCACGGTTTTAACGCCAGTCGGAAGTACGTAGATAACGCTCACGTGAAATTGTTTTTGCGTGTTCACTATCGGTACGATCGATGCTCGCTGTTATTAAATTAAATCGTTAATCTGATGGTGATAATATACTGGATGTATCTGTATATATAATTTACAAACGCAGATTCATACGCATATATATATATATATATATATATATATATATATATATATATATATATATATAACGCAGGAGAGCAATCGGAAGGACTATATATACGGAATACACACAGGTTAGCCGGCGTCCTGCCCGTTCTGTGTAAACATGCACGCTTGCACATGCCCGGGGATCGAAGTGCGGCAGGAGGGGGGGATCTAGGTTTTCACATTCATGTCCCTCGTATCATATCGCAAGCTCGCGCGCTTTTCCCTCTCATTCAGCAACGATATGTGTTATTCGTGTTAACCAGCGAGAAATGGGAAATACAAACGTTGCGCGACCGTTTCATTTATTGGCAAACGCTTTTGGCCGAAAGATCGGTGTGCATATACGCACGTGAGTGCCTTCGTATCACGTGAGGGGCACTTCAAAACTGGCAACATTACTGATATATTTTATGAATACCAATTTCAATCCAACGTGTGCCTACATCGGATATTCCATATCGGCGAGGCTGACATTTGGCTGTCAATTTTATCGCGAAGGTTGCGTTGTAATGTATATCAGAGAAACATTTTTCCTAAGTTTCTGTTGTTCCATTTTTGCATAGTTATATTCGATGTGATGGATGAGCGATCAATGTTGGTAGCTGGTACAAAAATAGCCCGCAGAAATGTTCTGAGGCACTGAGAATGAGTAGGAAGTTATCACCAATTGTGACGTTAATAATGTAATGGAATTCCTCTCACAGGATATGGAAACGTGAATTCGAAAACCGATAACGAAGCTCGAGCGTAACGGATTATCGTGGATTCGGTCCTTTAATCACCGTCCATCGTTACAATAAGATCGCAAAGCCAATCGTTTTCTCGCGTGATATCGACTGTTCTAATGCGCAGGGAGATCGTTGCGGTATAACTCGGAACTTGGCCAACATTTATTATGCACGGGACGCTACTGTCAAATGGCCGTAACCGCGAACTTTCGCTAAAAGGACAAGAGAGAGCGAGAAAGAGAGAGAGAGGGGGGAGGGAGAGCTACCCCAGTGAATACTCGTTAGCTCTATAGTTTAGTACACACACTGCTATCCGTGCTAGGAAAGCTCTCGGAGTTTGCGGTACGTGTACTATATCAAGTACGAGACACACTCGACGTTTGCAGTGCGGTATAGACTTGCCCCGTTCCTATCGCCATATAGAATCCTTGCCCACGCGGTGCTCTGCGGTTGTGATTCGATGCCTATACATTCGGTCGTCCAGTTTTCGTTTGCTTTGGAAATGACCCAAGCACTTCACGGGGAATATGTCGGTATCCGAACCTTTCATTCGCCCTCTACGACTCACTGAACCGTAAAGGCAAACTGTGCATCTCCAGCCATCACACCCGCAGATGAACACACGGACGAAGTCTCTGGCGACCAAACCGGTGAAATCCTTCGGAAAATCTTCACTCGCGATCTTTGCGCATAAATTCTCCCGCAAACGATCCAACAATAACGCCAAATTTTTACTACGGTGTACTTAGGACTACTCAGCACGATATTTGGGGCATATATACAGTATATATGCCAGAAGTAGGGGCCGTGCATAAATTGTCGTAGGGATCCGATTGGATTCCCTTACTTGTCCCCATACTAAAACCCTTACTAAACTAACTAACTTACTAACTAACTAACTAAACTTACTTTAGTTTAGTTACTACTAACTAACTAACTAAACTTACTAACTAACTAACTAAACTAACTAACTAAACTAACTTACTAAAATTGTCAATGAGATTCTCCATTGGAATCCAATGTACGTTTCCAATTTGACTCCTAAAGGATTCCTGCGTTATCGAACAGAATCCGATAGAATTCTTGATGGATCCTATCGCATTCTGTGCGTTGCACTTTCTGAACAAAATATATGGATATACAAAATGAGTAAATATCAAAAAGGTATAAAACTTATCATAAAAAAGTTTGAACCGCTGAAAAACGTATATCCTAAAAATCAAATTGAACCTTATCGCTGAAAATCCACTGTAATTATCGTTTGTTATTCATTTTACTGCACTTTGACATTGTATTACCACACGCGTGCACGCTCATGAAGTATGCAAGTTTGTTCAACACGTCGAGTTTTTTCTCGTAACATTTAATATATTGTCGATTCGGACGTGGTCAGAGTTCTCAAAGGACGTTGATTGGGGAACAGTCCAGAATTCAATTGTATCCCAATGAGGACTCGCTATGTGCGGTGTCCCTAACAAATTTCTATAAAGATGTGGACGCATCTTGGAACTCCCCACCATATTTCTGCACGGGATCACGAAGAGACATTTTTTTGGGAACGCGGAATCAACTTGGCTGTCAATATGGACTTCCTACATGCGGCGTCCCGATTAAATCTATATAGGGGTGTGGTAGGATCTGAGTACTCTTCGAGAAATTGCTGCATCCGGTACATACATGGAGGAGGATAAACTGATCGTAATTTCAAAGATATTCAACGTAATTGAGATCTGAAAGCGTTTACTACTGGCATACTTGTTTATCTTACAATTGGCACATTCGGAATATTCAATTTACTAGGGTTTCAATAGAAAGATTGCCTTTTTTAAACCGTACATAAGGGTCATCTTGGACACCCCGGTGTTCAAGATGATCCCTAGGGCATGGACAAGATGATCCCCCGGATCATCATAGGTATACAACATGAACTGAACTTACAAGTGAAATTACCTTTACGTTATAAGTTTTATCTCACCCAACTCGAATTAAACAAAACCAGTCTTCTACAGCCAGTCTTAAATCACTTAGGTATATCAATTATTGGTTGTGAGATCAATTAGACATTAGTAGCGTAGTTTGAACATAAGTAGACAATCTATTTAACAAAAATAAAGTAGGTACGTTATTTGTGTACAAGATGATCCCTCGGGATCATTTTGTACACCTAGAAGGGAATCATCTAGCCCCAAACTCAACTTCGTCATTCATTGCTCGGTAACAATACATATCAGTATTCCACCGTTACCACGCCAACCGAACCCCAAATTGAGCATATTATAAAGCCACAAATACAACAATGATTGCAACTGACTGTATACAATAAGTTATCTAAGCTTACAGTCAACCTTGCCTTAGATCAATAGCTCACAATTTTTTTTTTTTTTCGTCAAAACAAGTGCGTCACTCACACCACCATCATGAATTGATTAACGCGGGAGGGGGGGGGGGAGCACTATGTTTTACCAATGGCGATTTTACGTCACAATTATCTTGTTATTCGATTGAGGAGGGTGTACCTTTGTGCTCGCGACAAACATGACGAGTTCTGCATCGACAGAGGCTGTAACGTTGCAGTGGCGGCTGCAGCATACACCAAAGAAGAGTGCTTCTATGTATAAACGTGAATGTATAAGGTAAGGGTGTTTCGGCATACCGATAATGTGGAGATGGCTAGCGAGTCGTTGGTTCGGTAAAGCGTTTGGCCCATATAACGTACAGAAGGCAGAGCTTTTGCCCATACGTACAGCCATTCCGGATGTGAGTGTGCGTGTGCGTTCGCATGTACGTAGCTTTGTACGAAGCGGGTGAGGGTGGCAATAGGGAAACGCGTGGGTGGAAGAGAAGTACCCTAGTAAGAGCGGTGAGAGCGGAAAAGTTCGAGGGCTCGCTGGTAGGGGGTTGAAAAGCTGAGTAGGGAGGAGGGCCGAGGGGGGTTGCGGAGCAATAAGGGAGGGAGAATGAAGCAGGGAGAGAGTGAGATAGAACGAGTGTACTGAACGAGGGTTGTTATTGCAGATTGCGTGCAGTGAGGGTCGAGTGCACTCTCGGCAATGATAGAGCATAGCAGAGTGAGAGAGAGAGAGAGGGAGAGAAAGCTAAAACGAGAGAGTAAACTGCAGGCTGACCGAGTCCGCAAGCAGGAATGTGCAGTGAAGAGCATCACTCGCGCGCGCGCGCCGCCGATGCACACAGCCTCTCAATAACGAAAATCTATACGCTTTCATTTGTCCATTCGGCACGACTTTATTTGCGAATCGTTGGAGAGTTCGGTGCGCAACCGAATGCGGCGAGGCTCTTTGGCATGAGAGGGACCGAGAGGGAGCGAGAGAGCTGTGGGGATGCTGACGAGGTAGGCGGTTGATGGCGGCGCAGGGAAAGGGTCGAAGCAAAAAGGGGGTTGGAGAAACGACTACACACACGCATATATGTATATATATGTATGTATGTATAGGTACTCTCCACAATCCCTTCCTTCTTTCATCCTCTTCTGCCTCTTGGGTTACCTACTGTGAGAGGGCGCGAGGCCGACGAGCGTGTTCAAATCGAAAACTCTATATATATGAAAATCCCTTTCCCTCTTGTGGACGGAGAGCGTCGCATCGTCGACGATCGAATGGCTCCTCACAAAACCGAGCAAGGGTACGTCGATTTGCCTATGCATATTATATATATATATATATATGTGTGTGTGTGTGTGTGTGTGTGTGTGTGTGTGTGTGTGTGTGTGTGTGTGTGTGTGTGTGTGTGTGTGTGTGTGTGTGTGTGTGTGTGTGTGTGTGTGTGTGTGTGTGTGTGTGTGTGTGTGTGTGTGTGTGTGTGTGTGTGTGCATGTGTGTGTGGGTAGATATATAATATCACCCGTCACAATTCTCTCTCGTATTTCTACAGATATTTTTCCTATAGAACCGCGCTCTTCCTCCTCCTTCTCCTCCTCTTTCTTCGGTCGATTCCATAATACCCTCCATCGAGAACACCATTTTTAATATAGCCTTCGGCGAGAGGGTTTGAGGGACCGGGGCTGATTGCGAATTTCATGCTCGGCCTGCGAGAAAAACGGAGATTTTCGACGATACTCAACGGCTAGTACGTATAACACGCGTTCTTTTGTACTTCCGGTATATACGCGCGCGCGCACGGTAAAAATGGGCCGCTTCGTATCAGCTATTTTTGTTCTTCTCCGATAGTAGGAAAAAAAAGAAGGAAATAACGACCGATGACTCTGGGCGGTCGCGAATAATGAAAAATTCCGCGTCTCAATTGTATCGAGTCGAGAGTATTTAAAAAACCAAGAAACATCGACCCGAACTTTGTGCGCGAGGTGACGAGTTGTTGCGCGTGCGAGCGCCGAACGGGAATAAAGGAAACAATTGCGCGCGAGCTCGACCTGAAAAAAACCCAACCCATATTCGTTGCTGAAGGAACGGGATTGTTGATAAGTTTGGCGAATGTTACATTTCATTTTCACTTCCTACAAAGTTGCCACTGGCGTTGCTTGAGTTTCCAATAAAAAGGCATTTCCGTGTATTTTATTTATAAAAATACGCGATTTTTCGGACCGTATGAAAGTAACAAACGATGAACAAAATATCCCGCGTGAACAAGCCGGGGATTTGAACGAAAAAAAATGGAATATGTTTTCCAAACTTGAGTGATCGGACAAGTATAAACATTTGAAATATTTAACACTCCGAAGCGACGTTTCGAGCGTATTCAATCGGTAACGAGTTTTTTCGAGCGCACGCACCATCCGGTTGAGTGAAGTCTACCGCGCGTGGGGTACACGCTCAATTTGTCGCGAGAACGATATATATATATATATATACGTTTATATGAGGGCGAAAGCGCGTTTGTCCGGCAAACGATTTCCCAGCAAAATTCAATCGTCCTCGAAACCCGCAGCGACTTTACTGATTTATTAAATCATCGTTTTAACGATACCCTTGCACACGAATCTATAAACTCCCACGCACATACAGACACATGTATACATACATACATACATACATACATATATACATATATATAAATATAAATAAATAAATAAATAAATAAATAAATAAATATATATATATATATATATATATATATACATGTGTGTGTGTGTGTGTGTGTGTGTGTGTGTGTGTGTGTGTGTGTGTGTGTGTGTGTGTGTGTGTGTGTGTGTGTGTGTGTGTGTGTGTGTGTGTGTGTATAAAACGAGAGGTCGTTTCAGAGATTCATTGGGACGAATGAATCCAGAGCTCTATGCCCCGACTGACTACGCAATCGTCCGGCGACAATCGAATCGTTAGTAGAAGCCCCTTCCCTCTCGACCCCGTACCCTTTTTCGACGTTAATGAACTCCGCTCTCGCGAGCTTTACGTCCGACGCCCCCATAGTGTTTTATTTAATAGGAGACTGGGTTATACACGCGCGGGAGGAGCTTCGCCGACTCTCTCTCTCTCTCTCTTGCCCCCTCCCGCATCAGGCAAATTGTGCTTTGTAACAAAACAACATACCGGTGGGGAGAGTTTGCACAGGATGAGGAGGCGGGATATACCAGGCCGCAAAGCGTACAGCCTGAAACAGCACTGGCGGTATATAGCATTGCGGTGTAACGTAGAGTTGGATTATTGGTCCCTGTGTATAGGTTCTTGCAGGGGTGTATTGAAAAAAAAGAACAGGGAGGAAAAAACGTAGCCGGCGTAATTAATGAAGTAACTAATGGGCACATCGCTGCGCCGGTAGTGCGCTTCGCGGGCTATTTTTCCGTGAGTTAAAAGCATTGCGGCACGCGGGGCTTTTTCCTCATCGTCAAATATGCTGACGATCCTCGTAAGCACAATCGAAAAAGCCGCCATTTCCTTCGCCTTCGTTATAGATGTACCAACGAGATTAATTAATGACCGCGCGAGTCGAGACTACGATAAGCACGCGAGCTCATTTTATTTTCACATTCCGCCGATCGGCAACTCTGCGTGGGTGTGACGATGAGACTTCGCGCGTGCGTTCGCTCAAATGAGTCTGGAAATCGAGGGAGCGCGGCCCGAAAAAAGGTACACGGAGAAAAATACGGCCTCAAATTCTAACGCTGATTGCCACAATTCTAATATTCAGTGCTAGAAAAGTATAGCAGTTCACTGCCAGTGCGGAATTCTAAGACTTGTTGAAGAAGTGTAAAAATGATTCTCACACCGTATAGTGAAAATGATGCGTGCATATTACATTTGTAACTATTCTCGCATAGGCGCGAGTCCTATACGCTGTATAGTAAAAATAATGCGTGCTTTGTAAAATACCAACGTTTATTACACACTATATTTTCATATGGATTTTACTATACGTATAGCATGAATCTTCGTGTATGTATAGGTTTGACTATACGCATAGCATTAATCTTCGGCGTATAGCGAAAAATATTACGAAGTTGAGTAGTAAAATGTGACTCTTTATACAGCGTACTTTTTGTAGAATACTGGAAACTCATTGTTCCAATTACGTGGGCAAAATATTTTTTGAAATCTACGAAAGATCACAATATGCCGAATAAAATGTATTTTTTGTATCAGTTTACGTGCCATATCGTAGGTTAAAATTTATATTTCTTCGTTATTACTATACCATAATAACAATTTTTATCTTCCATTCAATACTTTTTGTTATTTAATGATATTTTTTTAGAAGCATAGTATTAATTCTAAACTTCGAGGCTCCAGTTTTCTCCGTGTGGAAACTAATTGTTCCAATCACGTAGGCAAAGTATTTTTTGAATACTACGAAAAATCACATCATGCTGAATAAAATGTATCATTTGTATCAGTTTACGTGCCATATCGTAGGTTAAAATTGAAATTTCTTCATTATTACTATACCATAATTACAATTTTTATCTTCCATTCAATACCTTTTGATATTTAATGATATTTTTTTTAGAAGCATAGTATTAATTCGAGGTCCCTGTTTTCTCCGTGTACTTCGATTTTCCTTCAAGGGGCAGGGTGCTCCCGGAAAGTCATAAACACACTGGCAAGCAGTGCCGTATCGTAGTATTTGATCATCGTTCGTTCTCGAAATTCGCTCTTTCCGGTCAGTCGATAAATTGAGATTTGGGCAGAAAACCGTGTGTACGAAGGGCGCGCTTCATAGGCCGTACCGATCCTTCTCTCCCCCGTTCCCTTCGCCGCCCGAACCAAAACTGGTTCGTCCGCGGCGACCTACACTCGCTCGCACAATCATTTACGAGACTCGTAATCGCCTACGTGTGTGCGACGCCTCATATTTGTCCTGTACGTATGTATCGCTTGCTCGGCAATGATAGGGCGTAACCGGCACGGTTTTACGGTGGCCGAGATCGGCCGGATTGCGCCCTTTTCTTTTGCCGCAAGCAAATATGCGCGTGTGCGCGGGTTGTTTTAACGTGTGGGTGTGAGTAGGGATGCCCAGCCGCGGCACGGCTGCTAGCACCCTTTACTGCATTCTATTCGGTTCTATCCGGTGTTTACGGCTGGAAGCATTAACAGAGAGAATCGCATTATTGCAACGTACCACCCCTTTGCCTGTTTCGTCCACCCATGCAACGTCGTGTCGCGTTTCCCCGTTCCCCTGATGCGTCCCTTGTTCGCCAGCTATCTTTACATGTGTGCGTATGTGCGCGCGCGCGCGCGTGCGGAAAGTATATTTTCAATCGGTCGTATCCGTGCATTGTTGGCTTTCAGTGCATTTTACTATTTTGAGGACGGTCCTATGATGTTTGCTAAAAAACCGTCTTGACTTCACGGAACTTCACGGTCCTCGAAATTACCTTCACAGACATGCAATTATATCTACCCAAAGGTCATTATCAAAGCATCGGAAGGGCTACAGAGTGATGAGTATGAGGACAGTTGGCTATTGGGAGAATGGTCCTTGAAGTCAAGTGTCTTCAAAATCACCTAGGTACATGTGTGTGTCATTTGTATGTATGCATATCCATGTATTTACAGACATAGCAAATCCATTTATACGTATCCATAGGTGTAATTTGTTGATGTGTGTAGTCTAGATATGCAGGAAACGAGGCACCCAGCTGAACATACCAGCGCGCTTGTTGCAGACCGAATGGAAGACCGTTTCTAGCTGCAAACCAATAAGGTCATTTTTCTCGTTCATAATCCACTTCGTACTAGCCCCTTTCCCCTTGTGCACAGTATTCCACGATATAGCTACGAACGAAAGGGATAGAGGGAGAAAGAGCGTATAACCAAATCCCTGTATTCCAGTTTCCAGGGCAACTGCCGAATCCATAGCGGATAACCCCTTCCCAGTTAACGCCTAGTTAATAGTAGAACCGCGGCGTATATCGCACAGCACTGGAATATTATGGGATTATATAAGCCGGAATCCGACTACGTGTCTCCAATAAGGCAATTCTAGCATTCTACACACGTCTATACATTTGAAATTGTATGTCATGGGTGTGGGTAATTTTGACATAGTTTGCACTGGGAAAGATATTCCGCGAAGTCGCGATTTTGTTGGCATCGGGCACCGATATACGTTTGAGTTCATGGATTGATACTATGAAGTTATTGCTTAGACACAGGTGCGATGAAGACGTCAGCAAAGTAGACGACAAAAAGATGAATCATCAATCAGGTTGAAAAGTTTTGGAGAACATTCGCCAGCTTGGCACTGATGCCTGGCGCATGGCAATCACGAGAGAGAGAGAGAGAGAGAGAGAGAGAGAGAGAGAGAGAGAGAGAGAGAGAGAGAGAGAGAGATGTATTTTGTCCCCAAATTTGCGCAACGCAACGTCACACTGATCGACTGATCGATGATGTGCTTGAGGAACGGCATTTCGAACCGTTGACTGCCCACTTGCAAAGGAATGATACTTTTGCCGAATTTGCAAACGGCAGGAAAGTCACTTTCCGGCACACGTCCTGATCAAGCATCGTACGATGTTTAAGTTTACCTATTCCCTTTAGGAACCCGAATAGTTAACAATCAACTGGTTTTCGTCCATCGTCAAATCAAAATACATGCCAGTATGCGGATCTCCGGCGCCACCCACAATAGCACACAGTCGGTTCATACTAGATACAAGTGCGGGATGTCAGAAGATGACGGAGGGGTACGCGGCTCGACCGCTGTTGCGTCGTCGCTAGCCGGTGTTCGGTTTGAGTGTCACGTACGTTGCTACTATTTTCGCGCCAAAAGTAAAAAGAGCAGTTCGTCGTATCTTTTTGTTTTCAGCCCATGCTTGTGTGCTACGGCAATCAAGTAAGAGTATTGTGACTTCAAAATAGTGTATTTATACGACAGATTAAAAAAAATAACCTAATATTAATAGTCTTAGGCGGTAAATATTTACGAGTGGGGCTCCAGCCCTAATAAGCTCCAAAAAAAATTTCACGTACTCGGGGCTATTCTGCAGTATGAAATATGTTTTTTATGATGGGGGAAGGATATGTTATTAAGAGAAAACAAATTTAATAAGGTATTTTATTAACAAGACGGCACGACCGTGGGGTCGGGGATTTGGCCGAATTTTTTTTGTGGTGAAAGAGGACCCCTAGCACCTCACGTGGTTGAAGTAGTAGGACGCACTACTTGGAAAATTTTGAGAAAAACCGATTCAGAGCTGCTTAGGCGCCGTATAAGTATAAAATGTCAGGCACTTGTCGAGCCGCCGTTTAGTCTATTTTTTTATTGTTTTTTTGTTCTCCCAACAATTATTCAAAACGTTTCTCATCCCTACATTATTTTTTAAAATTTATTTACAAATTTTTTCAAAATTATTTTCATTTTTTTTAAATTATTTTCTTTTTTTGTTTTTCAATAAAACAATTCATAACGGTGGGTTTTTTATTTTTCATTGTAAAGCATATGAAGAGGAACATTGGGTTTTTAATGAGAATAACAAGGTCGATTAGGAAAAATTCAATTTTTATTCATATGATAATTATATACGAAAATATGCCAACTTGCTCTGTAAAAGTAATTCCTCCAAAATGCACTCCCTTAGGGCAACCTTGTGACGTTTACTTTTACAGACAAGTTAAAAATTTCATGAAGCGCTTGCAAAATTGCGTGTTCAAGTCTAGGCCATAAGCAACCAAAACAACCTACCTTAGGGGTTTTCAAGAAAAAATAAAACACTTTGAACTGCAGTTCCGTGCAGCTCAAAAATGAACTTTCGCGTTGTCAAAACACAACGAGACGCAAAACCTTAGAATGAAATGAGAGAAAAAGATGGCTCTCTACCTCCAAATTGTCGGTGTCGTGAGAGCTTTCAAATGCCACCACCGACAGTTTCGGTTGTAGCACAAGTACTGAGAAAAATGGAGAGGTCGGTATGGAACCACTGGTCGGTTTCGGACCACGCTATCCTATTCTTCACATATAGAAACAACCTGTAACGATAAGTATATTGTACATATATTACTTGAGATGAAGATACGATAAGAAAAAGCATAACGACATAATACTACCGAATTTTTTATATTTGTTGCCGAGTAATTTATGTGTCAAATAAAGTTCTTGGGAAATTTCAGAATCATTCAGTACATCAGGGTTTGCCAAACTGTTTCGGTTTGCGTTTCCAAATCTTTCGGATAGCGTCGCGACGACCCTGATCTCTCTCCCTGACGCCCACTTTGGGAATCTCTGCCCAAAATAATCGTGATGTAATTACAGCGTACAAAAATGTTGATTATTTTGTCAGCCGGCTTTCTCATATATTCTTACCAAACTGTCTAGCAACGCTGTAAACAGTGGAGTGGCTAAAAAATTGCGACGTAGCCACTCTCAAATATTTACCCTTAATTGAGTCATCTATTAACGAAGATAGGTGACAACGACCGTTAAGAAAACGATTTTTATCTTTACACTAGGACATGCATTCGCGAAACACTACGAGACATTGTTGCAAGTTATCATCCGTGCTGCTAGGGACCAACAGCGGTGATGCCTTATGGCAATATTTTCAAAAAATACTTGGTCGCAGCTTATAGTGAAATTTTTCAGCTCCAAACAGTCGAATCTAAAAGTTTATTATATTTTCGAAGCAAGTTCTGCAGAGTGTTCGGTTTGCACACGCGTGCACACGTATAAGGTGAGCGCGCCGGTCGCCATGAGTGTCGGAGATGTCCCCACGACTAAAGTCTTATGGGAAGGCGAGAGCGGTCGTGTAAGCTCGCCAAAGGTCCGGCTCGCGGTTTCTGGCCAGAGCTTGCGGCCTGCTAATGTCGTTTTAAGCACGGCATTTACCGCAGCGACAAATAATCATTAGCCAGAGTTTAGAAACAGTTTGTGTGTGTTTTCCACTGGTGTGCGTGGCCAAGTACTGACGGTCTAAGGACGAGGAGTATAGCCAACACAAGTGCGAAAGGTGTCTACCGCACTCGTGGCTGCTAAATCTCCTGTCTCTCTCGCGTTCCCTTTTTCCCCGTCTCACTCCTCTTCATTTCTCTCCTCGACTTAAACGATATATAGGCAAGAAAAGAGTATGGTGTATGCACCCAAGGTTTTCGTTATAAATTCTGCTGGTTAGGACCTCCTACAGCCAAGCATTGGTCCGGTACTTCTTTCATATAGGTGAGTATATACGCCGAGAGAAACGTGTCGGTGTAACCCAAACCCACCCAGGTATTCCGAGCAACGTCCTTAAGCTGGATTATCCCCTGAGAGGTAGACCTAAATATTTTAACGTTTTGCGTAAGTTCGGCGGTGCAGTAGGAGTTTCGGAGAGGGTAAAATCGTACTAGAGGTAATGCGGAAGCACAACCAACCATGATGGGTTGCTCCTCCTCCCTGCACCCAACTCATCACTCTCGTGATCTTCCTCCCTCGCAACGAGGAACTCTTTCTTTTCACCGATACAGCAGCAGCGAATGAGGTCAAAATTCCTACCGATTGAACATACTCTTTTCTAACGTACTTGTTTTCATTTCTTTTTTTCGTTCCTTCTGCGCAGCTGGTGCATTTCCCGCTGTTGCCGAACGATGCAGGTATGTATATGTAGCTACCGGTATGACAATGCGTTTTATAAGTCTAATGGGGAAGAGAAAGAGTGCACGTGCTCATTGTAACGGAGGCAATGAACCAGCGTCAAGACTACGTTCCACTTTCACTGTATATACACGCACACGTGTATATGTATCTTCGCACATTACCCCGGAGTTTCTCGTTTTCCAAGCGGCGCACATATACGTAATACAGCCCCGAGGTCCACTTTCGTTAATTAATATTCAGTGGCAATAACCATTACTGACACATTTAAACAAGCCGAGTTTCGCCAAGTTTCGATAATGCGATATCGCTAAAGTAATACATTTGAGCATATATGTATATGAAAAATTGTCGGTAATTAGAGGAAACCGGGGAGCGTTAGCTTTTTCTTTTCTCCCGCATTGCTATTACCTATACATCGAAGTGAAAGTGGCTTCCGAGCACGCTTTCTCACTCTCTCTATTTCTCTCTCTACTTCCGTGCCATCGTACAATCCTCCATTATTAACCATACCGAGCTGCGTCGGGATTAAAATCAATTTCCCCTCTAAACGCAGAGCTAATTTACGAATTTTCGTATTATAGCACGACTGTCCTACCCACCTGCTGGTCCGGGTACTCGTTTTTTGCGCCTTTCCCCGGTCTTTGCAGAAGTGTGAGAAGTGTCGTTCGATTCGCCGAGTTACGATCTTTTTCTTCGATACACGTGGCACGCTTGGCGAAAATAGATGGATTTACTTTGAACTTCTGTAGCGAACAGACGAAGCATCGCAAACTGTCCAGGCTACATTTCAGAGCCCGATCGATATTGAAGAGAAGGAGCCCGAGTTGTTATTCTTAGTCGAAAGGGAGAAAAGTTGACAGCCTGTAAAGCATGAGGATCCAACTCGACTCGAAGCCAATTTCATCAAGGGGTCCGCGTCGATTTGAAATTCCGAAAATACGGTTTTTTTATTGGATAGCTTTGTAGTCTAAATTCCTAATATTGATTTGCAACGAAGATTTTGTAAAAATTTCAACAATTGAATGGGTTATGAACTTTTTGTGAAGGGGCGGATCGCTCACTGCGCTACGGCGAGCCGCTCCGCTACCACTAGGGCAGACCGGGGTCACTTGATCATGACTTTGTTCTAAGCAGCGTTCTAAGCAGTGCCGAATTGATGAAGTGATAAGTAAAGATGGCTTTTAAAATAGATAGTGGTTTATTTGGCTATGTAACACCATCAAAAAACTGTAGTAAAAACGTTGCTTACTAGACTAAACTTACATGAATGTCACAAATGTAAGATGGCTCACCAGAGCCACCGCACAGGGCTAGTTGAGCCAGTGGGATGATGGTTTTTTTCACAAGGGAAACATAAAAAAGAACAAAGCGTGGTTCTGTCTAATTTGTTATCTTTTGCCGATTTTCGGATACTTTTGCCGTTGATTACTTCTTTTGCAGCACGATTCATCGGATCTTGGGAGACTATACATCGTTCAATTTTTCTCTGGTACTTTCGAAACTATGTTTTGTGAAAAGGTGGGAGCCGTATCGCATAATACTTTTCGCTTATACAGAACTATGAAGCGTCCATTTTCACAATCGCAAGGTTTCGGAAAAAAGCTTCCGCCGTTTTCACGCCAACTTGGGTTCAACGAACAGTCGGGCTGACGAGATTTCCAATATTTATAGGTATCTTCACAGCATCGTATTCTATCCTGACGAGCTTAATTCCAGGCTGAAAAATGAATGTGCACTTACGCCATTTTTATTAGATTAGCGTAGACGAGGGTGTTTCGTGGAAGATTTCCGTAGTCTCGAAGGATGATACGAAAAGTATCCCCTGTTATAGTTTCGTGGGCTCTATCGTTATTACTGCCATAGTCGTCATCGTCATTATCATTATTACCATTATCGCTATTATTATTATCATTACTATCAGCATTATTATTATCACAAGTATTATGAGAATTAGGTAGATAAGTACGAGACGGCTATATTAACAGCTCGGACGCGAGGTAGATCGTATCGGCAGGAGATAGAGGACGTAAAACGAACGCCCGGAACGTTCCACATTTATACCTATACACCCGTATAGTTTACCGATAACCAAAGATGCTCGCGATTGTGTGGGGGTTATAAAAGCGTTATTGCGCGTGTTTATTACGGTAGCGAAGTGTGCGCGTTGGAGCAAAAACGGGTCGCAAATTTAGCCAAGAAATTAAGCCAGTATTTGGAGAGGGGATGGGCAGTTGGCGATCAGGAGGGTAAGCCCATTTCGTCGTCCATACGTGCTCTATAGAGCGGTTGTGCCCTCATTTGCATCAATTACCTCGGACCCCGCGGGCAGAGTTTCTTCTCTCTTCAGGTCGAATTAGCCACTCGGGAACGCGTCGAACGTAGGACAGAGCAAGAGAGAGAGAGAAAGGGAGGAGGCCAGACAAAAGAAGAAAGCGTAATAGGAAGAGGGAGCCTAGGACCTATTAAAATAAAGGAGAAAAACAAGTTTTTCGAGATAGTTGGGTTACGACCAACGGGGGACGCATAACGATCCGCTTTTGGCCGGCGTAGACCACTGTATAACCTCTCGCCCTCCCTCTTTCAACCCCCAACCCCATGGATATCGGCTATACGACGAGGCTGTGGTCTTACACAGCCTCTCTCTCGCGAAGACGAGTTACGCGTGTGCCAAGTTATGCCCGTGCTTATCTTTCGAATTCCGTTCTCGTCTTAGAGTTACCCACTCTCGCCGTTCCTCCCTTACGCCGAACGAGAGGAAAGAGTTATTCTCAACGGTGGTTTGCCTCGACACCAAACTCATCGGGTTCGAAGCTTCTGACTCATTTCGACATCCCTGATTTTTGTCCTAATCCTATCAGATCATGTTGATAAAAAAATATTTGCTTCGAACTTTACTGCAATATTTACAGGGCGCAGCGATGAAAGAAGTGCCTTCATTGACGATCCAATTGGTATGAATTGAAGTCAATTAAATTGCATTGCAGCGACAAACATAGCGTCTTTCGAATCAAATAGATGCTCGGGTTTTGTCTATGAATACGCACGTTTCAATACACAGAAAAATACATAGGGGAGACTCGGGCTGATTGTGACATTTTTATCAAATTTACTACATGTCGCCTTTGAAATCAAAAGATATTTTTTTTGTAATTTTGTTACAAGGAATTAATAAGCATTCAATACATGTGTATGATTTAACTGTGAGTTTGAGGTAACTATTAGAATTTGATGTACAAAATAAAAATTACTGTGTAACTTTTTGCTCCGCACCAGGACTTATTAGTTGTTACACTGTAAGAGGAAATAGACAGACTTACTAATCAGTCTGTTATATTCAAAATTGTCCTCAGAGTTATTGTTTTTCGAAAGAAAAAAAAAATATGTAATCGTTGAACAGTTTTTAGATACCTATAGCTTCCTACCAAAACATAGAGAATTCTAACATCAACACAAAATAAAATTCTTGTTCTTGAAAACAATATAAATCAACTTAGAGTAATCAAACATAAAAAATAAACCAAACCACGAAGCAATTAATCGGTATAACCGCTATCGCAATTAATGCACACAAAACGTGGTCTTTTTCCAGTTACACATTTCCCGTGGGACCATTTTTTACAATTAGTGCACTGGACCCATACTTCATCAGGGCGGCATTGATCGAACGGACCACACGAGAAAAGGGAGAAGTGTTCTTCATCTTCCTCTTCTTTAGAATCGATCACAATCTTCCTTTTTTCCACCTTTCTTCTTATCTTTCGTTTTCTTTGAAGGGCCTCTGGCTTTACCTTTTTTGTTTTGCCCCTTAGCTAAGGCGTTCTTCCCTGGATATTTTTATTTATATCATCTTAGCTACAAAATCTTGTTACGTAAATCAAGAACAGGTCAATGCGTGCCCCAACATGATTTTCATACTGTAATACCAACAGCAGCAGATATGGTAAAAAAATTCTGAATATAAAAAAGTTACAAATCTGCATTGATTTCGCACCAGCCGGTCCTCCTGTCCACCGATACAGCACAAGTAGCACCCGTAAAGTGAAATGCAACGTTGCCGCATCTTTTGTCCCTTTCTAACATTTTTGTAGCTTCACTTCTTGATCGGTCATTTCCGCTTTACCTCATTGCGTATGTAACTTCCAGTCCCAGCCCCCCCCCCCCGCCCACGTGATATGTAAGTGCAACAGTTGATGATTCGTATCCCATTATACTCTGAGACGACTAAAATTTCGGGAAAGAAGAAGCATTAGAAGTAGAACAAAACGTGAATGTTCTTCTTTCCTAATGATCACCTCCTTGAAGAAAAGTATAAGTACGCAGTGGGATTTTTACCGACTGAGCGGCTTCCAGCCAGCATGTATTCAAAACTTCTTCGACGGCTCACCGCCAACCTCTGCATTTATAAAAATCCAATGGTGTCGTGGAGAATGGGCTTCAGCACGTCATTTGGTTGTCTCGCCCATGATGCGTTTCGGTGTCCTCGTCGTACTGGGAGCGGGAGAGATGCTATGCAGAACGGGAGGGAGAGAGATAGAGAGCCTCGCCAGAAGAGCAGATGAAAAAATGAACGGGCAAATTCCGAGCCGGCTTGGCGTCACGGGAGCGTAGCCGTGGATATTGTTGGGCATTCCTCGGCTCCGAAGCAAATGCGGTCATCTGAATGCTGAGCGCGTAAACCACGTCGAATGTCCCGCGCTGCGTACAGAAGGAGAGGGTCGCCAAACCCATGAGCGGGATGAAGAGGGAGTGAGCTTACAGGGGCGTCGGAGGGCGGATTTTCTGGCTTACCGCTTTCGTTGAGAGCAAAAGACACCCTCTCTCTCCCTCTACCTTCATATATATACATAGGTATACATGTATGCGCTGAGGGAAATCTACCCCCGGCCTCTTCCAACCCTTCGGGGGTACCACAGCTATGTCGGCAAATCGCGCTCGCGCTATTTTAATTAATCGACGGCTATATATAGCGAACACTCTGGCTCCGATGTCGGTTTGCCCGCGCCTAGAGTCCCGAAAAGCGACTGAAACGCGAATAAGTGAGCTACGGTAGGTTTGGGAGCATGCAAAATTTTCCCTGCTTCATGGAGCCGCGCACAAGCTCGCATACAAATTCGCAAAATGTGAAGACGGATGAAAAAAAATTACAATTGCACTATACGTGCGCGTCGGTTCGTTCTTTCTAACTCGTTAATTAAATGATAATCATCGGTGTATTACCCGCGTCATATAATTATCACATTCCGAGAGCTCGTACAATGAATGTACCAGTCATATACCGAGCGCACGAGCGACATCACAAATGTAATGGCTGTTCGAATTATCTGCTCCCACAAGAGTACACGTGTGAATTTACATGGGTGTGTGTGCGCGCGCGCGCATGCGTGTGTGTGCTTACGGCAACGATGCTATATTTTTTCGTTAACGCTTGCTCGTAATTCATATTAATGACGTTCATTTGACCATTTTGACAGTGTAAAACTGGGTCGTGAGCCCAGTCGTTATATACTTTCCAGCCGGTGGAAAACTTTTCGCACCATGTGTAGGCTTTCATGCGGCAAATGAGACATCCGCAATCCTGCCCGACTGGGCAGTTCTGTACTTCATATGTATCTATATGTACATTAAATAATACTCTCGTATATATATATTGTGAATAAAAAATTGATGCAGTAACAGATGGAAAAAAAAGTATTGTACGTTGGAACGTACTTCCGTTCCGCGCAGTTTTCCACCGGAATAATAACTGTTAACGATGAATGAGAATTCCGGTGGATCCGCTTTCCCCGTTCTCGTTCTCTCTCTTTCTCACTCTCTCTCTCCCTGTATCAGTTGGAGCGATACACATGGTTGAGCGCTTCGTTCGCATTTCCGCCATCCGAATTGTATACACTGGATATTCCACATGAAATGGGATGACATTTGGGCCGAATCTTAACTATAGATATACTTTGGATCTTCGTCAAGTGTAGATTGATTTTCAACCTCGGCATGGGAGGAAAAACGAAAAATATGGTGGTGTCTGCAGGAAAAACAAATTTCGGCAAAATATATTGATGAATATCGTACGTGGTGTGATAGTAGCGTTCGAAAGAAATTACAGTCGACGATTCTCGCGTGCAAGGGTGCACGGATGTGTAATTCGGTTTGTCAACGTACCGTCCATATAATAAAAAAACTCGACTCTTTGGTTAGCGGAAATTGCAATTGAAATATACGGGGTTCCGCAGGCTAACACGTGGAAAAAGAAGAAGACGAGAGAGCAAGGGAGGCAAGCCCGTGGAGACGGCGTTGGTTGCATCCGGACGATTTCGGAGTTTGACGGTGTCGCGACGCAGCATAAAAAGATTCGGCACCGCAGAAAATGTGTTTTTTCCGACTATAAATGTGCACACGTGGTAGCAAAAAAAAAAACGATCGCTGTACGGATACGTTCGCGTGCCATGAAAACCCTCGCCTCGTGCGTTATATACAGTTATACGCGTACATAGCCGTGTGACATCTCCGGTTCATTCGTCCGTTGGCTACTGGTCATTTTTTGTTGGCCTTTTAGTATTTTCTCAACAATCTTGTCGCACCGTAGATGCCGACTTGATCAGCGCTTAGACACGTAGACGGTACTGTAAATCTGTACTAACAAAGTGCAACGGTTACCCGCAAAAGTACAAAGGTGCAACTCTTGCGTTTTGCGAAGTTAAAGTTACGCCCTTATGCGAGTTAGCCATCTAATGGTGAACATATACCTTCGCGATATCTGTCTTCTTCGTGACATACCAGAGTATACATAAAAATCACGTTTTGTGTTCGGTAATTACGTTTTCAGAGTGCCCGGTATTACGAGGGAAGGTATAAAAGCGCGAGGTTATAAAAATTTCCAATAAATAACCTATGTCTCTTGAGGGGTAGTTGTTGGGGTTGAAAGGAGGCGCGGGGAACAGAGAAAGGGTGTGGAAAGTGTGCGGGGAACGGGGAGCGGGAAACTGAGAGAGCGAGAGAGAGAGAGAGAGGGAGAAAGGGAGGTACAGAATTTCCAGTGACGCGAGAGTGAAAAAGCCTCGTACAGAGCTCGGCTCTATATCGTTCGGGCAGCTTCTGGAAACGATCCCACTGGCCGTAAACAAGCTCTGGACCGTCTACCCCTACGGATATATGACGTCATATATTTTTTTGTGCGTGACAGGAGCCCTCTCGGCTGTTCTGTGGCTATCGATCGGTATCGCGTCGCTGGCTTTGCGACGTGTAAAAAAGTTTGGATAAAGAATACATATACACCTCCTCTATATACATGTAAGGACTTTTCTCGCTCGATACTCCTTCCCCGGATTCGAAATATTGTCGGATTAAAAAAAGAACATCGTTACGAAAGAGGGCTTATTGTTCTGTGATGGTGGCTCTGCGCGAGCTGTCGTCGCGCGCCAATTCAAGAAAATTACTATATTTTGCGATGTGTCTGGAAAAACGAATACAGTGCGAGAAAAGTTCATGGTATTTACAAAAAATGCCCATGGTTAACCATATTATGATTGCACATTGTGATAACGATCCCCTCTTAAAAGAGGGGATAGTTGAATTCGCTATAGCTTATTGGCACCGCAATCATAATATGCTTAATACAACTATAAGCGACAAGTAAATTAAAGCATACGAGTTAGGTGGCGTATTTGACTATTTTTATCCCCCAAAATAATTTTTATGTATTTTTAAGTATTTGAAGTATTTGAAGTGTTTTAAGTATTTTAAGTATTTTAAGTATTTTAAGTATTTTAAGTATTTTAAGTATTTTAAGTATTTTGAGTATTTTGAGTATTTCAAGTATTTCAAGTATTTCAAGTATTTCATGTATTTCAAGTATTTCAAGTATTTCAAGTATTTTATTTAATACATAATGTGTAGGCGAGATATTTTCTTCGAAATAAACCATTACAGGAGGTGAGGACATGAAGATTTATAAGAAAAAATCATCAAGGTGAAACTACCAGATGCGTATATTTTTCTTTTGGATTCATGAAATATTCTTTGCACTTAGTATTCGGGCATTGATGCCTCGAACCAACACTTAAATAACACCCAATACGCGTATAGCAGGGTGTATCTTATAATATGGTATATAAATCACTATAATCATCGTCGCAAATTACCGACAAGATTTTTAATCAATGAGTGTATATTTCCATCCTCTTCACTATTAAAATCTTGGGGAAGCTAATTTATTACTGCCAGGGAATATCCGTTTTATGAAAACCTACTCTATTATATAGTATTGAAAAACAAATGTAAGTTTATCAGATTGGTGGTTGCTGTTAACTATGTGCATAATTCATGCATCTGGTAAAATATCAATAAGCAGTACTATACTGTTGGCAGTAACTATAGCTTTCAATTATTACTTTCCGCTCAGGGAAACATAAAATATAGCTAAAATATAGTTGAAAACACCATACAATTTCTCTCGGTGTTTACTGTGCCAATTATATGGAAAGCCACTCGGATTCAATACATTGCTCTTTATACCACAATTTTACTTGCCAAATAGTGCTTTAGCACTATTAATTAGTGCAGTAAAACTATTAATTTGTGCAGTAGCACTATTAATTAGTGCAGCAGCACTATTAATTGGCACAGCTAATTGTGCTAATTAATAGCATTATTAATTAGCACAATTAATTCGGTTAAAACAAAAATCATAATTAATATACTAATCATGATTTTTTTTAAACATCAAAATAATGTTGTCAGTATTGCGATTTTTTCAACGTAAAAAAAACACCATCGTGCGATGTCGAAAAATAACGTTGACCAGCGTACACTTGTGTCTATCCAGTTGGAAATTTCGAAATCCCGCATAACCTACAATTTACGGATAAATGAAACGCTCATATAATTATTGGTTAAACGAACGATCGGTACACGAATAAATGATACAGGACGTTATGGGCGACGCGAAAACCCTCACGCGGAATATCGTTTTTCCATCGATTCAACGTATTAGGACATCGCGAGTTATTTCAATGCGGAGATTACCGATAGCGATTATATCGCCCTCGAAACAAAAGTGGACGAGAGTGTGTTGCGCGGTGGATGTAGCGAGCTCGGATTGCAACGATAAACGGTAGGGGGATATTATGTGTGCGGGTGTATGTGTGTGTGTGTGTGTGTGGCTGGGGACAATGGGATGAGCGATGAGAGTGAAAAGAAAGCCCAAACGCTTCAACGGGCACGAGTGAGTAAATAGGGAGACGACTGTGGCGTCGAGACGCCGACGACGGCGACGGCTGCGCCATATAACCGTTCGAGTAACAAGATATTGACACTGGCCGATAATGGCTCTTGGGTCCGGCCTCGTCGTCGGTCTGACCATCTCCGGTCGCCTTCCCTTCCTCTTTCCCTCACTTTTTTTCGCTGTCCGCGAGTGAAACAGAAAAGCGCGATTCTCGGAGGCGAATTCAAGAAAATAGAGATGAAATTGGCGAGAGGCCTCGAGAATGACCGAGGAGCCTCTGCGATACTTTCACGCTTCGTGAATCACTTATTGGCTCTACTACGTACCAGTTATTGTTTGCTGATCGCATGCCAAATACACCATATACGTGTATGCAATCTGCAATTGTAAATAAAAACGTACCGTGCATTGGAATTTTATGATTATTTTAATAAAATTATCACATTGTCACAGTCCAACCCATCAACTTTACATTCAAGCTCTGCCTCAGTCTCTCAAGGAGTCGAAGGCGACCGGGCAACAGCTTCGATGAACGTTATCGCAGCGTTCGCCTTGAGTTAAGGCTCGAAATAAACGTCCGCCCACGGATTATACGAGACAGATTCTTCGTCAAACTCATTTGCGCTCGACAAAATGAACTTCTCTCGTGGATGAGCTTTGATACCTCCGGAATTGAATTCCCGTGCTCGCGTATTCCAGGAACAATTTTCGTTCCAGTGGTATGAGAAGGGAATGATTTGTATTCGTGATATTCCGGCAAACGTAAAAATTAACAAAGTAGCTCGTATCGATTGGCCAAATTAAGCAAGTAAATTACAGATAAACAATGCCGATGTCACGGGAAAATCGACAGGCTGACGTTGGACCACCCCACTCCCTCGCTCTATCTCGCTCGCATACATCCATGCACTTGGGGAAATCTCATATTTTATAGAGTTAACCACGCGCTCTACCGAGAGCCGTACTCATACGCAAAAGCCAGCATATAAACCGTAACGTATTAGCGGGGAAATGCAAATTGAGCGCAAAACCACCAACCAAAACAATGCTTTTAGTCGCGTAGTTCGGATGTGCGAAGGTCGAGTGAAGTGGAGGGGAAGTAATTCGACTGGTTTGACCGAAGCACCCCCTCGCGAGGGGTACATAGTCGTTCCAAAGCCGCGATCGAGCCGGTAGGGTCGAAACCGTTACTTCGTAAATTAACATGAAGCCATTATAAATAAACGGTAACTCAAATTAATGCTAATGCCTTCGTTGCATTAAACCGATATACCGGGGACATATTCTGAAGAGGTTTATTGCCATAGAGTCACACTGCGGCAAGGCCCTGGGAGATTACGGGCATTTTCAAGCATCCGTTATATCAGTTTCGTCTTGGTGAAATTACCTTTTTTCCTACCTTACTTTTTGAACATACTGCGAGAGTAGTTCTACAGTGAAGGTGTTTTTTTTTCTACTCAACCACCCTTGACTGCTCCGTCGGTTTTGTCGATATTGAAAGAGGAATGGGAAAAGTATTATCGTTGCAGTCGTTGTAATGCCGAAATGTCGTTTTTACTTTTCCATATGTAAATCGGTGCAACGAACGAATGATGTTATTCGCGATAAGGTTGTTAAGTGATTATATTATTAACTGCCAAATCGCGCCATCACGTTCGTTGAATTATGTTGAGCACATTTATTCCGTCTACACCTGTGTTTATTAAGCTTTTGCATGGATCGTACGGCCCGTAAAATTTCATGAAACTTTGGCAATGGTCAAATCCACAAAGCAATGTAAAAATAGTGAGAAGGACTAGCGTAAAGACATTGGCAATATTGCAATCTTGCTAGATAAATTCGTCTTGAAATAAGTTCACAAGTCTCACTGTGAATACAAATAAATAGACTCAGAGAATACAAGAGCAGGGAGCGAGAGGGAGAGGGAGGGAGAGAGAGAGAAAGTGATTGGAATGAAACTAGGAGAATGTTCGGTATCGAATTTCGATACGGGGAAGACGATTTCGGTGACATCATCAGCGTGTCGTAACTCCTACCCTTCTACCTTCCCAGCTCCGCGTTCGCATTTCTCTGGCACGTTTATATACTATATACGTATACACATCCATACATACATAGGATACAGATGACAGGCAGCAAGATACGTAATCTGAATTCAAAGCAGACGCCCTGCTACGATATACGAAAAAGTTTCATTGTCGCAACGCGATCACAGCATTCCGATCGGCGGGTATTTTCAAATGTGACCCAAGCTCTTTCGAAGAGCAACTGGGAATGAATAAAATAACCGGAGAATCTGAACAGCTGTATTAGATTGAGGAGGTATTGTTGTTTAGAGCGCTGTTTTGGCGGCGATTTTTTGGATGGAATAATAAAATCAAAATACACATGTATAAGGATCGCTTAAGAATAGGTAAAAGAATTTTTTTCAAATAATTTATTACCGTGCACTTTTGTACGTTTGTTTACAACGATGCGCGGAAAACGCCCCCGGTTATGGACGTTGTATGAATCTGAAAAAAAAACCAAACATATTCTTGAACTGAATGAGTGTTGTGATGTTTGGTAACAGATTCAGCAACAAAAATGAAATTTTACAAAATGGCGCAATGCTAATCTTTGATTTTCAATTTTTTCGTATTTTTCTGACCATTCTACCAGTTATATAAATATATGTGAAAAAAATATTTCAACTCAATTATGCCACCAATGTTGAAAAACAGTCTATTGAAGGTGTAGGTATGCCAAATCTGAGCTCAATCGGCCTATTGGTTATCGAGATATCGTGGTTGCCGATTTAAAAAGCATAGTTTCGAGAAAAACGCGTTTAAAGTTGCTGCGTCTCGATCGCACTCCCCCTACTTATAATTTCTATATCTCAGCTAATTTTATGAGTATCATTAAACGGTTTTCACAGGAATTTTTAAGAAGCCCTGTCGAATAATGAAGTTAAATTAAAAAAAAAACGATTTTCTTCTAATTTTGAGGCAACAATGCTGCCTAAAAAATAATAGAACACAGACGAGTATAGCTGTAAGCAAAGGTGAAAGATACAAAACCGGTCGATGCTCCATGCTTCGATGATTTTTCAAATAAACAAGTCATTTGTATTCAATTTCCCCCCAACTCTGCACACATTTGGACGACAAACAACTTTGAAAGACCGTGGTTTTTCTCATGCTGAAGCAAAACTACCCAAATTGAAGTGGCTTATCCGTTAATGTTACATTAAAAAAGAAAACATTCGTCAAATGCATATAGATGTATACATATATACACGCACCCAGACACACATATATATATATTCATTTCTACCAAGATCCAAAATTGTTTCACTGCCTTGCACGATGTTGGCGTGGATTCTGACAACTTCCCGCGGTAATCCAGTTCCACACGTCGAGAGGGTGGTTAGAGAGAAAGAGAGTAGCGTTTACGTGTGTGAGCGACAGAGCAGAGAGAGAGAGAGAGAGAGAGAGAATGGCACGACTTCGCACGAACGAGTTTGTCAGTGGAAACGGTGCTATTAATTCCAAACTGCGTTGGAAAGCGTCGACCGAGGGTGAGATATAACGAGGACAAGAGAGAGGAAGCCGGAGAAAGAGAGAGGGAGAGAGAGCAAGAGAGAGGAAGCGATGGAGACGAATGAAGAGAGATAGACCGAGAGAGTTTGTTACGAGAGAGAAGAGCGAATCGCGGGGGCGACAATGCGAAGCGAATGCACACATTGAATAAATTAGAGAGCTGGATAAACACACACCGGTGGATCAAGGCCTGATGCTATATAACCAACATGTTCCTATACTCTGAGATCTCTCTCTCTCTCTCTCTCTCTCTCTCTCTCTCTCTCTCTCTCTCTCTCTGCCATTCTCTTCGGGCTGAAAACGGCTGTCGGTGCAATAGAAAGAGAGACAGGGATCGGGGGGGGGGGAGTGCATATGAGAGTGAGTAAGCCAGCACCCCTGCAGCTACTACTGCCGCATCTTCCAACGAGCCTACCACGTATAGAACAATCTGTGAGTGCTCTCGCGATAACGGGAGGCCACGTACAGCCGCGATTGTGCTATACAGAAGCTGCAGAACTGGAATACGCCATGTCTCTTTCTCCTTCCTTCTCGCACTATATATTCCTTAATTGTTAACTTCACTATTCCGATGTAATTCGGTAACCGTGCGATATCGCACCGGCGGCCAGTTCACCTGACACGACCTTTGAGGACAGACTGTTCCATCCATATTTACGAAAATGGTGCGAGTCATCCCGCCTGCCGTTTGTTCGTAGCTCATTTTTTGTTTTTTTTTGATGTCACGAAATAGAGACTTTTAAGTACTTGCTGCTCCATGAGGGGTAAGTGCTTAGACACGAACTTGAGGGTGCATTGGAGAGACAATACTAGGTAAAGGTAGACGAAGCTCAAAGTTTCTAAATGCATGACATAGATGTACGATCTAGATGAAAAATAACTTTTAACGAAGCATTTGAGGCTTGTTATTGCATAATATGCCACTAACAACTCACTTTACTTGTTAGTGGCATATTATGTAATAACAAGCCTCAAATACTTGGTTGATAGTGCTATTTTTCGTTGTAAATGATTATTTTACCTGTATTTGGTTTCGTTTGTTTGACTTAGCAGAAGTACCGTACACTACAACAGTTAATCACACTTGAATTATATTGTGAACGATGGCGACATTTTTCACATCGTTTCGTTCATATATAAACTACGCACGCAAAAACCTTAAATCATTCTGTATTTTTTTTTGCATCGTGCTTATTCCGATCGTATCTGACAAGGAACATTACTTCTGTGTCCAACGCTGATGTTATTGAATCTGATGTGTATGGTAGGTACAACATTAAAAACTTTTCGATGTGTTTTTTTATCGGCGAAGGACGGTTTTTAGTAGTAAAAACACCCCTTAGAATAAAGCATGTCCGGGACGGGTTTTACCAGGTGTAGAATTATGAAACCGGAATTTTTAGTAAAAATTACACGTCTGTTTGAAACTGATGAAAACGAATGGAGACGGCTTTCGGCGTCATATTCAATTGATCCGTGGGTTCTTGTTGACTTTGAGTATCACCTTCATCCAATAAGACTTGCAATTCGTTGTCTGCGAACTTTTTCGGTGGGTTCCCAAGCTCTTCGTTTCTTACGTCAAATTCACCACGTTTGAAATTTTCGAACCACTCGAAACACCGTGTTTTACCAAGAGCATGTTCACCGTAAGCTTCGACAAGCATTCGATGCGATTCTGCAGCAGTTTTCTTCAAATGATAAAAGATAACCAATGATGTTGGCAAATCGTAGTTCGTAGGCACAAAACTCGATGTGTTTAAGGTTATAGAAAAATATGCCGGTGTAGGGAACTTGGGTTGTTGTGTCTTGAAAATCTTCGTCAGTTGTTAGAGGGAGATGATGGGTCTGCAGAAGCGGTCTTACGGTCCCTAAACTGATGGCTAGCACCATTTATAGGGAAATTCCGGTTTCATACTCCTACACCTGGTACATAGTATCACCCGTAAGCAGTCCACCGTTTTCAGTGAAACCGAGATGAAAACTGTTCTAGTGCAAAATAATCCGAAATCCACTATGGGTGCATCGAATAAAACTAAAATTTGCGATAAATCACCTCCGTTATTTTTCGTTCTCTTATCTCACATAGTGGGGGGGGGGGGGGGGCATAGGGGTGCATTTAATTGAATGAAATGGGTAACACTGTGAAGGGGGGGGGGGGGCTTGAAGTTTACGTAGTTTTGCATTTTGATCGAAAAAGCAAGTTTAACGCGGTAAACCACATTCCATACATTTCCACAATTTTAAATAGAAATTGCGGGATTTAGATGAATGGAATGGTCAATTTGTATTCAGGGAGTAAAAATATATCGACATTGACTTATACGAAAAATATTTAAAATCCTATTTTTTGCGCATCTCGCCGGAATATAATTGTCTTCACTCAATCGCAGCTCACTTATTTTCATTTCTACTCGGAACTCCGTGTTGCGTCCATTCTCTTCGCAATCTCCTCTCTGCCTCCTTTTCGCCATTCTGCAAGTGCATTTTCCGGGATAATCAAGCGAGACATCGGGATAAATCGAGCGGCATTTTTTTGAGTCGATAAAAATCATTTTAACCAACCCCCCCTCTCCACCGTATGAGTTTATGCCACTCCAATAGGACTGCCGCTATGGCTGTTTGAAATTTCAAGACTTTGGCGATTTAAAAAAAAAAGCCAAACGGGACGAACTTTTTCCTTCGACCCTTCCATCACTTTAAGGGTCTATCCGACGGGAAATTCTTCGCCGATTACAAATATCACGCCGGATAAATGTGGGAAACGCGTTTCCATACCCATTCGACGACTTATAATGGTTTTTAAGGGTAAGGGCAGGGAGTGAATGGTGCATTCGTTTTAAGGGGAAAAAATACATCGATAAGGATTGACAAAAAATATTTGAGATCCATTTTTCTGTTACATCTTGGCTAAATATTTGTAGCTCTACTGGATTAGCCTTAATTTTTTTTAAATTTTGATTCATATCTTCACTCTGCGCTAATTCTTTTTGTAATCGATTCCTCTTTAATGTGCCATTCGATTAATTTATCGAGCTCAAATTATTTTTACTATTTTGGCAGAATTTCAAAGACGGGGCATTGATTTCCGAAAAATTCTCCACATTCTAAACATTAATTTGGAGATTGTAAAAATCGTTTGCATCAGCAGACACATTTTAAATACAGAGAAAAACAACTGCAATGAGGAACTTCAAATAACGGATGGTTCACCCCCTTAAGCTCGCAATCCGGCAACAATCCAAAAATACGTAAACTTTAATTTTATCCCCTCTTAAACGTATTACCAGTAGCATCTAATTTAATGCGTCCTTTTTAAATGTGGCTTCAAAGGAAGAAAAAGAAAGGGGTCGTTCACCCCATAATTTTTGTATCTCTTGGAATATACCCACAGTGGATTTTTGAGCGTTTTGCATCAGAGGAATTTGCGTTTTTTTAAACTGAAATCGATGGACTCCTTGCGAGTAAAATTGCAACATCAGTCGTTGACAGGTGTGACTCTAAGGGGTATTTTCACCCCGTGAAAACGTTTTTCGCTGATAAAATGACACAAATTTACGAAATTTTCCCGCATCACCGTGCTCATTTTTGCTAAGGGAAATAGTTGGACGACAATACACAAGCGATGTCTTATATACAAATACACAGAACCCTTATATAGTGGGCTCTATATATATGTGTACAGGGTCTACGGTCGATGGTATTTAGAGGCTGCTCTATGTGAACAACTCGGGCTTCCGAAACCCGCGAGTCGCTATACAACCTGCACCAGCAATGTAATTAATAGGGAACACAATGGCTGTCTTGCGAGGTTAGGCTATGGCACTCCAAGAGATTCGGAAGGACGAGAGAGAGACAGAGAGAGAGAGAGAGAGAAACAGAGGGAGAGAGAGAGAGAGAGAGGGAGAGGGAGGGAGAGAGAGAGGGACAGACAAGGTGCACAAGATTCGTCGCAACCGAAACGAGCGAGAAGCCTGACACTGCGCTAAGGCAGCCAAGTAATACAGTCTAAGGATTGGTAATGCGCCCTGACGGATGCCGGGTGCCCTTCGTGTCCGCCAGAGACGAAGCAGAGAAGACGCGCGGAACGTCTCGGAGAGATACCGAGACTCCTAAGTCTCCAACGGTTCATAACTGTATACCGAAATTGTAATACCTAGTGCAGTGGGGGGTGGGGCATGGTAATTGAGCTCACTGGGCGAGGGTAGAATGGACGCCCTTTGTGTCAGTGGCAAAATCCCAAATTTAATATCGCAGGACGTGGAAACTATATTATATTTTGCAATCATTCCTTGTCTACCGACTGTTTTTTTTTATTTCCTAAGTTCCAACGTGTGCCCTTGCGGATTTTTACGTATTACCCTTCCCGATTAAACCTTTTCCTATCAGTCCTTAATCGCACTTCGCTAATCAAATCTGACTTCCGTTGTCGACGGCCTAATATTCTTCTGATTTTCTGGTGCACAGACGTTTGACTCAATTATCTACACCTAAGGTCTCAGAAGTTTTGGCTTTCTGCTCACTAGGTGATGTGCCAGACGGTGCACGGCTAAGCGGTCACCTCCCTCAGTGTCGGCCATGCATGTACCGCCGAAGCCGAACCCCGACCGCCCATCCACCACTGCCAGCTTCTTTGTCCACCGAACATTATCTTTCGCCTTAGCAAGTGATTTCTTTTTATAAGCGGTTCCATCTGAGGAGCTGGCGAACAAATCCAGACTTCAATTTTTTTATTATTTCGCATTCTTCAAACGCACTTTTAGCTCCCAAAATATTTTGCATCAAATCCGGCTCTAAAGACCTTAAAATTAGTTAAAATCAGCCTTTTCAAGCAGAAGCGGACTTTTCCATGGGTGGCTGGATGAAAAATTACTAACAGATGATCACAGTAATGATGATGATGGTATTGAATGCGATAGCTGTGAGCCTGACATTGAAGAGTTTGTGTGGGATTATTGAATTGATAATAAAAAAACAGATTTATATTCAATTGAAAGAATCTGTTGTATTTCGTAGCCGAATATGTCCATAAGACTTTCATTCAAAAGCGGAGGTGTCCACCATTCTCATTCAAAACCGAAGACGTCCAAAATAAAACTAAACACATGCTAGTTAGTGTTTTTATTAAGGGGTTACCCCCACTTGGATTTTGAAAAAATCGTTTTTTTTTATTGCATTTTTTTGAAGTATAAGTATCTGAGAATATGTCCTGAAAATTTCAAGTCGATCCGAACAAAATTGACTGAGATATGAGCATTGAAAGAGAAGAATATTTTCTTCGTGTAAACTGAAATTGAAACTTTAAACGCGTTTTTCTCAAAATGGCATTTCTGAAGTCGGTGACCAAGATTGCTCGAACACTAATGAACCGATCTTCTTGGAATTTTGCAGGCTTATTTAATACATAAAAATGTAGTCTTTAGTCGTTCGATTTTTTTTTCGTTAAAATCGAACCATTAACTTTGACTGTCCGCCATTTTGTGAAAAATGAATATTTTTTAAAATCCTTCGATTAAAGACTAGTTTATACTTATATTTGACTAAATCCATCCGCATTTTTTTTTCAGATGATCCACTTCGCCGCAATGTTGGTCACCGCAAACCGTGTATATAAAAACATTATTTCATTGACGGCCATTTGCCACTAAACAATGTAAAATTTTTCAATAAAAAAATTACTGAAAGTTCTTCAAGATGTGTTCTTTAAGATGGTATATTGATCGATTAAAAAAGTTTTGTAGTTTTCTTTAAAAAAATTCATGAAAAAGGCCTTTTTTGCGCTACAAGTGAGGGTAACGTCTTAAACTAAAACCAGGTCCAGGCTTACATTTTGATAAAGCCTTCATGTATTTAAGCTTGAAAAATCGAACTCATCGCTATCTTGTTATTTTGGTTTCTTGCCTCTCCTGTAAAAAAGTAATTCATGGACAAGTCCGGTTCTGTTCGCCTGCTCTGCATCTGTAATCGAATATTGCAGGTTGCACCTTTCTAATAGAACGTAAATTAATTCTTTTCAAGAGCCCAAATTTTGTTCTTGACGATTTTTCGTAGACGAAGATTTTTGCTATGCTCAACCGTTTCTGTTATGATTTTGATTAGGGATCCACACTCTAAATTTACCGAAAACATCCTGTCTGTCATAAATATGAAATAATAAACAAATGAACGGAAAATTCCGTTGCATTCGAACGATTGAAGCTTTAAAATCGTGCAATTAATTGGTGTATGATGGTAAGGCTATGAATTCGGGAACTCTGATTCATCGGCCCTGTTTAGTCATTACGCGAGAACGGCAGCCCGAAATTACAGAGAAATCCCGATCGTGGTATTATAGCGATACAGATGCCACGTTTATTCAAATCTTACAAGTAAAAAAGCTACATCCTAAATGTCAATTTTTTGTATACAATCCCCGCGAGTCAAAATGGAATCCTGATTTAATATTTTGCAGTTGTAATGCAGAGAATGAAGTGATAGTATGTACATGTGACGTCCCATCACACCGCTATTTCTTCGATTTTGAAACACGGATCGTTTGGTTATTTCCATAGTGGCCATTTCTTCTGACTACCTACTGTGGGCGTATTACGGTAATCCTTTCAAATCAGAAAGAAAAACAGAAAAGGACTTATAATTTTCTTCATCTAAAAGTAAGAAGTGCCAACCGTTTTCGAGCCTAAACACAGAGAGGTACAGCGTTTTCCCTAATAAAACTTGAAATTAAACGGAAATTCTAAATGACATTGTGCATGAGGAAAGATAAGCGAGTATTCCTGTTCCTGATGTTATTGCAGGCATGAAGGAACCCAGAGTGTGTACCGGAAATATAAAAATAGTTATGACTCATATATACATATATATATATACACACATGCATATCCACGATATACACAGTACTCGAGGTATTCGCGTACAGTTGAGAAACTGCACTCCCGAACGTATTCAGGTTTGCCTTGTCAGATTTCTGCCATTGTCCATCATGCACGCTGTACATACGTACATCATGAAAACGGGGAACAGTTTTTTTTCATGCTAGGTCTTTATCGGGGAATGCGTGCGGGAGATTTTTTCTCTGTGCTTTTTTTTCGCCAGAGGTGAACGCTCTCCGCGCGCATTCTCGCGGGCTTTACTCGGTCGTTGCTACACGCGCACACCTACACGTTCAGTGGCAAACACGTATAAGCAACTTGGCATCTTCGCTCCCATTTTTATTTGTGTATTACACGAACTAGTTGTTGCATCTCCCGTGGCGTGCGTCCCCAGGGAAAAGTGTGCACGGCAAGAGGAGGGAGAGAGGGCGAGAGAGGGAGGGAGGGAGAGAGAGAGAGAGTGGAGAAAAAACCGGTGAGTATACGATGAGGACTCATCGGTGAGGGCCCGGTGACACGAGAGAGTGCACGAGGAGAAAAAGGGACAGCGAAAAAAAGAGAGAAAAAAATCCACCCGAGCATGCACGGCTGAGCACGGATAAATGATTCAGAGTTTTGGAAATATGGAAAGTGGAGTGTAGTCGTAGAAGTTACGGGGGGTTGTTGCGCACCCGAGTGCATATAAGGATTCACTCTTTCGTCCGCGTCTCTCTTTCGCTCTCTTGTTCAGCCCGTGTGACTATCGACGGACGAGTAAGGAGTCGGATGTCTGAAGGGGATAGGTGTACGATTTTCAAGAGTTTTCTCTGTGCCACGAGCCCTCGAATAAGTGCAGTATATTATTGGTTTTAACGTACAGCGATGGTCATGCTAATTAGAAGAAAAAAACGCAATGCCTGTGTTTGTATTTGTAGGCGGGGAACGTACGCTCCACTGATACGTACATTATATCGCGCACAGTCGTAGTAATAACTATAATCATTTTTTTTTATCGTCACATTGGAAGGAGCCCTGCATATACGGGGCTTGTAATATCGAGCGGGATGATTTTCGAGCGAGATTTTTTGGGTGCCGTCCAATTTACAAACGGCGTACTTGAAATAAAAATGGGCGGTCTAAAAAAAATGTTAAAAGCCTTTTCTCTGCATTCCTTTTTTGGCGACGTTCGTATATACCGTTACCAAAAATGTCCTCGCACAAAAATAATTCCACATCACGCGGGATATTTTGTATTGGATGTGTGTGTTTATGTAGTTGTGCGTGTGCATATATACGTATATATTATATCCTGAAGGGGTGTGCATAACTGAAACACATATTTCTGGGAGCCCAAGAGGATCCTCTCTCGTCGAAAGAGCGTCTCAGGACTCTTGAGACTATATGCTCGAAAAGCGGCACGACAAGGTAGATATAACGGCGGAGCAGCGATAGCTTTTGTGAACGTCAATTCTTTTCTCTGGCTCCCTCTCAATGTGTTTCCTGCTTTCGAGTGCTTGTACATGCGCGGCATAAATATATGAATAAAAAAATAACGTCCGAGGCAATGCGAGAGAACTTGAATAAATTTGTAGTCTATTTCAAACGAGCAATCATAAAATATTCGGATGTTTCGTGAATTCATTTGTAAATGGGACAAGTTGACTGCACCGGACGAGAAACCTTTTTTTTACTGATTATGTTGAATATATGTATAAAGCGAAATTTTCATTTTTCGGAGTACGGGGAGAACTATTTTTTTAAGTATTTAATTCCACGGCGCTCGAATGTTGAAAATGGCTAACATATTAATTACAAAGAAAAATGTTATCATCAGAGAGTATGCGCATGGGGTTATTATTTTTGAGCTGACCATTTTTTGCGGTCTCCAATCTTTGTTCGGGTCGGTTGAAAATTAAACCGCGGATGTTTTCTTTGTCATTCCGTTCGCAAACTAAGATACTTTTCCATCCTAAAATTCAATTGTCATGGATGGCTTGTATTTTCTCTGTTTTCTTTTATTATCATCCTAAAGCCCTTCTCCGTTAGAGAAAGTTGCATTTCCGGTGCATCTCTTACAAGTATACGAAAAAAGTTGGATTAATTATCTCTATCCGTATTTGTAGATTATACGGATAGAAATAATCTGAAAATGTTGGCCAAACATTTGGCCAAAAAGGTTGTCAATCGAAAAACAATAATTTCCGTTTTATTACAACGATGCACGCTTCACCATGACGTCCACAGATACTTTTTCAGAACTTTTCAGGCCGGTATTTATATATCAAACGCGTGGACGGCCAATTTGTATAAAAATATTTATAAAGCGTCGGACTTTGCGTCACGTACTGAAAAGCCTGGTTGATCTCGTCGAGCAAACTTATTCATAGGTAAGGCGACTCGTAGGCAGGGAAAACTTCGAGCGGCAGCAGCGTACAAGTTGTTTTAATGGTTTTTACCTGACCGAGAACTCAAGACGCCGTATCCCGAAAAATGGAAAGCATCGTTGCGGATCACTGCGCAGCACGCTCGCACAAGCTTCAAATTTATGTTATAATCTCGCGAGATTTATATGAGGCGTTTTAAAGCCTGCAAGAATTTCAGATTGAGGTTAGCGTTTTCGTCGATGTGACGAGATACTTCCTCGCCGAAGGGTGCACAGGCCAATAATATTTTCCACATCGCCGCTGTTGGCGTTTCCTCCTCTCCCTCCCGCCCTCTCTCTCTCTCTCTCTCCCTCTCGCTCTTCTCACCCTTGTACACGAGGGACTTGTTCGGACGGCTTACTAAAGTTGCTCGTAACCCTTTCGAGCTATCCCACGTGACGCAAGCCGGTGTGGTGTGGACTCTACTCGTGGGGGGTGCACGAGGTTGAGCACGTAAGCATGTATACGTGCATACAGGATAGTCCAGCCGAAATCAACGTGGCCATGATCATTCATATGCACTCTTTTTTTAAATGCCAAATAAAATATTAGCAACGCAAGAAATAGCGATAGAGGAATATTCGTTTTGTCGTACATTCGTTATTAAACTGTGTTGTGGGTGTTAACCCTTTCATTTTTAGAGTGCCTTCGCATGTGAGATTTTACGATTCCACTCCTTTGACGTTTACCTCGCCGATTGCCGTCCACATTCACTTCCCAATGCGCTGTATCGCATTTACACGAGGGCACAGGGAAACTGGAAAACCCGTGTCCATACAGACTACCTTGTTGTGCCCGAGTTCCAGTCCCATCACGATAGGTAACTGAGCAAAGCTCTGTCCCGGTGGGCGTGCAAGCCAGTGCGCGGCTAAGCGGTCACCCACTCAAATATTGGCACAGGTCAATGCAGCTTCATCAGGGAGATCGCTGCGGCCGCACACCGACAGCCCGTTCACTTCTGCCGGTTGGTTTTTCGTTAATAATTTACCGATGACCCGGAAAATCAATGAATCCGGCCACATTCGATTCAGCATATTACCAGCTAGCAAAGCATACCGTTTTCGAAGGGAACCGAAAATAAGGTCCACGAGACATTTTACACTCGTGTGCACTAAACTACAACGAAAAGAAAAAGGCCACTAAACATCCGAGATATTTATGGCCTTTGCTCATCGGGCGTGAAACGCCGCGTACTAAAGTGAGTGAGGCGGTGTATGCATGTGTGTGTGTGTGTGTGTGTGTGTGTGTGTGTAAGTGTGCGTGTGTGTGCACAACCCCTTAAATTTCTTCACCCCGGGACACGAAGGGAGAGGTTCGGCGCCACCGTGCGGGATATGTGTGTGTATATATATAGAAAAGCGATCGGAAATTAGAAACCGTATAGAGCGTCGTGAACGAGAAAACAGCTAGAAGGCTTTTCGCGAAAGCCAAACGCGTGGGCCGGGTCCGAGGCATTTCAAAATTCCCGGCGACCCGGCTGAGCCGCCCTATAAATCGCGGGGCTACACATTTACACACGTACGTGCAAACACACGTAGCCATTTCCATTCGCTCCCTCGAAACGTTCACCAACTTTACATAGCGCCGGTAGTAGCATCACTTCAGCAATATCGCATTTGTTTGTCTATATCACATGTACGAGTTGTTCTATGCAAAGTCCATCCGTCATTTTCATACCTTCTCGTGAATATCAAAGTCTTGAGACTTTCGCCTTGCGATATTAATCCGCAGTGAATAAATTTAAAATAGCGGAAACACACTGAGGAAAATGGTTTGCTTGGATTACAAATTGTCGTTTGAATCTCGACCTACTGGACTTTCTTTGTGATATTGAATGAAATTGTGTTTACTGCGATTAAATGTTCCAGTTGATTACAACTGTTTCGAAGAAAAACCATATATACTCTTCTCATGTAGTTGACTTTAGGGTAAGCCGAGTTTTTTTATTCGTTGCTGGGAAACAGGCTCATAATTCGAATGAATATTGTATTTCGTCGTAAATGGGTGCTGGTTGGGTCGAAAAATGTAGGTTTGTTGGTAACGTTATTTGTTCTACCAACGAGTATTTTAACTTTTGGTGCCTTTACGCAAAATCTCAGACCTTGTCACCGTAAAATGGCAGATCCCAAGTTGTTATTTTAAATTTATATAATTATTTGGATGTTTTTTTTAAATAAAATGAAGGCGAGGTTTTTCGTAATAAGATCACTATGCAACACGATGTTCCCGTTCAGAATGACACGCATAACGCGTTATAGGTTTTTGGGTACTAAATATTATTCATTTGAATTGAGGAAATTAATGATTAGGTGAACTCTCCTGAAACATCTGATTTAGATGATTTATTTCCGCCAAGTTAATGCCGAATGGAAAGTTTACTTGAAGTTACAAGTATACTTAAAATACAATTATCCAATGGTAGTGTGGCACAAGTAAATAAGGCTAATTAATATTTTGGTAAAAGAAAAATATTGACAGTTGATGAACACTATTTATGAAAAGAATATAAAAATTGTGGACTAAGTCGCAAGGTTTTCGGACTTCGTGACTTTGTCTGGAATACCTCATGTGTGCGGGTAACTGTAGGTCCCGGGCTGTTTTATCCCCCTCGCACTCGGAGAAAGAAGTTATATTATTTCGTTTGAGTATCGTGAATGTCTTTTCTATCTCTCTCTGCCTCTCTTCTCTCTCTCTCTCTCTCTCTCTCTCGCCCTCTGTTTCTCATTCCCACAACATTGCACACGTTTTGTGACTGTCAACGAAATGTTATTAATCGCAGGACGAGAATATGGAGTGCCGAGTTTTGCTTTGTCCCCTTGCCAGAGAAACTCACGCTGGCCGAGGGGTGAGATGTACGAGGGCAATTTTCTCTTGGCCCTGTACTCGCGACACCTGTATATATGCCTAGGTAACGAGTGTGTCCAGCATTCGGGGGACTCGATGAACCTCCGATTTTTCACCTTCGACAGACGCATGTACGAACGATATTGCATAACTCTCGGGACCCTTGATATTTGGACCCAAAAAAAGTCGACCGAAAAAAGGGTTATTCTCGGGACGTAGCGATACCTTTACCGAAGTCATCGTGTTAGATATACGTTAGTTGTGGTTTTTCAATCCAAGCTTGAATATGTTTTATCGCTACCACACATGCGCTTGTTTCGTAAGTGTACTCTTGATGAAAACTATGGACATATTTTTCGAATTTTCGATCGTGCCGAAAAATTACAGACCTCTGCGGAAAACACGGCAAAAAATGTTCACGCTATTATTTGAAAGATAAAAAACGTTTACGACTTTTTTCTTCTTCTGTTACTTTTTTACTCACCAGGTAACCTTGAACTCGGGTGTTTTTTTAGCTTCCCTTCTATTATAAGCTCACGTGTCGTTGTTGGAAAATGGCAATAGGATTTTTTTTTTCGTGGAACTTGAAAGGACCAGCATGTACCGCCAATTTGTCTCCAAAATATCCTTTTTTAGTTTTCTCCCTAAGTTTATTTAGCTTTTTGTGAAGCTGTGCAGTTTTAGGAATCGACTGTACCTCGAGTACTATGGGGTTTCAAATAAACCATTACGAGGGAAAAAACGACCGATTAAGGGGTTACCCCCACTTGCCATTTTGAAAAAATGGTTTTTTTTATTGCATTTTTTTGAAGTATAAGTATCTGAGAATATGTCCTGAAAATTTCAAGTCGATCCGACCAAAATAGACTGAGATATGAGCGTTGAAAGAGAAGAATCCGTTCTTCGTGCAAACTGAAAATGAAACTTTAAACGCGTTTTTCTCAAAATGGCATTTCTGAAGTCGGTGACCAAGATTACTCGAACACTAATGAACCGATCTTCTTGAAATTTTGCAGGCTTATTTAATACATAAAAATTTAGTCTTTGATCGTTCGATTTTTTTTTCGAAAAAAATGGCCGTTTTATAGCAAAAAAACGGCCGTTTTTTTCGTTAAAATCGAACCATTAACTTTGACTGTCCGCCATTTTGTGAAAAATGAATATTTTTTAAAATGCTTCGATTAAAGACTAGTTTATACTTATATTTGACTAAATCCATCCGCAGTTTTTTTTCAGATGATCCACTTCGCCGCAATGTTGGTCACCGCAAACCGTGTATATAAAAACATTATTTCATTGACGGCCATTTGCCACTAAACAATGTAAAATTTTTCAATAAAAAAATCACTGAAAGTTCTTCAAGATGTGTTCTTTAAGATGGCATATTGATCGATTAAAAAAGTTTTGTAGTTTTCTTTAAAAAAATTCATGAAAAAGGCCTTTTTTTGCGCTACAAGTGGGGGTAACGCCTTAAAGAAACGGATGAGTAGAGAAAAATATTGTAGGAATTATGTTCCTATGAGTGTTTGTAGTTGGAAAACTACGAAAAGGGTTTCCTAATTTTTCGACGATTGTATGCAAGCTTGACCCGAGAAAAAGCAAATTACCAAAATATTTGCACAATTTCCGATTCGAAAATATTAAATGTAGGATGATTCCAAACCTAGGAATACTCGTCTATGAAGATAGACGAGCATTTTTAGAGGCCTCTGCATAGTTCCACCGATTGACGAAAAATCGAGGTGCGGTGTAACGTCATTCGTCTATGAAATTTGTCGTAATTGCCCATGTTTTGTTATGCAATCGCACGCTTTAACACGTCAATGTTGGCCGACGCCATTTGCTCACCCACGTGCCGGCGATGGTTCTCGCTCGGTTTTTGATCGTCAAACGATTTCCGTGAGTCTTCGAGGTGTTGCCTGTGAAATTAGTGGCGCAATACTGAAACGCCCCGTAAATCGCTTCCGGCCTTGGTAAATCGCGTGCTTAGTGCATTCGCCCCTAATGTTCTGCAGACGTCAATGGCTCAGACTATACCAATTCCGTCGGAGTTCTTCAGTGGCTTTCGCAATGTAGTCAAAAATGCTCTTCTTGGCTATTTCAGTTTGGGTTATTCGATATTTTCAAACTCACCGGATAATCGAGGGAGTCCTGTACTTTGTACAGATTTGAAAAAAAAATAATCATTTTTAGTGAAAAAACCCTTCTTTCTTATCTGTCAATTAATTTTTAACAATTTTCAACGGTTGCTTTTTTACTGTGTGGCCGAAATTTTCATTGGTAGTATTTTTTGCGTCTTGATATCTTTCGTTTAAAAAAGTTGGATGCGTGTAGATGTGGATACACCCACAAACAGTTAAAAAAAAAAAATGAACGTGACCGAGCACGAAGAGTTGTCGTCGACATCCACCGTGCTATTTAAAGCTCACCATGCTGGGTGATTCTATCTACGTTATTTACAGGGATGTTTTTACCCTTGTGCGTCCGAGCACCCCTTTTCATTCTCCTGTTCCTATCACCGCGAGATATTTATTCCTATCGCGTGGCCAGTTCACCTATTCCGAGAAATATTTTGAATCTCGTGTGTGCGAAACACGAGAATGGGGTAATTGGCCCTCCGGCTGTGTGCTCTCCGCAAATAACTTAGTTTAGAAAGATGCAAGGTACTTGTTTGTGAAGAATATACCCGTTTTTTTTCGGTCCAAGCAAACATAGAAAGCTCCTTTTTGCGCAACTAAAAAGCCTCTCCTTTATTCGGCCAGCAGAGGAGAAAGGAGCTGGCGCTTTTTATCTATGGAGTAAGTGCAATGGGAAAAATAAAACAGTTAAGAAGTAACGCACGCCGTTGGTTTGATACTTTCTTTTTCCACCTTTTCAGCAACACGATGTTGTTGATATGTTTCTAATCTATTTTTCAAAATTTGCCAATTAATAAATTATGATTATGGTAGCAAAGTTAGCTCTGTTATAAAATAAATATGAGCGTATAAAAAAAACATGATACTAATCAGTTTAATAAAAAATATTGCCGGCGTATGAGTGTTGGTTTGGAATATCATGGTCGGTTAGCTATTTGACCACGGTCCGCGATACTTGCTCTTGCGATTACTGTGTGAACAGCGTATATGCATATGCACGTAATTTGAAGTAAAGTGAGTTTTGTCTGGCAGAACCGCCGAAAAATGACCGCTAAATTGATTGGACGATCGCTGTTGCGTGTTCGCAGAGAGCTTGCTAGACTCACGCAAGCCTTTCTACAGCCTATCTTGCTTTCTCTCTTTCTCTCATTCTATACATATTATACATATATCGTATATGTACGTATGCAAATACACACCCACGCGCGCATACAAGCGCGTGTGTATACTTGTGCGGTATCGAGAATGCATAAATATTTGTTGTTTGATCAACGTCGTGTGCACCGAGTAGAAATACCGTTGCGCGTATATAAAACAGGCACGCAGTATTCTCCTTCCGCGAGTCTATATTCGAAACGTGTGCCATTGTTCAAACAATTTCCAAATAACTACACGAGTGCGGCGGGGAAAAAACTAAACGAGTTCAGTTTGAATGGCGATCATGATGAATAATACGAGTCGACTGAAGTCCACCCGTGCCGAAATTTTCGTAGGGGTTCAATTGGATTCCCATACTTGGCCCCACCTCCCGATAGGGAACTAATGGGTCATCGAATTGGATGACCCCTATATTTAGACGTCACCCTCGTACATTGCATTCTAATCGGGATACCCCGTTGGAATCCAATGTACGGGTTGATATTTGAATCCTAAAAGATTCCCTCATCATCGAACGGAATCCGATATACGAATCCTGATTGATCGCATTCTGTACGTTGAATCTTCTAAACAAAATATATAAATAGACAAGATCAGTAGACCTTGCTAAAGTCCAAATTGCTTAAAAAGTATATCTTAACAGTTGATTCGAATTAAGTCACTGAAAATCCACTGTAATTATTGTTTCTTATTTATTTTACTGCACTTTGACATATGCACCACACGCCTACATGCTCACGAAGCATGCAGATTATTGTTCAACACGCCGAGTTTTTTCTCGTTACTTTTTACAACTTGGTAAGAATTCTCACGTGACTTTCATTGGGGATCAGTGCAGAATCCTATGTGCGGTGTCCCTACTAAATCTATATAGCGATGTGAATGCATCTTGGGACTCCCCAAAAAATTTGCGCACGAGATTAGGGAAGCATTTTTATAGGATTTTTTGGGAGACCCAACGAATTCCGGTTGAGAATTTCAAACAAAAAATTCTAAAACGACGTCAATCGGAAAATAGCGCGGAATCCACTTGGATTTCAATACGTGGGGCGCTCTACCAAATCCCTATAGGGATGTGGTAGGATTTGGGGACTTCTCAACAAATGCAATCCAGCGGCGATTGCAACCCCCTTTTTTTTACTTGCTGCACTTTCGTACTTGCTGCATCGCAGACGGCTCTCTCTGTGTTCTGCGTAAATCTTTCGAGACGGTATCTGTTCGCCTTTTCCACTGCGGAAGAAATTATGTGAAATATCATTCGTTTCAATAACGCGACTTTTTCTAACAACCTTTCTCGCCCGTACTCAGTCTATCGTTGGCATTGCTATCCAGCAGGCTATTCCCTTATATCGTGATTCACTGGGTAATTCCATTGAAAGGGTGGCTGAGAGATAAATGTAGAAAGTATCAGATAACGTGGATGAGATGGGCGGGGGGATTGCGATTTACGAGTCCGGTCGCGACAACGAGCCAATTCAATTTCAGCAAAGAAACTGTGCGTATGAAACTGCGTGTCTTCGATATACGAGAACGTCTTCGTCTTGAAAGCTGCCGGTCGGGCAGTGCTGGTCAGTGAGAGTTGTTTCTAACGGCGCAAATTTACGAGACTGTCTAAGCTGTTTCAGACTTTTGGCCTTCGCATCGAATATCTTCAGTGGCTATTTATGTTATATTTTTTACAATAGAATAAAAAGGACGTATATTTTCCAGAAAAAAACTGTTCACGGTCGTTGGATCGCACTCGGAGTCGTCTTTTTAAAAACTTTGCCAGTTCTGGCGATAAGTTCGATAAAAAGGTTGGGCTGCGAGAAAATATCGAATTTTTTTCTATGGAAAACAGCTGCCTGATGACAGGCCTGATAATCTGAATGAACAAAAATGTAGCGTCCATTAATTATTTTTCTAGCTGAAATCGAGCGAGAACGATGCTGGCTAGGAACGTCACTTAAGTTTCCGCGTTAGATTTTGTTGAAACTCAAATGTGGTGAAGAATTGAAAACTATTAGACACGCATTTTTTATTAGCGGAACCACCCTTCAAAGGAAGGCGTGTTGAGGGGTGGTTTTGTAGTTTCAACGACAAGCAGTCCACCGATCTGCATGAAACCAAATTCAAAATTCTTCTAATATAAAGCGTTGGAAAATCCTCTACAGATGTGTTGGAAAAAATTAATTGACGGATGACAAGGCTTTCTTTGAGGGGTGGTTTCTCCCTTAAAACCGCTTTTTCGTCGATAAAAAAATACGTGTCCAATAATTTTTAATGCTTTATCACATAAATTAGTTTCAACAACATGGAAGGCGGACACTTGAGTGATTTTTCTTGTGAGATGATTACTATCGAAAAAACAATTACTTACGGAGGAAAATAATTTTGCGATGTATATTTTATTTTATAATAAATATATTATAACGTACCCGAATTCCCTTTCACAAAAGTGGAGTGAATGACGGAAGGGGTCCATATGCGAAAACACCGTGTTTTTTTTTGCACTAACGTACTTCAAAATTAGCGTCATTGAAATAATCCGTGTGGACACCACATTTTTCTTATGAGGTTAAAATAATTAATCTTTTGCCAGTATGATTTATGCACCGTGCGATTGTGATAGTCCTGACTAAAATTAAATCCCCACATCTCCTCAATGTTGTCGAACGAAAGGATAAAACCTTTTGAATGACAAGATAACGATTCTCCTTGTTTCGGGACTGGAAGAAAACGGTCTTTCATAGAGGCGGCCGAAATTCGCCGGTATAATGCGCCAGGAAGGCCCCTGACAAATAATTTTCCACGTTGGGTAAGTAACCTTCGTGACTCCGGTGCACACAACATCTTGCAACCGGTGATCCCGGGACCCTTTATCCGTTTCTCGCTTCGCTCTCCTCTCTTAACTTCCCCATTCCCTGCGAGGCTAATTCTCGGTACTAATCCGGGCAAATCCCAGTACACCCTCGCACATTAAAGTCAGCCGTACATGACGCTGGGGTGTGTGTGTGTGTGTGCTCGCATGCTGGGGAGGGGTTAGGGTTCTGCAAATTCTGGTCAACTGTGGGATGCCCATAAGGAGGCGGAGCGGTGCAGGGAGAGGGACGGTAAAACTCGAGAGAAATTGAGAGAGGGTGAAAGGGGATTTTCCCCTTCACTTCCCACCGAAAGATACGCCACCTAAAAACGTTGGTATGTACGCGAGAAAACATAGACACATTCCAAATGTAAGAGAGCACGGCGTTGCTCATATCCATGCATGGGCGCCTGCGAACCAGCCAAACTTCGTTGGATCAGGCTGCATTGCGTTACTCAGCGTTACAACTTTGTCGTCTTAATTTCCGTTCTCAGATTTCCAGCGTGTTTCCTCTCGCTCCTCGTAACTTCTTGGTTATTGCAAAAAAGGGAAATATTCTTTTCTCCTGTTTAAAGTAAGCGCTCTTCAATGATGCAATGATTACTCATGAATTCGAGATGTAAATGAGTATTCATTGATTTTCCATCTTGTTTCATTGTGAGGATGGAGAACTTTTCAAAATGAATGCTTCCAACGAAATATAATTCAATGCATATTTCTTTGGGTAAAACATCTGTATTAATATAAAGAAAGGTGTGTGTGCATATATATGAGGCATTCCACGCCATTTCGCTCGGCCCTGACCCTGACCAATTTGAATTTTTTTGATTTTTTTTATAAAACAGTATTCTATGCAAGGAGTATTTTCACAAATTTTTACATTTTTATCGCATGTATTTCAGAAGTTACAATTTTTCGAAAAATCTGGATTCCAGAAAGTTCGGAAACGTTCTAACGCCGATATCTCTTAAATGAATCGATATATCGAAAAATGCCTATAGATCGATTTTTCTTCATATTAGTTCACACTTTCATAAAAAAAAGGAACATTTTAATCATCGTTGTCATCATTTTTTCAGCGTGTAAAATGAAAACTATTTTTTTAAAAGATGATAGCCATTTTTTTTTCAAAAAATTCTCTAAAATAATATGATGAATTATATGAATTTTAACGCTAGTCCCATTGTGGGCCCATTTTTCCTTGTATTTTTTTAAAAATAAATTCATTTTTTTTCACGCAAATTCCGAGTGTGTCGTGTGAATTACTAATAATTTTTATTACTAATAATACTCGGAAGTAATAATAATTGTACTTATTTACAATTAGTAATTGTAGTGATAATTTTACAATTAGTAGCCCGATCTAATATGTTGAAGAATTATTTTTCCGTTACTTTCCAAGAAGAAATAATAAACATTATGCATTATAGGAGAATATATGAATGAAACACTAAGTACATATTTTTTTATCTTGAGAGAGTTAGATATTTATTTTCTTACTCGTTTAAAACGTTTACAGAATCAAAACTGATCAGATTTTTCAAAATACACAATAGAAAGTGATCAGATTATGATCAGATTTTGAAAAATCCGATCGGTTTCGATTGTGTATTTTGAAAAATCTGATCAGTTTCGATTCTGTAAACTTTTTAAACGAGTAAGAAAATAAGTCTTGACAACGATGATTAAAATGTTTTTCCTTTTTTTTATGAAAGTGTGAACTAATATGGAAAAAATCGATCTATAGACATTTTTCGATATATTGATTAATTTAAGAGATATCGGCGTTAGACCGTTTCCGAACTTTCTGGAATCCAGATTTTTTGAAAAATTGTAACTTCTGAAATACCTGCGATAAAAATTTCAAAATTTGTGAAAATACTCCTTGCATAGAAGACTATTATTTAAAAAAATCAAAAAAAAAAAAATTAAAAATGGTCAGGGTCACAGCCGAGCGAAATGGCGTGGAATTCCTCATATATACCTTTAAGGTAAAAAAAAAGTCAAGAGCATGCTATGGATCCTCCTTTACTGCTAGTCGGTGATGGGGCAACACATACGCTCAATAATGCATGCACCACAAGCGCCCTGAAACTTGGGGACAGTCGAAGAAGACGCCGTAACACTGGTCTAGAGTGACTTGTGCGAAACTCACGTGAACGCATGTGGCCAAGGGCATGAGACGCGTTAGGATGAAGGAGGGCAATTTTGAGCTTGCGTGGGAATGATTGCAATTTCTAAATTTGTTCCGATATATATTTTTTTATATGTAGATTTATTTATTTTCCGAGTTCCAACGAATACCCTTAGAGGTTTTTACGTATAAACCTCCTTAATTGAACCCTTTACTATCACTCCCTACGCACACTTTCCTAATCTATCCTAACTTCCGTGGCATCCACAGCCGTCTTAACCCCCACTGTACCGCGTTTGCCGAGGGTACCGATAATTGACCAGGCCCTACAAGAACTAGCCTCAAATAAATCATTTCCATTTACGAACGAAATCTCATGTAACCGTAAACAAATAGTATAGCGTACCTCTATTCTGTCGCTGTGAGACGGCGAAGGTAAAAGAGCAAAAGGGCACTCCCAGCTGTGCTCTTGTGAATCATAGCCGGCGGCGTTTCGGAGCATGCAGCCGAGATACGCGGTTCCGACGGCCTTTTTCCCCCCAACTACAAGGTAGGATCCTCCTGGTCCTCTACCGTCGTTTCAAAGTTTTTTAAAACAGCTCTGGCTCAATGTACGAGCCTTATTTAGCTCCGACTCGGAGTACATCTTCATGTACATGCATACAACGTGCATACCAAATCGGTGAGCAACAAATAGGCGCTATTCACTGAAACTGAGCGGCAAAGCAACGTGGATTAAGTCCTTCTCCTTGCTGGATGTTCTCATCGCAAGTTTAGCGAGGTGCGTGTGTGTTTGAAAAAAAAACGAAGACGTGGGGATGGCAAGTCCCTCGCGATGCCCCGGTATATAAAGTACCGTACATAAATCATGCGTGACTTCAGTTTCTTATTCCTGAGCACATATACCACGCCCGCCAAGCTATACGGTATCAGTGGGGTGGCTTTGAGATATGAAAACAATATAGGACTTATACGCACACAAGGGTGCGGAGGTTCGCCGAGCCGGGTGGTAAGGGCTTTTAAGGCTAAGGGAAAGAATATCAGCTGGCGATGATGAGAATATGAAGCTGATACGTCTGTCGACCTCCACGGAGAAGGCACCCCTGAAAAAATCCTATGGAGGTCGGATTCGAAAACTTCGAGGCTGAGAAGAATATTTTTTATCCTGGCAAGTGATATAAATGCACTTAATTCTCGAGTTTCATAATGTTGGTCGTTTTTTTTATTGGCTTCAATGATGTATACATCACAAAACTTATATACAAAAAGTATTATAGCCGAAGAAGTTGATGGAACATGTTACAGCTCTTTTTCCGAAGCGCCTCCGAGCGCTCCGAAACTCACGAAACAGCTTACGTTACACGGTGAAGATAGCAATTTGGAGCCGTTTAGCCCGGGCGTTGTAAAAAAAATATGTACATATTCAGATATAGGTGGATACATGCGGAATTCAGATGACAGCTCCCAAACCAGTTCTGAAATGTCAAACGCGTCTTTCTCAAAGCACATTTTTGAAATCGGGAAAGCTCATAACTTCTTAGGCACGTTCTCTAAAGGACCACACACGATTTTTACAATTCGTCAACAATTTTCTTTTTTATGAACAAATTAAACCCGATTTCCTAATGATTTTTTCTTATATATGTTGCTATTTTGCGGAAAAGCCATATTCTTTTATAATCGTGTACACTTTTCTACAAAAACTAATGTAAATGGCATTTTTGTTTCCAGGTGCTGATCCACAAAAGTTCGGCGTCCTCCCGCAGAACGACCAAAACGCTCTTAGTGTCGCTACGACCAAGCAGCTATTTTCTATGTTTTTTCAAACGTTTTGTTTGCATACGTCAACACGTGGAGAATAAACCCTTTAAACCTCATTGTAATTGCTGTCCCAGTATTCTCAAATAAAATTCGCAAAAATTCTCATTTTTCGGTGAGCCACATGGATGTAACGCGTCAAATAAACGACTAAACTAGACGCCCAACAATTATGACGAATCTCGTGATTCACTTGGAATTATCTTTTTGGTTACGTTTCAACGAGAAAGATAATCAAAGAATTAATGATAATCACTGTGGATTCATACCATCAGATACGTTCACAGTATACCGTAGCGATCGAACGAATGGGCAAAAACGGTGCAGTGAAACTACATCAACAGGATTTTTTTTAAATTTGATAGATTACTTCGATTATGTCTTCCCCTTCAAAAAAGTATGCTTTCCCGGTAGGTGAAATGGGCGAGAGCTTTAATTCCAGAGTAGTGTGTTGCGATTCAACCCAGTTACATGACGACCACGTGGGCTCATTCTCGCTCCTAACCTACATTAACCTCTTACGCGCCTTACTTATTTCACCTTCTCATAGAATTGTTGGGATTGCGAGGGTAAGAAAGGAACGATCGATACAAGCGTTCGTAGCGGGCTTGTCATCGGTATGTACCCATTGAAAATAAATCCTCAACGAGTTCTCGTCGTGTGCGCCTTCTTCACTCTTTACTGACTATCCTTCGCGGTTTCTCTCTCTCTCTCTCTCTCTCTCTCTCTCTCTCTCTCTCTCTCTCTCTCCCTCTCTCTCTCCCTCTCTCTCTTTTACCTACAAGAGCTCGTCTGCATCTCCGGTGCTCCAACCTCCTCGACCGAGGACCGATTAATACTTGAGGAACTCGATATATCGCGTTGCTGCTCGTCCCAGAGAGGAAAACGTGCTTGCTGTACACCACGTATACGGCAAGCACGTTCTCTACCGTGGCCTTCTAAGTGCACCCCATGCGCACAACGATACGAGAGCTTTCTGCTTACCGCATTATACGTGAGAGGCAATGGTGAAGTCGGCAATACCGGAGTAGAAGAATTCTTCAAGCACCCACGGAATTTAGTCCTGGTTTGGTTCTCTTCGTACTAATGCGCTGCGTTAGGCTAAGCCATTCAAACTCGAGCAACTGTATTTTTTCCCATAATTCTGCACAATTTTTATCAATCACCCGGAAAAATGCAGGCCGTTCTTGTTTTTCGAACAGATCTGCTTCGCCCGCACCGTTTCGGATTTGTAAAAAGAATTCGTTATAACGCATCAACATTTTGGCTGTTGTGCGCTGAAAAGGAACTGTGCAATTCTAAAACTACCGCAACGCTCTCTGGCTGCTTAATTCATCTGAATTTACGAACTATGTTATATCCCAACGAGAGAGTTGTCATATCGTAACGATTTTTGTTCCATTCCATTCACTGCCACAAACGACATATAACTGGAAAATGTGATATAAAACGTTGATCATGAAAGCAAAGTGAACAATTTAATATGTATCCATTTACTTTCTCATATTTATTTATATAAATATGGGATGTATGATGAATACATTACTACGTCACGTCGTCGGTGGGGGAGGCCTTCATATATCTATACTTGCATTTATTCGCGTACGCATGAAGCCGATCGGCCATACTGCGGTAAGGGTATACATATCTGTATGCACGTGCATGTGCAACGAGGGTTTTCGTACCCGACGGGTGGTGTAGAATGACGCGCGATCGAGTATCGCACACATGAGCTCCGATGACTCAGCTCTTCAACCCCACAGGGACGCGTATATATACGTTTATAAATATATATATGAATGAGCACGGAATAGGTGAACGAGGGGCAGGGGGTTAGTTGAAAAAGATGGTGGGGCCATTATGCCCTTTTCTCCACTGGCCCCGAACCAAACTCCGTTCACCCTCGTATCGATCCCAATAGGATGCAGCAGCAGCATCGACACTAATACCATTCTATGTGTATGCGCTTTTTCGTTCTCGACTTTTCTCGCATATGCATATGTATAGAACATTGGACAATGTATCATATTTTGAATGGTAAATTGCATGTAACAATTTAATTGAAGAAAATATTTAATGTATTTGAAAAATAAACTTTATAAACATTTTATTCCTGTGTTTCGAAATTACGTATTTATTTTTGTCGAACTGAAAAAACATTCCGCGTTATTCGTCCAATTTACTGTAATTAATCAGTATAACGTAGGATGTGCTGTTCGTATGAGAAAAATGCATGGAAGGTTATTTCAGATAACCGATTCGAAAATTGTTTTCCGCCACGTACGTATTTTTATACCCGTGCTATATGCGTCCGAGGTATATAATTCGTCAATTTTTTTACGCCTGACATACCTACATCCAAAACATCAAGCTCCCAAACGTTACGAAAGATAGTCGATATACGATGGATTTTTTGTCTGTTTTCGGAGGAACGGAGGGGGGGGGGGGGTTATTTCGCATCTCGGGCGATTTCGCGCGATGTAGAATAAAATGCCCGAGGATCGCGACGCAGATTAATGATGAGGTTCGAAGGGTATGGACCAGCGTACCGCTGCGAAATCCACCGAGAAGTTCCCCCGCGCATATACGCTGCTGACATGCAAAAGGGCACGATTCGAGCGGTTTACCTACTGAGCTCACGCCACATGAAGACTTTTCTTCACTTAGCTTCAATATCGGTACACGTGAATTTATGTATACGAAGAGAAGAGCAAAGTGTGATAGGGGTTGTATACTTTGGCATCTGACGTAGGTATGTGGTGGTGAATCAATGATGGAAAATCCAATAAGGATTTTGCAGCCTTCGAAGACGCTCTTGTACGTATATAAGGCTGTCTACGTAAAATTGATCTGTCTGTTGTTACCGTGTCCATTTTGATCGACAATTTGCCAATCAATTTGATCGTTGTTGAAAAATGGAAAAAATTAAAGCAAATATTAAATGCTCAAAATCTCTTCTCTTCTCGAGTAGTTTTCCCTAAAACGATCGATCGTGAAAAAAAACAAACTGCGGCTCAATGTTGTGCAAAAAAATAGTGCATCGTATCGTGGGGAATAAAGATCACGGTTCAATATACAACGCGGAATGGCCCTTCCATGTACGTGTCCCACGTGAGGGTTGACAGGGGTGCTGCTGCTTCCTCTTGATCCCCATATCCAAGCTCTTTTTCTCCACCCCCCCGCCTCTCACCCTCTTAGGTGGGGTGTGACGTAAGCACCAACAGACTCACACATGGGGCTTAGAAGTGGTAGGGGGTTGAGCTGAGATCGTGTAATTTCCCGGTGGACGATCGTGCGTGGGGAGCTTGGGGAAGAGCAAAGTGCGTGTGTTTGTGCGATATGTCGATCGACAAACCGGAGGGTCGTTCAACCAGTATGTTGTCTCGTGCCTCGTGCGTCGTGTCGCCACATCGTCTCGTGATCGTGGACTTGGCGTATTTGTGATCGTTTAGACTTAAGGTTTTTATTCCTACTGTATTAGAGTGTATATATATATATATATATATATATATATATATATATATATATATATATATATATATTCAGCCTAGAGTGAGGATCTCTACTCGCGATATGTGTTGAACGTTTTTGTATATCTGGTAAAGTGATCGGGATATTCAAACAGCAAGGTTCATAAACTTGGCATCAACTGCAAGGTGAAGAACCGAGGAAAAGGTGGAGAAAAAAGGAAAAATCACCGAGACGTACAACGCGAAATTTCCCGCCAAGTTTATTTTCAATAAAAATATTCTCCCGCGAACTGCAGTCGAAGTGCAATTTTCTCAGGAATTTTTTTATTTCAAAGGATTTATAGATGTTCGATAATAGTTCGAGTGCAATAGGTCAAGGGAATTTCCGATACGGATGCCGAAGGTGTTGAGTTTCAGTGCTGGAATTATCGTCTTCTTTTCCATGACAAGCAACGATCGATCGTTGCATTTTGTGAAGTGACTGTGCTTTTTTCTGTTCACCTGCGATATTATCGCGGTGATAACGGCTTCATCCTTGATCGTAATACGCGTTGATATTTCAATGCGCATTCGCGCGCAACTGGTGTGTGTTGCGTTCACGAGATTGCGATCATAATAATTTCCTCCTGAAAGCACGTGTGTCTATGTATATATATGTGTGTGTGTGTGTGCACGTGTAGGTCGTTGCTATCCCCGGCGGACTGAGCCCACGACGTGTATATATAAATATTTTCGCTTAGTAGAAGATAACGCTAATAAGCGTTAATCGAAGTCCAAAATCCGAGACTACAGCCCTTCCGCAACGTTTCTCTGTTTAATCCGTCCCTGCTCGACTACCCTCATTGAGTCGCAGAAGAAAAAACATTTTCCACACACGTGCAATGCTCTTGTTGTCGCTGATAATTGTTTATTTTCCCAATAATTGACGAAATAAGAAACGGCACAGTGCGCATAGTACACTAAAGATTTGGTCGCTCTTCGAGTAATTTAAACGCGAATACATTGTTCGGTCATTAACGAGGGGAAAGAAGAATAGTGAAACACGAGGCTACATAGTGGTGGTGTTAAAAAAAAACGTGACTTCGTTCGGGCCAGCGTGAGCCCCTTAATTATTCGGTTTTACGACAGTTTTAAGGTGACTTATACGCCCCGAGTAGTATAAATCTTGAACCTCCTCCCTTCCTTCCCCGGGGTTTGTAATACAGCCAATCCATTCGCGATCTTTTATCCACACTTTCTCACTCGCGCCCATAAAAATATATTACTCGACGCTGTATCAAAGCGACGTAGATTCTTTCTCCCCCTAATAAAGCCTTCGCGAATACTTCGTCACATCGGCCAAATAATTCCGACAACGATAACAGTCAAGATCGTGCCACAAATATTTGTGTAGCTTATTCACTTTTTTTTTGTATTCGTGAAGCATATTTTTTTTCTGCATAAATCTTTGCTTTTGTGATACGTGTTTGTGTATTGAAAAATAGTGATCATGTTGATACCGGTGTCAACGTCGCCGACTTCGAGAAAAGGTGATGACGGTGTTGTTAAATTGTTCGTTGGTCAGATACCGAGACATCTCGAGGAGGAAACACTGCGTCCAATGTTCGAGGAATTTGGAAAAATCTACGAGTTCACCATTCTCAAGGATAAATACACCGGCATGCACAAAGGTAAAGTGGACTCTTATTACCCTAGTCGTATGTTTGATAGACAAAAGTCAACGAAATGACATTTGATTGTCGCACTTTTCGGACGTTAATTTTTTATTTATCCGTATGCCAATTGCGAACTTAAAAAATGGTGTACACGCTTTATAGGTAGAATACTTAATTGAGCTGACATTGGAGAAACGATAAGTCCTTAACAGAAAAGAATTGTTCGTTCGATTATGAATAAAACTATGCAGGTTCGAAAGAATTATTTTGAATTGAAGTATTTTTGTGAGTTTCTGGAGAATATGTTTTTTTCCGAATGACAAAAAGAAAGTTGATTCGTCTCGACGCCTGTCTGAAGGACCAATGTGCACGCTGTACGGTCTGCTTGTCAAAAACTTCTAGATGCGAAGTTTAAATGATATTCGTGTTGTGGGGGCGTCTCGACGACGCCAGAAACGACGCCGACGTTGCGTCCCGTCCTGTGTACACCACCGCGACGACATTAATTAATGTATCACTGGATTAATCCGCGTCACGTGCGACGAGAGATCGCGTGCGTTGCATGAGCTCGTGCAGTGAACAAAAAGGAGAAGGGGGTGGTGAGAAACGCAGAAAAAGGCCAAAAATAACAGAGGATCGAAGTTTCTCTGTATGGAAAAGGGTACAAGAGAGTCGGACTGTTGGTTGATGAGAGGGGATGAAAAAGGGGAAATAAGATTCGATCGAATACTGGTAGAATAAAAGTCCGCGTAGTTGCGGGTGAAAATAGATTTTTCTTATTTTTAGCGGCCCTAGGTCATACTTAAGATTAAGATCGACAATTTGCAGAGCTTATGATAAAACTCGGAATCTCAAGACTTTTAAAGTCGGAATTTGATTCATCATTGTTCAGTGTCCGAGGAAATTATAATTAATGTTAAAATTGAAAAGTGTACCAAAGTGTACCGAATAAGCACACCGGGGTCACAAGAACATTCAGTAGACTTAAGGGGTAAAGCTACTGTAAGATTTTTAAATTTTCAGAAAAGAAAAGGAAGCGGACAATGTCAATTTAGAAGGCCAAATTTATAGATGCAGATTATAGGTAAATCGAAAACTTCTATCGCTTAATGTTAGTTAAAACTTTAAACGGGCTTTTCTCGATACCATGTGCTTTAAAGTGTCCAGGAACGTAACTCAACTACATATGTATCGATTCACTTGAAATTGGGAACGTATTTTTCCACATGCATTCTCTATGGTACGTACAGAATTTGTGATTCGCTATTAACTTTCTTTTAAAATCATTACCCATGAGATTTTTTGCACAAAAATGAAAGTTTTCGATTAAATTTGCACTACCTTCGTTAAAAAGGGGATTTTCTCATTTCCGTATGCAGTTCCATAGCATCTTGTATACATTTAAAAAATTTTTTTTGCTCTTCTAATCAAGGTTGAAAATTAAAAGAGGCGAATCTTTCCTCCGCAGTCGTCTACTCTGATACCGCCATTTTCAAATGAGAAATTACAAAAAACGTTTTTTGTACATTAAAAACTATGTGTTATAAAGTTTTCTAATTCAATTTTTTACGGTTTCCATCGAAGTGCTTTTTTTTAATCTTGAAATTTGTCTTGTTTTAAATAGCTACAGTGGTTTTACCCCTAACTGCAAGTTACTTATCGTACCAAAACATAAATAATGATTTCTCCTCTTTAACGATTAAAACTGGCCACCACATGAAAATGAACGAGTCATTAATGAGAAGCCTGAAGAGTTTTGTACGGGTTGCACTGAAATAAAAATATGAGGCTCGGGTGCAATTACCAACCACGAGCGATAACGTTTTAACCTTTAACAACTCGTAAATCGTTATTTAAAGGCCATTTACACTTATGTTAATGCCCGAATGCACGGCAATAGTCATAATGATAAAAGTAGTACATTTATTGTAATCTCGGGGAATGATAAAAACGCGTATGCCTATCCGCGCAAATGTACATAGCTAAGCGCACTTAAACTGGAAATATAGAATGTCTGAGATTAATCACGATTTGAATTGTACTCCCAATATACCCATGAAAACCTGTAGGGATATTTCTCGTCAAGTGGTTTCTCATAGTCGATCACTGACACGCCTCATCAATTCAAGGCAAAGTAGAAGCTGCACCACGTGACATATGAGTGCGAGAGATAGCTGAAACTTTTTAACAGCGATTTTTCAAAGATTCAAAAAATATATAAGTGAATTCTACAAAGCGTGGTGTCTCGTTTTCCTAAAAAATGAACTTAACCATCAACGAGGAAACAAGGTCGGATAATTTTTGAGGTCATGTTGATCTTGTACATGGCCTTAAGTACAATTTGGGATTACGATCTTCGTTTGCGATTAGTTCAAGTGACCAAATCGATTATTCGGTGGTAATTAAAATTGCGAGCTTGACCAACTGCTCTATTACGATAATTATAAAAATAACTGCCTTTGCCGTAATAACCTCGTGAATCCGTTTGCAATTACTTTCAATGACTGCGAAATAGAATACGAAACAAAATGAATTAAGGGGTAAGGCCACTGTAACGGCCCAAAAAAAAAGGTTTTTTCACTAATTTTTTGCTCCCGAAATTGAAGGTATTTGAAAAAAAAACTTTTAATGGTGTTATCGGGCATACATTAAACTTTATTATAAAATTTTTTTACAGTAAAAAAAAAACAAAATGGCGGTTCCACAGCTATCTTCCCGGGACATGTTTTGCTTCCAGGGCTCCGCGGCACGCAGCACCACTGGTGCACTTTTGAATCTAGAACAAAAAAAAAAAAAACCATTAATCTAGAGGGCTATAGCTAGAGAATGTCGATCGGATTTTAAAAAGTATCAATTTTTGTGGATTTGGCGTGCGTTTGAAAAAAAAATTGATTTTTGACGAAAAAAACGGCAAGTTTTTTGTTAATAAAAAATCAATAAATAAAGTTCTTGAAAATTCCGATCGACATTCTCAAGATAATGTAAATGTTCACATCTGGTTAAAATTTCAAGTAAAAAAAATGAAAATTGTTCGAGTTATGCTGCGTGCCATTTTAAAAAACCATGTTTCGAGAAAAACGCGTTTTAAACTATTTTTTATTAGCGAAAACTATTTTTTAAGCCAATAAAAAAAAATCGATTTTTCAAAAAATTTACAGTGGCCTTACCCCTTAAAGATACAATACCGTTGGGGAAAAACTTAATGAATATGTACGAGTAATGTGTTTGGGATTTGCGAATGAAAACTTGATGAAAAATATCAGTCCAACCAGAGGAGGTTCTATATACGACAGGACAGAAGTAAATTCGATCGAGTATTAAAATCGGTGGGTGCAATGGAAAACCGTTTCATACTGGACACGGTATCTGTACTATATCCTCTGTACTATATCCTATATCCTCGTGGTCGGAAGTGAGCAGGTTCGTTCTTTCCCATACCGGTCAAGCCCTCGTTGCCGGTGAAACAATAAATTTCACCGCGTGCATTGACGTCGATGGCTTCGTACGGTGTGAGTGAGAGAAGCAAAGCGATTGCGAGGATATCGTATGAGAGACGGATGAGAACAGTATCGTTAGACCGTTTCTACGATCAATGGTCCTTTATTGCTGATCTCGTAACTCTTAAAAATAAAACTACCGGTTGACCCTTATTTGAATTTCATATGCTCGTGTTATTATACGCAATTGAATAATACTGGAAGTTGGTGTTCACAGTGAATACCAACCCCCCAATACTACCGCCAAGCACTTCCTTTCGCTTACCTACGAACACTGATCACTCATCCATAAATTCTCGTTACAATTGTCCGTCAACATCCATCCTCGTTATAGGGTCGTTCGTTTTTCCTAACTTCTCGAACGTTCTAGTCACGCCAACATTTCAAATCTATACATTGTACCTCTCCGTACTAATTGTGAAAGAAAAAAAAAACGGTTTTCGGAAAACGAAATTTTCGCTAATCACATCGCAACGTGCAAAGAATTCATGATGGCTCTGAGATTGTTTTTTCGATGGTTTACCATAAAACAACGATTCGTGGACGAGTACTTTGGAAGAGATTGTCCGCCAGGAATTGTTCCATTCTCGATGGAATATTTTGTATACTCCGTGTATCTATTGCGCATAGTTGGGTCGTGCTGGCCATCTCCTGACCCTCTCCGTCACCTCCTTGGGCTGATACAATGACCAGTGCCCACCGACGTTTCAGAGACCTGCTTCCGGTACGGAAACTTGTACCGGATACGAGGACTTTACCACTCACGGCTTTGTGTGGGTGCGTGGAGCCGTGTACGGGTCGACGTTCTTATACATATACATATGCTGCTATAACAGGGCTCTAAGTGTAAGAGGCGTCTTGAAACAATTTCGTATTCTCATATTTTTATGCATATGATATGCATCGGGTGAATAAAAATGCATTGCCGACGCCAGCATCATTGATGTGGAAAATGAAACCTCACGAGCAGTATTATTTGTAAACCATTGTGATAATCTAAGCAATCTATAAACAAGTTCATTGGTATTATTGTTCACGTCCAAAGAAATATCATATTGTTATTAAGGAGGCTCGACACTGAAACCGAAATGCTGGTAGATGATTGAAATTCATATCCCAATGAGATTAATTTTGGATACATTAACAGTTCAAAAAATAATCCATTCCACTACATGGTTTTGGAGATTTTTAAGGTTCAAGTTGAACTTTCGTCCATATGGTAATAACACGTGGCACTTCGTAAACACTAGTTATAGGGCTGTAGAGGTTAAAATAATGCTTCGATTTAAATGTTAAAAAACTGAATAAACTGCGATTAGTGTTAGGAATGTCATGTTAAAAAATGTACCGGTTTCTCCGCTTGTTTCATTAATAATACTCGAACAAATAGATGTGATTTTTGAGCTTAAACTGTTTGCTTTCGGACATTAACAAAACTTGTAGGTTAAATGTGGCAACACCGCGTTAACGAGCTCTCCCGAGTAAGCCCCTGCCAAAGTCAAGCATCAACTGGCGGGTATTTCAAAATAAGTCGGTGTTTGAAACGTACATATTATAACAGCATTTGAACTTTATAATGAAATGTATTTATTTATTCGATCTATAACATTAATAAAGTTCAACCTAAAAATGTCGTTAATGTCCGAAAACGAAGCGTTTAAGCTCAAAATTTACAGTTTTGTTCGAGTATTATTCATGAAACAAATGGAGAAACCGGTTAGTTTTTTAACGCGAAATTCCTAACACCAATCGCGGTTCGTTCAGTTTTCAAAATGTAAATCGAAGCATTATTTTAATTCCTACATCTCTATAACTAGTGTTTACGAAGTGCCAGGTGTATTACCAATTGTATGGCGGTTCAACTTGAACCTCAAAAATCTATGAAACTATGTGGTGAAACGGATTAATTTTCAGACAGTTAATGCATCCTACATTAATCTCTCGGTAATATGAATTTCAATCGTCTACAAGCATTTCGATTTTGGTGGCGAAACGCCTTATGGTAGTGCACGCGAAAATGGCGTGAGATAGAAAGTGTTGTAATTTAATATTAATGATTTCCAGGATATCCCGCATACGTCTGTGAAATTTAAAATACATTGACCATCCCGTTATCGAGATGTTGAAACTTGAAATTGGACATAGGATAAGTCCCGGAAAACGTCATATTTCTATTGGAAATGAAAGAATGGCACATGCTCATAAAAAACGGTAGATCGATAAATGGATGTCTTACGGCTATGATGAAAAAAAAATTATCGCTTTTAACCTAGACCTTTTAATTTATGTGTGTCCAAAGTATGGAATACGTGACGAAACGTGATCGGTCGAATGAGTTGATGCGGACGACTTGGCAACGCTGCGAACGATGCGGATCTCATGGACTGCTTTTTTTTAAACTTTAACCTACAAATCATCCTTTATGAAGCTGCCGATACTCCATTTTATTGAATCGTTGATTTGTCCACTGCTCGAGTTACAAGAACTGCATTGTCGACAGCGGTAATAAGTATGCTTAGGGTGTACGGACCGAATGTTTGAACGTTACTATACGAGCCTGCGTATACTAAAACTTTCTAAGTGTTGGCATATGTCCCGGGCAAGCTGGTCAATTAATTTATTGTGTGATTTTTTAAACTTTTAAATAGTAATATATTCTACGTATATAGATTGGAAGTCAACAAATTCACAACTTTTGAAAAGTTATTGCACATTTAAAAACATGAACACATGTTTGCTTTTGAACCTTTGTCTCGCATGTACTCCCTGAAGATAAGGATGGCAAACTTCACATAATGATGTTTAAAATATTACTAAACGTCGTCAATGAAACAACAACAAAAATGAATTATCAAAAACGTCTACACCCGTGGGACCGTGATTGAAATGATAAACTTTTCATTTTAAATTAACTCGTACAGTTCTGCCTCGAACAAAAAATACAAAAAATTGCTGATTTGTCGATTATGCGCAACTCTATATATGTGTATGCATAAATCACGTCATATATGTGTATACAAAGACCGTACCGTTGACCGGGAGTCAGGGAGGGAATGCAGATATTTTACAATAAATATCCGGCCGATAAGCTGTACACGGGATCCCCTTCGGCCGGCATGAAGCGTTGCGTCGACTCGGTATGTCGCGCATATATATAAATGTATATGCTATAAATGCATATACTTTTTTTTTCATGCACATAGACGCAAGCTCGCACACGCGAAATTTATCGCTGACGAATGGCCGCTCGAGTTCTTTTTTTCGCTAGGAAATAGCTCGTTAATCTTTCGAATTATTCTCGCGTCCAGCCTAGCATTCGCAGAGCAAGAGGGTGGAGAGGCAAACCAGCGACGCTGCTGGCCGAGGGAGGTTTGTGAATAAAAAGACGAGGGAGAGATTGGGAGTTAGCGCACACGAACTCACACCAAGCCGAGTTCAATAGGACTATTCTTCCTTCCACAAACTATTTCCAATACCAGCCGAAATAGTACAGAGGAAAGGCGAAAAATGAAATGAAACAAAAAATCACGGTTATAGAAATAGTTGGAAATGCAGCGAATAGTTGATCGTGGGTGATGACTTTATTGTTTTAAAACGCTTTGGACCTATTACTTGTATTCGAGCATATGTGATGCGATGATATTCAAGTTTGCAACGTTGGGACGTAATGCAAGTTTCGCAATTTTCTTTTGCTGTTTCTGCCTGCCAAAATCACTGAAATGTTTTTCTGGATGCTTGTAGTCCTCACGCCAAATGTGTACGGAAATTTTCTGGACGATAGGGAAAATGAGGAAATAAAAAAGAATTCTCGTTGCATTTCAACGATGTGAACTTCAACATCGTGTGATGGGAGTATAGCCTTTTGGATCTCAATACACACGTGTGTGGCTACTATTGAATCGGTCAGACTCTCATTTGATATCCCATATTCCGTTCAGCAGTGCACACCCGCGAGAAAAATTTAAATCGAAAGTGAAAATCTCGAATATAATTTTGTAGGCTCGTCGTCTAAAATGACTTCACTTTGATCTTGAATCCGACTCGTCTCGTCAGCAGTCCACTTCGTCCTAAAGTATATCTTCAGCTGCTTCATTAAAAAAGCGTGCCTATATAAATATATATTCATGTGTGTGTGTGCGCACGCGCGCGCAGTATTTGAAAGCCTCGGCAGTTTGTCTTTCATCGCTCCGCAGAGAAATTCCAGCCATGCTCTCTCTTGCTGTCGACCTCTCAAAAATCATATCTCCATCCGTAGAGTAGTTTTTTGCGTTTTTTTCTATACACCATTTTCACAGTGTTACCGTGGCTCTGGTACCTCTATACACAGTCAGATAGCGTTGATGCAAGTCGAAACCGTTTTCGTTTTTTTGGCCCCCCGTATAGCTCGAAAAGTCGGGGTCGAGCACGCGCTCGGTCTGCAGGCGAGCGTTGCAAGTTTGTCGTTCCAATTCCACACCGGGAAATAAGGGTGATGTGGGTGGGGTTTGAAAATGGCGGGCGAAAAGCACGGATCTTCATCCATCCCTCGTCTATATCGTCTTCTCGCTCAATTCGTCATGCTCGTGGAGTCTCGAGTTCACTCTTTACACGTTATCTCATCCTTCTTCCCTATTTATGTCCATGCATACAAGTCTCTCTCTCTCTCTCTCTCTCTCTCTCTCTCTCTCCCGCTCTGTGTGTGTGTGTGTGTGTGTGTGTGTACACGCGCGTGTGAATGTAGATATATACTTTCGCTCATATTTATATATTTAGGAAGGATACCGCGAGGGAATGGAGCGCGCCCTGGCTGCATCCGACACGGCAGTCTTGTAGTTTCGAAACAGCTCTCCAATTTTAATGAGACCCGTCTATTCCAACCTCCCCCTCCCGCCCCTTTAAAATCCCCTGATTCTGTCTCCGCGCGTTACTCTGCTTGCCTTTGTGTAATTATATTTTGATTCCTTCGAGCTATGCGAGATATATATATACGTATGCAAGTATGAAGTCTGACATTATGCCCTCGCCCGCGAGCACTGTTGCGGTACGCTTTTTTGCGCTTGTTTCTTGAATGCTAATACCTCGTGCCACCACTGCTAACAATACGTAATGCTTTGTATGTATTTGGGCGTTTGCGAAAAATTATGAAGCAAGAAATATCGCGGTGAATGCATCAATATGGGATTCGAGATTTTTGCGGTAAGGCGTGGATAATGAGATATCGGCCAATCGAGAGGAGTTTTAAAATGCGAATGGTATCCTGATGGACCGTAAATCATTTTGAAGATTCAAGGATTTGTTGTTCGAGTCGACCTTCAACTGTCAGACCTTCAACTGTCAGATATTGATTTTAACTGCATTAAGGTATTCCTTTCGCGAACTCGAGTAGTTAACAATCAACTGATTTTCGTCTATGGTCTAGGAAAATTACATAGCGGTATACTGGTAAACTTTCGAGCCAAGTTACCGAACTTTTAACGAAAAACTACGACTCTATAAATCGTCTCATTTACCAGCTGTAGAAGTACGAAACCGGATTTTTTTTGTAAGAATTACACGTCTGTTGTTTGAAAATGATAAAAAAATTTTACGGTTCCTAAACTGATGGAAATTCCGGTTTCATAGTTGCACACCTGCTGTACGGCGCTTTATGGAGATGACACGCTGGCCTAGATAATAACCCTAGATGTCTGGTGTAAACTGCGGTAAATATTCGGAAGTGGGGCTCCTGCTAGAATCAGGCGAATTTTTGTTTGGGGTTGTTTGAACCCTTGAAGAAAATTAGCCTGATTCTGGCAGGGTCCCCACTCCCGAATATTTACATAAACTGCTCACGCAGGTAAAACATCTAAAGATTCCGTAACGCCTATGAAAACAGGGGACAACCGAATGTTCAAAGAAAATATTGATGATAAAACTTGGAAAAATGTGACTAGCAGAAGAATTCTCACGACCGCGACATTTCAGAAAGAATGTAAAAATGTCCGAATCAACGAAATTTGCGCGAAATGTCTTATTTCAGTTTACCGTTTGGTAAATTCGTTATGGCTTATTTTTATTTAGCGCCATTGTATTTTAATCAATGATTCAGAAGGGCCCTCCTCATGCCCCCACAAAATATGGCCCTCCGCGAAAGGAATACGTTAAGGCAGGATTGAAGTCGAGACCGCTGTTTTAGAGGTGATTTTTAAGGTGGAATAACCCTCAAACTGTTCGAGTTAGCTTTCTGATTTTTCTATGGATGTTTATTGATCGTTCCAGAATACTTAGAAATAAAAGAAAATTCATTTTCATGTACGTTTGTTCACAACGGTGCCCGAAAAATGCCCCCAATTGCCGACCAGTGTTGTGGACGTTGTACGGATTTGAAAAAAAAACCACACACATAGTTAATCAATATGAGTGTTGTGATGTTTCGTACCAGATTCGGCAAAAAATGTACAAAATCCCGGCATGCTAAGTCATTATAAATGTTTCCTATTTTTCTGACAATTCTACGATGAGTTATAGAAAAATAATTATTGACTCAATTCTGCTACGGACGATGAAAAATAGTCTACTGAAGGTAGGCTATTTTGCCAAATCTGAGCTCAGTCGGCTAATTGGTTATCGAGATATCGCGATCGTCGATTTTAAATGCATAGTTTCGAGAAAAACGAGTTTGAAGTTGCTGCGTCTTGCCCGCGCTCCTCGTGCTTATGAATTATAATTTCTATAACCTTTCGCATCTCACTCGCGACAAAAGAAATAGCATTAAAAGGTTTTCGGAGACGTCTTCAGAAAGGACTGTAGCATAATATAATAAAATATTAACAAACGATTTTGTCAAAGTTCCAGACGACAATACAGCCTTGAGGTAGTATGCCACATATTGAAAAAACTGCTTCGCAGTTGTCAATTCTCGAGGCCGATTTGATTGATTTTCAACGAAATTCTTAAGAAGAGAAAACGGAATAATGTTTCATTCTCAACGTTTTAAAAAAAGTTTGATTTTAACCTTTTTTTTTGCAAGACAACGTAATTTTTTTTATCGTGAACATCTTTCTATCTTGTTCGAAATTTAAGAATTTTGCTCATTTTTTTCTCTTCATTTTACAGGTTCATATAGTAGATAATATTATAAAATTAAATACTATTCGACTTTAGATGAAAATTCCTATGGCTATTTCACCATCGGATATACCTTCGAACAACTGCAGCAGCATGGCGCTACGAGCATGGCTCTGTTTTTCTATAAAAACATTATAGCTTTTTAGGATAAAAAGATTCGATTGTTGAACTGTACGACAAAACATGAAGCAACGTTCAAAGTGATAGTTTTTCATTTTACTTGTGAAACAAGGGGCAAAATGTTGCATTTTTTCGGCCTGCAAAGCCAAGTTCCTTGAGAAAAGATTCGAACTCTACAGTGTTACATTCGTCCAGAGTCGAAATCGTCAGTAGAAATACGAAAGAAAAAATATTCAGCCATTACGTAATTTGTTTTTTTTTTAATATCGTATAGGCGCTGGGGGATACGTTTACTACAAGATACAGGCGCGAGAGACACGAAAGTATACGAGATATTCGTATATCGCTTCCATTCCCGTTGCATATTCATAATTATTTTCCTTTGCGCAACGAGGGGCATCCAAGGCTAACGCGTTCGAGCTCTCTTCTATCTCTACGATGGCTATTGTTCTCGAGAAATCGGTGGTTGTGTTGCAGAAGGTGGCGATGGAGGACGAGGAGAGAAGGAAGGCATGCATTTAGAAAGAAGCTTCCAGGCGAGAGGAGCCAAGAGAAAGGAGTGAAAAGCAAGCACGGGATAAGGGTTTGTTCGGTATAAACACATAGTGTGGGCGCTTTCTTCACGCTTGTATGTATGTATGCGGCTAAGAGGAAGATTCGGGAAAGAAGAGAAGGCTCGGGAGTGTATACGGAGGGAGCCCAAAAGCTTGAGTGAAAGAAAACAAAAAATTGACAAAGAGAGGAGGAGGAGGGGGAGAGAGAGATGGAAAAGAAAATAACGCGAGGGACAAACGGTGTGCAGTGAGAAAAGAAACGGGCGAGTATAGCAAAAACGACGCACATCGCGGGAGGAGAGTGGTACTGTATATACATACTACGGAGCACATGAACAGCAAAAGGAGAGTTGCCCATAGTCCGTACGGTCGTGTTCACTTGCGCTCTAGAGCAAGAGCTTTTTCTGAGCGAAAACGCGCGCGAGAGGCAGAGAGGGGGGGGGGGTAGAAAAAGTGGCGAACAACGAGAGGAAGCCGCGCAAGGATTCGCACAAGGGGCAGGCACTGGGGAAATAAGGTAATACGTGGGGCTTTGTTTCGATCAGCGAGAGACCGGAGAAAAAGAGATAGAGGGTCCGATGCAAGCGGAAAAGCGAGCGGAAGGTGAGAGACGCATCCGATAAAAGGAAGTTGCGCTCAAACTAAAGTTACACACACTTATGTAAATAAGTGTGCACACGGTGCTGTGAGTATGATAATATTGTCGAGTTTTGTGCACATTGTGCAGAAGATGGTCCACGCTCGCGAATTGTTATCCAGTACAAGGTTTAAAAAAAACGAAAATTCCGCACCCGCCGTGCCCGGAAGAAGAATATCGCTAGGGAATTCGCGAGGCATGATAGGGTCGTAAAGTCGGAAAAAGGAACGAGTGGGGTTTTGCGAAATGGAGCGAGAAAAAAATCCTTCGGGAATTTCCGGCGTAACGTAAATACGATACCTCGAATAATAATGATAAAGTGAAATCGTAAAAGAGTGAACAACAAATCAGCCCGGTATTTCGTGAAATCTCTTGACGGACCAAGTTTATAAAATGCGAGAAAATTATTCGGCGATTTGCGGAAGATCGTCAATTTTTTCATGTACGCAAATCGGAAGTCGTGATGCGATGGTGCGAATCATTTCCGTGAAGTGTATACGGCGTCGCAAAACCAGTGTGAGAGCAATTCTTTTTTTTTATCAACGAAATGCGATATATCCGACGGTTTTTTTTGCAACTTAATTTTTATTATTATTCATTTCGTTATCATACAACGCTTCGCGCTTTTGATGTCTCACTCGCATGACAATTGAATTTTTATTTACTCACAACACAATAATCAGACATAAAGAAAATGCTATTCTTGTTTTGAAGTAAACTTGTTATTTTTTAAAAATAGAATAGTTATAGTTTTCCAATTATTGAAAAATAAACTTAAAGTAGGCGTAAAGTAATTGCATTTTTAATAATATAAAAACGATATTATTATTTTGTATATATTATAATATCAAAACGATATTATTATCTATTTTTTGTATATATATTATTATAACGATTAAACGATATTAAACGATATTAAACGATATTATTATATATATTTTGTATATATTATAATATCAAAGCGATATTATTATTTTGTATAATAATAATTATATTATTATTATACAAAACGTTACGATTTATTATAAAAATCCAGTTACTGATTGAGTTTTAACTCGTCATTTAAACTTCACCGTTGTATAGCAACAAAGTCTGGCATTTGCGTACAAATACGAGAAACATAAATATTCATTGGCAGTAATGAATGGTAATGAAAAGTCGTAGCGTATTATGGAGAAACAACTCACGTGTTTACGTTAAATGTTTAAGGGGTTACCCCCACTTGCGATTTTGAAAAAATCTATTTTTTTTATTGCATTTTTTTGAAGTATAAGTATCTGAGAATATGTCCCGAAAATGTCAAATCGATCCGAACAAAATTGACTGAGATATGAGTGTTGAAAGAGAAGAATCCGTGAATTGAAGAACTGAAATTGAAACTTTAAACGCGTTTTTCTCAAAATGGCATTTCTGAAGTCGGTGACCAAGATTACTCGAACACTAATGAACCGATCTTCTTGAAATTTTGCAGGGTTATTTAATACATAAAAATGTAGTCTTTAATCGTTCGATTTTTTTTTTCGAAAAAAATGGCCGTTTTATAGCCAAAAAACGGCCGTTTTTTTTCGTTAAAATCGAACCACTAACTTTGACTGTCCGCCATTTTGTGAAAAATGAATATTTTTTAAAATCCTTCGATTAAAGACTAGTTTATACTTATATTTGACTAAATCCATCCGCATTTTTTTCTTCAGATGATGCATTCCGCCACAATGTTGGTCACCGCAAACCGTGTATATAAAAACATTATTTCATTGACGGCCATTTGCCACTAAACAATGTAATATTTTTCAATAAAAAAATTACTGAAAGTTCTTCAAGATGTGTTCTTTAAGATGGTATATTGATCGATTAAGAACGTTTTGTAGTTTTCTTTAAAAAAATTCATGAAAAAGGCCTTTTTTGCGCTACAAGTGGGGGTAACGCCTTAATGTCGGTGCAGTGAATAGAAGTCTATCTGTATTTTAATAGAACAACATTAATTACAGCCACATGAGTGTCCATTCTCAGCAACCGATGTAAGCCATTGAGGCATTTAGTTGAAGGCAACACACACACACACTCATTCAATATTAAAAAGTATATGAGTGGACAGAGATTTCAACGAAGTTATGCATGATTCAAAGAAATCGTTTCTGCCTGTGTCTTTTTTCCCCTATTTATCTATCATAAACACCGCGATATATGATGATTATTGATCATCCAACAGATTGTCGGTTCTACTTTATTAGAAAATTAAGTAACAGTCCACTATCGGCCATGCGAGAATTTATTTAATTTATTTTTCCGTACCGATATCACAATCCCATAGCGTTATTTTTGCGTACGCACGTGAGTTCCTTCCAATCCAGAAAGTAGACAATCGTATTCGGAGGTATTTCGACAATTCAGGGGATACAGCCATTGTGTCGATAAGGAAAAAAGACAGCAAGTTTACACGATTGTCTTTCAAATATATTGAGGACTCGAAAAAATTTGATCAAAGTGTGAGCGATCTATCGGGCCAAAGTTACGAGAGAAACTGTACTTACTTTTCGAAGCAGCCGTAACGCGATTTTGAAACAAATCGTAATTCAATATTTCAGATTTGTAAAATCGAGTGAATATATGGTCAATATAGAGCAACCGGAAGTGACAGTGTCATAACTGATAGTGGCAAAGATTGAACGATCAACACGTTGCAGTCATTTGAGGACAGTTTATGCCAATTTTTCTGGTTCTACCAAATAAAACTGATTATTCCAAAAAAAAAGATGATCCTCGCGTGTCGCGAACTCGAAAATAAGATATGAATCTCGAGCACGATCGATTAGCTGCAATATCCACGACCATAAACGGGACCTTGCCTCATATTTTCTCTCTTTCGTTTTATTCACTCTTCGAGTATAGAGATGCACCGGCTACCCTTTATCTCATCCATCTATACATATATATGCCCTTTATACCCCTTTGCTTTCCTGTCCCTCTAATGTCTTAATATTCCGTGTGTGAAGAATTGGGCTGCGCCAAATGAAATTTGCATAGTCGTTATATCCTCCGCCAGTTCCCTCTCACTCCAAAGCGGAGCCTTTACGAGGGTCCCTCGCACGTTGAAGGAGTGCGCTCTCGTGTTCGCTAGTTCCCACGACCCACGAGGAGAAGCACCCTTGCACACAGAGTAAAAGCTCTCGCATGATGAACGAACCACACACGTGACAGAGAGCGAGAGAGGGAGGGGGAGAGAGAGAGAGCGAGAGGGAGGGAAGGAAAGTGCTTCGTTGTTCTCCCTTTATTTCATGGTGCACCCGTTCATAATCGTTTCTCTATCATATTTGGCTGAACGAATTGTAACACTCCCCATGAAATATATATAGGTATACAAAGATATACAGGCGAGATATGGTCGAACCAGAAAAGTTTCATTCAAGATTACGTTAGCGCTAAAATTGTGTCGGAGGTTGGTGTACATTGGTATCATTATTCGTGTAGTCAGTTGGCGAATGCACCCCGGTGGGGTTCAACGTGAATACGATAATATACGAAGAGTCATGTGGACATAAATGATTAGTTATAATATACATGAATATGCCATTCAACCAAAAAGCAACCTTGCTGCGTTTACTCCATTGACACGTTGATCCCGGTGACTTGTTATACGACAATGATGTGAAATGCAGGAATTATTCTAGCGATTGATTTTTCCTCGCTCGTTCTCTGATTCTGATCTCTATTTCGGTGTTTCTGGTCAATTTATCGCCTATTATTCCAACTCTTTTTGTCGAGGCGCGGTGAATGTTGCTCGAACGTTAAACATCCCTGGATCGAAGGTTAGCCAGTCGAAAAAAATAAGTCTCACTGCCTTTAACTGACAATGAGAGCAAAATGAAATTCTTATGTCGAAAATGTTCAGGACTTTGGCGATTTTTTAAAAAAGTCACGAGAAGGGTCGGAACCTTTTTTGGACTTTCACACCATTTCAGGAGTTTATCCGTTGGGAAATTGCTTGCTGATCACAAATATAACGGCGTTTTTCTTCCCTCGAAAGCTCAAAATTACAGTGGCCGAATGCGAAAAACGTGTTTCCGTACATTCGACGATTTTTAATAGAAATTGAGGGTTCTGGGAGAAATTTATCGTGAATTAATATTCGGGAGGTAAATTTACGTGGACATGCACTACTGGCTAAAAGTGTCCGGACACTTCAGACAATTGCAAAACTTTCGACCACTTGCAATAATTGCAATATTGAAAGAAAATAATATAATTAATTATACACAGCTGTAAAATATCTTTGTACAATAATAAATCAAACGAACGATATTAGTGTCACATTATTTGGCAAGTATCCAGTGATCGAAAGTTTTGCAATTATCTGCAGTTTCCAGAAACGTTTGGCCGGTAGTGTAGATTTATAACGAAAAATGTAATCAATTTATTTCTGCATTTTGACTGGAGATCTGTGCCTTCGCCGAATTTCTCATCACTTTTGTCCTGTTCCGATTTGAAACATCGCTCAGCACTCATTCTTTTCGTTGTCGTATCCTTTTTAAAGTGTCGTTTGATTCACCGAGCTTCGATTATTCTTCAATTTTTGGCAGAATTTCAAATATGGACCGTCGATTTTCGCGACATTTTCTACACCCTCGATCGACTATTTTTTAAGTGCTCTTTCCGGGAAAACTAATCGAGATATCGAGACGAATCAAGCAGTATTCTCCATGTCTACCGAAATCCTTTTCGGAAATCGCCCAATAAGACTCCGTGACGAAAATAGGACCGGCGCTACGACTATTTGAAATTTCCCGAGATTTACGATTTTCCAAGATTGGTCAAAAGAATCGAAAATTTTCATTTTTCGACTCTCACACCATTCCAATTCTATCTGATGGAAAATTCTCCGCCGATTACAATTATTGCGGAATTTGTTTTGACCTGTTTCCATACACGTATTTGCACACACGCTTCCCCATTTTCACGTGTGCAGCCATGTGGAGTGGGTTACGTTGATAGCAGGTATGTTGGTCGCGTCATTGGGGATCGGGAATCAGCAAGGGCGTGGTACGTTGCTATAGACATAATGGCATACGTATATACGACAAAACGCATTGGCCAGGTCAGACGGTTCGGCAGAGCCGCCGTGTTGAACCGATAAGGGCTTGCCAGCAGAGGGCGACACGAACGCGAGAGATCGAAAGTAGTTGTCGGGGTTCAGAAAGCGAAGTGAGAGTCATAGATGCTGAAGAGGAAGAGAGACGGCAACAAATACATAGAGGAAGCAATGAAGGAGAAGAGAGAGAGAGAGAGAGAGAGAGAGAGAGAGAGAGAGAGAGAGAGAGAGAGAGAGAGAGAGAGAGAGAGAGAGAGAGAGAGAGAGAGAGAGAGAGAGAGAGAGAAAGAGAGAGAGTGAAAGAGATAGAAGAGAGAAGAGACTAGGCCTTCTAGGACTGCATAGTCGACTCGCGAGACCGTTAACGACTATGTAAATTGACGGGTCTATTTATTCATCGTATCGAAACAGAGTCAGAGGGAGGGGGAGATGATAGAGAGAGAGAGAGAGAGGCCGAGCTCGTGTTCTCTCTGTACTGTGAGATGAAGACATCGAGGCCAATTTTCGGAAGGGAAAGCTTTCTCCCCCATACTCTCTTGATTGTTCAATGTGAGAGAATGAAGAAGAGAAAGAGAGTAAGGCAAAGAGAGAGAGTGCGAAAGAGGGAGAGAAAAGCGCTCTCTCGAGCTGAGCTTTTCTCTTTTCGTGTCTTCCGCGGCTTGTTCGACTCTGTCGAGTTGAACCCTCGTTCGATTCGACGTTGCATAGCCCGCGGGGCATCTACATATATAACCGTCAGCCAATTATGCTAATATCCCATTAACGTTCGATTCGTTATTCCTCTCGGACGCTTCCGTGTCCCGGAGTACTTGTATATATGGATATGTATATATATAATCAACTTATCGAAGGAAATACATGCATGCGTAATCGAGGAAATTGAAGGCCCGAGGTAAGTTTTAAATAAATATGAGGTAATCCACATGAGTTACAAGGATTCGTGATTGAAGAAAATTTTAGAATCTCACAGGAAACAAAACTTGGCAAATGTCGATGTGGGGATGCTTTCGTTACTATTCGACGACTCTAGGATATGTACTCGGTTTTGAATAGTCGGATTCTTCATTTTCAGTTTGTGTTTGTTTATTTTTATTATTAACAAAAATTACTCTTACTCTACTATTAACCCAATGACGATTTCAAAAAACATTTGGGTGATTTTCGTAGTCGAAAACCCTAAAAAATGTTGGGCAATAAAAGAACAATCATTCTCGTTGGATTTCAACGATGCAAACTTCATCATTCATTTGTCATCGGATCAATTGTTTTGCAGAATCAGATATGGAAAGTCAGATGAATTCTTTTCTCTGTGTCACTTTTGCTGATTAATTGCATACGTGTACATCCACATTTGTGCATGTGTATATATCCGCGCGTGTGTGGGCATACAACAATTAGAGCTAGCCACGTAAGCACCCTTATAGTTGGTTCCAGAAGCTTCTATAGAGGTGCGTCGGGGTTCCGGGGAGTGATTGGAGACGGTTGTAAGAGTTGTACTTTTTTTTTACTGTGGGATGCACTTGGAAAACGACGACTCAGTGGAGACCTCCTTCGAGCCGGAAAAACGTTTTCCCCGGAGACCCGCGTGGATCTCGTCGTAGCCTACTCGATTCCTTTCTATCTCTTTCTCTTTTTCCCTGCTCTTCTCGGGGCACATAAAAAGGTAATGGGCCGCGGTAGCGTCGCACGACTCGTCTCTAACGACCGGACCTTTAACCTCTTTCCGATCCCGAAGACGCTGAAGCTTCTCGTTCTCTCTTCACCCCGGCCTATCCGCGAACTTTTATTTTTTTTTCCACTACTCTGTCCCTTTCACTCTATTCGATATCAAGACGCCCCCGCGACTCGAGGATTCAACGCGCCGAGAGCCATCGATATTCCGTCACGGTAATTTGTTTCGCTCTCGTGAGTTCCCTTATCTTTTTTTTCTTCAAACACGTGCACATGTATAGTGCGGAGCCAGAGAATGGCTCGTGTATTTTCTACATTTGCATCGATCACGCTGTATTCGGCGTTGTGCGACAAAACACGAATCTTTTGTCGAGGTATTGTGCGCGTGCAAATTTCGTTACTTTTTTTTATGATTCTTCGCGACCTTAGCGTAGGATCGAATAATACAAGGAGCACCGCGAAACCGTGACTTTTTGATTATTTGCCGAGAAAACTTAGAATAATACCATGTCTTGAACAATATCGGACTAAAGATACCGAGATCGATCTCGGTTCTCTTCAAAGGCAGAAAACAAAAAGCGAAAATATGATGATTCGTGTGTTGAACATTGAAGATTCGTTATACAATACTGTTCTTATTTTTGAATAAATTTCCCGTTTCTAACGTTGCTCAAAAGCTATGCTCGTTGCCAGAGGTTCGGAACTATAAAATTGGTAGAACTGAGCATGGATTTTCTTGGAATTCAGTATGAATGACGATGCACCACGACAGCTAGATATTTCGCCAATTAGTAATATAGAAAAAACTGCAGTCGGTATATCTTTTTCTGTTTAGCATTGTTTTTTCGAAAGAAAGCTGCTTGTGCAGGATAACCACAAGCCATTTTCTGGAGACAGGTAATTTTCCCGAACTGAGTAAAAATATAATTAATCGAATTTCGCATTTAAACGAAATGAAAAGTATAAAAATTACGAATGGAAAAAAGTAGGAAAATTACGGGTCTTTTCCAACTTATATTAACAAAAAAACAAGAACACAAGTTAATAATCTAGATTAATTTATCTCAATCAATTTACGTACGTTCACATTTTTGTTGTCTTTTTCTTCAAATTCAATCACACGTATTTCTTTCTTCAAATCTGACACGACTGAAAATAAAACGGCTGCATTTATAATTTCATTATATCGTGACAATAAAAACGCCGAACGATGCAGCACTTTATTAGAATCTCAGTTTTCCTCGTTCCTCGTGGATTTTTGGCGCAGGGAGCGTAAAGCTCTCTCAGACACCACGACGAAGAGGCCAGAGAGACGAGGAGAAACTGAGAGGGATTATTTGTATACTCTGAACCCCCTCCAGCCTCTCTCTCTCTCTCTCAGACTCGCTCCCTCTTTTCATCCTGCAGTGTTCGAGAAACGTAAAAGGGGAGATGCATAGTGCGAGACCGCTTCGAAGCGTGAAGAGGACGGTGAGGAGGGTCGTCGTGGAGAAGCGAGCGGGCAAGAGATAAAGAGTCGAATAGAGCGAGAGAGAGAAAGAAAACTGCGAGAGGATTGGAAGAGTGTGGAGGGAGAGTATAAGGGTGTGCGCTCTGCCTTGGGGTTCATTATTCAGGGCTATTGATTTCCATCCAACCTCGTACCACGGCCGAACGGGCCAACAGGCCACACACATACCAGCGAAGACCATGCAGAGGCTTACATGTAAATATATACCTATATCGGAAGCTAGCATACGAATGGGCGTAATTCACATCCCTAGATGCGTTCAATCGCCCGATTTATGACGTTTTGTGTGCTAGAACCGATGTCTGTGTGTGTGTGCGCGTATTCCCAATGAGACGAAGAAACGTCGAGGAGTGAGATTGACGAACCACGAGGCATATATCACTCCAGCTATTTCTCCCTCGTGTCGTCTTAGCTGTTTTTTTTCTTGCCTAATCTTCCCAAGATGGTTCTTGGATCCAATAAGCTGGATGCCATCGCGTTTGGATGGTGTCCGAGTCTTGTCTCGTAGATTGTACATAGTTGTGTGGGCTATGTTTTAGCCATGCCAATCCCAAGATCGTTGTGTAAGTTGGCTTTAGTGATATACCACGGGGCATTCGCTATGACTCTCACAAGGAACATCCCTCAGGTGACACCCGCCGATTTTGTTGAACTTTGCATATGTTATAAAGCACCGAAAAGTAAGCGATACGTATTTTTTTTTATCGGCGGAAAAACGGTTTTAAGGGGTGAAACTACCCCTCGAAAAAAGGCATCTCTAGGGTGGTTCACCCCTTATTTTTTTGCAATGTCACCATAGTGAATTTTTCATTGCTTCGGATTGGAAGAATTTTCGTTTTTGTTTCATGAAAATCGGTGGACTCCTTGTGTGTGAAACTGCTATATTACCCCTAGAGATGGCTTTTTCCAGGGGTGGCTTCACGCCTTAAAACCGTTTTTTCCGCCGATAAAAAAAATACGTATCGCTTACTTTTCGGTGCTTTATAACACATCCAAATTTCAACAAAATCGAAGAGTGTCGCCTAAGGGATGTACCTTGTCAGACCGAAATAAATGACGTCGAATGTTGCATCGAGTCATTTTTTGAATTTGTTTCGTTTGTTTATTTTCAGCATAATCCAAATTTTTGTTTCGTAGATCGAGGTCGTAGAAATATAATAAGGGTACGGAAAATGGTTAGTGATTTCCGTAAATTGCTAAAGAAAAAAATTGAGCAATTCTGAAAATGAACTTTTATCGAATCCTCAAAACAATATACCATACTCATCAAAACAATATACCATTGCGACGGAAACATTTGATTCTTGCTCGAGGCACTGTAGATATTGTTTTCAAAAGCCCTTCCGTGATGTTCACAATTAGGCGCAAAGAAAACGAAATTCGTTTTTATCCTTCTCTACTCTGCTTAAGGGGTTACCCCCACTTGCGATTTTTAAAAAATCGATTTTTTTTATGCATTTTTTTGAAGTATAAGTATCTGAGAATATGTCCTGAAAATTTCAAGTTGATCCGAACAAAATTGACTGAGATATGAGCGTTGAAAGAGAAGAATCCGTTGTGTAAACGACCGGCTAATTGAAACTTTAAACGCGTTTTTCTCAAAATGGCATTTCTGAAGTCGGTGACCAAGACTACTCGAACACTAATGAACCGATCTTCTTGAAATTTTGCAGGCTTATTTAATACATAAAAATGTAGTCCTTAATCGTTCGATTTTTTTTTTCGAAAAAAATGGCCGTTTTATAGCCAAAAAACGGCCGTTTTTTTTTCGTTAAAATCGAACCATTAATTTTGACTGTCGGCCATTTTGTGAAAAATGAATATTTTTTAAAATCCTTCGATTAAAGACTAGTTTATACTTATATTTGACTACATCCATCCGCATTTTTTTTCAGATGATCCACTTCGCCGCAATGTTGGTCACCGCAAACCGTGTATATAAAAACATTATTTCATTGACGGCCATTTGCCACTAAACAATGTAATATTTTCCAATAAAAAAATTACTGAAAGTTCTTCAAGATGTGTTCTTTAAGATGGTATATTGATCGAACCCCACTTGTAGAAAGAAAACTACAAAACTTTTTAAAAAAGTTTTGTAGTTTTCTTTCTACAAGTGGGGGTAACGCCTTAATTGGACCGTGTAACTTTTATCAAAATTCGTATTATTTGGAAGAGATTCTCCGAATTTATAAGGGCAATCTGACTTTCAAGCCTTTCTACAAATTTTAATGAAACTGATATACTTTTACGGTTCTTCGTGTGACTTTGCGGGCTTTTACGATCAAATCCCTTTTACTCTTCTGCCCATACTATTTCCGGTCCTTTGGAGACCTTCTCAGCTACGCTTTCCTAATGCACTGTGGCATTGCACTTGCCAAAGGGCACAGGGAAAGTAAGGAGAACCTGTGCATTTATTCCAGTAAAGCATAAAGGGCTGTATTTTGCAAATTACCAGCCGTCTTGTCACCGAAAACCTAGTAGAACTGGGTGACTAGCGATCGTCCATCTAAGTACCGGTTGAGGACAGCGTTGCTTGAGGGGGTTGCTTAATACCTTTAGGCGAGGGAAAAATGTTGATTTTCATGATTTCTTTTTCAAAGGGTAGATTTCTTCGCCATTTTTGAGACTTAGGGATGTTTTAGTGCTAATTTTGGCTGTTACAAGATATTTTTTTTATTAATGTTTAAAAATGGCGAAAGCATGGCGCGGTCCTTTAAACGGCATTTTCAAAACTGGTGTGGCGGATAGATAAAAACCATATCAACCGATTCTGATAAAATCTGGTATCAATATCTGTGTAAACTTATTGTCGGAAACATGACCCTAAACGTTTATGAAAAAAAAAGTATTTTTTGTTGCTAAATGTAGCCATTCTTTCGGCGTATCCAATCTTTTTGGTTTAAAACGTACCGTAAAACGGGGCTTAAAAAAAGTTACCTACAAAAAAACTTCCAAAACTTGTTCAAAGTAGCCCCGTTTTACGGTACCATTTCATCGATTTACAATGTTTCTCATTTTTATATTGGTTCAAATTCTGCGTAGAGGATTACTGAAAGAAAACTCTTCATTGGTTTTTTTCTTTCATATTAATTTAGAAGTTTAGAAGACCGTCTCAAACCTCCGCCATTTTGAAATATTAATAAAAAAAATACTACGTAACAGCAAAATGTAGTAATAAAACATACCCTAAGTCTCAAAAAGGGTGAAGAAATATTTCCTTTTGAATAAATATCATGGGAATCAGCATTTTCTTTCTTCCCCTAAAGGTACTTTCCCCTTAAGAGAGATCGGCAAAGTTGACTAGCGACCGCGCCTTCACTACCGTCACCATCTGAACTTGCAATGTTCTTTTGTTTTCCGTTGACCATACTTATTTTTAAACAATTTATCTTTGTCATAACATTTGTCATAACGTATGTCTTCTTATTTTTTTAATCACATTTCTGTTCGTTCCATTTGTCAGAGATATGTGAGGGCCGTGATACTCGTCCCCACGCTTATTTTTCTCTTTTAGTCCATGTCAAGAATGTAACCTACTTACTGACTGATGTGCACATTTGAGGCAAGGACCCTAACGCGAAAAGCTCGACAAAGCTCGTACGGCGAACTTCCACCCCTTGTGTGTGTGTGCATTCGGGCGCGCCTACATATACCTGTACGTATTGCTCCCTTTGATCCCTTGAATAGATCCGGAAGCGTATTGTATGCACTTGCTGGTAATAGCAGAGCTGTAACCCCGTTGTTCAAGGGACGGTGCGCGAGGAGACGATTTACGCTCTTCTGAGAGCTTGCGTTTAAGCTTTTCATCTGTGTTCCGTTTGTGGCACGTTTTCCAATACATCGAACGCAAAATTTTCCACAACAAGCACAGAGGAGAATGTGGCCTCGACCTTGCGGAAATCTAATTCTATGATTCCGTGCAATTTTATGCGATTGCGCGAGAATATTTTCCGTTTTCATAGATACACTGCAACTTCAATTAACGGCACTGCGGCCGGACCGGCTCCGTATCACACTTGCAAGGTGCGAGGTTGCGCAAGACGCTTCTGCGCAGCTGACATAGCTGATAGAAGTACCCCTTAGAGCAGTGTTTTTCAACCTTTTTCATAAAGCGGCACACTTGAACCTCTGTAAAATTTTTACGGCACACCTTTGTATTAGACTTCGCCCCGCCAGTCCACACTCGTCACGATCAGTGTCGGACTTTATGGCGTGCTACATACGCGCCTATTTTTGGCGGCAGAAATACACTTACGACACACCGCACAGAAATCACTGCCTAAGAGCCTTCTCCACGGGGTCTTACGTACAAGTGGGTGGGGGGAAAAATGTCGAACGATCGATATGCAGATGGGCCAAAATGTCGAATTCGAAAATGCCGAATGTTCGAATATAGATGGATCAATCTTAGTAGAGTCTGTAAAGTCGAAAATAACAATTACGAATATGAACATCTCGGAAGTTGATATATAGCGAAAAACAAAAATCAGATTTAATAAAATAGCGAAAAACACAATGTCGATGGGCCTATATGCATAACACCAAATAATTCGAGACAACAATTCTCCAAATTAAAAAAATTGCGACGGTTCACAATGCAGAAAATCATTAAAGCGAACGGGCAAAAAGTCGAGTGGTTAAAATCGCGAAGGGTCAAAATGTAGAACGGCCCGGATGGCGAATCGAGCAATACGTTAATTGCGCTTCAGAGTGAAGCTGCGAGATGGCGCTGTCGGTCGGTCGGCTAAAATATCGTAAGGCAGTCATCCCACGTGACGGGCCCCAGCATGTTCGTCATTTTGGCCGTTCGCCCTTTCGGCGTTCGACATTTCGGGCCATCGACATTTTGCGTTTCGATTTATTGCTTTTCGCCATAGACGATATTACGCATATTAGGCACTCGCTATTTTCTGTTTCGGAAATATGGGTGTTCTACATTTTTCGATTCTGTATTTTTATGTTCCGAATTGCAGACGATCTGAATATTCGTTTTTGAATAAATTAGCTCTCCAATAAATAATGGTTCGATTTATAGTCATTCAATTTTTTTATCAGTCGACAGATAAAATTTCGAATAATTGAACCTTCGTTATTTTGAGAGTTCATAATTCTACCGTTTCGAAATCTTTGTCGTTCTACATTTGGTCATTCGACATTTTTACCCCCACCCGTACAAGTTTTGAAACGAAGGCGAATTTCCGTGGTGAGGGCAGGCACCGTTAGTGTCCAAGGTGCTGCTGTCGCGGGGTATTCTTCCCCTGGCCCATGAACCTGCTGCGTTGACATGACGTTTATCAATCATAGACGCGGCAGGGCAAAGGGTCCTCTAAAGGGAATGGACACCTCGCGATGGCAGCGCCATGGGCACTAAGCGAGCAAACCCCTACCACCATCGCTTTAAGACCTATATGAAAGACAGTGGCATTTTCACACCGCGCGCTACGCTGATCGATATTCGGCACAAAGTGGAGTGCTATTGCATCTGTGGAGGTTCAGGAAAATCGCGGTCGCAGTGTAGTTGATATTATTTTGAATTTTCGAGGCGTTAGGCCGAGTTCACACTATGCGGTTCTACCGGAGCGTTTTTCCCGGATCTATAGTGTATGCACAGTTGAACACTTATATTACACTACAAATCCGACTAGGGCTTAGGTTCTCTGACTCTCGAGTTTGAATACGTGCGTAGACGATTGGTGACAGGAATTTCAAAAAAAGAATACCCTTATAAAGACGGACAAAAATATGAAAATTTGATCGGTAATGTATCACCTTAAATTGTACTCCTGCGGCCGCACATGTTGCGCTTGCGTAGCTTTGAAGCTGGAACTGGAATTTGGTCGAGAAGGAACAGGAATTTCTGTAGTTTATGAAGCATCGATCGATAAATTTGGTAGTCCGCCAGATCAGCCAGTCGGTGAAAATCATACTAGATGTACAGAATAATGTATTTATATACCCCTTGATATATAAATCACAAGCCAGAATATAAGCGAATGGATTGCTAAAGGCTCGTTCGCAACGAGCGCTGGCGACTGAGTGTCAGGCGAGGGTAGTAAATCTCTTTATTTATTATTGTTTTGGTAACATGGTGTTTATTACATTGTTTTTTTCTTAGACTAACTATTCCTATTCCTTAGAATTTAACTAGTTATTGTTCAGGTGGTGGGATTTGTTTATGTGTTTATCAGTGCTTTGGCAAGGTATTTATTTGGAATCACAGATTAAAAAATTGAAAACATACCCGTGTTTTATGTTTCCTTATATCTAAATAGAATTTTCTTACAGCTAGCCATATTTACAATATTTACAGAGGATGTGGGTGCTTTAAGCTGTTCATGCTATATGTTTACCCTAGTAGCATTTGGTGGGGTAGTTTATACTTTATTTTAAATGGTGCGTTGTCTTGTGTTAGGGTGGCCACGTCTTGGAGGAGAGGGATGTCTTGGATTTGTTCTGTATAGAACTTTTGTGTCCTGTCATATATTTCTTTGTAGATATCCTTGACTCCCGTTTGGTCTTGGATTTGTTTGTTTGTTGTGTGCCACTCGGCTTTTGTTATGTTTCGTAGAATTTTGTTTTGGACTATTTGAATTTTTTTAATGTTCGTTTTGCACGTATTGCTCCAGACCGGGGCCGCGTAAAGCAAAATCGGTTCGATGATGGCATTGTATAGTAGTAACTTATTTTTTCTGCTGAGGACGCTTTTCTGGGTAATGGGATAGTACAGGGTGCGCCAGAGAAACTTACTTATTTGAAAGGTCAATAAAAACAAAAGTACTTCAATTATTGTTTTAAATTTTTTTTTATTTGAGAATACAATATCCCAATTTTTTTTTCATGTAGTCTTGAAAATGACATCGGATAAATGGCGACCCCCATTGCGCATACACTGATGAAGTCGATTTTTGAAATTCGTATCCACTCTTTGCAGCATATCAATCGGTATGTTGGCAATGGCGTCGCGAATGTTGTTCTTGAGGTGTGCTATGGTCCGTGGTCGATCGACATAAACCAGAGATTTCAAATAACCCCATAAAAAGAAATCGCATGGAGTCAATTTGTTGGTGGGTCTTCGTCAATTTGTTGCGACAACATTTCCCCGACCGCCTCATCTCTCTCAGAGGCGATCTCCAATGGCCGGCACGCTCTCCAGATTTGACTCCATGCGATTTCTTTTTATCGGGTTATTTGAAATCTCTGGTTTATCTAGTCTAGGCGTAATCTCTCAACTTTTTCGATACGTGCATTTCTTAGTGTGAATTTAAATGGGAGATGATCGGAATCCAAATCATTTACCGTTTCTACTGAGGTATTATTTATGTTTTTAGCTAGTCCAAAGTCTACCACGCTTGGGAGTGCTTGGTTGTAGGGGAACAGAGTGAAGGTGTCTGGGGCTATTACCACTGTGTTTGTCAGATTTGAGTAATTGAGAATGTTCCTGCGCCGTTCACGTTGCTGCTGTAGCAGTGCCAGCTTGCATGTTTGGCATTAAAATCGCCAATGGCTAGGACGGAGTTTGCCAGGTTAAATATTTTGTTCAGATCCGCGTGTAGAATTGTTGTCTGTGGCTTGGCATAAATTGTAGAGATTACTAGATTGTTTTTTAATTTTATTGCGTGAGCTTCTATAGAGATTGTGTCTAACTTTAACTCAGAGCATCCAATATTATTTCTGCAATACATTGCTACACCTCCCCCAGCGACATCGCCTGGTCTATCTTTTCTGAAACACTGGAATCTGGGAATTTTGCATTTGTGCTTTCGTTTGAGTTTGGTTTCGTTTATTAAAATAATATCTATCTTCATTTTGTCAATTAAGCTTGAGAGTTCTGCTAGATTGCTTTTCAGCCCATTTGCATTCCAATGGATAATGTGTAAGTTTTGGTCTATGGTCGCGACGTTGTTACACATATTTAAGTATGACGTTATAGAATGCTTGGCATTTGGCGATGTGATCTGAGCACGTGGCTAACTGTTTGTTTAATTCTCTGAACATTTCCAGCATCCTGGTCATGTCGCAGAGGGATTTGAGTTTTTGTATTTCTTTTACTATGTTAGTGAGTGTATCGTTATTTGCGGATTGTTGGCCGGTAAAGTTATCGTTTTCGTCGATAACTGGGGGGTCCTGTCTAGTATGCGTTAGATCTTGGGGGGCTGGCTTACTTCTCGATCTAGTTCTAGGGTCCCTAGCATTACCTGTGTTTACGTCTTGGTTCACTTTAGCGCTATAGGAGCTATTTTTGTTGTGTTTGGTATGTGGTTGTGTTGTCCCTTCCTCGCTGGCCCTGAGGCTCCCCGTTGGTCGATTGGGCAGTGCTGGAAAATTTGTGTCGTTGATTGGCTCGAGGTATGTCTGAAATCGTTGTTGTCTTGGCTGCTGGCTTCGCTGCTGCTGCTCCTTCTTCCTTCTGAGGTGTTGCTGGTAGACTTCGCAACAGGTTGCGTTTGCAGGGTGTTCTTTTTGGCAGTTCACACACTGCGGTTTGTCGTCGGCTGCTTTGACGCAATCCTTCGTGAGATGGTTGCCCACGCATTTCACGTATCTCGGCTCCCTGTGGCAGTACGCTGTTCCATGGTTGAACCCTTGGCAGCGGTAGCACTGGGAGATCTGCTTCGGGTTTTTGTAGTTGTCCCATTGAACTTTGACGGAGCAGATATATTTTGTGCTTTTGATTTGTCTCAGGTCTGCGTCAGCTTTGAAAGAGGCGAAGTAAAGGACTCGGTCTGAGTTGTTTGCTTGCGCTAATTTCATCTTTTTTATTTTTAGTGGCATGAGTCCTGCTTGGGATAGGTCGTCCACGATGTCCTTTTCATCGAGTGGAGGTAGTCCTTTGATGACGAATTTCTTCTCTCGTTGACGGGACGTGGCGTATGTGTGGAAGTCCCGCGAGTCATTTTTTAGTTTGGATGTGATCTGAGCGGAGTCCTCATTATTCTTTGGATAGACAATAATTGTTGCTGTCGCAAATTTGAGTGTTGATCCCTTGTGGTTTTTCAGTACGTCGAGGTGAATTTTGGCCTTGGCTTCTGCGTCGAGGTTTGCGCTGTTTATCACTATCGGAGAGGGTTTTTCGGTTATTACGCTTTTGGTGCTGAGATCTGTGTCCACTGTCGTTTGATCCTCTTCGTCTGAGTCTAGGGCAGAAAGGCTGTCGTATCTGTTGCTTGTTGAGACACTGTTGGTCTTCTTCCGGTTCTTCGTGCTGCCGTCGTCACCGCTCGCAATAGCGCGTCGTTTTTTGGTTTTTCCCATTATCCGAGGTCTGGGGCTGAGCTGTTGGTTATTGTTCACGGTTTCCACCGGGAGAGAATTTGTATTATAGTTGTTTTTATCGCGTGAATTTCGTTGGATTGTCTCGTACGTGTTATCGCCTTGACGTCCAATCAATCAGTCCTGGATCTATCAATGATCAGTCAGGTCAGTGTCAGGCGAAAAGACGTGCGGGCCTTATATACCATCCGGTGACTTATCAACGTACGACGATTTATGGCAGCCGCGGAGTGGGGTCGCTAGCCATACTGCGCAGCCGCTCGCCGCAGAGTGGGGGTTCACTGGCGCACCCGAACCCTGTGATTAGTACGGCATTGGGTATTGCTTTATTTTAGGATAAACACTAGTTTTAGTGTTTAGGTTAAATGAAAGTGCATTCTTCACGACCATCGTTTCAGCTTCTAAGGCTGACGTAGCAATTATTAAGATTTGTAATAATTATTGATGAAATTCTCTGCGTTCTTCATAACTAATTTGAAAAATGCTTCAACTGTATAAGGTACCGGTAGACTCGCAAATCGGGGTGTTAAGTTTACAATGATATTATCTATTGGTTGGAATGAAATGTTGATCGTCCAGTATTGTTTTGGTTGTGTATCGGCCAGAAAAACCAATATTTTTCTTTTGTCCACAGTTAACTCAAATGCGAAATTTGAATATCAATTTAATTTACATAAGGAAGTAGCTACTTTTTACACGAGTTATGAAATTATAACGAAGAAAATAGTTTAAGTTTATCAAACGCGCTTGCGTCGATTTCCAAGCTCTCCGATTCTCATTCGACAGACGAAAAATGTCATTTCCCATGCGACCTTTCGGCAACAATGAAGAAAAAGAACGTCCAAAATATCGGACAGTGATCATTGTGCCCGCCACTCAATCTTTGACCTACGTCTGACGGGAGAAAAACCATACAAGCGATATATTAGCGCGTGGAAAAATTGCACTGGCGATATCTCTCCGAAGTTCGAGGGCTCGCGGTGATTCTCGAGAGGGATCGGAGCGCGAGCAAAACCACGATTATTCGCGCGCATGCGCTTCGCGAGGCTCAACGTCGGCAAGTTCGCGATAGCGACTCCGCGTGGTGGTCGCGTGACGTCAGCCTTGTTCAGTGCGCGGAGAGACCGACCGCAGTGTACATCGTAATCCACGTTGCTCCGTACGAGTGATACATTTTTTACCCCCTCGCGTCGCGAAACATTACTTTTCATTCGCATATTATTTCTTTCGCCGATCGTACAACCAAAATCTGCCTCGTTTGTCGTTCGCGACTTTCAATTACGCGTAGCGTACAAACAAAAGCGTCTCGCGGTGAAATTTCGGAAACGCGCGTTCGAACGAGCTTTTCTCCCCTTATACGCGCTATTGTGACGGTGGTACTTTTATTTGAAATTGTTTTCTCACAGTATTTACTTTCTCTTGAGCATTCGGAAGTGTCGAAACGATTTTTTTCTCTCTGGCCACGAAGTGTCACGTGTCGCGAGAAAAACAAGATTCCCGGGCAAGAATGACAGAAAAGATCGACAATTGTTTAATTTTATTTCGATATTTTTCCACGAAACGACTGAGTAACAAGAAGAGAATAATTCATGCGTAAGGGGGCGTTTCGAAAAGTGCTTGCGCCGGAGGCTCGTGGATTGTCGGTTGTCGCAAAAAAAAACGCCTAGCCCGAGGTAACGAGAGCCAAAGCGAGTTTTAACGAGAGCGCGAGAGAAGCGATCGTTCGGTACTAGGGAGAGAAGAAAAGGCAAAGAAGTGGTGCATCGTTGAATTTTAATGCTATCCACCAATACGTGACACTTTTCGTCCTGGAGAAGTGAAAAAATCCCGAATTTGCCGAGGGAAAATAGCGGCTCGCTTTTCATAAATACACGCGTGAGTGTGCATGCACGTGCATACACGCAAACACACGTGTCGTGTAAAATACATAATCGCCTCGCGACGCGGTCACGTGACATGTTCGTCGTAGTCGTCGGTTCTCCACGAGGTCGAAAAGTTCCTGCGACAATCGAAGTCCCTTACGCAGCTTATCCTTCGTTACGTACCACGTCGATGTTGAGATCGCGTGTGAATAATTGTCGAGTCGCCACAATCGCCTCGCCAATCAGCTTGTGATGATTATTATTCGTACTTCGTGCGAGAAGAAAAAAAAACCAACCACGAATCTTCCAACGTGGAAATTGTGAAGTTGGCGATTTTTCGAGTTTTCTCGGAGAAAGGAAAATCCATTGTCGTGGCGAGAAAAAACGCATAGACTGCGAGAGATTCGGAGGAGTCGCGAAACGAAAGCGAGCGACCTCAGGTGCGTCTCCGACTCGAGTCGCAATAAACAAAACGACACGGGGACTAAGATGAAAAGATCCAAACGACGGTAATCGCGGAATAGTCGCGTACTCCACGGCTCAAGTGTCGCGTGGGCTCGGAGCTAGTTTTTTGTTGTTGTTTGTTTTACCGTGAAAGATCGCGCTTTACTTGTGCGCGTGTGTTCGTGTACGAAGCTGCTTCTTTCTTCCGTTTTTTCCCTTTGTTCGTTAATCCTTCGCGTTATCGTCCGTTCAAAGACACCGTAACGTACGAAGAGAAAAACAAGTGAACAGCGACGTCCGCAAGCGGGCGAAATCACAGCAGGCAGCGTGGAGCGCTCGGAGATCGTGTGGCCGCGCGCCGCGGACTTGTACTTCTATCAACCAGGTATCATATTTTTCGTCCCCTTCTCGTTTTGTCTTCCAAATTTCTTTCGCCGTGTCGACCAATTGGTCCTAATTATTGTTTTCGTGGCGAATGGACGAGAAGGAGAAAAAAAGTCTCTTAGGGTACGAGGAATCGAACGATGAAGCGAAAAGCGAGAAACTCTCGAAATGTCGTATAATTCTCGTCGTGTTTCCCACGCTCCCCCGCTGGGGCGCTGCGAGCGTGCCAAAGTGCGGCATTCGTATCCCATAATACAACGTTTCAATCTTTTTTCCTTTTTCAGCTTCATTTTTTCGCACTCATTCCAAGTGGTAGACAATAATATTGTACTTGGCACAAACAGCACGACAGTGCAAACTGCGCTCTCGTTCTTTTGCTCATATATGTATATATAGCTCAGTATTGATTTTATTTTATGGGTTACCTGCCAGAAACGTGTGAAATGATGCAGTGGCGAATCCAGAATTTTTGTCTGGGCGGGGGGCATGGGGAGGGGGTATGTGATTATTCTGGGACTCTGGCTTTTTTGTATAGTCGATTTGCACCATCTGGGGGGGGGGGGGGGGCGTGCCCCCCTCCCCGAATCCACCTCTGAAATGATGTAACTCATCGAATGATTCCCAAAATAAAAAGGTCCACAGACCGGTCGAAATTTCGTTTTTTTCCGGCACGAATGTATTTTATATGTGAGCTATAATGATAAATAAAGGGAAAAAAACGCTGCCCCAAATTTTTATATCTGGTCGAGGTTTTTATGTGCATTTTAATCAGTATATTATTCAACATTTTTCAGCCATCGATTTTCCGATGGAATTTATTTTTAATTAAAACAAAAGTACATCAAAGTGAACATTCATTATCACGCCACCCGCGCTATTTTGCATATTAATTAGCTCCTACTTTTTAAATTTATTCTAATTTATGATGAATGTGCTCAACCAAGGAGAGTGTTAATCGATGGACATCTCTCAAGGGGTTAAGCTACTGCGACGACCCGAAAATCAGGGTTATTTGAAACAAATCATTTTGAAAGAATAAATAAGATGATTGAAAAGTCGTCTGGACATGTGTTTGTACATTAACAAAGTTGTTTACCAAATTTCTTTGAAAAATCATAATTAAAAAAGTTATAAACAATCTTGTGAAGGACCTTTGGACGTGATGAGGTCAACGGTGTACTAGATTATGGCTACCCGGTGCATTTAAAACAAAAAAAACGTTTTTTTTCTTAAAATAAATACTATTGGCTAACACTTGACCAAGATTGTTATCGTGTTGCAATTATTTAAAAATACGACTTTTTTTTTATTTTTCGAGGAAAACTGGCGTTGGTAATGACCAATAAAAAAATGTTAAGAAGAAAAACGTCTGTCAAGATTAAACTACTACTACACTGAACAAGTGTGCCAAATTTTAAGCCAATCGGTTTATTAAATGTCGAGAAATCGTGTATACGGGTTTGAAAAATATAGTTTCGAGAGACACGCGTTTCAAATTTTACTAGCAGTTGTGTCGTTGTAATCTTACGTTACGACATCGTAAGTAAGTTTGCATCGTTGAAACGCAACGAAATTTTTCATTAATTTTTGTATATCTTCATTTTCTTCATCCTCCAAAATCCTATCGTGAACATTTGGGCTGCTGATTTCTGAAGGAAGAATCGTAAAAAAAGGCCTTCATCGTAGCCCAAATTTGCCAAAAAGAAATTGGGTTGTTAAGCTTTCGTTGCGTTCCAACGATGCAAACTTCAACATCATCGTACGTTTACCGTCAATCTGCGATTACTGCACCGCATGATGTACCTTCCTCTTCAACTTGAATTGCCTCAAGCGACTATCGATTGTTTGCAATGTTCACCGTAGCCTAACCCTTTAAGGTAAGTTTTGGAAACGAGTTTTTGAATATTTACTACTTTTTGCACACAATTGCGCAACTGATTGTGAGTTTGAACGAGGACGGGTGGTTAATTTCTCCAAGAGGTAGAACGCCACCTATGCCACGAAAACCTAAACAGCATAGAGATGGCCCGAAAAAAATAACATTCAGCTTTTTCATCATTCTTGAAGTAAGGAAACTAATAATTAGCTCAAACGTGAAACATTCTTGAAATGTTTTTATAAAATTTCGTTCGGCAGGGACTTTTATATTCTTTGGTTCATTGTCGAATTAATACTGATATTCGATACCACTGACGACGTTGAAGTGTACATCGTTGGAATGCAACGAAAGTTCCTTTTTTTATTATTTTCACTTCTTCCTTACGATCTATAAATTCCTCTTATAGATTAAGGGGCACCACTCGTGCCTTCGCAAAAAAGGTGATTTTCGAAATCATATTGACAGAAATTATGTATATATGGTTATTTTTTGTGTATAAAAATATTCAATTTTCAGCGACTCATGCGCCGTCTCCCGAGTCTCCAAAAAATGTTCTCCCACTGCTGCAGTGATTGCTGCCTTCAGAGTGCTCGAAATAATTTTTTTTGAAAGTACGTTGAACTAGGGGGTACAATGACGCAGAATTGGGAATAAAACTTTAATTCAACAAAATGGCGGAGTTTCGAAAAAAGTGCCAAATTACGGTTAAAAATCTGATGGCTTTTTGCATGGCAAATTGACTTCTTTCCCAATCGAAAAACTGGCCGGTCATTGTATGAAGAAACGAACTACTAAACACGCTAAAACAAGATTCAAGTCGATCGGATGATTTGTATTCGTGTTAGAATTACAGCAAATTTGAAAATACGTCGTTTTGAGGAAAACGCGTTGAAAAATTAAAGAGCAACCGCGCCTAATAAAGAGCAGCTGTTCAGTAGAAGGCTGTAGTTCAAAAACTATTTGGGATCCGCACTTGAAATTTTAGTACGTTATTTTTGAAGGATAGACTATCGAAAAATACAACAAAAAAATGGATTTTTTAAAAGTATCACACCAGTGGTGCCCCTTAAGGTCGCGGGTCTTTAATGTAGATAAGCAAAACGGTTTGGGTGATTTCCGTACTATAAATCGTCAAAATAAATTTGAGCAATAGGAGAAAAATTAACTTTCGTACGATGCTGAAGTTTGCATCGTTGGACTGCAACGAATTTAATTCATTTTGGCATATTTCGCTTACATAAGTCATTCAACTATTTTCAAACACATTTATTCAGCGATCTACATGATAAATCTACAACAAAAGATCGCCTATGATAATAAAAATATAGAAAATAAAACGTGAAACAGAACTTACGTTGCGTTCCAACGATGCAAACTTCAATGGCATACTTTCGTTGCGTTCCAACGATGCAGACTTCAACATCATTATTACTGATGACTTTTGTCCCTGCAAATATAATGATCTGTCATACATCCAGCGATGACTAACTAAATAATCGTAGGCTATCAATAATCGCACCGCCATCTTGAATGTTTTATGTAATATGCATATGTATGCCGGCTGCATTTGGACAGGGATGAATTTTGGACAGCGGTATTTGGACGCGTCACAGATTTGAAAATATGATAATGTCGGTGGTAGCAGCATCGATTTGATATCGCACACACGCCCGAATAGATATATACATTTATATATGTCGGTTAACTGCTAGGGAAAGACACAAAGATAGTGCGAAACGGGCGAAGGGATGTGCGAGGGGGGGGGGGGGGGAGAGAGAGAGAGAGAGAAACGAGATGAGAATCTTTATCCGGCACTTGATTCGATTTGGAACACGCTCCAGTTTACGAGCCATTCTCGAAGAGTTTTGCCAGAAAATTGTAGGACCTTTTTAGCACGATATTCGCTGTCTCGTTTCCGTTATTCATTAATTGAACGTTTATTTTCTTCGAATATGGCGGCGGCGAGGAAGAAATTACAGCACTAGGAAGATTTTTCCGTCGAACCATTATAAGACAGTAATGATACTACTCGCGGAGAAGAGAATAAAGTGAAAAATAAATGAATTATTAATAAGTTCAATGAAAATCAGCAAATGGATAATTTGGGGAGAAACAAATCTTCGATCGTTTAACGGGTCTGGATGGTGCTGAAGCCTGCATCGTTGGACGGCAACGATAATTCTTCATCGTGTTCTGCATTTCTTTATTTTTATTATTATTTAAAATCTTTTGTTGCAGGTTTTGGTTATAGATTTTTAATAAGAATCCTGAACACTGTTTCGGTAATTTGCGTAGACTAAATGTGCAAAAAAACTCGGCAATATGAAGAAAATATATTTTCGTTGCAGTCCAACGATGCAAACCTCAAGACCACGGGTCTAGGTAGGCTCGAAATCATTAAATTTTCATCAACACTCCGACCTCGTTATCCCGATACTTTCATCAGAAGAAAAAATTATTTCAAACATTGTTTTTGATGATAGTATTGGGATTATATAGTTTTTCACACGATTAATACGTCTTAATAAAATAATTCTTGAAATAATTCGTCGATTTATTAGATATTTTGAAACTTTTAAAACTTCCATAGCCAAATTATTTTAACGATGTTCAGATTTTAGGAGTTTTGGTCTTTCGTGTAAAATTCTTTCGGCGTTTTGATCTTTCGGAGTTTTAAGCGTTCTGATAATTGAAAGTTCGAAATTTCAACCCGGCCCTATTTTTTTGAATTCCGGCTCTTTCTAGCCCCTCGAATAATTTACCGAAACATCGAATTAACGTTCGTCGAATGAGATGGTATTGAAGTTTGCATCGTTTGAATGCAACGAAAAAATATATTTTTCGTATGGACGTATTTTTTTTGCTTATTTAGGCCACCAAAATCACAAAAAAATTGAGAATCCTTATTGGAAATTTGTAACCAAAAGTTGCGAAAAAAGTTATTAGATAATAATAAAAATAAAGAAAAAAATCGCGAAGAATTCTTGTTGCACTCACAACCAAACGATGCAAACTCCAACACCGTCGAACAAGAACCTACCCTAGTGATCAAACATTTTTTTTATCTTAAATATATTTCCATCGCGAAAATTACTCACCACCTGACTCGACTATGTTATTCCCATATATACAGGGTGTTACGAAGGTCAATGCAAAGCCTCAAGGGGGTGATGGGTCACTTCGTTAGGAACATATATAACCTAGATTACCGTAGTCCAGAGTCTATGGGTTTGGAGTTATCATGGTAAGTATGATTTTGGAAAGTTTCCCGAAATCAGGTACTAACTCGTTCATAACGTTCGAACAGGCAATACTTGGCAACTAAAAACTTATTTGCGTCTTAGCTTAATGTGTATTCAATCGACAAACACCAATACAATCATCTGTATTCACACAGCTAACTAAATGGGATGTGTTGAATAATTTAAAACTTGTAGAAAAAAAATAGTTCGTATGTTAATGCCATTAGAAAAAAATATCATTAACATAAGAGGTAAACGAGTTAGTACCTAATTTTGGGAAATTTTCCAAAAATCATACCATGATAACTCGAAATCCTTAGACTTTGGATTAAGGTAACCTAGGTTAGACACGTTCCTAACGAGGTGACCTATCACCCCCTTAAGGCTTTGCACCGACGCACACACACACACACACACACACACACACACACACACACACACGCGCGCGCGCGCGCGCGCGCGCGAAGCATAAAATCTATACTTTACCCCCCTCGTGGGCAAAGTCTACCTCGAGACCGAGTTGCATAGTATATGCTGGACATATTTTTTTCCGTAAAACTCGACCGGCATTAAAAACTCTTCCAACTTTCATAAGCTTCTTTAGATGAATATATATAGCCACTACGTCGTCGAGATACAACGAGTAGGTATTATTTCGTGCCTGTATCTCTCCTTCAAGGGATCTATTTTCAAATATACATATATATAAACATAAATGTGTGTGTGTGTGTGTGTGGGTGGGTCTGCACGTATGCATCGTCGTCCGTCGTCGTCCATGAGCCCAGAAACAAATTTGTTCTTCTTCCCCTCATCCCGCGCCTAAGCCGTTTTTTCTTCTTTGCAACGTCCTACCCGTACTCGCGATGTGTCGTCGTTCGACGATCCGACAGGAAAACGAATCGAGTCAAACGTCGTTTTTTTTCTTCTTCACATATATAGACCCGGGGATCCTTAGTATTCCATGGGCACATCGGGGAAAACGCGATGTCGGTAAAGAGAGTAGACTCGCACTTGTTGGTGTCGAGGGACGTGGAAGATCGCGGATCTATATACATTAAACTAAAAGACCTGAAAGCTTTAAGGATGAGCCGATTGTACAGTCGCGACGAAAAAGTAGTTAAATGCTTAAAACAAAAAAAAACTTTCTCGACGTTTTTGTTGCGGTTAGTTATTGTATAATGTTGAAGTTTGTAATGCTGTAACGCAACGGATTTTTTTTCTCAATATATCAAATTCTTTTTTGGTCGATTCAAGCTATGAAGATTATTTGACCATTTTTATGTATCCTCGTGAGAGATTCAGGACTTTGAATGAAAAAAATATATATTTTGGACGATAATAAAAATAACGGAATTAAAAAAATCGTCACGTTCCAACGACGCAAACTTCAACGTCATATAATTACGATGTTGAAGGTTGCCTCGTTGAAATTCAACGGAATGTCATTTTTTGGAATCGTTAATTTGTTACCTTTCAAATTTTTGGCAGCCTTAGGCTATGAGAATCACTCAAAGGTTTTTAAGAATTTCGTTCGAGTACAGTGACCCAAATCTGCGAGAGAAATAATGGTGGGTAATATAAAGTTAAGAAAAAAAAAATTCGTTCCATTGCAACTATACACGTTTCAAGACCATTTTCTTAATTCATAAATCAATTTCTCAATCTTTCCTGTACACGCAATGCATACGAAAACAAATTTGCTCCGTTAATTTAATACACTCACTACCTATCCACTTTCTGGCTCAACGAATTTAGCGTATGTTGTGATTAACTTAATTTGCTATTTTGTTTACTATAAACTTAATTCTTTCTAATTGCTCAATTTTTTCCGCTGATTTTGACTGTGAAAGTCACAAACGATTTCACGTACTCTTATGAGAAATTTTTCACCACGCTTCGCCAAAAATAAGGCTTTGGGAAGAAAAAATCGTTGTTCTTCAGCCTCATTTTTATTCAGCTTTATGCAATTGAATTTACCTTATGTGCATTAAAAAAACAGCAGAGAATCACAAAGCTGCTCCTATGGGGTTCTCGTTGGTGAAAACGCATGGAAGTGTGGCTTGATCGAATAGCGTATAACACCCTTTTTTGAAAGGTGTTTCAGTTTCTTCCTTTGGTGACGATGAACTACTAGAATTTTTATTTCTATTTTATGAAATCGATAAGTGCCGTGAAAATGCATTTAAATTTTAAGATTCAAATTTCCGCGCGAAAACACTAGCCGCCATGCTGCGCTGCTTCGGTTCGTGACGTCACTTGCATAGTAAACATCGAGGCTGCGCCAATTGTGAGTACGTATTTCTTTTTGGTTGAAAGTGAGTTACAATTCTTGTAATTGGTGTGTTGTTCCTAAATGTAAGAATACTAGTGTAAAAACACCTGGAAAGTTGTGGATTAAAATGCCAATTCATATAAATATGTCTATTGATATAAAAATTCATATAAATATGTAAAGCCATAGTCCGAAAAAAATGCATTTGTTCTTTTTGCACGTTCGTTGAACAGATAGAAAAAGTATTTTTTTAAATACATTATAAAATTTATTTTGTGTTTTTATAAATTAAAACCAACATTATTCGATTGCTTATTACGAAGAATACCCTATTTATACATTCTTAGTATTTTTCTTACATAGAGTAAAATACCGTATTAGTAGCCTTTTATGAACCGAATGTTGATCAGAGAAAAGACAAGACTATCCGCAGTGACGCAGAAAGAACCAGCGAATACGAACGGTTTTTAATTTAGGACTTATTGAAGATGACTGTACGAGTAGTTTCTTGGTAGCAAAGGAAAAAAAGGGTTCCGTGAGCCGGACGAATGAATCGAACATCTGAGAGCTTGCAGAAAAAATATACATGTATACGTACATACATAGGAGCATATGTGTATATATATCGGCTGCTACCGATCAAAGGGGCGTAACTCCTATTGGTCTCCGTGTTCAATTGTGTGCGATTTATGTCCCTTTGACAGCAAGCCGGCAATATCTATATATATACATTCGCACGTGTGGGTGTATATAAATGGTTAAAGGACGATCGAGTCCGGAGGGACGCACTATATACTCTCAGTGCTGGCAAGTGAAGTGAGTATACGCCGTGGTCAGCCCGCGAGAGCGGACTCGCTCCCTCGGGAGATTTCTCGACCGCAGCCCTAAATCAGGTTTCGTTCATCTCTCCCCTCTTGTTCTAACACGTACCGCTTCGCGGCAGGATTTTAACGTCAGGAGCCGTGAACTTGCCCGTAATGTAACATACGGTCGACAAATATAATGCCGCGTATAGGCGTATATATTCACGCGTATTAGACGCGATTATGAATCTGGTACGCTGCTCAATTAAAAACGCATTTTCGCCTAAGAAATATTGATTTAGGTGAAAACGAATGCGTTTTTTCTCGTCTCACCATAATTGCGGGAACGACTGAAATTAACATTCTACAATTCGAATACAATTTGACCGAACAGATGAAAATGTTGCGCGTGATCGGAGCCATTCTTCGGTGAAATTTATGCTCGTTACGATGTATGTTGATTTTTCGTTCTTGCTACTTAGCCGTTATTCTATATGGTAAAATATGCGCGATGTGAAACTTCGATTTGGTAAAACACGCACGAAATATGTTGCTCGATAAAGAACTTGACGGCGTTGAAGCTTGCATCGTTAGAATGCGACGAATATTCCTCGTCGCGTTCTAACTCATTCCTTTTTTAACACAAAGGTACATATAATAAGAGACTTAAGGGCTATACCAGTGAACGCTAGAAATTTGGGTGATTTTCGGGAATTTTTTGGAAAAAAAGTACTCAATTAAATGTTTAGGAAAATTAAGAATATATTTCGCAATATTTGACCTATATTATATAATTTTTCCATAGAAAAATATTGAGATCCATGCGACTTATGCGCTGCCTTCGGAGGCGCCAGAAAAAAAAAGTTCCTCCACTGCTGTCATGATTCCGGCCGATTGCGAAGCCGAAACCGAAAAAGGAAAAAATATCGTTAAACTGCTGGAAGGTATTTCCCTGGAATATCCTGGAAGGATGGCGTAGGATTTTCGAGAAATATCAACATCTAACAAAATGGCGTAGTTATGAAAAAAGTATGTTTTCTTGCTTATAAAATAGTCGTTTTTTTCAATGCCAAATCGTCAATTTTCATTCAATCAAAAATATCATACGTCATTGTAGAGTAAATATATTCAAGAGTTTGAGTTACAATGTCAGCAAATTTGAAAAATCTCATTTCGGGAAAATTAACTGGGGTATTTTATACCTACGAGTGGTTGCTATTTAGAAGGCTGCCATTTGAGGAGTATTAGAGATACGGCCTTGAAATTTTTCCAGGCTATTTTTGAAAGTATAAACTGCCGCAAAAGGAAAAAAAATCGATTTTTTGGAAGTGTCACACTGGTATAGCCCCTTAAAAACGTCATCAGAAAATAAAGAACGACAAAAACATGGCTGCCGGCAGATGGTGAAATGTTTTTCGCTACTTTTGGCGGTTAAAGGGTCCATCTTGAATATAAAAACCATATGGGTCATTCGAGTTAACAATCAATACGAGTCATTGACGATCGGCCATTTTTGAAATTATTTTTTTTTAAACAAAGTGGCGACGAATTGAATCTAAAGCATATAAAATTCTTGTAAAAAGTCGTCGTTATGACGTAACTTCAACTTTTCACGATCACGCGTTCTGGCCATAACTCGCTGGTCACGGGAGTCGCAATGACCCCAGCCATGTTTCAAACGATTGCCGCGTTAACCGTAACGCTCCGAATGACTCATAAAAATTCAGTATATTAGATTAGACATTCCAGAATGTGGCATTCTCGGTACTATATTTTAATCGAATTTTAAAATGGCGGAAAAAATCTGTAAGGGGTGAATGCGTAAAAAAGCCCTCCGTTACTTGAAAAATCATAACTTTTGCATTTTTTAATTTAAATAAATAATCTTTTAGGTTGATACTCTTGAGATATGATAGTTTAAGGGAAAAATAAGCTCCACGTCGGATCTTAGTCTGTACTTACAAAGGGTTACCCCAAGGCACTGTTAGGAGGCAGGCCAGTCGCTTTGGCCGCCAACAACTTATAGTAATTTTGGCGTAAAGTTGCGCATGGGGTCATTTTGGCCCCGCGTGACCTTGGAGGGTTAAAGAAATGAAGATCAATAAAAAAAAAGTGAGATCGTCAATGACCTGTAAATTCGAAAACAATCCATCAAGTGGTTCTCGAGATATCATGTCCACCGACTTTGAAATCAGTGTTTTGGGGAAAACACGTTAAAAGTTTGAAGTATAGTGCTGCTATCGTTCGCCATGCCGACCGTTTCATCCGTAGCTCATTCAATTTTAGAAATATTTCAATGAAAATTTCAGGGAATAGCTAAAAAGTGATACCATCAAATAAAAATATTATTGAAAAATGTCATTGTTTGACCCACCTATGTAAATGTAGCCTGCATACATTGAACTTAATTCGTGTAATCTTTTATTGAAAAAAAAGTTAAAAATGTTATCGAGGTGTAATAGAGCCTCTGTATAAAAAACGTGGTCCAACGGCCGGATCGATAACTCGACAATGGTTGGTCTGAAAAGTAAAAAAGTTCCCAGCAAAAAACTCACAAAATGGCGGCGTTAAAAAAAGTAATTTTGACGAATTTTCTACTCATATTTGGGTGTTCAAAAAATACTAAATTAAAAGGACAGCTACCAAGAACGATAGCTACTGGAATTGTGGACATTTTAGTTCTTTCAAATTACAAATCGGACAATTATTGCTAGAGTTATGAGTCCGCGGTCAGGTCGAGAAACGTCGTTTCGAGAAAAACGCGATTAATAGTTTCAGTATCCGTAAATCGTTACGTTACCCGCTCTCACTAAATTGTCTGTAACTTGGCCAATTTTCAATATTTTAAGTTCAATTTTTTTTTTTATTCTTTAATACGTATACTTTGAGAAAATGCAAAAAAAAACATTTTTTTACCCGTCACAGTGGTGTCCCATTTAGTACGATCGTTAACGCGATAAACTACTATGATATTGGCAACACGGACAAAATTCTGTTCACTCGGGAAATGTAGAAGTAACGAAAAGAAAAAGTTTCATTCATTGTCCGTCGTCATCAATCGTACCTGAAAATCGACATTCACGATCGAATGATTTTCCTCGTAATAACTTTTGTCGGTGCAGCGACTATTTCAAATCGACAATTCACTCCGACACCGTGAAAATTCCGTAACGTATACCCGGCACATTTGTAAGCGCGCGTATACACGCTTCGATCGTTAAACGACATTGCCGCGCGAGGACCCTCAAAGATTTTCATCTCTCTCGCACATAACGTAGATCAAGCCGCACAATGAACGACCGGAAAGGGTAACGACATGCTTGTACATCGATCACTCACTGATGGCTTCGGGGCTCGAAAAACGTACGTAGCTGAATAAAAAAAGGCTCTGCTGTCGAATCTCGATCGTTCGTAATAACGAATGTGAGAAGGATGATAGGAACGATTCGTCTTTTTTAATGCCGAAAGATTATTAAGAGCGTAATACTCGTTCGATAATAATCGTGAATTTATTAACAGTGATAAAAATCGCTTTTTTCCGACAGTGGCAATCGTTATGGTGATATACGTGAATAATCAAAAGCCGCGGGGGTTGAATCATGTTTCGAATGGATACAAAACTATCTGTTTATTATAAAATTCTTAATTGCAATTTAAAATTAAAGAGAATTTAAATCGGACCAAATTTAAATTACGTAGAGTATGTCAATTAGTTCATCGAGGAAAAGCTGCACGTAAAAAGTTGAAAAAACATCGTTTTTTTTCTCGTAAACTGATAGTTACGAGATTGGTCTTAATATAATTTTCTTGAAATTCGGAATCATCATTCAACGTATCAACCGAGCTACAGAGCTTTACCCAGATTCGCATTTTTCACTTAATTTACTATTTTTTTCGCTTCAAAATAGTTTTATCTAAAGCGTTATTTTATATATTTTAGATTCGTTTTCGAAGGAGTGTTTCATGGCGTTTTCGGAGACCGCTCCATTGCACATCAAATGGACGTGGTCCTGATACTACCGCGCCGAACGCCAACTATAATTAAGCAATTATTTATTATTTTTTCTGAAATAAATTATAATTACACATTAAAGTATGATACGAAAAGATGAAAAGAATCGCATTTATCCATTGTTTGTTTAACCCACAAGATATTTTTCGAGTCACCTAAACTGTTCGGTGTACTAGGCCACTCCCTCGTTTTATTCTCGTAATTAAAACTAATCGCCCTTGGATCGGTATTACGTCTGGAAGCAATTTGAGGTGTACAAAGATAATAAGATGTGTACAATAATGATAACGTACGTACAACAACAACAACAACAACAACAACAACAACAACAACAACAACAACAACAACAACAACAACAACAACAACAACAACAACAACAACAACAACAACAACAACAACAACAACAACAACAACAACAACAACAACAACAGCAACAACAATAATAATAATGTACAATAAAACATACGCCAATGTACAATAATAATAACGTACAATAAAATATACGTACAATGTACAATAATAATGACGTTTCAACAAAATATCCCTACAATGTACATAATAACACCAGCAATAATAAGATGCGAAAGCATGTGTCTTCGCGTTCCATTATCCTGAACAAAGTTCAGTGAAGCAACACTCGGCTGGGTGTCAAAAATCCATCAGGCAATTTTCCGCGAGAACGGTTCACATATTTCAGAAATATAAGGAGAACCTCGACTTTGCTCTGTCCACAAAGCAGGTCAGGTATTTTTTTATCTACCAAAAAATCAGTCGTTCAGGAGAAAAGTTTGGCACAAAAAAAACAGTGTTGAAGTTTGCATCGTTAGACGCAACGATAATTCTTTTTTCCATTTTTTTCTTCTTATTTTGATTAATATACAAAATCTTGTTTTGCAGAAGCAGGTTTTATAATTGCAAACAACCAAAATATAAGCTTGCTTGCAAATTATATTTGCAAGCAAGCAATAAAATCCATTTAACGGGTTACCCCCACTTGCGATTTTGAGAAAATCGCTTTGTTTTATTGCATTTTTTTGAAGTATAAGTATCTGAGAATATGTCCTGAAAATTTCAAGTCGATCCGAACAAAATTGACTGAGATATGAGCGTTGAAAGAGAAGAATCCGTGAATTGAAGAACTGAAATTGAAACTTTAAACGCGTTTTTCTCAAAATGGCATTTCTGAAGTCGGTGACCAAGATTACTCGAACACTAATGAACCGATCTTCTTGAAACTTTGCAGGCTTATTTAATACATAAAAATGTAGTCTTTAATCGTTCGACTTTTTTTTTCGCAAAAAATGGCCGTTTTATAGCCAAAAAACGGCCGTTTTTTTTCGTTAAAATCGAACCATTAACTTTGACTGTCCGCCATTGTGTGAAAAATGAAAATTTTTTAAAATCCTTCGATTAAAGACTAGTTTATACTTATATTCGACTAAATCCATCCGCATTTTTTTTTTCAGATGATCCACTTCGCCGCAATGTTGGTCACCGCAAACCGTGTATATAAAAACATTATTTCATTGACGGCCATTTGCCACTAAACAATGTAATATTTTTCAATAAAAAAATTACTGAAAGTTCTTCAAGATGTGTTCTTTAAGATGGTATATTGATCGATTAGAAAAGCTTTGTAGTTTTCTTTAAAAAAATTCATTTTTTGCGCTACAAGTGGGGGTAACCCGTTAAAAAAAATGGAAGCAATAAAAAAATGTTCATTGCATTCCAACGGTGCAAACTTCAATTTCGTACAAAAATGTCTCTCGCACTCGTGTAACTACATACAGTAGTCCAGGAATTCGCAATCTCCTCTACATTTGCAAATCAACATTAAAGTTCGTGTGCTATTGATATCTAGTCTCTTCATCAATAACTCCGATGGCTCTTTGATTCAATGACGGCTGAACACAAACGTCTATCGGCAAATCATAAGGATCGTGAAAGTCGCGCGTGTGCCGGTGAATTTTGGGATTCCCTCGAGGATTTTTATTCATACGTGTAGCTGAGACTCTCCTTTTAGTGGCATATATAATATATGTAGAGAGAAGCTTCTCACGACCGTGCGGGAGGCGTAGACGCGCGCGCGAGAGAGAGAGAGAGAGAGAGAGAGAGAGAGTATGGGGGTTGCTTTCATCCTCTGCAGACAGGTCCGTGCGCAGGCGAGCTCTCACATCAAAAGCAATTTATTCGATTATATGCATGGCGCCTTCAATGCACCTTAATCAAATAAACCCCACGATGTGTACGTTCGCGGGGGTGGCGCCAGAAGAGAGGGTGGAGGCGCATACGCTGAAAGTTGTGAATCGGCGTGAGCTCTCTCTCTCTCTCTCTTTCTCTTTCTCTTTTTCTCTTCTATTCCCTCATGTACGTTCCTAAACACATACATATATATCGTGAATATCTATATATGTTTGCTGATGTACACGCGCGTTGCTGGAAAAATTCCTCGCGCTTTACTTCTATAATATGCCGCACAAAGTGTGGTTATTGCAGGTACATCAAGGTAGGAAGCGAGTCTCGTGAATACCTCTTGCGATGCCTTCACATTGTAGGCACATGTGCCCCATTCCTCATCTCTGCTGTCGTACGCACACATATATACATATGAGAAATTTTATGCACACACGACCGGCTCGTTGTTTCCGGACTACCTTTATGAATTATTTCCATTTCCCACTCATTGTAGAACGCACTCGAAAAGTGTATTCCTCACGGGGAAAAAGTTCTTCCAATTATCTGGGTCAGTGGGTGTTTCGAGCGTAAATGCCATTTTTTTTTCTGAACGGCAATTCCTGCGCAAAGGAATATTCAAGAAGATAAATTCAACGACCCGTCGAGGCTGATTTCATACGGTAGTTTTTGGTTTTTGATACTCGGGTTCACGTATACGTTGCCGTTAGGCATAGGGGAAACAGGGGAAACTCAGGGGATTTCTTTTCTCCTGAAATAATTAGGGAAAAGTCAGGGAGTTTGGAAAATTCTCTGGAATTTCTTAAAAGTTACTTTTTGCAAGAATTACGAAAGATTAGACTGACTTGGAAAAACGAAAGGTATAATAATAAATATTTTTGTATATTTTTAATATTTATATCAGTCTTTATCATATACAAAAACATTATGTCAGTGCCGCACATTTAAACTATCGAAAACTAAAAACTTATTTATTATAAAGCTCTGTAGTATATTTGCATCCGATTTGTCTACATGAAACTACACAATTATTATTGTATGAAAGTGTTTGTATTTTTTCTTTAGTCATTGGCACAGACATAAGAATATCTGTTTGTAATAAACAACTGGTTATGTATTGGCTTTTTATGTAATTTCTTTTTCCCTTTACAGTGTTTGAATTATTTTTTGAATTTCACTTGTTTTTTTAATTAATTTTAATATGCAATCCAGGAAAACCTGGAAAGGTCAGGAAATTTCTGAGTTTCTTTTCATTGTTCAATTTTGTATGGCCAATTCAGGTTGTTAAAATCACTCAATCGTTGCTTATTGGAGATTTATCATCTTAATTCGCGACCAAAACTTACGATAATGATAAAAGGGGAGGAAAAAAACGTTGCATTCCAACGATAAATTTAGAATGTCTAAATTTGCGCGAAATTTTTTATTCCAGTTCATCGTTGTGCATAATAATTGATTGTAACTTATTTTTTATCAAGCGCCACTATAATTTACCCATGATTCAAAAGGGTCCTCCTTATGCCCCCATAAAATACAGCTCCCCGCGAAAGGAATACCTTAAGCGGGTATCCCTCTGTGGAAACTTCAAAAAATCGTTTTTTTTTTGCATATTGTTAGAATGTGAACTTTCAAGAATATTTTAAGACCAACCGGACCCTGAAATTCTCAAAATTGACGAAGTTACACCTATTCTAGTTGGAACAGTGTGCTCTGGGTTACGGATGATTCACGTATAACGAAAGCGGACATCAAAGCACAAGAACACTCCAAAGAGGCCCGAACTGCCCGCAGATTGCATAGATTAGGTGTGCAACACGATCTCGATGATGAGGAAAGCCACTTGTATGATGCCGGAATCGCCGACTAGCGTTAAGACGACAACATTTCTCAAGATCGTGTAAAATATGTACCAAAACTTTGCACGCGATTATCTCGAAACAGCATATCTTGACACGGCGGGATTGATATCTTCGGTAACTTTCACACTATTGACTTGAGTTTTCACAGTTAGCGTTCAAACAGTAGTCATTTTCGGTTCACGGTCGTATTTTTTAATTCGATCAACCATTCGTTAATAACAATGTCTCTGGCATGCTGATTTTCAAGAGACAAATGAGGTTTCCTTTGGAGAAGCTGTCATTTGCCGTATTTTTCGAAATTTCGAATTGGATCGTGAACCCATAGCCATTGGATATATTTGACGAAAAAATTTTTTGTTTTCGTTTTAGATTACATTCCCATGAAAAAATTGCCGACACGAACAATACGGCCGATGTCCGGCCCAGTACTGGCTAACCGATTGTTGGCAACCAATGTTGGCCCAACATTGAAACAACGGTTCTGCCATTTTTCAGTCGACCCTCTTTTCGGAGCCCGGCATCCGACATCAAGCCGATGTAGGGACAGTACCGGTTAACGACCTAGGGCCGACTGTTGGCATAGACGGAGAAGCCGACCGTTGGCCAATACTGTCTGCCGTTAATTGTCCTGCGTTCATTTCTAATCCCGGCAACCGGTACTATACCAATGTCGGGCCAGTATCGGCTGCCCCGGAGAGCCGACTGTTGGGGTGGACTACTGGAGCCGACCATGGGCCAATACTGTTCGCCAATAACTGTCCTACGTTCATACGTAATCTCGGCATGCCGCAATATGCCAATGTCGGGACAGTATCGACTAACGACGAAGAACCGACTGTTCGCGTGAATAGGTTGAACCAATCACGAGCCGGCATCACTCCCCGTTACGTGTCTTATGAATTGCTCGCCAGTCGCCATTCAGTGTCGTATCGATGCAGACCGCGAGCAAAGAGTAGCGTCCATCGTCGCTTTTTCGTGCAACAGTAATTTTTTCCCTTATGCTCCTACCGTATTCTCAATACGAATAAACAAAACAGATATGATAAACTGAAAAAAGGGCGAAAAAAATTATGATGGAATAAACTGTTATTGAAGCACGAAAAATGTGTCATGAATCAAGAGTCATGTTTGACAGAGAAAAAAATCCTCGAAAATAATGTTAAAAAAGCGGAGTGTGAGAACACTCTTGAGTATGTGGAAGAAATTATTGAACACGGGGACGATAAAAATGATGAAAATGAACAACTAAAAAATTGTAACACGGGGGACCGATAATGCCATGAGTTGTATCGGTCCATACTCGGGGCATTATCGTACCACTGTTGGTTATGTACTGGACCAAAGTTGGTACGATATTGGCTTGAACTTGGGACAATGTTGGCACAGGCGTCGGGCCGCTCTTAATACCAACGATGGCATAGTCTTGGGCCGACCTTGGCACGAGCGTCAGCACCAACGCTGGTACGATATTGGCTGTAACTTGGGCCAACCTTGGCACTACTGTCGGACCGGTGTTGAGTCCAACGTCGGTACGATATCGGTAGCCAGCCTTGGCCCGAGGATATCATTCCGACAACGGTCTATTAATGGACCGACATTCATGCCAGAGAACGGCCAACCATAAAGGAGAGTTGGCGCACTACTGGGCCAATGTCGGACCAGCTGTATCTTTTTTCATGGGTTTAAGGGGGGATTGTCTTTTTTTTCGCAAAATTTACCGCTTTTTGGGAATTTTTTTGTGAAGAAAGTATACAACGGAAAACTTGTGAAACTTGGCATATAGTTTTATTGATCTGTTTACTACATACAAAAAATTTTTTAAACAATTTCATCAAAAAATCCGCCTCCCACCCCCCTCGACGCGCGATGGTCCTTTTTTGATGGTGTGCACGATTTCTCAAAAACTATTCAACCGATTGCCTTCAAATTTGGACAGAATGCTCAGCTGACATCCTTTTATCGTTTGATGAAGCAAAAAAGCAATACGTTTAATAGTTTTTTATTTATAACAAAAAATCGATCAATTTTTTTCGAAAAATCGATACTTCAAGTTCAAAACGTCACCAAATCGTCAATTTTTTTTCCCCCTTCATCGAACGATAGCTATATGTGTCTAAAGTAAAATGCTTTTTGGGTTTTTGTTGCAAGATGAACGTGAAGGCTGTAATCGTGCACACCATCAAAAAAGGACCATCGCGCGTCGAGGGGGTGGGAGGCGGAGTTTTTGATGAAATTGTTTAAAAATTTTTTTTGTACGTAGTAAACAGATCAATAAAACTATATGCCAAGTTTCACAAGTTTTCCGTTGTATACTTTCTTCACAAAAAAATTCCCAAAAAGCGGTAAATTTTGCGAAAAAAAAGACAATCCCCCCTTAAGTCTGGTAGAGATCCCGCCGTTTCGGGCCTTGCCGCTGATGGACTGCAACGCCAACTGCAGCACCACGAATACTTTGAAAGATTTTCTGTCGACAAAATTTCACGGTAACCATAAACATGTGCACAACATGCTGGAAAAAAATTAATGTATTCCAACCAATGTGTTAATAGAAAAAAAAATGCACAACATGCTGGGAAAAAATTAATGTATTCCAACCAATGTGTTAGTAGAAAAAAATTCATCATTCTGACCCTTCAAATTGGGCTTCCAGAGCTGGATACCTCGTCAGCCAATTAAAAAAACAATGCATCTTTTTCCCAGCTCTGTAAGGCCTTAAGAAAATGCTTATAGGAGGACGACGAGCGGCCTATTTACTCGAATTACTCATCAGTTTCGTGTATCCGACACACGATACAGGCGATGCAGAAACAGCTTCTTTCTCTTTGCCATGTTTGGGAATAGAACGTCGAGAGCGACGAATTCACGAAACTGCTCTGACTTGTGAAGAGTGGGGGGGTGTAACGGTGCCAAAATCTCAAGAGGCACATACGAGCGGGCCTCTATTTTCTGTTTCTCTTCCTCTTGGCAGCGCTCTGGGAGAGGGACCTGAATGTATATACAAGAAACTCACTTCCATCATCCCTCAGAGAGCATAGACCCGTATAACTATCACACTGCATCCCCGTTGTCATCGTCCTCTTCCTTCTTCGCTTCTCCACCTGTTTGTCTCGTTTCAGGACTTCTCCTATAGCGCTCCGCCATCGTCGCGCTTCCGCGCTTTGTTATGTTAATTGTTTCAAACTCCGGGCATCATAGCTGCGTTTATTTTCCATCCTCGTCGCGTTTACTCCCTTTCATCGTCATGGAGGCTCCCCTTCTTCCTTGTTTACCGTGCAGCTCAACCGGCTACTGCCACATTTTCCACACTCTCCAACTCCGTCTCGCGCTTTCCCGTCTCTTTACACGGTCGGCAATGCTATTGCCCCGGAACTCCCTCACACAAACGTCACGCGAGACAGTAGCACATTGAGCCCTTTGCCGAAAGACGGTGAAAAAGGGAGTGCGAGGGAAAAAGAGAAAGAGAGAGAGAGAGAGAGAGAGAGAGAGAGAGAGAAACTTGAAGCCATGAAAGGTGAAAATTTGGCTGAGGCGTCATTCAACTAACGAAACGTTAGCCGAAAAACTAAGCCCATTCAAGTATCAAGTCCGAATGTCAGGTATTGAGACCTTAGGCCGCAGTAACGGGTATAAAATCATGTGCGAATTAAAATTTTTTTTTTGTATATGAAAAAGTGATTTACTCATAAAATTAATTACACACCTATTTAGTATGAATATCAAGCTGTTAGAAAAAATATATATATATATATTTTCCGATGTGTAACATGGCCGACTACTCGAAACTTCTCGAAACAGTTTTTTTTCCAATTGGCGTGACAAATAACTTCAACAATTTTCACTCGATTTACTTCAAATTTAAAAGTTATATTCCGAATTGCATTTCGCAGAGAAGTACGTACGGAACTTCTGATTAATCGAAAACGTTTTATTTTATGAGCAGTTATAACGAAATTTTTCACTGAAAATCCAGTTCTCGAGTTCAAATACCTACAACTTTTGAATAAAACAAATTTTTTTAAATTCCGTACGTACTCCCCTAGGCATTATAATGTAGGTTGACGAGAATTTTTGTTACTGGTTCTAGGTAAAAAATTGTGGATGCCAAATGTCACGCTGCGGAGCGCCTAAAAAAAGATAACAAAAGAAAATATTAGTAGTCGGCCATTTTGTACATCGAACAAAAATATATATATTTTTTCTAACAGCTCGCTATTCATACTAAATAGATGTGTAATTAATTTTATGAGCGTATCGATTTTTCATACGAAAAAAATTGTCAAATTTGCACATGATTTTATACCCGTCACTGTGGCCTAAGGCCTTAACACCAGAAAATATATTTGTGTCGGTTGTTCATTCATTTATAGATGAATTAATGGAATATTTCAAATGGACTAAAAATATAGCTTGACGTTACTAGATCCGTCATTGGGAAATGCCAACGAGTTATTTATTGAAAAAATCAATTGTACGGTTATTTCAAGAATGATTTATCCCTTCAAAGTAACGAATACGCGGGATAATAAAATATTTTATGATATTAAAGCTTGCACCGTTGGAACGCAATGAAAATTTTGTAGCCCAAATTCTTTTAGCATATTCAGGCTACGGAAATCACTCAGACGTATTTTGGGATTCTCATTAGAGATATGTAGCGGACAATTTTCAAGAAAATTTATTGGATAATAATGGAAACATAAATAGTAAGAAAAATCGTTTCATTCCAACGATGCAAGGATCAACGTCGTAATATTTGTGTTTTGTCTTGATACTTCATTGGCTACCTGTGAATGAAGAATTTCATGGCGTTAAAGTTTCCACTGTTGGAATGCAACGAAAGATCTTTTTCATTTCTCATTTTTATTATAACACAAAGTCATCTTTGCAGGGTTAGGTTGTAGATTGCCAAATAAGGGTTCAAAACAAATGTTTTCCTGATTTTCGTAGCTTTGATCTACTAAAGCAGGGTTGTTACGCATATGGAAAACAAGGAAAACTCAGAGAATTTCTTTCCTCCTGGAATAATCAGGGCAAAGTCAGGGAATTTTGGAAATTCTCTGGAATTTTCTCAGAATTAACTTTTCGTAGGAATTATGAAAAATGAAACCGATTTCATAAAAAAAAACCGGTCAGTATAAAAATAGATATTTTTGTATATTTTTGTTGTTTATATTATTTCTCATTATATACAAAACATGTCAGTGCCAAACATTGGAAATAAAAAAAACTGCAACTAATTTATTGTAAAGCTCTATACGTTCGCATTCGATCTGTCTATACACAACCATATCATTATTATTATAAATGCGTGTTTATATTTATTTTTTATTTGTTGTCACCGACATAAAAATGTCTGTTTATAACAAAAAAACAGGTTCTATAATTGCTTTTAATGTATTTTTTACTTCACGATGCTTAAATTATTTTTCGAACTTCAGTTTCGAACTTTTATTTCAATTTTGAACAGTTCCATATATTTGATCTTAAAAAAAGGATGCTATCCAGTTCAACATAATTTTTTAATAAGAAGATCAAATTGAGAATTTCCGCTGTCGGTAAAAATCGTCGTGTTTTTTTTTCACAAAAATGATTCATTGGTATTCCCACGTATATAATTTTCTCTGTATAGCTTGTATGTAACTTTTGCAAGTACTAGTATGGTTGAGATGAGACTTAACTCGTGGCCTTTAACTTTAAAGAGTATATATTTGGCGAAAACAAAATGTTCTTTATTTGACCCTAATCTGGGTCATTTGCAAAATCTAGAATTTTTTCAAAACCTTGTAGGGAAAACCTTGAAAAGTCAGGGGATTTCTTAATAAATAATGCGTAACAACCCCGTAAAGAAAATTTGGGAAGTTCAAAAAAATTTCATTGCTTTTGTATGATGCAAACTTCAAGGTCATACAAATCAGTTAATCCAAGTGATTGTATTTCTGTGTGTATTCGGAATAATAAAATATTTTATGACATTTGAGCCTGCATCGTTGGAACGCAACGAAAATTTCGTAGCTCAAATTCTTTCATAAAATTTGGGCTACAAAAATCACTCAGACGTATATCAGGATCCTTGCTTGACATATGCAGCGTAAATTTTCAAGGAAATTGTTTGATGATAATGAAAAGGTAGAAACAAAAAACAAAAGAATGTTCGCTGCATTCGAACGATGTAAACTGCAGCATCGTAATATTTTAGTGTTTCATCTTGCAACTTTGTCGGCCGTAAACAAAGAACGCCGTTGATCCAAGTGATTAAAATTCTGCCTATATACCGATACTCGAATCGTCACGATGTATAATCGTGCTTCAATATCACGGAAAAAAACAAATGCTTACATTGAACATTGAAGTTTAAGAACTGATTTAAAATGAAAAGAGTTTGACGACGCTGAAATTTGCATCGTTGGAATGTACCGATTTTTTAAAAATTGTCATGCAACATTTTTTTTAACTGTCATGCAAAATCTTGAGAAAGATTTACTTATAGTCCTGAATCTCTAACGACGATACGTAATCATGGACGAGTGATTTTCACAGCCTGAATCTATCGAAAAGAAATTTTATAACCCGGAAAGAATTAATTTCCGTTGCGTTACAACGACGCAAACTACAACATCATACGGTTCGTCCGCCCGCGTAATTTTATGATTTCCTCATTGAATTTTCTAATTATTTTTCGCTTCAAACTCTATCTGTACTTCACGCGAGCGCTCGATGTGAGACTCGTCTCTCTGCGTTCGTAATCGATTCCTATCACAGCTATTTTCATCGTGTCACTGACCTGATACCCACGCGCACTCTTTCTCTGTTCGCTCGCTTCCAGCATATTAAAGCTCGCGAGTAACGTCGGAGAAAAGAGCGCGCAATGCGCAACGTCTCTACAGGACACTCGCAAGCAATCCGAGGCTCATAATCCCGAGGCTTTGCCGGCGAAATTGTACCTTAATTTGAAAGCCTTGGTGAGCGTCAGGGAAGGGAAGTTTCGACGTACAGTCGGATGGAAGTCGAGAAGATCTTACAAATGTATGCGCGCGCGCGCACACACACACACACTTACACATACACACACACGCGCGCGCGCGCGCGCGCACGATGCTGAAGTGTCGATCGTTGGAATGCAACGAATTTAATTTATTTTGGAAAATTTCGCATGCAAAAGTCCTTCAACTATTTTTAAATATATTTATTCAGCGATCTACATTATAAATCTATAGAAAAAGATCACCTGTCATAATAAAAAAAATGAAAATAAAATGTAAAAAGGAACTTTTGTTGCGTTCCAACGATGCAAACTTCATCACCATCGCGCGCGCGCGCGCACACCCGTACATCTTATCATCCCTACCGGGTAAGGTGTGTGCGGCTTTCGGTCAGCCGGTTTCCGTAAGGGTGGGTCACGCTGAGGGTAGATTTTCGAGAGTGAGAGCCTAGGCCAAGGTGCACCTATATACTCGTAGTTCTAGCGCACGACAAAGAGGGAGGGAGGGAGAGGGAGAGAGAGGGGGAATCCGTCTGCAAGAGTGAGAGGGATATCGCCTTTGGGGGCTGCTGCGCCTGTACGGGGTGACCGCAGGATGTCGGCCTTGGCTATCGACGTTGCCAGGCTCTGGGTCTATGCCTCGATTCAAACCCTCCCCTCTCTGTTCCTACAATCTCCCGTGTGCGTCTAAGGTGCACTGTAAAAAAAATCTGTATACAAATTAATACACAAGTGTAGAAAGTTTTTATGCGGATACCGCTTATGAAATTTTAGATACGATTTTGAAAATCCAAAACAGGTTATGTGAAAAATGAAAGTGTAGCTCCGTAATATTGATATACTTGTGCGTTTGAAAAATAATGCACGTGTAAAGAAATAATCATATCCAAGTATATTGAAATCAAGAACTATTTGCTGATATCAATATACGAGTGTATATTAAATTCAAGAACCATTTGCTACTATCAGCATACGGGTGTGTATTAATTTCACAGAACCAAAGTATTACCTTTAATGTACACTGTAAAAAGCTTCTGTATAAAAATTAATACACAAGTGTATGTTTTTATGCGGACGTCGTTTGTGAAATTCCAGATAATATTTTGAAAATCCAAAGCAGGTTATTTAAAACATAAAAGTGTAGCTCCGTAATATTGATATACTAGTGCGTTTGAAAAATAATACACGTGTAAAAAATGTTCAGATCCATGTATATTAAATTCAAGAACCATTTGTTTATATCAACATACGGGTGTGTATTAAAATTACTGATCCTAAGTATTAAGTTTATTTCAGAAATTGATAATTGAGCCCACTGAAAATGTGACTCGTATTTATCCTCCTCAACGGGAGCTCGAGGTAAAATAGGTGGTTTTTATGAGATTTCTTCCTTCAACACCGGGCGGCGTAAAAAGGGAAAAATAATTTCCTTCCGGATATGCGAGTTCAAGAACTGCGACTCTGGCGTAGATATGGAGTGGTAACGGATTTGCGACACTCTCCGACGCGTGCACGAGTTGCAAACGCATCTGTTTTTCCCAGGACGATCGTAGCCGGTGGTCAGATTATATGCCCGACCGAAGCTGCGAGTGGCTATGGGAAAGTGCGGAACAAGGCGCCGTCCCTCGGGCGCTACGCGAACTACGCGCGACCATCGGTCGTCGCGAGCAGCCGAGGTGGGTTGAGCGCGTTTTGTATTTTCAATACTCTGTTTTTTATATTTGAATTAATATACAACTGTTGTAATCGTCAATTTAAGGCACGGGTTGATGCAATACATTTTCCATAAATTTGCAAACTTTTCTTGGAAATTCCATGTTGCATCTATTAAATTCTATACCCACGTTAGAATTTCATGTTCCTGTTTTAAATTTACGGTACAAGTGTCTTAAATCCAATTTCATTTACTGAGTTCGTAAAATTCAATACTTTTGTCCCTTAAATGTAGTGTAAATTTAATATAATTTTCACGTTGTTTCATGTGATTTTCATCAGCGTTTATGAATTCTTTTTTCAATTTCAGTTTCGCACTTTTAAATAAATCTGTTGTGATCATGCATTGTACGTATCGTAAAATTCAGTTTCACATATATTATATTTTTCAGGTAGCTGTAAATAAATTTCAAACTTGTTTTGTATTTTCAATGCTCTGTTTTTTATAGTTGATTTATCATACATCTGTGGTAATTTTCAATTGAAGACACGGGTTAATGCAATCCATTTTCCATAAATTTACAAACTTGTCTTTGAAATTCCATGTTCCATCTATTAAATTCTATATCCACGTTAGAATTTCATGTTCCAGTTTTAAATTTACGATACAAGTGTTTGAAATTTAATTTCATCTACTGAGTTCGTAAAATTCAATTCCTTTGTATCTTAAATGTATTGTAAATTTCATTTTTTTTTTACAGTGTGCATAGTGCCTTCGAATCTACACTCCCCCCCCCTCTCTCTCTATTTTCTCGACACGAGCAGTAAAGAGAGAAGGTGTACGGTAAAGGACGTTCGTGCCAACAACAAAGATGTCACCCTCCTCGCATAATATTATATCACCCAAGGGTTCTCACTGTGAGCGCGGCTGTGCACGTTGGAATTTAGTCGCCGGCTCGCCAGCTCCCGAACTCGCCACCAGCGTTACGTAAACCTGCGGCTGGCTAATATCGCCAAAAACGTCTCTCACCGTTTCATATGCCGAGAAATTATTAACCGAAATTGTAGCAGGCCTCTCTTCCTACCCTCCCTGCCTTCAGCCGAAAATGTTCATCTCAAATGCAGGGGACAAATTTGTTCGTCACGTCACCTCAGCTCCGATCTCACGGCGTCACCAAACTATATCCTCCGCGTCGAGTTTTATTTTTCTCCTCATCATTTACGCATCGCGAATTTTTTACGTCATCGGCTGTAATTCTGGTCGTGGTTGGACGAGTTGAATGAGTGCCGAAAAAGGTTTCGATTGATGCAGAAAATTTTATGTTTTCTCGAGCGTTTGCTCGTGGTGAAAGAACTGCGATAAATTTCTTCGTCTGTACATGTGGACGTTTATAGATAAATATATATAAGCCCGTAGGTATATACGTCTGTACATATGGACGTGTCGATAAAAGGGATGTTTGAGAAAAGGCAATAAGGCGAACAGGGACAAAAGCGAGAATTATATACGAAGGTGAGAGAATCCGCCGGGGTTTAAGGGCAGGGAGGGCGGTGGAGGGAGATCTTATCCGATATACGTGACGAGGGAGAAACTCGGGTGTGCAATGCCGCGCTTCAGCCCAGAATAAGAAGATATATGTTCATGTGTATACACATGTGTGTATACGTACATACATATATATAAGCGGAGGTGCTGTTATATGGATCCGTTCGGGCGTATTATCGCGGCGGCAGTTCAATAGCGTGGACCGAAACAAAAGGGGTGGACCACCGGGTACGGGTCGCGGACAAAGTAATGCCAACATTCACGACAGGAGCGCGAGAAGTAAAGGGTGTATATAGTGTATGGAAGAAGAGAAATCGAAGCGAGAAAGAGATACGGGCTTGGCACACCCGCGCTTGTTCTCTCGTTGTCGTCGTCCTCGTCCTTCCAGGCTTGTGGGACGTTCCCTCGACCTTTCTCACCGACTCACATCCATGTGGCCTTTTCTGGGTGCTACGAGTGGGAGGGAGGGAGGGTCGGAGGGAGGGAGGGAGAGTGAGAGAGAGAGGAGAGAGAGAGAGAGAGAGAGAGAGAGAGAGAGAGAGAGAGAGAGAGAGAGAGAGAGAGAGAGAGAGGGAGAGAGGAATGAAGGCAGAAAAAGAGAGAGTTTCCGGTCGCGAACAGTGTGCATGCTTGGTATACGGGTTTATGCAGGACTCGTACGTGAGACTGTGGTACATCCACGTACGGGACTTTTGTTATAGACGTACGTGTATACGTATCCGTACGTAGGCGCAGTACGAACACCTTAACACACCCTGGCCCTCCCTGAACCCCGTCGCGCTCATATCCCAGGACGGTGCTCGATGTGCGCGAAAAAAATGAGAAGAAGTACGTGAGGGGTTGCACCCGAGAACAGTGGAAACAATGGGGGAAATAAAATAAAGCTCGGAGAGACCGAACGGCTGAGAGAGCTTCTCTATACTCTGCGTGTGCGCAGTGATAGAAAAAGAGAAGGGAAACGTAAGAGCAGGCGGCGTCAAGGATATAAGGGCTGAAAAACTTTTGTTTAGGATCGAGATGGTGGGTAAGGAATATAGATGCGAATGTGGTATTCCACTCGAAGAAGCGAAAATGCTGTGATGAGAAAATACTCCGTTCCGCGACTTTGCAATCGATGCGGAGAAATGTCGTTTTCCAAATTATGCGCGGTCGGCGGTTTTTTTTCCGAATGGTCGTTTGATGACTTCTGGTTGAGCCACGGAAATAATGACATTGGCGAATATGACTTATGATGTTTTAGTGAGTGGCGTTTTACGGAAGCAGCATACAACATGGTGTTGATGTTTGCATCGTTGGAAGTCAACGAAAGTACTTTGGTACATTTTATTTTCCTTTTTTCTTGTTGTTGCGGGAAATGTTTTTAGAAAATAAAAGTAGAGTAAGTAGATCCGTGGAAAGTGAAGAGAGACGAAAAACAGACGGATCGTCGTAAAATATCGTTATAATATTATAATGAAAAAAAAACTGAATAACGGATAGGAGGTTGTGAAAGCTCGCAAGGGTATCCATGTGGAATAAACTACTGTAGATCGCTAAATGAGTATCTTAAGGGATCATCACAGTGTAACGGGTCGAAAAATAGCTGATTTTCGCGATCTTTTTTCGATGGTTGAAATACGCTAATCAGTCTGATTTTTTAAATGTCAAATCGAAACTCGCATGAAGAACATAAAATAAAATTTCAAACGCTTATTTTTATTAATTTTTTTACATTTTTTCAACGGTTGAAAATGACTTCGAAAAAAGGAGTCATCACGGTGTACACGGTTGTGGCTATGGATATTATCTGAAACACATTTGTAAAAAGATTATTAATCCGTATGAAAGCTGCTATCTTGACATGGAGGTTTTTTCCCAATCAAAATTGACAAAATAGTGACTGCTTGAAAAAAAAGTATCGAGATAGCCCATTTTTTCGACAAATTGTCGTTAAAAAAAATACGAAGACTTCAAAAAGAAAAGCTTCTTTAGCAAGATAAAGTATTACATAAAGAATTTCGTGTCAACATTTGAGACGGAAAGCTTGAAAACTCTTCCTTTGGGAGTGTACACCGTTTTAAAAAACGACATTTTGAGAAAAACTCGTTCGTCCGCGCCAGGCCTCACGCAGCTGGTCGAATCCCTTTTTCCGAGAATGGCTGTAACAATCGGAGTGATTCGAATTTCACCCCAAAAATTGAGCAGCATGTTTATAACCATCTAGACTATCGGATAATGAAAAAATCGATTTTTTGAAAATTTGACACCGTGATGATCCCTTATAAATGGTTAAGCAATTCTTGTAGGCAAAATGTGTACAAATAAATTGAAGGAATTCAAAAATATTCGTTTTCAGTGCATTCCAACGATGCAAACTTCAAACTCATCATACAGCGGTAATCAACGTTGTCGAGGTAAAACAGTGAATTGCCGTTATTTTGTTTTGTTTTTTATCTGAGTGAGGAAGCATGGGAGATACCACCCCAGGAAAAAGTTCTATATGGCACAATGTGTAGATAAAGCCTCGAAGTTCCAATTAAAACGGTTTTTTTTAAATTATTTTTCACCCGTATTTTTGAAACATTGAACTTCATCAGGGCAAAAATCTTGAGAATGTACTCAAAACCAATCAAACGTTGACAGTATTGATAGGGATAGATGAGAGAACCATATGAGAAAGTAAGCAGAATTTCGGCACGTTGCAATTAAAGGGGAGGTCCTATTTAGGCAGCCAAAAATAAGCGACTTAGCAAGATAGCTTTTCTGCCGAAACTATCTATTATACATAATTAATACTTTATGAACATATTATCACATTCTTGAATTTTCCATTTTTTTTTCAATATTTAAGCGCCTGTCCAGAGGCGCTTGCCTCCTCAGTTATTTCACAGCGTGCAACCTAGCTAGGTCTGGTACCAATGTACCAGACCTAGCATCTGGTACATTGGTCTGAAACATTAGAGTCAGAAATCGTTCGATTTCTAAGATTTACGCGCTCTATCCGAACCTAAAAATCCAAAGAAAACTGAAAAGTTGAAGAATTGTACGTGCTTGAAGAAATGTTCTATTTTTCATGAAATTTGTACTATTCTTTTTTAATAGTCTAATTTTTTCTTTTTTAATAGTTAACCTAATTTTTACTAGTCTTTGCTAATAAAAAAGTAGCTTGTAAAAATGATTTTCGAGGAATTTTAGGTTCACATAGACGGTATTCATGTGATCTAAAAAAGTGCACAAATTTTAAATCATCGATTGGATAGTTTTTGAGTAATCGTGTACGAGGTTCACGAAAAAGTGGTTTTAAAACTAAGAAAAGTTGTGCGTCAATGACCTACCGATTATTCTGCGATTCCGAGGCCATAAAGTAGCCTCAGCTTCCTTGTGAGAGTTCATTTTCGGCCGTGAATTATTTACGTTATGAAGGAATCTCCCCTCCTTAATCACTCGATAGCTATATCGTCAATGATTGGGAAACTGTGTGAAAAGTTTGTTTAGTACATGAATATTGTAATCCTTCTTCTCATTGTATCTGAGAATAATAATCCGTCGTAAAAATGGACGAAACAGCTACAAATAGAAAATATTTAATTCCTTCAGCGGGTAAGCGAATCGGTCTCAAATTTCGCGTATAGGCTTGTTCCGAACAAATACAGAACCGACACATCCTATTCTCATCGCCATAGTAGCATTTCAAGTTCAAGCAAGTTCTAGATGGATCAATATTCAGGGAGAGCGAGGGAGAGCGAGGGAGAGGGGGTGTGAGAGAGAGAGAGAGAGAGAGAGAGAGAGAGAGAGAGAGAGAGAGAGAGAAAGAGAGAGCGAGAGAGAGAGAGAGGTTGCGAATGTGTCGTGTGCCACCTTGAGGCTTCCGGCAATCGTAAGTGGTTAAGGATTTCGCGGGTCAGACGAGCGTTCTTCTTCGTGGCTGGCGCGTCGCTCTCTGGCATTAATCGTTTCCCCGAGATGTTTAAATTGAACGTCGTTCCGGCGCTGCTCCGAAACCGTTCTTTCCTTCTCTTTTCACCCCCTCACCGAACCCTTCACAGCCACCCCTTCACTTACACCTCGCTCGACTGCAACCAGAAACTCTCTCGTGCTACGTGACTCGAGGTTGCTTTACGTGTTCAGCGTTTTACTTTCAATTCCACTTTGGAAACTTCTCTTCCACTCACAAAAAACGGTATCAAGCCCCGTCTATTTGTTTCTCTCGCCACCCTCTCCCTGTCTACCGTCCTCTCGCTCCGATGCAGACGGTCGAGTTGTAATACACGTGTATAATCCGTATCCGTGCATACATATATATTTATAGTTCGTGTACTATTTGTGTCGCCCAACCAACCCCCTCTACTCCAACAGGGAGAAGACACGACATTTCGTGCCGCACGTTTTAATGCGGCGAAAAGATATTGCGAGCACGCATAGTCTTCTGGGTGTATGTGTGTGTATGTATGGTGAATATAGTATACGAAAAAAAAAATTGTATACACTGGACTTTTTATACAGAGTCCATTAGAGCTACACGGGTATTACGAGCTTCTAGTTGGAAAGGACTTGTACAGATACATACACATACAAGAACTACATGACCTAAGAATGTTTCCACGAAATAAATGCGTCACCAAAGAACTACGTGCGGATATATCCACGGAGCAATAAGAAAGAAATGTTGTTTAGCCGAGAGTAAACGCGAAGGATACTTTCAAAGTGGAACTGACATACTTCTAAAGTACTTTAAAAGCGTACGTTTTCGCTTGTCAACTGCGAGTCCCCGAGGGACGGGCAATGCTATCGAATTTGCAATTAGATTGCGAAAAATCGGCGTTCCTCGTGGTTGAATAGATGACATTTTTTTCCCGTCGCCTTTCATGCGGTTGAAGCTTGCATCGTTGGAATGCAACGATTACTCTTTCATTTTTTATTCATATGTGTTTTTCATTACCCAAAGGGTCCTTTGGAAATTACGGTCGTAGACCTCTAATAGGAATAAGTAAAAACGGTTTAACGTTAAGTAAAACGGGGAAAACTTATCAGTAACTAACAACAATCGACTTCCGTTCCATTCCAACGATGCAAACTTCGACGTCATCGCTTTCCATCGCCAAGATATTGAAGGGACCTTATCGAGAGATTGCAGTAACGCAAAATCGTTGTAATCAATATTCCTATGGTTTCTAGCTCCGCCATTCCAGCTTACCGAGTAAATACATATATAGCAATCGAAAGTGGAAAATGATATTGAGGTTTTCATCGTTGGAATGTAACGAACACATTCTTTTTTCGTATTGCCCTATTTTGTTTTGGCACATTTAAAGAGGTACGATCACGTCCACGGGGTCAAAAAGAGTATACATTTATTTTGCCCACAGCTGTTCTGATTGATGCTTACTTATGTTGATTATTCGTATTATCGATTATATAGTGTGCCAAATGTTGTGGTAAATAATGAATTTATTGCTCGTGAGCAAATAAAAACTGAAAAATTAGATTGTCAACGACTCGGTAGTAATCTTCGTAATAATAGTATTAACATATCAACCATAAAACGAACTAAAAAGACAAAAAAAATCAGCCGGAAGCCTATTAAAATAGGCTTAAATTACCTCAGCGGACTTAACACGATAGGCAGAAAATAATAACACATATTATTGATACGTGATAAATGATAAAACTCCATAAATTGTTGTTTGCATATTTCGTGGCGGCTTCTATTCAAATTAATTTCGAAACAAAGCTGGGTTATGTTCGCCAAACGCATCGGCTGTTACTCGCGACATTGCTAAGTCTATGGGTGCTATTTCGTCGTTCTGACTATTTTCAACAGGAAATTAAAACTTTCTTGTAATGTAGTGCTTTAACTACACGGTGAATATTGATTTTCTTATTTTTTTACAATATCTATTATATCTAATCTATCTAATTTCAGTTTTCCAACGGGTTTAGTTGGACACGTGAGCAGAAAAACCACGATCACCGCACTTCCGGTTTATCGTCTCCATAAGACGACGTGCTTCGGTAACTCAGAGTGCTCGACTTTGCAGTTTTATTGCGTAAAAACTAAACGGTCAAAATAGCACAAATTTTGGCAATAGGCGCATAAAGTATCCGTCAAAATCATTCAAAAATTTCAAATCCGATAGTTGGATTTGAAGTAATGATCGTACCTCCTTAAGCTACAAAAGTCACTGGGAGATTTTTCAAGATCCTTACTAGGGTGCCATGGAGTAAACTTTGGAGAAAGGTCTTAGTAATAAAACTGGAGAAATAAAAGAATAAGAAAGAATTTTCGTTGCATTTCAACGATGGAAACTTCACCTCCATAGTAAAAAATAACATAATTTTCGACCTATTTTTTTATTATTATTTTTGAATTGGTGTACGAATTTTTGCGTAGCTTGAAAGTTTGAAGATTACCACTGAGAGGTCAACTTGCTGTGCAAAGTGTACACGTCGACTTTGACGCTTGGGAAAAATTTGTTTCAATTACTTGGTAGCAAGACGTCGTCGCTTATCTTGGTTCCTGATAGCTGTACAACGTTTCGCATCCTAATCTCAGCAATTTCGGGCCTATCGAACGCTCGAGCGCAGATTTTAGACGCAAAACATGGCGAAGGCGTGCACGAATGGTAAGGGGGGCCGAAGGAAAGCGGTACTGGACACATAGGGAGAGAGGCCGGGTTGAGAGGGAGGTTAAGCGCAAAGGACACAGAAGCCAAAGCCGGACGACGACCCCGGTCACCCATAAGCCGCCCCGCGTTCCTCCGACTCTACGATCTATAGCCTACAAGCTCGTGCCTCACACTCTCGTCACCGCCATAACCACCCCTAGACTCCGATCAATCTGGCATCGTCCCTACTCATCCTCCCCCTTCACCAGCCCACCCCGACTCGCCAACCCAAGTGCGCTCTCTCGTCCACCAGCGAACTCTATCCATCCGTCCGTTGGGTCCACGGACCTCTGCCAACGTCGCTCGTTTCTCTCGTGGTATGTGTGTGTATGTGTCTGTGTGTGTGAGTATCGTGGCAGGCATTATTCTCTATTCGACTCCCTCTATGTATGTATATAAGATCGCTTCTCCCAAAACTGACGTGATATAGTTTGGAAATTCCCCGAGCGCTTGATGAAAAAAGATGGGAGATGAACGAGCCAGGGGGCTTAAAAGGACGGATCGGGATAAAATTCGCGTTGTTAAACTTGGCGTGGTCGGACGATTCACCGACGTATATGCGGAGAGTAATGATAACGAGACGGCTGAAGCGAATGTGCTTTTATTTGCTTTTTTCCCCTAAACGTTCCACTGTCGAGTGGAATCATTTCTCAAGATTGTATTAACGTTTCGACGGTAGGGGAAAGGTGTACGAGTTGATCCAATGAGGTAACATGATCATTTTCAATAGCGACGAAACTATTATATTAATGCTATCTAGTGATATTCTTTAGTAAAACATAGCGCCCCCCCCTCCCGTGTTAGTCGTTGTTAGGTCGCAACGAATTGACACTGGAGCATACAAAATCTATGAAAAAAGTTGTCATTTTTACGTAGTTATTGAAAAATGAAGATCGATTTGAAAAAAAAGTAAGTTCGTCAACGACTTATAAATGTTTTTCATAGCATCGCCTGTAAATTTGGAAACAATCCATCGAGTGGATCTCGATATGTCCACCTACTTCCAAAACCGTGTTTCGGGAAAAACGCGTTTGAAGTTTGAAGTATGGTGCTGCTACGGTTCGCCAGGTCCGACTTTTAGAAGCTGTAGCCCATTCAATTATAGGAAGATTTCAATGACTTTTTAGGGAATATAGCTAAAAGGTGAAACTGTAGGACATAAATATGTTTGGAATAAGCATTTTTTCGACCCACCTAGTTAGATGTAGCTAATTAATTCCTTTAGGCAGCCGAAAATAAGTGAATTTTAAAGATTTTTTTGTGTCGAAAATATTTATTCTACATAATTAAAATGTTATATACATAGGGTAGCGTGGTCCGAAACCAACCGCCCAATCAGCAAAGGCAATAAAAGTGCATCGAATTAATTTTTTTCTTCAAACCAAATTTTGATTCTTTAGAGGGATCGTTATTCTAAGTTTTGAGCAGTTTGACGAGGTTTTCGGGTACTGTTCGTTTGATACCGAGGCCGTAATGAAAGTTTGCATATCGGTCGTTCTCAAAGTTCGTGGTCCGAAACCGACCTCCCCATGGTCCGAACCCGACCCCCTATTTTTTTTACAGCGAATCAAGGGAAAAGGCAAATTTTCAATGTATTTTGCAACTTGTCAAAAAAACAATACGATTTGGGAATAATTTTCAAATTTATTTTAGATCTTTTTAAGGCCTTTTTTAGGAAATACAATTGAGTGAATGCATTGGATACAATTTTACTCGCTCAATGCAAAAAAAACAATTTCAATCGCTGTCTGAGCTGTTTTCTGCCTCACAATAACTGCGAATAGCAGTTTAGATTAGAATATCCTAATGCCATGGCCGCAAGTGCTCGCCGCAGAATTGCCGGTTCTCGGTTTGGCTTTGGTCGTTCGAACGATCGCTCCATTTCTAAAACAACCATGTGTAATTACCGTCAGAAGTCATTAAATAACAGTTTGACTATCAAAAACACGCTAGAAAATCTTTAGTGCGCAAAAATGTAGAGGTCGGTTTAGGACCACCGCGACTTTTTTCAAACAATGACACGCCGTTTACTTACAACGATGCAAGTGATCTAAATTTATTAACGCGTGTTCAAGTCTAGGCCATAAGCAACCAAAACAACCTACCTTTGTATTTTTTTAAGAAAAAATAAAACACTTCAAACTACAGTGCTGTGCAGCTCAAAAATGAACTTTCGCGTTGTCAAAACATAACGCGACGCAAAACCATAGAATGAAATGAAAGAAAGGGATGGCTCTCCACCTCCAAATTGTCGGTATTGTGGGAGCTTTCAAATGTCACCACCGACAGTTTCGGTTGCAGCACAAGTACTGAGAAACATGGAGAGGTCGGTATAGGACCACCGGTCGGTTTCGGACCACGCTACCCTATTATTACATCTTTGAGGTTTCTAATTTCTTTCCATATTTAAAAATAGCAGTTTTACGACAAGTGCTCCAGAGACCCACACGCTCTAACGATAAGTGAACTTCAAAATCCAAAGAAAGTGATAGTTTAACAATGGTGCGTGGTTAAAAGAATGTTCTATCTGTCGTGAAATTATTACTATAGTATGGGTTAATAGAAAAGTAGACATTTAAAATAATTTTCGAGAAACTTCAGGTTCACATAGAGCGTGTGGGTCTTAGAAATGTAAAACTTCTTGGCTCTGATGTTGCAGATTAATGCACACTGTAAAAAAAGATATGAAATTTACAATACATTTAAGATACAAACGAATTGAATTTTACGAACTCAGTAGATGAAATTAAATTTAAAACACTTGTATCGTAAATTTAAAATAGGAACATGAAATTCTAACGTGGATATAGAATTTAATAGATGGAACATGGAATTTCAAAGACAAGTTTGTAAATTTGTGGAAAATGTATTGCATTAACCCGTGTCTTCAATTGAAAATTACCACAGATGTATGATAAATCAACTATAAAAAACAGAGCATTGAAAATACAAAAAAAGTTTGAAATTTATTTACAGCTGCCTGAAAAATATAATATACGTGAAACTGAATTTTACGATACGTACAATGCATGATCACAACAGATTTATTTAAAAGTGTGAAACTGGAATTGAAAAAAGAATTCATACACGCTGATAAAAATCACATGAAACAACGTGAAAATCATATTAAATTTACACTACATTTAAGGAACATGAAATTCTAACGTGGGTATAGAATTTAATAGATGCAACATGGAATTTCCAGGAAAAGTTTTCAAATTTATGGCAAATGTACTGCATCAACCCGTGCCTTAAATTAAAGATTACAACAGTTGTATATTAATTCAAATATAAAAAACAGAGTATTGAAAATACAAAACGCGCTCAACCCACCTCGGCCGCTCGCGATGACCGATGGTCGCGCGTAGTTCGCGTAGCGCCCGAGGGACGGCGCCTTGTTCCGCACTTTCCCATAGCCACTCGCAGCTTCGGTCGGGCATATAATCTGACCACCGGCTACGATCGTCCTGGGAAAAACAGATGCGTTTGCAACTCGTGCACGCGTCGGAGAGTGTCGCAAATCCGTTACCACTCCATATCCACGCCAGAGTCGCAGTTCTTGAACTCGCCTGTCCGGAAGGAGATTATTTTTCCCTTTTTACGCCGCCCGGTGTTGAAGGAAGAAATCTCACAAAAACCACCTATTTTTACCTCTAGCTCCCGTCGAGGTGGACAAATACGAGTCACATTTTCAGTGGGCTTAATTATCAATTTTTGAAATAAACTTAATACTTAGGATCAGTAATTTTAATACACACCTGAATGTTGATATTAGCAAATGGTTCTTGAATTTAATATACATGGATGTGAACATTTTTTTACACGTGCATTATTTTTCAAACGCACTCGTATATTAATATTACGGAGCTACACTTTTATTTTTAAAATAACCTGCATTGGATTTTCAAAATATTATCTGAAATTTCATAAACGGCGTCCGCGTAAAAACATCATACACTTGTGTATTAATTTTTATACAGAAGCTTTTTACAGTGTACATTAAAGGTAATACTTTGGTTCTGTGAAATTAATACACACCCGTATGCTGATAGTAGCAAATGGTTCTTGAATTTAATATACACTCGTATATTGATATCAGCAAATGGTTCGTGATTTCAATATACTTGGATGTGATTATTTCTTTGCACGTGCATTATTTTTCAAACGCACAAGTATATTAATATTACGGAGCTACACTTTCATTTTTCAAATAACCTGTTTTGGATTTTCAAAATCGTATCTGAAATTTCATAAGCGGTATCCGCAAAAAACTTCCTACACGTGTGTATTAATTTTTATACAGAAATTTTTTACAGTGCACTAGACGCTAGGTGGTACGCTGTCGAACAATCCAGGCGGCAACCGTCTCTAAAGCCAGTGTTGTACAGCCGCCAGTTTTCAGTATAAAAAATGGCGATTTTTTTTCGACTATTTACGAATGTAGGAATATGTACATAAAAGTTATGTTATGAAAAAAAAAATAGTTCCAATGCAAAAAAATCTTGATAACTTACTTATTTTCGGCTGCCCAAAGGGATTTTCCCCCTTAAGACGTATCAATTCGACTCGTACGGCTTTCCCCGTGATACACTGTTTACGGTGTTGTAAACCATTTTCAGAGCCGTGTCATGTTGTATAAATGAGATGCTGATTGTAAGCGCGCATGCGTTGACGCAACGACAAACGGAACGAGAGAGAACGCTGCCCAGAAGCGTTCTCTCTCCTCTCTCTCTCGACCGCGAAGCTAAGATCAACGGCATTCATACTGAATGAGGTGAAAGACTTGAATATTCATGCACGCAGGTGTATAGGCGAGGGCGCTGTTTCTTGACTTCGGGGAATACTCCAATAAGCGCACCTATACACGTAACGTACATCCATAAGTTGATACCGATCGCCAACGAGAGAGGCCCTAATCCCCACAAATACAAGGCACGTTACCGCCGGAAAGTATAGGTACACTTGTCGAACTTTCGAACGGGGCGAAAAGTCGTAGATCTGGGCTAAAAAAGGCGCAAAATAATCTTCGCGATGGTATCCGAAAGATAAGACAATCAAACTTCGTCTTGCCCTGTTTTCTTACTCTCTACTGCCTTTTTTTTGTTATTTCCTACTTGATCATAAGCATGCTCGTGCTTTCGCAGTTTTCCGACTTTTACAATTTCTGGTCCCATTTAGTGGGAAATCGTGATAGAAACCTCCTTCCAGAGATGACGGTCAAGTTTACATCGTTGAAATGCAACGATTTTTTTTGTTCATTTTACGTCCCTCTATTTTTATCGTTATTCAAAGCCTTTTTTTTTTTGCAAATTGAAGCCGTGAATCTCTTATGAAAATTCGTGGAAACGTTTGAGTGATTTTCACAGCCTGAATCGCCAAAAAAGTGAAACAATTAAAAAGAATTAACTTTCGTTGCCCTCCAACGATGCAAACTTCGGCATCATTTTCAGAGGGACTCGAAAAGGCCGACATTTATCACGATTTTGAAGTTTGCATCGTAGCAATAAAAATATTTTTTTTTATTGCCGTATTTTGATGACCAGCCGACATTTTTCTCACATATCTAGGCTGATCTTTAATAAGGATCGTGAAAAACGTACGATGTTGACATTTGCATCGATGGAACGCAACGATTTGTTTGCATTCCTTAATTTTTTTTATCGTCCAAAATATTTATCTATTTATTTAAAGTTCTGAATGTCTAACGAGGATACATGAAAATGGACGAGTGACTTTCTTGGCCTAAATCGTCATAAAACAATGTTGAAAAATTAGAAACAATTCACTTTCGTTGCGTTACAACGATGCGAACTTCAACACGATAAAAACGTTTGTGTGATCCTCGAAGCTTAATACTGGCAGAAAAATTGGGCTGCGAAATTTTCGTCGCCTTTTCAACAATGCAAACCGCAATATCGTGATTTATCTCCAATCGGCCTCTGAAAAACATCTCCTCTGTCGCATTTTAAATCGCAACTCTATTCAATTTTGCCTAAAGTCGTGCAGTTTCCGAAAACACGCTGGTACTCGCAAATTATGGGATGCAAAGTTAAACATCGATGCCGAATGAAGCTCGATTTAAAAAAATGCAGACGAGGATTTTTAAAAACCTTTTGAAATTTGGTTTTTATGAGCGCTTCTTGTTGAAAAATCGCGTCATGCTCAAACTTTCCATCGTTAGTGCGAACGTCACGTTCCGCCGATTTCCCGGCGAAAACTCACCCCTTTGGGAACTGACTCACTCGATTTCGTTGATTTCCTCACATCCAACCACCAACGCTCACAGATCGGCCCAAAATTTGGCCCGTTTTTTTTTCTGTTCGCTCGTGCATGGATCCTTTTTTGTCACGGAATTTGCGCGCCGATTACCGGGATATTGGATCGCGCATAGGCGAATGATCCATTGCGATGTACGGATGACTAAGCATTATGCTGGATTGATCAGCGTGGCTGGTTCGCGTGCAGGGCCAAGGGAAGCCGGGGGACGTGCAGCAGCAGGTTGTTCGGTGATTGAGGCCGTGTGTCTGGTCTTTTGCCCTTTATATCGTAATATATATATATATATATATATATATATATATATATACACACATATATATACAGCGGTATTGAACCGACCGGTTGGCAGAGAGGAGCTTTATCACGCTCGGCCGGTCGAGAGGGCGCGAACACGTGTAATCAGCCGCCGATCAGCCAAAACACGAGGCCCGAGCCAGCCGCATATTATTTTGCGGTCGTGCAAACCCCTCTCCCCAATTCGTCGTTCGCCCCTCTGCTCCCCTTGCCTCGTTACCCCGTAAACGCCAAAATTCCGAGCAAACGACGGAAAAAAATTGGATCCTCCCTTGATCGAGTCATGTTTTTCTTTTTTTTCCCTTCGCGGCACAAAAAGTTGGGCGTAACGACGATGATACGAAAAATATTGTGGGATACCAGCGACGACGATGGAGATAATCGGGACGGCAGCACACTTGATCTAGACACAGGGACGGAGAGAAAATCTCGCCACTGCATTGTGTGCCTGCTTCACTGGCTCGTACCCAAAAATCCCTCCGACGTCTCGTCTTCGGAGCGTCGCGGCGTATACACATCATCGCGGGGGAGGAAGAGTTTTGCACAGAACGCGAAACCGATCGGATTCTCGTTATCAATCCCTTCGCTCTCCCGACAAAACCAACTTCTGGCGTTCAATCTTGTTTTTTTTCGTAACTTTTTTTTTCGCTTTTTTGTTTCATCGTCGCACATTCTCAAATGTCGTTTGTGTGTATATACGAAAGCGTGGTCGCTCGATGCCTCGCTCCACCCGTACAACGGACACTGCACGACAACGACGACGCTACCGATAAATCACCATAGACACGATTCGCTTTTATACACACGGGAGAAATAAAAGCCGATAAAAAGCTCGCGGTTGCCGGGGTGACTCACCATGTATAAAGTCCACACGGAAAGAATTTCATACGAATTTTTAACCGGGATTTTTCGAATTTTTATTGGGCTTTGTGGCAACGTGGTGACATATCGAATTATACTAATTTTCACGATGGCACATAGTTTTCTCGCGAAGAGTGAAAGCTTGGGGGAAGGGGGTTAGGGGGTGGAGCGGCAACGGAAAACTGCGATTTTTAACGCGGGAATTGCGAGCTGTGGTTTTGTCGTAATTTGAGAATTTTTCTGTACCGACATTTTACTCTGTGCCTATGTTAACATTTTAACATGGCCCTCTTCGAGCTCTAATTTTATTCGGTTGCAGTGTGAAGATTAGCACAATCCTTGACAGACATATCGTACTTTAAATAAATCGATTTATACGTCTTCTATTGGTAGTACCATGTGGTGAGTGACGGTGTGTTTTCGGAAACGACCATATTATATAGACGACGAATATATGTTTCAAATAAATAGTACGCATATTCTCCCGAGCTATTCAATTTCGACGATGATGAGAATCTATAAAAACGGTCTCTTTCGGTTGTCGAGTACTCACTCGCTCGCCGGACACCGCAATATACACAGCCAGTCAACTTAGCCGAAAATTCCGAGAGTACACGCGACCAATTGTTTTGGCTCTCTCTCTCTATCCATCGTGACCATCGAACGTCTCTCATTCTGGAAAGCCCAGGCGTGGCAAATTACACCAAGTTTGATTGACATCACGACAACGAGGAGACGACTAAAAAAGCTAAGCCACCCTTGTACTTTAAATCATTGCATATCATTCAAGGCGTGTTACACTATAAATCTCTCGGAAGGGATGGCGGTTGTGAACGACGTGGCCATATAAAAAATGGCACGTCTAGATCTGGGCGTTGTAAATGAATATGGGCGAGCTATATATATATTTCGAAACTAATTTAAGTATTTATGACAACAAATGTGTAATGTGTCGACATTTCATGTCATTCGTGCGTTTGTAAATAACGAAGGGCTAATGCATCCCGAAATTTAGTTGCATTGAAAAGCGATTAATAATAAGATGTATATGATATACCTGTAAGAATCATTTACCCTATATATTCATTCATACATAGATACGGATAGCGTGGCAACACGAGGGCTTTTCTCCTTGGGACCGCGGAGATGCCGGCTCGTATTGACGTCCGAATTCCCGCAATCATCGTGCTTGTTTTCTGTATCTTATTCGCAATATATATTCGTCAATCGTTTTCTTTCCTTTTTTGCATTCTATTCGAAATCCGTCCCCCATCATAATTTATTTTACGCGTATCATTCCTTGGAGTGAAGCGCCCCGAGTCAAAATACACCAATCGACAATATATCGATTGTAAAATCATTATAACCATTTGATTGGAATTAAATTTGCTACGTAAAAATGTGGTAGAGGTCATGCCATGGGAGTGCTTTAATTTACCGGATAAAACAATGAATAATTTCAATAATAGATGTTTTTGATTAATGACAATATTCAATGATAAGATAAATGCAATACATAATTGCGGAGAAAATATTATGCAAAAATTTTTTTGGTACATACACATAAGATGACACGAATAAATATCAGAGATATTATTTCGAATTCGAACACCTGGACAAATTTAGAAAGCTTGGGCATGAACTTTAGAGTCCAAATTTTTCAACGACTTCATTCCGGAGTACAGACGAATACAAGGAATTTCCCTTCGGTTCAGGCGCTGGGCTACTGTGATGATCCGAAAATCAGGGTTATTTAAAAAAAAAATCTGAAGGAATAAGTAACATAATTAAAAAAGCGTTCGGACGTTTGTGACAGATTGTGTACCAAATTTCCTTACAAATATTAATAATTAAAGAAATTATAAACGATCTCGTGAAAGACGTTTCGATGTGAAGAACTCAACGGTGTACTTGACTTTGGCCACCCGGTTGATCTGAAACAAAAATAAACGATTTTTTAATGGTCGTGCCTTCCCCTAAAAATTAAAACTTTATACGTTCAATCTGAGCTTGTTTTGTTATCGTGTTACAATCATCAAAAAAAGTTTGAATTTCTTTTTGGGATTTTCCAAGGGTACATCACATCATCATTGGTAATAATTAATGGATAACAAATATTAAGAATAAAAACGTCCTTTAAGACTAAACCACTATTACACTAAATAAGTATGCCAAATGGTACTGGCAGTTGTATCTTTCTAGTACAACTTTACCTTCAACCTGCGATTCTCGCACCATATGTTGGACCTTCCTTTTCAATTTGAGTTGCCTCGAGCGACGAACGAATTTTCGTAATTTTCACAGTTGCCTAACCCCTCAAGACCGATTGATTCTCGTTTTAACTTTTCGAGCGCAGTTCCGCAGAAGAAAAGAAGAGGGGCGGAGGGGGGCTAAAAATATTATATTTTATCGTCATTCTTGATGGACTTAATTTTTAAGTAGCTTTATTAATTCTAGAATTGGCGCTTGCATGGGTTTTAACCACAATGAAATACAAAATGTTACATTGTACCAAATAATTCATCACAGTATTGAATAACCCTGGGTTCAAGCCGGCCGAAATTTGATTATGTTTTGGAACAAAAACCAGCTAATTCTATGCTCTCCGGCAGCGAAATCGATTAATGAATAATTTTCATATTTTTTCCATTTTTTAGCTCGATTCAAACAATCAATTAGAGACAAAGTTTGACGTAATTTAGCGACGGAGTTATATTTTTTCTTTAAAAAACGATTAATGCTGATAATAAATGGTCAGAGTAGCGTTGCATTTGAGTGGCCCTAATATAACTGTCGGATCGTTCCGTTCAACGCGCATTCGTAATATAACGATGCTTCGTGCACTCGGGACTTCGCGCGTCCCGCTGATTAATCGGCCAAATTAAAGAAGTTTCACGTCGGTATTTCCGCGGCTCCTTACGTCCCTGGGAGGGCTTGGGAATGGGGCAAATTGTGACTGCCGAAGAAGGGGATGGATTTCGAGCTTCTTTTGGGCTCGCGTTCTCTCTCTTTCTCTCCCGTTCAACAAAGTGGCTCTAATTAAAAGACCATAAAGAGTCAGAGAGTCAGGCAGCGGAGCACGCTGATGTCGGTTATATATGTATCCACACACACAGTTATATATATATTTGTAGGCGGAAGAGAGTAGGGTGAGTAGCATAGGAGTAGAAGTAGGCGGCGGGTATAACAGTCGCGAAGTGCCTGCTGGTATGGAGTGTCTGGGAAAGCACAACCGCTCCTTTCATGTTCGCCCGTTGGTGTAACCGGGTTGGCCGGATAAAGAGAGAGAGAGAGAGAGAGAGAGAGAGAGAGAGAGAGGGGTGCAGAGGCGTCCACAACTATCCGCGCTCCCTAATTATTTCTACCTCGGTTTGCCAGACTAATGGCTATATAACGGGATTCCATTGTTTAACTGTTAATTTTTGCTGCTCGCGAAGTACCGAAGCGTCTGCCATCGTGAAGAAAGCGAGAGAGACGGTGAGGCAAGCCGCGTTGAACGAGAGACACGCGAACCTATCACGTCGTATATAAACACGCTGCTAACAATTATCGTTTGTTCAGGCCGAATTTCCTTTTTTAATCCTCCTTCTCGTTGGATCACTCGAACCGTCGTCCCTAAACTTTTCGTACGCTATTAATCATTGGAGGCAATTAACAAAGCAAATAACTGATCCAACAGAGTGAATAATTGATCCACTTGAGTGGTGTGGTTGTACTTGGTTACCTAAACAACTTTGCCGCTCGAGCAACCTGCCCGACATGCAACTTTAAAAGTATACACTTTGACGATTGGCTTATAATTTTCAACTTGTCAGGTAAGAACCTTGCGCATATAATTACTGCATGGTGGTAGTAAGAAAAAATGGATCTATACTATGTTTCTTCGAACGTGGCTTCGTAATCGGTTATTCGAGATTTTTGGCTAAATTTGATGACGTTGAGTTTTCATCGTTGGGATGCAACGGAAAAATATGTTTTTTTTTACTTCGCAAATTTATTTTTGCGGATTTAAGCCACCCAAGCATGCAATCATTTTTTAGGGGTCTTAATTAGCCATCTACAACAAATTTGAAAAATATGGTTGAGGGTAAAAATGAAAAGACGAAATTGAACAGAATTTTCGTTCAATTCCAACGATGCAAACTTCAACCCCATTGTAGCATCACCTCAGAATAAATTTAGCATACCAAAGAAACAAAAAAATTAATGGAGTTTGCTCGAGGTGGTTGATGAAAGTGGTGTATTTCCAGCAGCAGATTATTACTTTTCATTGAGTACCGTGTTTGAAATCTTCTCCGTTAATGGCATTGTATTGCAATTTATGGATGTCGCGTCAATCCCTACATACCCCTTTGCTTCTTTTTCGACCATTTTTCAAGTCAACGTTTTACAGATACTGATCGAGATATTGGGATGAATCGAGCAGCACTTTCTCTAAGTCTACCAAAATCCTGGATTTACATCTGGATTCGTCGAGCGCTGTCCCTTCATCATTCATAACGAAGCTCTTCTGTGAAAATTCTATGTAAATGAGTTTCATTACCTTCAATTCGACTCAACCTATTATGTTTTTTTTCTGTCCATATGATTATGAGTACCTATTGCACCATATAGAAAATGTGTTTTTCGCAAACATCTTGGTATATACAACCCTACATACGATATAGCCCTGAAATCCAATCTCGACGTAAATATCAACTAAATTTCCGACATACACGCCAGCCAAGCCACGGGCAAAGGTGAATACAAACACACAAACACGCACACACACACATACACATGTGTGTTTCGCGGTAATGATTGCAAATTCACGACGAAATCTCCTTTGTACCGTACACGTGTGTAGCAGGGCTTCTCACGGTGTATATCTCGCATCCTAGAATCCTTTTCGTGTGCTCCAGAGAGACAGATAGGGTTTACAGTAGAGAGTTTGGTCTCTTTCCGTCCTAGATACGACCGAGCGAGAAGGGCGGTTAGTGGGCGGTGGGTGGTGTAACGTACACACGAGGTCTCTGAGAAAGGCTGTACCATGCGGCACATACGATAGAGTGTTGACGAGCTCTATATACGGGTTGCATGAAGGTAGTCAGACTGAGATGACGCATCGCGAGGGAGAGAGAGGGAGAGAGAGAGAGAGAGAGAGAGAGAGAGAGAGAGAGAGAGAGAGAGAGAGAGAGAGAGAGATGCAACGCGGAGAGAATATTCAGGCTTAGGCGCGACGCGCAACGCTTACCTACTTACCTATCCGTTGAGTCGAGACACACTTGGTCGGTAGCTTGTCGCCCCCGAAATACGTTTACACGAGGCTGCAGCTTCTCTCTCTCTCTCTCTCTCTCTCTCTCTCTCTCTCTCCACACACACACACACACCCGCGCACGTATGTATATTGCGTATGGATGGACGTATGCATACGTATGTATACGTATAGTCTTTCTACTCTCTGCTGAAAGTGAGGGCATGTAGACTATTCGTCACGGAAACACGCCTTTGCTACCCCGGTATTCGCGTACTTGCATCTCCCTCTCGCCGCGTGTCTTTCTCTCATTCTTCCTCTATCGCTCTGTGAATAAATAGTGTATACCTATGTCGCGGGCAATCGTATACAAATTCGTGCGAGACCCGCCCACGATGCAGGTGTTCGTATATCTCGCATTGCCGACGACGAGGCTATTTCTTTTTCCTATCTTGTTGCCAAGCCTTGGATATACGGAGGGGTTGATGTTTAAAGTGAAAAAAAGTATCTTTTTGCTGTTTCTTCCACGCGTATATCGTACAAACACGTTTGTTTCGTCCCGTTTTGTTGCATCCATGTATTTCTGCATCACATGCAGATGTGAAAAATCGCAGGAACAATTAACGCGCTGAGAAAAATTGAAAGGTTGCAGACTCCGAATTCTTTCGAAATGAACGCTTGCTCTTGATTGCTCGGCTGTAACTATATACAATTATTTTATCGTACGAACTTGGAGCTATGTAGTTTAGACAAAAGAAACAAAAAAGACGATTATAGTTCAGTGCCCTGTTTCCCGTTGCATTCACTTGGCAAGGGAAATTCAGTCGCGCTATACAAGCAGATGATGCATATCCATTTAAACGTCTTCCGGTGCGTTTTGATCCCGCAATGGCACCATCGAGAAGTTCTCGATACTCGCACGATGTTCGAATCATTTTCGAAAACGCTAGGACGATACTTTACGATAAACTTCTCACCTGAAACTCATTCGTTTCCTTCATCAATAGGGTATCCCTCTCTGGAAGCCCAATTTGAAGGGTCAGAGTGATACATTTTTTCTAGTAACACATTGGTTGGAATACATTAATTTTTTTTCTCATCACGTTCTATACATGTTTGTGGTTACAATGTAGTTTTCTTTCGGAAGAAAATCTTTTTAAGTGTTCGTGGTGCTGCAGCTGGCGTTGCAGTCCTCCAGCGGCAAGGCTCGCAACGGCGAAATCTCTACCAGGCTTAAAGGTAATCTGAAAGGAAAGCAAACATGTTTTTCTCCAAATATACCCAACCGGCTATGGGTTCATGAACCAGTTTTCGAAATTTCGAAAAATACGATAAATGACAGCGTCGTCAAAGAAAACCTCTTATTTTTCTCTTAAAAACAGCATGCTGAAATCATTGTCATTAACAAATGGTTTATCAAATAAAAAAATGCGATTGTGAACCGGAAGTGACCACTGTTTGAACGCTAACTGTACAAATTCAAGTCAATAGGGTGAAAGTTACTCAAGGTACCAATCTTGGATACTACGGACATTTTCACTACGGTTGTACTACGGACATTTTCGTTCGATACCGCGCACCATCATGGTGTTGAAGTTTGCATCGTTGTAGTGCAACGAAAAACCTTCTTTATTTTTTCATTTCTTTATTTTTATTACTACCCAAAGTCTTTTTTCGCAACTTTACTTTGTGGATCACTAAAAAGAATATTCCAAAAACATATCAGTCGTATTTGTTGCTTAAATGTTTCGAAAAATAATTGCGCAATACCAACGGAAAAAAAACACTTCGCTGCCTTCCAACGATGCAAAGTTCAATACCGCGCACCATCGCCCCTCGCATCGTCCTCCGCCGTCAAATCTTCAGCTGTACGGTCTTACGTATTTTCGCGGAGACCAAGGTCTCGGGGCAAAGTGCGGTGGCTAACATTCCTCGGGAAAGAGTCTCGGGTTCTCGCGATGGGCAAGGGCACACACAGAGAACGCTCGCGCGATGCTGAGGGTGCCTGCGCAACGATGAAGGGGCCTTGCGGGGTGTGGTAACGGGTAGCGGGTTGCTTGGTGTTGGTATAGCTCGTTTGTCTACGTCTCGTGGGGTAGGTTGCTGCCTTTGCTTCTCTCGGTAGTCTTGGCGCGTGTATACTCTCCTTTCGGGGCCAACCACGAGGAGAGACACAAGAGGGGCGAGCGGGGGAGGAGGCAACCGGGAGTAGTGGGCGAAAGGATGAAAAGAGATGGAACGAGAGGATGAAACCGAGGCGTGTTGCTTCGAATAAGAGACGGATCTATAGTAAAGCTTCCTCGTGAGAGAAGAGAACGAGAGAGTGAGGGAGGGGCAGAGAGAGAGGGAGACAGAGGGAGATGTAGGGTTGGTAGATGTGTACGTATAGAGTCGAAAGCGGACAGACGGGGAAGAAAGGAGGGCGAAAGCTTTATACATGTACACGTATAATTATGTGTGTGTGGGTGTGCAGTTATATGTGTGTGTGTGTGTGTGTGTGTGTGTATATGACAGAGGTGGAGTGCGGGTATAGTAAGGGAGCCAGCGAAAACGTTACCTATAGTAGGCCGTTGCTGTATTGATCAAGACGAGGCGGGACGCGGTGCTTCTCTCTCCTTCGAAGCCTCTATTTCCGTTGTTGCCCCTATTCCTGCCTCGCGCCTACGAGAAAGCTCTCTCTCTCTCTCTCTCTCTCCCTCTCTATCTCTCTCTCTCTCTTCCTTCCTTTACTCCTTCTCTCTCTTGCATACCCGCCTTGGTCTCCTCCTCCCGGCTGTTTCTTCTTCGTCTTCGCTTCCTCCTGTATACCCACCCACTCTTCCTTATTTCACCTTCAACCATCATCCCTCCGTCTCGCTCTATCGTGCTTATCTTACGCTTCTCACTCCCTCACATCCATGTAGCCCACCACCTGACGCTTTCACTCCGACTCGTGTACTCTTCTCGTATTGCCCTCGCTCTCGGTGTGCGGTTCTCTGGAAGCTTCCTCCTGCTTCGCTCTTGTGAAGAGAGCTGGAGAGAGAGAGAGAGAGAGAGAGCGGAAAGGCAACCATCCCTGCGGGAATCGACGGAAGCCGCGGAGTTTCCACCGCCCGCGCTCCCTCTGCCTTAGCCTGCTCATTTTCCGAAACCATCCCCGACGGCGCTTGGCACGGAGTTGAATTACAGAGATCCCCTGTTTCGCCTCCTTCGGAATTTTCTTCACGAGGTTGTTTTCGTCAATTTTATCTTACACCCACAATCGTATGAGATTGGGCGAGGGATCGCAATCCCGAGGGAGATATCGCGTCAGTCTCGCGATCCGTCATATCTATGCTGATGTCAATATCAATGCCGATCGCGTATCTATGTGTGGAATAAAGAAAAAAACCTTTATTCGCACAGAGGCAAGAACGGCGATGAGAGGAGATACGTATTTCGCGGATGGTGTAAAGCTTGGTTACGCGTCACGAGAAGAATACACATATATATGGAGAAGTTGCGCCGATACGGGAGCGGCTGAGGCATCGAAGGGAAATATAATTTCCCGGTTCGGTTTACGCAGTAGACGGATGTATAGGCGTGCACAGTCAGATCTCCCTTAGTTAAACCTTAACGGCTGTTGCCGAAAGAAAAACAAATCTTCGATACTCCGATACTAATTCAGGCGGTCGAGTGGGCGATTCGATGATGTTGGATTACGACGAAACATATTTTGGATAGCAATTAAAACGGAGAAAATAACATAAACAAGCATTTCCGTTGCATTTCAAGGATGCAAGTTTCCGATCCATGCGATTCGAGTGGCCTTGTGGCCAGCATTGTTGCTTAAAATGGCCATTGTCAGTTGCCGATTTTGGATTCGGTTGGCAAATGGTAAATGTATTTTCATTGGATTTTCTTGCGGTGTAACTCGCTCGCATGAAAATTTTTCACTCAACTTTATGATCTCGTTTTGAATTATCCACCGAATGTATGTGGCAGAGGAGTTGAATGAAGCTGCGAAAGTACTCCGCTAAGAATATAGGGGTGAATGAATGTTCGGGGGGTTTTATTGAAGTTGGAGATTGTACGCGGGTACGTACTGTAGCCGGAAAGGAGAGGTCGCGAAAGAAGGGCTCCCCCGTGACGGTATATCTTTCGCATTCAATAAAGGACAGCTGTGGATTCGCCAATATATCTATATGTACGTGTATATATTATACATGGGTATATACTTTTATGCGGAGAGAGCGCGAACGAGGAAAAGAAGACAGGGTTGCTTTCCACGGTTGGGAGCTAATATCGGTGTGCAGAGAAGAAACCCCGTCGTCTCCTCCCATTCTAGTCGACGATAATGTGTATGTATGTGTATATATACATGTATATATGGCTGTGTGCGCGAGACGGTGTATGTGTACTAGCATATAGTGAAAACGTAGTGCGCCTGGTGGCAAAGTATACCCTCTCTCACTGGGGGGACACGAGACTATTTTACGCTCAGCTGCTCCGTCGTATCTCATTTTTCCGCGAGCTTCGCGATCTCTCCTTGCCGCCTTCGTTCTATCGCCGCAGCCTTTTCCCTCTTCCCTCAATATTCCCATCAGAACACTCTCTTTTACCACGACCGCAAAAGAATTTGATTTCCACGAATCTTTTGCCCGTCACAGCCGGCATGTACGTGAATATCTTTCGTCGGGTAACAATTGTTTTTTAGCCGCAAGGACGAGCTTCGAGGGTCGCGAAGGGACGGAAAATGGAAATTGCACGTATCTGTGCCAATTGGCAAAAATGGAGATTTTGCGAAAATCGTGTATATTCGGGCACTCTTGAAGACACTGCGAATATCCGTTCGAGAGAATGTTTACGCTTCCAAATTGGCATGTTGTCTTTTTTCTTTGGTAACCAAATGTGGGACGAAATTGGTACAAACGAATGGGTGCATTTTTTGGTGGCTTCCTTTTTCTCACCGTAACAGCTGCGTGAGGTTGGTGAAAAATTTGGTTCATTTGTCGGTCGAAAATGAACTTCAGGACCATGTCGAAGGCGACATTGTATAATAAGATTATTATGAAAAACTTGTTTCTTTAAAAATATATTTAGAAAGGAATGCGTTTTCTATCTTGTTGAAAAAAGCTATTTTCTACAAGCTTCATGCGTATTTATGATCCCATCAACGGGAAAAAAGACCAATAAGTTGCGTAAGTTTGGGGCCCGAAAAACTGGTCGACTTTTAACCTTTTTTGCTCGTGAGAATATTGAGATGACGTGGTCGGGATTTTATCCACCATTAATACATGGTCTTGTCAAATTTTAGATTTTTTATTGGAAAATATTGACAAGCAACCATGTTATTATTATTTAAACAAAGTTCGATTTTTTATAAAAAAAAACAACTCTAATAATTTCTTAGGAACAGATGGTCAAAAATATTGAATAACCATACCCCCGTACGATAGAAAATGTTCCAAATACATATAAAACATACTTTCGAAGAAAAAGGGTAAATCACAGAGTGGTTGGCTTTAGCGCAGTGGTCGATCTGATCCTTCACAAAATTCGTCGTAACTCAGTAATTTGTTTGGAATTTTTACGCAATCTTGGTTGCGAAGTGACGTTGGAACCCCGGTCCATAGGAACATGCAATAAAAAATTGTATTCCGGAAATGTCAAGCTCATACAGACCCCTTAAATTAAGCATTTACTGGAGAGTTTTTATATAAATATTGGAGGGTAGCGCGCCCTATTCACTCCATAAAAGAAAAATTGCAGGAACATTTTGGAAGCGTTCATTTCTACATATAAAAGTTCCAAGAAAAGAAGCTTCCGTTTTAACGCCTACTTCGCTCGAACAGGCAGACAACGTTTTCGCAAAAGACATATATCGCCTGAGCAGTCCCGTACAATAGTTGTAGGGATCCAGTTGGATTCCCATACTTGTCCGTACTTCCTGATAGGAATTCAATAGATCATGGCATTGGATCCCTATACTCATGTACGTCAAACTCGTACATTTTGGATTCTCATCGCGATACCCCAATGCTATGTACAATTAAAATTTTAATCTTAAAGCATTCCCACATTATCAAACAGAATCCAATATGATTCTTGATGAAACCCATTGCATTCTGTCCGTTGAATTTTCTAAATAAACTATACAGATATACAATATTCGTCGATCTTAAAGAAGTAAAGATCGCTTAAAAAGTATATCTCAAAAATCGGCAATATCACGTAACTGGACATCCACTGTGATTATCGTAGGTTTTCAAGAAACGCCAGAGCGTCTCGACGCCAAATAATAATAAAAATTGACCCTGTTGGCTACCACTGACGATGAGCACTACTGACACTGACGAACACGCAACGACTCGTTATACGGTAAGATGGGCTTTAGCAGACGACTTTTTAACTTTGAATCGACATTGCGCGAAAACGCGGTAACGAATGGAAAATGTAATGACATTTTACCCATGTAATGTGATTTTGTCCTATCGATTTTGTTACGATACGTCCACTCAATATTCAGATCTCGTAATATACGGCCGGATTTCGGAGCGACCTTTTTTTACCACGATAATGATTCCACTTTCATCGGTTGGCTCAATCGCATAAAGTCATTCGGTCGCAGCGTAGGCATTGCTACATAAGTCCTTTGCAAGACAGTGTCACGCCCTGCGTTACGGTGTGAAGTGCGTCGTATTTCGACACGTCTGCGGATCCTCGCGTCGTTGCCCGCACAACGCTGCCCCAAACAAACGATTGCACGCTAGTAGTGTCAAAATGGTCAGGTTCTTCAAGCGTACAGCTTCTGCCGGCTCTAACCTCTCACGAGGGTTCTGGCTTTTGTGCAAATAAAATTAATTTGGCAAAGGTTCTTCGTGTCGCAAAATCTAACATAAAAAGGCGTCGAAGCAATGAATAAGAATGGCAAGCAGAACATTGAGCTCATCTTCAGAAATCTTTTCACCGGAGAGAAGAACACGCCAAAAGTATGGAATTTTCTTACATCGAACACACGTAAGAAAAAAAATTAACTTTTCGTCACTCAGAAACAACGACAGATCTATACCCGTAGATATCGCGCAGCTGGAATCGCACTTAGCTTGGCATCAAGCACAGCAAATAAAAATGGCTAATCATCGCCAAGCCAAATCTGTGGATTTGCTAGCATATAATGTACAAGTGTAGATTGTGTGTGCGGAGCGCACCTCTGAAACTTGTCAAAGGAATCCTATCGACAGAGAAAGGTACCTCATTTATTCAGAGTAACTTGAATAGCATATTTAATAAAGTACGTATTTCCTTCGGTTATTCATGCCCCCATTAAGACATATGCATAAAATGCCATCTGACCTATGTCGATACAAAGGCTATGGATATGAATACATTTGCTTCGCCGTCGTAATTTCCCTTTTAAGGCCCCGTACAGGTCAGTCGCGTATGCCCTATCTACCTAGCAAGCAAGGAAACCCTGGACGGAGGTAGAAAGTTGTGCAAGGACTAGCGTGTCGGGAATCCAACTCACCAGGAGTCACCGGATTTGCGTGCTTGAACGCACATAAGAAAGATTCACACGTTTAGGTATCAAGAGGTCACTGATATTAAATTTTCTTGCATCGAACAAAGGCCATGGTAAATTCTTAGCGTAAAAGGTTCAAAATTATTAATATAGTATTTAGTATGAAAATTTTAGAGGTATCCGACGGATAGAAATGTTAATTCCAGAGATTAGACAAAAATATTTATTTGTGTGTACTGCGATGCCTGAGTTCGTTCGCAGACAATGAAAAATGTTCGGAGGAGTCTTTTTAAATAGATTATTTAAACTGCTCAACATCAAAGGCATTTTGCAATGATTCTAATTTACAACGACATTGACAGCATTGGCGAACATTTTATTGCAATTTTTTATGGGCACTACATCGCATTTCTCGACTATTGAGTAGTCTCCAAGGTAAATTGTATACCGGTGATGGAAACAGATTAAAGAATATGTCAAGCCTCAGTAATATTTTTAAAAAAGGTCTGTTTACGAAAATTTTCCAGGTTCAGTCGCGCAAAAGAGATTTTTTATTGATTGTTTTTTCCAAAGAGTCGGACGACAAAATCATATAGATTTCCTCATAATGCCTGTAAAACATATTAATAAACATATATAACCCTGTCGTCTAATCCTCTGGAAATAAAAATCAGCGGAAAATGCTTTTTCCGAGACGAAGGGTGGCAAGTTTTCATAAACATAAGATTTACTCTGAATGCTTGAATTATTAATTTATTCATAAAAATTTATAAAACGCTGTATGCCACAGTTAATGCTAGAGGTGCTATTTTCCAGGTTCCGATCAATTCAAATATCTAAAAACACTTTTCCCTGCTCAATACGAATTTGAAACCCGAAACGTATAGCTTCTCCAGAGATATTTAAAATTCACTTCCTTTAAACTGAGTCTAAACGAATAAAAGAGTTTTTTCCTTTTAAAAAAAAATGAAATCCCGTTTCAAAGCTTTGAAAAAGTAAAAAAAAGGAACGCGAAGTAATAACAAAATGCCTCCGAAAACATTATCGCTTATTTTGTCAAATTAAAAATTCTGATCAATCGCAAAATATTTTTAATTTTATTAATTGAAACAATGGTTGTGTCATATTTTTCAATTTAAATGTACAAACCAGTGAAATAACATTTTATAATATCGCCAAGCAAGTTTAATAGAAATGTTTTAAACAAAATTGTCAAACCTGAGGAATAATATCTTTCGAAATAATTCATTTTTATTTAAACATGATATTACTGCTATAACAACAGATTAGTATCATCATTATATAAAAGTACAACGTAAGTATCACGTGCACTGTGCAACGTTAACAACTTGGCGTGCATGGTTGAGAAAAAAAACTCAACGAAGGATTTTGTTTTCTCAACTACTCAACTCGCAGGCTAAAGAACATAAACTACTGCATCTTATTATACGCGTAGAAATCTAATTCATGAACCCGCGAAGTACGGGTCAAATCACGATGTACCCCTAGACTACACGATACTTGAAATCTTAATTTATTTGCATATTTTAAAAGTTATATAAAAGTATAAACTTTTTACTTCATCACACAACTGTATACATATATGTGGGCGTGCGTACGTGCGTGCGTGCCTGCGTGCGTGCGTGTGTGTGTGTGTGTGTGTGTGTGTGTGTGTGTGTGTGTATGTGGGTGCATTTCTAATGAACTAGCTTAGCTATTTTATAAAAAGTTATTCTACTGTTTTTGTACATTTTAATTAAGAAATATGATAAAACCATTGTTTAGATTAAATTAAAACATATTTTCAGATCAATCAGAATTGTTAATATGGGAAAACAAGCGGTTTTCAGAGGGATGTTTTATGGCTTGGCGTTCTTTTTTTACCTTTTCAAAGTTTTTAAGATGTTTATTTTACCGCACTGTAACAGAATATCACCATACAAGTACACACTCACGAAGCGTGCAGGTTATGTTTGTACACCCCGAAGTTTTTCTTGTGACTTTCCTTATATCTTCGATTCGAACGTGGTAAGAATTCTCAAACGGCGTTCATCGGGGAATAGTGCAGAATCTAATTGGATCCCAATGAGGACTTCCTATGTACAGTGTTCCTAACAAAGCCTCATATAGATGTAGATGCATCTTGGGACTCCACAACAAATTCGTGCACGGGATCATGATAGGATATTTTTTTTGGGATATCCAACAAATTCCGGTTGAGAATTTCAAATAAAAATTCTCAAACGATGTCAATCGGAAAATAGCGCGGAATCCACTTGGATTCCAGTGTGGCCTTCCTACGTGCGGCATTTTTGTCAAATCCCGATGAAAATGTTGTAGGATCTGGAGCTCCCCAATAAGTTTCCGCACGCACTGTATCCTAGTCCCATTGGCTTAATATCAGTCCGAAAACAAAAAGGGCTCAACAGCCAGCCGCGACAATTTTATAATTTTAGTAAAACGACGAAAGGTTCTAGTATTTATCGTTCTCGTAGCGGCACACTAGTGAGTCGAGCTGCGCAGTGACTTTGTATATAGAAATAAATTAGGGGACAAAAAAATGGCTTCGTGGATCGAGGTACAGGATACATGGATGGCGTTATCCATGCAGGTGTGTGTGTGTGTGTGTGTGTGTGTGTGTGTGTGTGTGTGTGTGTGTGCGCGCGTGTGTATGTGCAATGTACATGCACGTGTGCCAAAGTTAACGTTCCACCCTTAATGCGAATCGAGCAAATGTACGGAAAGATGAGGGATTGCGGCTTCGCGGTCGCTACGAGAGAGGGCAAATGGAAACGTACCGCGGAGGATAAAACTAGCGGTGAGCATACGAACGAAGCGCCGGAAGAGAGAGAGAGAGAGAGAGGGAGAGAGAGAGAGAGAGAGAGAGAGAGAGAGAGAGAGAGAGAGAGAGAGAGAGAGAGAGAGAGAGAGAGAGAGAGAGAGAGAGAGAACTACTCGGTGTTCGCGGTCGCTTGGCAGAGAGTGAAAGAGATGAAGAAAAAAGGAATGCGAAAAAAGTTCCGTTTTCGCTACATGCGCGGGCGCGCGCGTGCTCTTGCTAACCGGGAGAAAGGATGAGAGAGAGAGAGAGAGAGAGAGAGAGAGAGAGAGAGAGCTGGCGTGACCGCGTGCGTGGCTCGTATATTTATGCGCAACATTACGTATTCGGATAAATGACACGTAGCTTGATTTACCGTCAACCCTCCACCTCCCCCCACGAATCTCAAACCCCCGCCGCGGTGTGGCCCCCTTGACGCTCACCGGGAATAAAATGCTCGCGAGCGGATGGATTCGTGCGATTTGGCGCTGCAATCTCGTTTTCCACTTGCGTGCAATGCGGGCACGACCATACGAACAGTGGACCCCGACAGCGAGATTACACGTATACTGCGCGCAAAAGAAAGTGACAGAGGACGCGTGACACAGAGAGTGAGGGAAGAAGAGAGTGGGAGAGATGACGTAGCACGTGACGAACATATATTTAGATGCATGTAGTACGGATCTACGTGTACAATTTGTCCATGGATGTCTTATCCCCTAAAGGGTGGGATGCGGAGAATTAGAATCGTTGGAACTTTTTGTGGCGGCTCCTTTTGGGCCGCGGTACAAATAACGCCAATAAAAAAAGAAGATTAGTTCAACCCGCGGGAGATAGGATTTTTATCCATCATTCACCGTTCGATAAGAGTCAAAAACATGAAATATTTATTCTTCAATATTTTTTAAGAAACGAGCTCAAATGTGCAAGAAATTGTAGAAAATTGAATAAATTTGATGAAACCGTTGGATCGCAACGTCTAATTATTCTTCTGCTTATTTCCGGCAAGACTCAATAAGTTTGGACCATTCGATAAGCCGAGGGTAAATCTTCCCAACAACGACGACGCCTATCGTGTAGCTCTTGTTAATTTTCTCTCCTTTGGCACCCACGCTTCCTATATTTTCCCCGCTTTTATCACACACAAACACACGCACTCAGTTATTTCGCCCCCTTCACCACAAACGCGAACCCCATTCCTCTCGTCGCCGTGTATCTCAAATCAGAACTCCAAGAGATGCATTTTATAAAATGCCGAACACGTTCGTGCTGCAGGGAACGAGTGCCGGAAATCCGTAATACCGATATACTCGCAAGGATATAAATATCCACGTTAAAGAGGTTATACGCGGCATAGTTGAATTAATACGGCAACATACGCTCGATTTCGTTCGATTTCAAAATCGCTACATCGTTTCCGGCAAATTTCATTAATCAACGGCCGCGCGTACGAGGCGGAAATGGCACTCGGAGAGAAAAATACATTGTTGTCGGGATACGTGAGAAGATTATGAAAATTGGACGGGAAATAGGCGCGCGGGTCACCACTTTCCCGCTAATGGTAATTCAAAATGGTTTTTCCCACGTAATGATAATTATTTGGCCGAGGAAATTGCATTTACGGAATTATTAATTAGCCCATTTTTCATTGCTTATCCGTATAGTTTTTTTTTCCCCGATTAAATTGTGTCACGCGTGTTCGAACAACGTGACGTTGAACTTTGCATCGTCGGAAAGCAACGAAAATTCATTCGTTTTAATCGTTCATATTTGTTTCGTCTTATTTTCACCGGTCAACTAAAATAAACGTTTTTACCTGTTGGTCTTAGACATTTACGACCTCAATTTGCCATGTAAAACTTTGGATAATGATAAAACTAAGAAAACGAAAAATGAAGAAAACAATCGTTGCGTTCCAACGATGCAAACTTCCACGTCGTCGAAAAATGTGACGTTCGATTGGAAAAACATACGCGATCGTGTACATTTTGCGAAACTGGCCTCTCAACGTTAATACACATGTGTGTGTATATATATGCAAGCGTATATCTTATTCCGTTCTCCCGTTTTGCTATCATTGCAAGGATGAAGTGCGGAAAGACCGGGGTTATAACGGAACTGGCTATCTTCGAGTTACTTGCTCCGACGGTGGCATATATAGCTATAATTCTCGTATGGATGTGTGTATGTGTGTGTGTGCGCGCGCGCGTGTGTGTACATACACGTATTGGTGTTTCTCTTTCTTTTTCCCTATCTTGGCTGTGGGCCCCGAAGTCCATCCGCCAGCTCTCTCGGAGCACCGACGAGGAAAGTTTGCCTCCTCCAAGGAAAATACTTGAGTATTTGCCAGGGGCGCGTATTGGAAGTTGCGACAGAGAGGGAAGAAGAGAGAGAAGGAGAAAGAGACCGAGACAGAGAGAAGGAACGAGAGTGGATGAGGGAGTGAAAGAGAGACGGAGCGAAAGGAGTACAGAACGCTTCTGCATTGCTCGATCGAGAGTCTGCTCTTTCATCGCTATATAGCAAATAGAAAACATACTGTATATACCTAAGAGATCACCATCCTCCGTTAATATCCTCCGTTTCTACTATTGCCACGGACCTGTGACTGGAACGTCTGTTAAAAAAAGAAACGACTGTAATTGTACGGGGACCTTTTCCATTTGGATATTGAATTAGTACAATTGTCCAACCGACAATGATGTTCGGCGGAAGCTACGGTAATATCTCCTGCCGAGCAGCGTTCGTCTGGATTGGATGGGTGCACGCTTCGCTGCGCACCGATTTGCGCGTTGGCTACCCAGTCGGGGGCGTTTACTGATCATGAGTTTTCAATGTCAACGCAGCCGAAATTCAGAAAAAAATTTGCCCTCGTGCAAATGCGATGCAGGGGTGCACAGTAGAAGAGACTGCGGGCAAACTATGGGCCGTTCTGAGAAGGTGGACATGGTGGAGGGTGACAAGTGTTGGATAACAGTGAAAGGGATGGGATCGCCAATGACCGCATGGACATACGAAGGAACGCTGGATAACAATTGCCCAAGGTCGATGGAAAAAAAACAATTTTCTGCTTTGCTTCTATTGTGCGTCGATGTGAAAAAAAAACACAAAAATGCTGCGTGTTGTAGAATATTCTGATGAATAAACAAAGCTTGAGGTACAGCATACAGGCTCATGCTCTCCTTCTCTCTCCCTCCCTTTCTGTCTTTCTATTTCTTCAGCAGGCGTGAAAGCATAGTTTTTCTTTGTCTCATTTGAAACGCGAATTCAGGCCGGGAATTTTCGGTAAAGCCGGAAGTGCACGTCGAGCATGAGGGTGTTGACGTTTGAACTTTAGTGTGAACATCGCGCGCAGTCTTGCCTCTTTCTCCCTCATTTCTCTCACTCTCCATCTCTCTCTGCTCCGTTTGCCTTTTTTCTGCTCTCTTTCTCTCCCCCCCCCCCCTCTCTCTTTTTCTCCCCAACCATAACACGCATATCCGACTCACCCTTTGATTGCTCGAGGCCTCCCTGAAAAGTCTTTCAAGTCTGAGGCGCGAACTACCACACCCTCTAATTTACGTACTCTTTTTTTCTCCATCGGCTCTGACGCACGTGAACTCGCGAGCTTCGCGATAGGTGTATGGCGGGAGGGGGGGTGGGGCACGTGTGGAACGTTCTTTATTCATTTCTGGCTTGCACGAGGGGGGCTCGTTGAAAGAAAAACCACATCGCTTACTACGTTTGCCAGTTCTGCCTCCGTCGTGCCGACCGAGCTCTACCATTTTTTGTACCCTCTTTACCAATGCTTCTGCTCTTTCTTGCCATACACGCCGAGCTTTTTTAAAAGCACAATTCCTGTTTTTATCAACGCCTTCGTATCATCTAAACCGTATCAATCATTAGCCATCGTAGGATCCTATTTTTTTTTACTGAGTTATTGTTATTCAGTATGATTTTTTCTGATGCGGATGTTGGGATGATGAGGTCGGGATTTTACATACAATCAACACATAATCTTGCCTAGTTCGAGTTTTTTTTTCAAATCGAAAAATATTGATAAATAATAAAGTTGTCATTATTTATACTAAGTTCGGCATGGCCAATCGGGGCAGGTGATTCCGGCAACTAGAGTGACATGAAGAAAAACAAAATATCTACTTTTAGTATAATAATAAAACTTTTGTACGAAAGGATACTTTCCGAAATTTGAAAAATACGAACAAACAGCAAGGGACAGGAAAAAAAGGTCGATTCGCGACGAAAAGAATAACTCGAACTATACCGCTACATAAAGCATAGTTTCATGAATAACGCAGGAGGAAAAAAGTAAACGGCAGTGAGCGACCTAACCCTTTAAAAAAATCGCCATCCCTCGGTCAATTTTTTGAGTTTTCACTACATCTGTTCTGCAAATAAAAGTTAAGACCGTAGGTTGTAAAAATGTGCAATACTAAATCGTACAATGTTTTTTAAATTTGAAGCTTATGCAGACCACCAAAAGAAATCTGCTTCACGAAAATGCTTTTCGTCGTATAGCATCCATTACATGCAGTGATCTCTTCGAAAGGGTCTCTACCCCGCCACACGTTGCCTATCGACTACGAAATGTGTTTATGTACGGCGGCATGACACAAAAACGACCAGCCCGCGCGGGTCTTATAAAAGGGTGGTTCTACAATAAATGATAAGAATATGCGGGCATGATGGAGGAAATCTTGCGAAAATATTTTATTCCCCTAAGATAACGTTGTCATACATAGAGCAAACGTGAGTGTAACTCGATTCTCGGAGGCTGTGCGAGGGCCGGGTACTCCCAAGTATCATCGTGGGGCTCCGGAGGAAATGCGGCCGGCAGACAGATTCAGAGGTTCGATTCGCCCCCCCCCCCACACACACACTGACGTTTTTAAAAATCACTTTATGTAAACGTGTGCATATTTGTGGCAAGGTCATTTCAAGATCGCCCTAAAAACAGCCGAATGTGCTAGTAGTTAACACTACATCAATATAACGAGTGCGGAATTTCCTTTCCAACACATATGGTATACATTAGGGTGGCCCTTAGCACGGCGTCAAACGAATTTTGACGCGTTCAACCTCTCGATGAGTTCCAAATCATTTTTTAAAAAGTGTGCAAAATTTCAGCCCTCTACTTCAATTACATACCGTGCCTGTAAGCATGAACTTTTTAACATTGAAAGCCCATTTAAATTTTTGACATTTCCGATTTTCTTTTGTTTCAATTTTCTCAATGCCTCTAAAAATATGAACTCTGCGTGAATCCATTGAGTATCAACCCGACAAAAAAATCTCTCGGATTTTAGGCCCAAATTCCACCTTAGGATTACGAAATTCGTACGATATGGACGCTCAATTTCCTGATTTTTTAAAATTTTATGATTATCTCGTGAATAACTCATTTTACGGTGAAGTCTTATAGAATTTTTTTTGTAGGGAATTTTCTCAGCTACAAATACAATCGAATAAAGGTATAATTCATCCATTTTATTTTAATTTTTTCATAAACGAATGCATACATCAATTTTTATTTTTTTTACAAAAAATCTCGCATCGCTGTCTTTTTTTTGGCATCGGGAAATTGCTTTCGGTGTTCAGACAAAAATTATCTTCTTTAAAGAAAAAAAATGTCACGGAAGCTGCGAGCGGTCAAAAAATATTTAGAGGTCGCTCAAATCTCCCAAAAATTCAAGTTTTCATTAAACAATCGATTTTTTTTCGTCCCCTTTTCACCCATGAATTTTACGCTATACACTTTTTAAATTAATCTCACAAAAGCCAGTGAATATTTGGGCCAGTGCTCGCCCAAGGTTTTCGAAATTCAGAATTTCCGCCAAAAAATAAAACTCGCATGCACTATAATTCCTTGTGTTGTGAACTTAAATGAATTGATGAAATGAAAAATGAAAATGTACCAACGAAGTGTTACGTTTTCTGAATAATGTATTATAAAAAATTGCAACAAACACCAATTAGATGATATGTGTTATTATGTATTATTGTATTATGGCGTCGCTCGTCACAGAGTACAGTTACGATTGGTCTGCACGTCGACTAACGAGATCAACTGCGGGACGCATTAAGATGCGCGGAAAACTGTAAAAAAAAAAGAAAAGATAAGTCATGAAAATTTGGAAATTTCGCAGCTCTTGAGCGACCACTAAATATTCATTGGCCGGCTAGAGCTTTTGCGAGGTAAATTTAAAAATTTTTAAGCGTAAAATACATGGATGAGAAGTGGACGGAAAAAAATCGATTTTTTTCAATGAAAATTAGAATTTTTGGGAGGCTTGAGCGACCTCTAAATATTTTTTGACTGCTCACAGGTTTTGCCACAATTACTTTTTTTTTCTATAAAGAAGATAATTGGATAGTAAGAAAAAGGAAAAAAAAGAGCTCAAATTTGTGCCACCCTAATGCATATTCATATCCGTGCAGAAATTGTCGTAGCGATCCAATTGGATTCTCATAATTGTTCCTATTTCCCGATAGGAATACAATAGGTCATCGTATCGGATCTCTATAGTAAATCGTCACGCTCATACATAGGATTCTAATTGGGATTTCCCATTGGATTCCAAAGTCCGAATTCAATATGAATCCGATTCTTACATTCTCGAATAGAATCCGATACGACTCTTGATGGATCTCCTCGCATTCTGTACGTTGAATTTTCTAAACAAAATATATAGATCCACAAAATGAGCGGATCCCAAAATGTATAAATATGATCTTAAACAATTATAGATTACTTAAAATATATCTTGAAAATCGTCTTGAATCATATAACTGAAAATCCAATGTAATCATCGTATTTTATTTATTTTAATGCACTTTGAGAAGAATTTACTGCCACGTGAGAACAATTCTCAAACGGCGTTCACCGGCCATCAGTGCAGAATCCTATTGGATCCCAATGAGGACTCCCTATGTACGGTGTCCCTAATGAAACGTGAGTGCGTCTTGGGCCTCCCAACAAATTTGCGTACGGGTTCGCAGAAAGATATTTTTTTGTGATATAAAAAAAAATCCGGTTGAGAATTCAAATAAAATGTTTTCAAACGATGTCATTCGAGAAATAGAGCGGAATCCACTTGGATTCCCAGGTAGAATCTACGTGCGGCGTCCCTATCAAATCCCTATAGCGATGTGCCAGGATCTAGATACTCCCAAACAAATCCCCGCACGGGTATGCATATGCATCTGATATAAGTAAAGGGAAAAAAATATATAGTTGTGTGTACTCACGACTTTCGATCCCGATCCAATGCATCTCAGCGACTTGACGCAATGATGGCAGCGGCAGTACCGCGATCAAGTTTAAGACCGAACAAGAAATGGACAAAACGTAAGAAAAATAAAAGAAAAAGCGTGAGCAAAAACGAATGAAAAACGAAAAAAGCAATTGAGAGTAAAAGCGATGCACACCGGGAGCTCGACGTGTCTGTTACTCCGAGCAGGGGAAGCGTGAAAACCTTCCCGCAGTGTGTATGGAAAGACTCGAGATAGAGAGAGAGGGAGAAAGAATGACGGAGAGAGAGGGAGAGAGAGAGAGAGAGAGAGTCCAGGAGAGTCCAGGAGAGAAGAAACCGAGGAGAGATAGGGAAGATAGAGGAAACTCCTTAAGAAGAGTAGTCGGCTCTCCGTGACCCAGACAAATGCACTACCGCTACGCTTGTTTTCTCTTTGCCCCCGCGCATCGTCCCGCCCGTTTGTTCCGTTAGGACTGTTAGAGCAGCATTGCGGGAGAAGAAGGGTACTGAAAAAGGCGAGAGAGGATGTGGCGAGCGCGGAAGGAGGGGGGGTACAAGGAAGGCGGGGTGGGGGGGGGGGGCTTCGAGGAAGAGAATGGTCTTTATCAAATTCCACTTGGTAGGAGCGTGTGAGAAGACACTTCGTGCGCATCCCTGCAAGGTTTATCACTCGTCTTCTGAACTCACATGCATCGATATATATATACACACGCAGGGTGAGGCACATAAAGTGTTACAGAGCAATAGCACTCAAACTATTGATCACATCCAAAAATGTTTCAGACAAAAGTTTCAGTGTTCGAGAAGGCCGTTATACTGGACCACTCTATTTTTTTTAACATTGGAGGCGCTGAAACTACGTCTAGGTCAACTCCACTTTTTTAAAGGGAACCATGTATTTTTTTTCGATGACATTATTACCGATTTTAAGACGAATTCAGCGACTTACTACACAAGGTCTTAAAATCGGCAATAATGTCTTCGAAAAAAATACATGGTCCCATTTAAAAAAGTGGAGTGGACCTTGACGTAGCTTCAGCGCCTCAACCGATAAAAAAAATAGGGTGGTCCAGTACGACGGCCTCATCGAGCTCTGAAACTTTCGTCTTAAACATTTTTGGATATGATCAATAGTTTGAGTACTATTGCTCTGTAACACTTTATGTGCCTCACCCTTTTTTTTCAATTTTATTCAGGCGGTTTTTGTCTTTGAGATAATTCTTTCTAACGTGTAATTGAAAATTACATCGAGAATGATATTGATCCGTCGATATTCGGGACGCATTTATGCGAGAGAAATTTATTCGATTGGCAAAAGTCGTGCGTCTTTTATTGTCGTCGAACGTAAGTTTCCGATGCTATTTGTACTGGCAAGATAGCGATTCATGCGTTGGAGAGGTTAAATCTCGATAAATTGCTCAATATTTTACCTCCTGGGCAAGAACGTCGATTCCGCACACAGTATATATACGTACGACACGTTTATTCGAATCGTTTCGCCTCATTCGATCTATCGTCGTCGTCGTCGTCGTCGTCGTCGTTGTCGTTGAGGTTCGTATCGTCACTCGTCGTTCGTACTCAAGGCGCGCGCGCCACTCTCGCGTTCTATATCCGTTCCGGAATCCCGTTCGGTCGGATGCGCCGGATATCCGGCACGGATTTGTTTGTCCGCAAAGTTTTCACCGCACTACATCAACCGCACCAAGTGAGCGAGCGAAAGGGAGAGGCTCGAGCCTTTCTCTTTCTCTTTCTTCATCCCTCCTGCGCTTCCAACCTACCGCCCCCCCCTCACTCTCTCTGCGGCTGTTATCGTTCGACGATTCAGCTGTTGCGAAGTCCCACGTCTGCAATTTCTAGCATCGCAGGGCGAAGGGCGAAACGCGAAGGACGAACGAAAATGTCTCGTCCGTTCCGCCCTTTCCCTTTCTCTCCTTCGCTTGCGCCTCCTTTCGCGTCTTGCTCCTCGCTGCCGATGAACTATCGTAGTGTGCGAAACGTAAGAACGCTGTATTGCAGTCTGGGATGGTCGCCATTGTTGGTCGGACAGCTGGCGGATTAACGCAAACCCTCGCACCCCAGTGATTAATACCCGCTTTGGTCAGACATCACACTTTCCAAACGACCCTCGACCCGCTTACGTGTTCTTGATGTTGGATCGTATATTTATCGCAGTACCAAAGTTCTTCGATTGGCGTTTGCTCCATCCCCTTTATTCGTTACTGGGGACGACGATAATATGTTTTTACCCAGTTTCAAATGTTTTACGAGGGCACTCCATATATAATTCCAAATTTTAGTCGATTTTCATGTTTTTTTTCCGGAGAATAAGGAATGTATATATCTTTGTAGGATCATAGGTACTTTTTATTGCATAATTCTAGTTTTCAAAACCATTTGTGTTGCTTGAAAAAAGTTTTAAAGGGCGGAGATATAATCAGTCGCCGTGAAGCTGTACGGAAGGGAGACCGAATGCGATGTACACTCCAGCACCTTGTAGAATTATCTGAAACAGTCAGCGAATAAAAAAATTATAAGCATATACATGTGGTCACTTGACGAACCTTTGATATTGGGGAAATAATGATAATTGGCTAAAGGGGAGGCCTTAGATAAAAAAAAGTTGGCCAAGAATGGCCGGTCGATGTAACGTAACTTTATTATGTCATTGTACCGCTTAAATAGTTGCGGGTGTCTGAAATTGTACTCAAAAATTGAAACGCGTTTTTCTCGAGACTACTTTTTTCAACCTGGTCGACAAAATCGCGAGTTCTATTCAACCGATTGACTGCAACTTTGGTATGGACCTCCAATATATGTCTCTCTGTCGTTCCTACCTCGGGCATTGCAGAATACCGATATATAATAAAAATATAATAAAAATAAATGGAAAACTTTGAAAAATTAGGGCGAAAAGTTAACTTTTTTCGGACAGCCGACATTTGCCTTTTGTTACCTGCCATCATAACATTCGTATTGATCGAGAGCAATTGTCTTATTTCCGTTTCGGATAAACGGGAGCTTTGTTATCGTGTCAACTGTCTCACACCTCTTTTTTCACGGCCATTTCAAGAAGTCCATAACTTTTGAATTTCAATTTTTTTTCAACTTCTTGAAACATTAATGAAAAGCCTGTAAAATATGGATCGTAAGATATTCTTCGTTTTTTTATTGAGCCAAAAAAAGGCCCGAAATTTAGACCTCTAGACTAGACTACTTCAAGTTACGAAGATCACTGAACCTTTTTTTAAGAATCTTACCAAAGATCTATAACCAACCTGCAAAAAAGAGTTTACACAAGAAGAACAATAAAGAAATAAATAATCAAATCGAATGCTCGGTGCAATTCAACGATGTAAGCTTTGAAATCATTCCAAGTCCAATTGATCTTCCTCACAAGGGAGACGGCTCTGCTTTCCAGACGCGTGTTGCGCCGGTCAAGGATACGATATAAACTCCTCTCTCCCGAACTGTCAGTTATCCGTCAGCATAAATTCGGATCCGTCATGCCAGTACGGTCAAACTTCGATCTGATAGACCACATCCTCCTTGTACACCCACCAATATCCTGCTCAAAGCGACCATATTATTTCAGAGCTCGAGATGCGTTGGTCACGCGTCATAACACACATATACGCACATATCGGCAATGCATGCGTCTATGACCCCGGTGGTCGTAGGTGTCTAATTAGGGGTAAGCCGATCGAATTCCTTGCTGATGGTTATCACTCTGGTGATGACGCGGTCACGAGATTTCCTGGTGTGATTAGGGTCACACGCATGCAGCAGCTTACAGATCTCTTAAACGGTGATACACAGGGGGGGGGGCGTTCAGTGTCCAGAGGGAAGAGAATAAGGGAGATTCGCGACGGTCTCCACAGCGAGAGGGAGACAGACGGAGGGTGCCAAGAGGCGCGGGTCGTCGTACCTCGTCGTACGACGGAGCAGCCACGACGGATCTTCGCCGAGTATAATAGCCAGCAGTGGAGCACCAACCCATACACCCACACAGACACACACACACACACAAAGAGAAGTAAAACGGGAGCGTAGCTCTACGCAGCTAAGGCCTTCTCGATCGATGTACGTGCCTTGCTCCAAGGCTTTCAGCGCGTATTTAAACAGAAACAGAGATGGCAAGACGGCGAAACACATTATTATTATCTTCTACATACCTACACACATACATACACGTATGGATGTTTCAAGAAGTTTCCTGTTTCCCTCAGGAGGTTGAGTTTAATTTGGTTCTGTCGTATTCATGTAGCACCATTAGGTAATAGATAGAGAAAAAGTTTTTCTCGTTGTTCAAGCGACTATACACACACACATAAGCGCACACGCACCTAACGAAAAAAAAAACAACACAATGGGTTCGTGTACGTATATACGAACGAGTTTGACGATGAAAACGCGGGGGCATGGAAAATATTTCGTGTTGAAGCGCACAAACGAAATGCAAATGGGGCCACACGCGGCCATACCCTTTGCGAACGTTTGGCAACACTGTCTGTCGCTGTGTGTACAATATACACTGTATATGTTGTGTGTGTCTGTGTTTGTGTGTGTGTGTGTGTGTGTGTGTGTGTGTGTGTGTGTGTGTGTGTGTGTGTGTGTGTGTGTGTGTGTGTGTGTGTGTGTGTGTGTGTGTGTGTGTATTCTCGTACAGACGCACACACATAGAGTGTGGAGACGCGTAGAGGGTTGTAGTTGGCAGCTCGATTTCGCCACTCGACACACGAGCGGGAGAGGAGGGACGTCAGTGCGCTTGTATACGTGAATCTGTACGATGAGGAATCCGGCAAAGAGAGGAAGAGAGGGAGAGAGGGTTAAACATGTATCTGTAGTTGTTACCGGCTATACAAGAAGGGAGAACTCTACAGAAATATTCAACCGTGTATGTATATTGGTGTTTGTGACTGAGGAGACCATATATGGAAAGAAAAACGATAAAAAAAATAAATAAATTCCCTTTGACTGAAGCCCGACCCTCAATTGTTATTCGGTTGAGAAAGGCAAGCAATTCAAATTTATTGTATCCGGTTCAAATTTGCATCAACTCGGCCTTGTATCTCCATGTGTTATGCCTTCGCTACAGAGTGGGAAAGAAAGCTTGAAGAAGAGGGATGTGAACGATTGAACTCGGCTTGAATCATTGTATCGTAACGCTTCGGTCGTCAACACCTACGTTGCGCCCTCTCCCGTGGGGTAGATGCGAAACCATAAAACGCACGTGTCACGGCCCTAGCATTATATATTCGAGTGTGTGTGCGTGTGTATCTGCTCCGGTTTCCGCTCTTTCCTTTCTCTTTCCTTTCGGCGATCCTAGCCGTGTCCTTGAGGGTCCTTGCCACGAGCGAAACTCGATCCTTTGGTCCTTCCCCTTTGCAAGCACGACGCTTTTTCTCTCAAGGTCACGAAGGTCTGCAGACCCTATCGCCCCCTCCTCTCTCTTGTTTTCTGTGAATTGTCATGTGAGTTTCACAGCTCGTCGATGGGGATGAAAAATGGCGGGATGACGAGAGAGAATAGAGAGGGGGGGGGGGGAGTGAGAGAGGACTTCGCCATCTCGGGGATGTTGAATAAGCCATAATCAAGATGGTTGTGTTTATTTTTGCCGCTGTAGATATTTCTTTCCTTTTGGTATCCTTTAATTCCAACTTTGGACATTTTTATTGAAATTACATTGAAGCCTGCCTGTGCTTAAGAAACTTGTTCATTCGCAAACTTTTTCTGCCTTCTTTGTTAAAACTCTTGCTTGGTTTTGGAGATTTTATGTTCAGGTAACACTTACGAATTTTGTCATAGCAAATTTTGGATACGATTTTTCCGTCGCTCCAATCCCTCCACACGAAGCATAGTACAAACATCCGTTTCTAAATTTGTCTTCTTCCTTCTCTTTGTTCTATGTTCTCCTTTGACACTTCGCCAAGACTGAAGAGCAAAAAAAAGTTTTCAACTTGGGCTTCTTGTTTTGTTCTTTAATATTTCAAGGCTCTGCGTCTATACGGTGATATATTGGACGTTGTATAGAAAAGCCTAGCCACGTTCGTATAAATGATGGGTTTATGGTAATACCCGTGCGAGGCAGACTTGTCGTGGCGCGGGGGGTTGGTTGGCGCATCAGTGTGCTCGTGGCGTCGGTACGCGCCGCTTGGGAGGGTTATAGCCAGACACACCGTATAACGGAGAAAATGGAGGGTGCGTGTTTTGCAGCCTGCCGTGTAAATCCTGGTGTCTCGACGTATTTGTCGTTTAATTTAGACATTTCCTCCTACCCGACCTCGATATATATATATTTACACCAGAATACTTGTTCAGCCTCTCCGCTGTTATCACGATGTTATATATATATATATATATTCATACCGAGTGTTTAAATTACGCGGCAGAACAGCCAAGTTGCTCATCGCCTGCTCGTACGTCTTCACGGACGCCTTTTCTACAGGTGCAAGGCTAACGATCCAGGATATGATTTCTAATCGTCGTTCGAGCATTTCGATCGGTTCAACGTGAAGTTCACGTGCGGATCGACAAAGATGCCGCTTTGGGGCTTTTTATTTGTTACGAATGACCAATAAAATGGTCATTCATTGGATGACCTGGTGATAGGCAATAAGGAGGGCGCGGGAGATTCGATCAGTACTTCGTCGAAGCCAATCCGATTATTCAGAGCTCATTCGAGGTTTCCTAGTATAGAGACTTACTCATGCAGAAATTTGTTGGGGATCCCAGATCCTACCACATGACTATAGAGATTTGATAGAGACGCCAAATGTAGAAAATCGACATCGAAATCCAAGTGGATTCCGCGCTGTTTCCGATTGACGTCGTTTAGGATTTTTTTTTATTCAAAATTCTCAACTGGAATTTGTTAGATGTCACCAAAAAATATCCTTTTGTGATCCTGTGCACAAATTAGTCGGGGAGTCCCAAGATGCATTCACATCGCTCTAGGCATTCGTTAGGGGCACAGCACATAGGGATCGCTCATTGGGATCCGAATGGATTCTGCACTGTTCCCCAGTGAACGCTGGTTGAGAATTCTTACCACATTCGAATCGAAAATACGCGAAGAGTTACGAGAAAAAGCTCGGCGTGTTGAAACAACCTGCATAATGATAATTATAGTGGATGTGATGTGATTCGAATCCATTTTTAAGATATACTTTTTTAATTGATTTATACCTTGTCAAGATAACATTTATACCTTTTTAAGATCCAAGCATTTCGTATATCTATATGTCTTGATCAGAAAACTCAGCGTGCAGAATGTAATGGGATCCATGAAGAATCGCTTCGGATTTTGTTCGATAATGTCGGGATCCCTTAGGATTCAGATTGGATTCGTACATTCCAATGGGGAATCCCGAAGAAAATCCACAATGTACGAGCGTGATGTTTTACTATAGAGATCCAATACGATGACCCATTGGATCCCAATAAGGGGCAGTATGGCAATCCGATTTAATCCCTACGACAATTTCTGCACGGGTGGCTGGATCGCTTGCGCGCATCCAAAAAACGGCAGATCACATCCTGCCATCAGTGTTCTTGGGTCTGCTTTCAGAATCGAGCTTACTACTCGTTAGGTGGAAAATGCAACTTTTCGCTGGTTCGATGTTTATAGGAGACAATTGACGAAAATCATTCGTAATAGGACGTTTGCAAAGTTTCATCATTTGTCGAAGTATGGAGGCATGAAATGTTGGCTTACAGCTTGTGACGGCTTGGAGTGTAAATCGGTATATTAAAATTGTCTTCCGGTCAGCTACTCGAACAAAGACGAGCAGTTTTATTTTGTTCTCTGCTTTGATCGTTCAGCGCGCGCGTTTCACAAGTTTACAAGTCATTATTTTCCGGAGATCTGCAGGGAGCAGAAGGAAAGTTGTTGAAAATTTCGTATCGCTACCCCGCTCGGTTGATCAGGCGCTGTGCCTGTCGTACCGAAAGCCTGGCTCGAGAATCCCTTACGTGCACAAGTTTTATTACTCGGTCCGCGCGCCGATATATTTTTCATGCCACCTTGTTGTGTACAAAAAAAGTGCTCGAAAATAATTGAATTTCAACCCCAGACAACTTTTTTTTATCTCGTTGAGTATCAGCAATCGCGTAATAGAATTTGTTCATGATGAGTTTGTGAGTACACGTACAGAGGCCCTGCCAGATTCATCGAGTGGCAGCGTGCCAAGGATTTTTTTCTCCAACATTCAAGCCGAAGCGCAGAAGTTACGACCATTCAAAATATTTCCTGTTCCCAAATTTTTGCGGGTTTGTAAGCTAAGATTGGGAAAATAGTTGTACCTCGAGTTTATCAACAATTCCGTTTGGTTGCTTCCCGTTTCAGTTACTTTTTCGCGATATCTACCTTCAATCTCGCTCTGCGTATCGTCGGTCGAGATTCCATAGTCTCAATTTCCTCCTGTTTCGAGTATTCATCGAGGCAGGTTTTGCAGAATTGTTCTCCGATATTTGTTCTTGCACATATAAAAACTCGAAGATGCTCTCGAGTATCGTTCCGAAGCAAAATAATCCAATATCGAATGCCTCCCTCAATTTGAACGAGATTCATCATGAACAGTGGGAATTTATGCAGGAGCAGAGACGTTTCACAATCAGGCTTGATGCCAAACAGTTATTCCCGGGCACAGCGGCGCTAACTCGTGCACACTACTCTCTATACCCTTTCACTCCCTGATCTCGGTCGCTTTCTATCCACCACCGCCATCACGATCGTGGGATTGGTTGGCAATTAGAAGATGCGCGCGATAATCCGTAGACTTGGCAGAGAACGCTATTCGCTTTAACCCACCGAGATTAACACTTAGCTACGCGTAACTCTTGGTTTTACTCATTCCATTCGCACGTCTATGCATTCTCGGTTTGCTCGTTCCTCTTCGCGGCTAACTAGGGTGATATGAATGTCCGGTAGATTCGCAGCGAGTCGAGAAAATTTTCGAACTAAAAAAATCGTTGAATTTCTGGTAAACATTTCCGGCAAGTTCTTAGTTATGAATATTGAAATAATTAATGGGCTTTGTATGATACTTTGGAGTGCTCTGAATTTGGGGAGCCGGTACGATTTTTTATGATTGAATTATAGGAAATTATAAGAAAATTAAACGAGCAATAAAAGTACTCCTTTACTTTTTATTAAAACTTTGGCGATTCGGGTTGAAAGAACGGTTCAACCGATCGATTGGAAAAATTGACAGTCATTTTCGCAATATTTTCAAAGTTGCGGTGGATTTTCCAAAAGGGCAGAAAAAGTCATTTTTTCTACTTTTTCAAATCAATATTGAGCTCGAAAAAAAAAAAAGAATCTCTAAAATATCGATAGGAACTAATAGAGCGTTTTTTCAAGTTTCCGAAACCCACTTTGCGCTCGTTGTACAATCATTAGTTCATGAAATATTGATTATCAAAGAAAAGAAGCTGACTTTTCATTCCATCGGCGATACCTCAGCGACAAATGGTCGTACAGAGAGCAAAAAAATACCAAATTGAAGTGAAAGAATCAGGCTAAAAGACCGCAGCACTGATTCAGCCAAGAATAATTTTTTTGAGGCTATGGGACGATTGACAAAAAAAGAATCGAACCTTCTTTACTCGTGCTATTTTTTATGACAAAGCCAAGCGTAATGCTCGAAAAAGAAAAAAATTCTAGGTGTTTCTTAAACTAGAGATTTGAAGCTTCAGAATGCTTTTTCTCCTCCTATACGATCATTTTTCACAAAGTTACGCCTTTAAAAAATCACAGAAAAAATTGGAAAAAATTTGGGTTTGTAAAATCCATTTACAAACGTAAGAGAAACACGTACCATTGCATATGTTGTAATATTTTTTATGATAAACCCATGTATATTGACAAAGTTTATGTTCATAACTAATATTGGCATTACAAATATACACAGTTTGGAAACAGGATGTTTCTTAAAAGGACCTCTAATAGGCCGAACGTTGCAACGTCTTTTGATACATTTCAATCCCATCTCATTGCAACTTTATCCGCGGCCGCTTTTTTTTCATGAGCTATAGAAACAGTTATTAATAATCGCGTGTATCAAACTGCGATTATACCGTACCGAGGGATTTTACGCCACGAGGGAAAAAGGTGGTAGCGTCGCGGGTGAGGACCGAGATGGAAAACGGATGAAGAGAAGAGTTGCGGGTTTTCATCGAGAAAGGATTCCTTATCGCCTCTCGTGCAGGGACAGTCTACTCGGCGTTCTCTTTGAAAAGAGAGTAAGTAGCGCGTGCTGGAATTCTGAACTTTGAGAAGGTTGCAAGGCTCCCAATTTTCTCGTATTTCACGGCAGACACGTCCATACGAATGTGCATAGGCGGTGGTCGGGAGACTTACATTTTCAAAAAATATGTACGGAAAAAGATCTCTTCATCACACTCTATTGTGATTAGTCGCCTCTTCGAGATGTCCTGACTGACCAATGCAAAAATCGGAGACCACCAAGGACAAATTATCAAAAGGCGCTTATTCAATTATTTGCACAATATATATATTCTTTGTGGTACTTGCGGTTCGTCCGTCTCTCGTCAGCTCGAAATCTCGTGCATATTTATATTTTTATAAACACTTTGAAGAGAAACTTCATTTTAGGTGTGTGTGTGTGTGTGTGTGTGTGTGTGTGCGCGCGCGCGCGTGCGTCCGTGCGTGTGTGTGTGGGAACAAATTTCCAGTATAGAAATTCTTGTAGGTTTCTAATTGGATTCCCATACTTAAAAAAACGTCATGCTCCATCATTGGATTCTTACCAGAATTCCCCATCGGAATATACGAATCCAATTTGAATCCTCAACGATTCCCACATTACCGAGCGCAATTCCATGCGATTCTTAATGAACCTCTACGCATTCTGTACGTTGAATCTTCTAAACAAATTATATAGTTGTACGGAATAAGTGGATATAAAGAAAGGATAAATCGTGTTTAAAAAAAGATCAATCGCTTGAAAAAGTACATACTGGAAATTGGTTTGAATCACATCACTAAAAAACCACGGTCATTATCGTTTGTTATTTATTTTACTGCACTTTGGCATAAATGCGCATATGCCGGCACGCAGCGTGCCGGTTATGTTTCAACAGGCCGAGTTTTTTTCGTGACGTTGCACATATTTTCGATGCGAACGTGGTGAGAATTTTCAAACGGCGTTCATCGAGGAATAGTGTAGAATCTAATTTGATCCCAATGAGTGCCTCCTACGTGCGGTGTCCCTAACAGATCCCTATAGAGATGTGGTCGCATCTTGGGACTCTCAAACAAACTTGGACACGAGATCACGAAAGGATTTTTGTTATTAGAAGAACTAACTAATGCCGGTTGCAGACTTTAAACAAAAAGTTCTCAAACAACGTCAATACGGAAACGGCGCGGAATCCACTTGGATTTTAAGGGGTTAGGCCACAGTAACGGGTATAAAATCATGTGCGAATTTAACAATTTTTTTTCGTATGAACAAGTGATTCACTCATAAAATTAATTACACATCTATTTAGTATGAATATCAAGCTGTTAGAAAATACATATATATTTTTTTTTTTCGATGTACAAAATGGCCGACTACTAATATTTTCTTTTGTTATCTTTTTTTTAGGCGCTCCGCGGCGTGACATTTAGCATTCACAATTTTTGACCTAGAACACAAAACAAAAATTCTCGTCAATCTACATTAGAATAGGTACCTAGAAAAGTACGTACGGAATTTAAAAAAAATTGTTTTATCCAAACGTTGAAGGTATTTGAAATTAAGAAATGAATTTTCAGTGAAAAATTTCGTGTAAATTTCGTATAAAACTGCTTATAAAATGAAAAGTTTTCGATTAATCAGAAATTCTGTACGTACTTCTCTGCGAAATGCAATTAGGAACATAACTTTTAAATTTGAAGTAAATCGCGTGAAAATTGTTGAAGTTAATTGTCACACCAATTGGAAAAAAGGTGTTTCGAGAAAAACGCACTTAAAGTTCTCTCTACTCTATGGCCGTGCCAGAGGTGGGCTTAAGTGTTACGCCCAAAGTCGGTGAAAAATTTTTTCTTGCTCTGAATCGAATGGTGACTTATTCTTCTGATGATAAACATCGGTTTAGCGACAAAAAATCGATTTTTTTAAAAATTCTGCGGTAGCCTTGCCCCTTAATGTGAACTCCTTATCAAATTCCTATAGGGATGTGGTAAGATCTGGGGACTCCCCAACAAATTCTGCCCGGGTTATAATGAAAACGCACTGAAGGGGGAGAGACAGAGAGAGAAGACTCATAAGACCGCGTTCGCGATCATTATCGAGCTTTGCGGCTATTCGGCGGGCTCATCTTCCGGAAGAAGAAGTCCGCGTATCTCCGGGAGGAGAAAAGGGGCAAGTTGGAAACAGCGGAGAGACCAAAACCCTTGCGTATATAATATCCATATATATATATATATATATATGTTTGAGGATTGCAGTTATGCTCTGGCAAAAGTCCCCGAATCTTGAGTATAGGGCACTCCGCACGTCTCCCATAATATGGAAGGAGTAGAGGGATGCGAAAGAACGACCCTCGCGGTCGAGCAACTTGGATTTATGCCGCGGACCCCACGGAATTACCGATCTGACGATTTATGTGATTTTCTTTTCGAACCCTCGCACGTTATGCCCTTTCCAGTCTTTTAGCTACTATGTACATATATATTTCCTCAATTCGACGGTGCGATAATTACGTATTCGATGGAGAAAAAACGAAAAGTTCAACTTTTCCTTATATTTGGGGGTGTCGGCAACGACGCGCGAGAGAACTCAAGGTTACATGGAATTCGGCATCCATTAATATCACAGCGATATATAATTCAACGTCTCGTAACCACTAATTCCAACCTCCAGCTCTTCGTGGGAAGATGAATAATACCTATTAATTTCCCATGCTCTCGAATCTACCTCGAATATATATATATGTATATAGGTAGTCGGGCGCACGATGAAAACATAAAAGTCACATTATCTTCGCCGCGTCGTTGTGAGATCGATCGAAGCTCCGTATAAGTATATATATATATATATATATATATATATATATATATATATATATATATATATATATATATATATATATATATATATATATATGTGTGTGTGTATATATCAAAAGCGATACTGAAAACGCTTCTATAACGTATATGGTATATTAATCGTGGTCACCGATATGATAGCTCGCTCAGTCTCGTTGGAGCCCGATATTTATTATTGCTCGGTCACGACGCGCAATCTCGACGATCAAGCTCTTTTTCTCCCTAACGATTGCCGTCAATCTCTCTTTTACGCACTAATTTGCAGTTATCCTCTTTTCTCCATTGTGCCCGTACACGCTTCACTCTTCGCCATGTTATTTTTCCTTATGTTACTCGCAAGGCTATTATACGAAATTATTCTGGTTGGGATTTGAAAATATGTGCGTAAGATTTCCGACGGCAATGAGAAAAAAAGGTTTTATCTATTATCTGCCGATCGAGCTGACGTTTTTTTCAATACATTTTAGGGGTAACGTTACCTTAGAGGTCCAACAAATCAGCAGATGTTTGAGAATTCTTTCTGTTTGAAAAAGAGTAAATCCAAAATTCAGTGGCGGAAATTTTTTGTGCATGGAGTGAGTTTATGAAACCATTATTACGAAAACAATTTTTTTCGATATATACATATAATAATATCTAGGGGAATTCCTAGGGGGATTTGTATAATAGAAACACATTCATAGAAACGGCAAGCATTTGATCGAACGTTTTATTGTTAGAATAAGAATATCGTGTGAAATTGTTTATACCAAAAGGAGTTTGCAGAAAAATTAAGGAAACCCTACGTATTTCGATCGAAACTTTAGCAGAAACAATGGAAATGTGGAGTGAATTCGGAAAAACCGCCTGCAAAGTTTTCTGTCACATTATTTTGCGTTTGGCATTGAGAATCAATTGCACTTTTTTGAGACGCTAAACTATGGTTAAAGCTGTAAAAAAAGATTTTTTCAATCCTCAATAACCTCCACCATAATACCCCAATTATTGAATCAGTTCCAACGAAAGGTGAATTAAAGCCTTATCCTACATACATATTCGTGCCTATATTGATTATCGAGATGGATATGACTTGCATTCCCTTACTCAAAATCCTCTACACACTCAAAATTTGCACACAAAAGAGTACAACGCTTGCCCGACACACTGTCCGTATCCCTGCAAAATCCGCATTTATAATTATCTCGTTCGACTACGCGCCCATACGCTTAAGCTAAGAGTAACGATAAATGTCCCTCTCGCGCGGATCTCATCTATACATACATTCGACGTACGGATACGGAAATATTGTCCGGCAATCAGTGCCACGCATTACAGGTTACTCGCTCGTCGAGTCAACGATAAAACGTGTGCACGCACGGGATGCCGTTGTTGATTTTCGGTTCAATCTGCATTGGTGGTGCATCCACGTAGGGCAAATGAGCTCGTGCGTGCTTGCGCATGTGCGAGTGCGGATTGCTCTTACATGTCTTCTCTTACTCCCATATCTATAAGCACATGCTACGTACGTTCCAACCTCCATTATCCAGTTGGAGGCCGCTACTCGGACCTCTTCTCGTTCGGTATTGTATCAATTACGCCCCTTTGCTTCTTACACGTCTATGTAGTGCGCAGTCAGGTTCTCGAGGGCATGTACACATATATAGTATATATGTGGAGGGATGTATGTATGCACAGGAGAAAGCTGACACGTCCATTCCAGAGACACACCTTGCACTAGTCGAGTACTGACCAGGCGTTGGTCCAGCTATGTTGTCCCTCTGCCTCTTCATCGTTTCGTCTCTCACCCTGTCTCTTCCTGCCTCACGCGTGCGTATACGCGTATTGGATGCATCGTGCTGTAGGCACACGCGGCTAATCACCGCCGCGTCCAGTGACGTCGCATTGGTTCGGTAACAGACGTGGGGGAGGTCTGTTGGCCGAGAGAACGCGTATTCAACCAGAAAGCCCAGATAGCCGAGGTGGCAGATGCAGCGGAAAGCAGCAGTAGCAGCGGCAGCATCATCAAGCGGATGCGTCATCGATCTTCTCGTTAGGAGAGAATCCGACGTGTCTCCCTATCACGCTCCCAGTCACCCTGCCACGTTCATACGCATACGCACGCGTACATGTATGCAGGAGAAAGTGTATTTCGAACTCGTTGTATCTGTTTTATATTGGCTGTCAGGACATGCTGCTGCTTTGAAGATGGTTCGTGATCTTTATAAACCAATCGTTCCTGTAGGTGACAATACGGTCCTTCAAATAGACTTTGAGCATGAGAATGCTTACATTTATCCAAAGGAGGTCTTAAGGACATTGGGGTTGACATGACGTTGGGTGTAGGGACAGGTCGCTAGTATAAGGCTGGTCCACGAAGTTGAGTCCTTTCAAATCGCTCTTTCCCGTGTATACGCATAGGCATGTGTTGATGGATGTTCCACGATATGACGTACGGAAACATAAAAGCGAGAGGAAGAGAGCCAATGAGCGAGGGAGAAGGACAAAGGGAGAATTACGGAGAGCCGGAAATCTGCGCGAGTCCATTTCAGTACAGCATTGCTGACTGTTTCGTGACACAGCCGTGTCTCAAAGCCCTTTATCTTGTCTTGCTCTTACGTAAATGGGAAGTGCACAAGGCTATGGAAGCTTTTGAATTTTTCTGCCTTTAATTACGAATGCGACCTCTCGGGACACTGAGGCTTCACGCATTTGAGATTTATGGAGTCTCTTGATTGAATGTAACGCACTTAGGAAGGGACCAACGCGCGGACAATCTAATAAGCGTAATGAGAAAAGGCGAGGAGTATGAAATTCCGCGCAAGTGGAAGTGACGGGAAACACGTGGTATCTAATTCTCAAAAGTGTATGGGGAAATACGGAAATTCTTGCGATCACATTGCTCTCGTACTCGTGCTGCGGTTGGTCGATATGGGCTATAACAGTACAGACCTAGTTCCGTTTGCTGTCTTCTCGAGCATACCAATATACGCGTTGCTTTGTACTGACAGTTAATTTCAATTTGACAGTTGATGCACAGAAATCTTATGCAGACATACGAACAACGAGTTTTGTGCGGAGAAGCGTCACTATTGACACATGACAAGAAGCTTAGAACTGGATAATTTTCTGGACTACTTCGAATTAAATTAGCGCCTGCACTTTCGGCAGTACCATTTTCCCTTCTTTCCAACAGAAACTGAAGCATGTGCTCATCTTACTACTTGTACGTTACTACGTTACGTTACGGTACTTTTACGTTACGGAAATCAACTTAACGTTTCTGAGGATGCTTATTAGATATCGACATCCTGAATGACAGAAAGAAGATTGCGGATAATAATAAAAATAAAGAAATCCAACGATCGAAAAAGAGTTCGTTGTATTACAGCCATGGAACGCAATGGATTGGTTTCGTCTTCTTTTGTTCTTGAAACGTGGTATAATATTTTTTTCATAACCTCTCGCATATATGTTTCATACAATGGGGAACTAAAAAGAAATTGTGAATTGCTCCCTAGTCGTACTTTATTGTTACAGTGGCCGATAAGGAACATCACGTTGGTGTCCGCCTTTGATTTGGTTGAAACTTATGTATATGGTAGAGCATTAAACATTTTTCTTTCCCCCATCACACATTTAAAGAAGGTGCACTAAATTGAATGAATCGGAGAACAATTTGAAGAGGGGATGAAGTTAAAGTTTACGTATTTTTATCGGATAGCAAGCTTCAGGGGGTAAATGACATTTGATTTATTTTCGATGACTTTTAATGAAAATTGAGGACTTTGGGGGAAATGAATGGTAAATTTGCATTCAGGAAGTATAAATCTACCGATATCATCTTATAAAAAAAAAACATTTAAGATCCAATTTTTTTTGCACTTTGGCAAACAATTGATGGATTAACTGAATTGGACTTTTTTAAATCTTTGTTATGATTTAAAACTTTGCTCTGCGCTCATTTTGTTCGTAACAGTATCCTTTTTGAAATACCGTTTGATTAATTGAACTCTAATTGATTTTCGATTTTCGGCGGAATTTCAAAAGCGGACCATCACTTTCCGCGTATTTTTTTTTCCCGTTTCCCGGTCACTTTTCAAGTGCACTTTCCGGCCAAACGAATCGAGATATCGGAATGAATCAAGTGACATTCTTTATTTATAGGAAAATTATTTTTTTAAACTGTCATCAATTTTTTCTCACTCAAATAGGTCCGGCGTTACGACTGTTTAAAAATTTCGGGATTTTGACGATTGTGCAAGTGGCCAAATAAGTCGACATTTTTTCTTCTTCGCCATTCAAACTATTTCAAGGGTCTATCCGTTGAAAAGTGTATAACTAGCATAGAACCGACACTACGGTCGTTTAAAGGCGATGCTCCTTGTGAGAACGTCGGTGTCAATTTTTTCCCGTTGGCAGTGGATATATTTATGGTTTACGTTACAGCTTACGTAAATAGAGGTGGACAAATGGTTTTACCGATTTTGAAAATAACGAATATTAAGCCAGCCAAAATAACGTTGCTTAAAATAGCTTGAAAAAATTGTTCGAGCGATTGATCAATGTTGATGATCTATTTTCACACGGGTTCCATTATGTTCAAAACTTCAGCTAATCATCCTAAAAGGTGAGGTATTCTTAAAATTTCGCCGTCTTTCTATGAGGAGTACAATGAGATTCTCCCCGCGTTGATGAACCCGTACATACGTATGTCCCGGTGTATTCTCTCGTAGCTCATCATCCCGTACGATTCGCCAAGTGCAACCGAGTACTTAACCCGTGGCTTATATATGAGGCAGTGCACGATGCGTTTTCGCGTTAACACCCCAAGGCGCTAAGCTCTTTTAACGTGTGGGAGGCTCGGCTAATGCGTGCCACGCATTAAATTCCAACGACTCGAATATAACCCGAGAGTGTGTAGATATACGGGCGAAAACTTTTTACGAGCAATTCCATTTTCTCCTAGTCCCACGTGAGCGAGCAGGGTACATGGGTTTATTACTCTCGTCAGTGATTATTAGGTTTTTGCGAGCAATATGGCGGTTTTTCCATTATGACGCGTCGGGCTGAAACGTAACGATTTATTTATTTATTTTTATTTTTTATTAGAACCTTGTTACGATTGAATTTGTAGCCCAGATGATCAAATTTTATTTTTATCGAGGAGTAAATTATAACGACATTATTTTTACTCATACGAGCAGTTATGTCTCAGTTATTAAAAATAATGTAATTATTGCCGGATTTTTTTGTCGTTCGTCTGGACGAGCGTTTCCTCTCTCCCTCGACCAAGGAGCGTTCCGACGTTCTCAGAGGAAAAGATAGAGCACGCTGTGCGATCTTCCCGAAGAGATAAGGCGGTTGAACGTATTTATATATACTTTACGAGTTTGCCCAGAAACGAAACCTTGGTATATACGTACATACGGGTTTATAAGGGAAAGATCGTTCGTCAACGCGATGGGCTATGCCGATGGGTAAAAAATTCAATAGACGATCCCCCCTCTCCACCGCATTCCGCTCGTCTTGGCGATAGAACACGACATGCTCTCCCTTCCCCCGCCGTAAACGGTTAAACGAGGTTCGTCGTCTATCGCACACTTTACCCTCCCCTCTAATCACGTCCCATTTACATTTACATACATTGCATAAATTCTGCTCGCAATTTTTGTTAACAAATTGGAGACCTGCGAAATTCGCATTATCGCGAAAATGATTTAATTTCAACGCGGAAAGATGAATTTTGAGGAAAAAATGTCAATAACTTGCTAATTAGCTGTTTTCATTCAGGGGCATTGACTAATCCAATAATCCGTAAAATCGAATGATAAAGTTTGCATCGTTGCAACGCAAGGAAACATTTTTTTCTCCCTTTTAGGCTGTGAGAATTTGACTCAAAGGTTTTTACGTATTCTTATTAGGCATTCACGACCTCAATTTGCAGAAAGAGAGACTTCGGATAAAATATTTGCATAAAATCGACCCGTTATTCGACATACGGAAATATGGAATTTGAGACAGAACATTTTGGATTTCTTTGTTTCAATGTCATTCGTAGAATGTCACGGAAATATGGAATTTGAGACAGAACATTTTGGATTTCCTTGTTTCGATGTCATTCGTAGAACGTCAATAGGACGCAATGTTGCCTTCAACTCGGCAGTTTTCGGTCTGGTTGAAAAAAAAGATTCTCCTAGGTGTGAATATCAGACATTTCTGGTTTCTTTCTTCGAAAGGGAAGTTACCGAGCATATCCGTGGAAATTGCACTTCAAGGCGAAGTACACTATAAAGGGGAGTACGCAATTCGATACTTTTACGCTTAAGGAGTTACACCACCTAGCCACTTGGAAAAATAAGTATAAAAGTAATTTAAAAAAATTGACGAAACTATTAAATACACCAAATAATGTTTGTCTTTCACAAATACTTTATAGGTTTATGAACAGATATAATTTAAAAAAATGGGGAAAAGCTGTTTCAATGGCGGAGATATAAGTCATATCTAGCTGGACCCTCTTGTGAAAATCCTTACCGATGGTGGAATTTTTTTCTGTGCCAGGCATCGTCTGAAGAGTAAAAAAATGCTTGTAAAGAAAGGTCATTGCTAAAGAGTACACTGAGAAAAAGAAATCATTGAATGTGCAAAATGCATTTTGTTGTCTCGAAATTTTTTTGTTTTAACAGTTGCTCAGACATGCTAAATAAGCTACAGTTCTCACCACTATACTGTTTTGCCACCAACTATACTGTTTTGTTATGCCAATCAAAAATCAAGTTGAACGTATTTAAAGATACATTTTGTTAAACCAACGGAATTTTGGATGGATGAACAAATTTTTTTTTCAGTGTAATATAGGGAGTAAATAAAATAAAAATTTTGGCAGAATTGATAGCTGTTTAAAAAAAAACTCTAATTTTTATCAAAATGTTGCGTCTTCAAAATCAATAAAAAACAAGCGCGGCATCCAATTTTTAAAAATCCTACGCTACATCCAAGATAATATAAAGAATGAGTGGCATAAATTTCATCAAAATCGGTTGAGTATATTTCGAGACATTTTATTCACCAGTTTTTAAAAACAGTTACGAGAAAAACACAATAAAGCACCGCGTTAGCGTCTTAAAATCGAATATTTTTAATATTATCTTCAATCTGCAATTCTGTGACCATTCATGGGGGTTTTCATTGGTGTTGCAAAGTCCTCTGACTCCTTCTGAGCTGCTCATTTAACCCTCCCGCCCTCTTTGGTGTTTTGCTGGGCTTTCATGTTAGCTATCGATATCCGCTGAGCATCCAAGTTCTCGGTTACTTGGAGTGCGTTTGGGCCAATAGTGAGATTTAATAATCGTAATATTATTAATGTATTAGTATATCCATCATTACGTGAACTTGCTGTAATATAAGATGCAATCGGAACAATTTTTGCACCACCGAAACGTACTTTTGGAGCCATAGATCAAATGACAGCGGTTATCCTTTCATTATTATTCTGAGTATTATCCTTTTAAACAGCCTTCTTATAACTCGGCATTAGTTAATTTTTTGTATACCAGTTGAATTGCTTTTTGAACCATAGAAAGCGGATTTTCATGCTTATAAGAATTCAATGTTCCAGAGGCCTTCGTCTTCCGATACGAACACGAAGTAGGTACATTTGCTAGATGCGGGCCTGCTCTCTGCCATGCTCACTTCAAATGGCTATAATTTCGGTAATAATTGAAACGGTGACATGTGTAAATGCTTAAAATATTCTCGAAAGTATAAATAATAAATCCAGCCGAAAAAAATCGATTTTTGGAAAATCTTACGGCGGTGTAACGTCTTAAAGTGCGAAGAATCTTCTCGTAACTAGAGTAAAAACGTCCAAAGTCTATGTGATTTAGTCCCGTAATTTGAGAACTGTCAACAGTTGCATGTTAAATAATATATTTACATCGATGGTCCAGTTGATGCGTTAGAATATCATGAAAAAAAACCACTCCACAATATTCGTACAACCGTGTTTGTTTTCCTTCCCCACGGTGCCACAATTTACTACGAGCAATTGTATCTCAGTTATTCCTTCTCACGTCAGAAATGGATTCTGACGCATCGAGCAAGTTCATTCAATAGCCGCCGTTCCTCGAAATTCATTAGATATCCTTCACAATTCGTGAATATAACGCTTCATTCATTTTTGCCTATTAAGTGGGCAAATGGATCGCCATTTTCGTGCTCATTGCAAGTGCTACTTGCACGCTCATGTAAAATCCTCACTTGGCGGAATGACGAGGGAGTGATAGGGGGAGTGTACAGTTGAGGTTCGTGTCAGCAGCCGATTTACCGACTGACTTTTGCTACACGAGGCACGGGGAAAGAGGGAGTGAATGGGGGGGGGGGGGGGGGGGCAGAGAAACCTTCTATTCTCGCGGATAATACCGGTAAACGAATACTCGGCGGTTCACAAGGACAGAGCTGGGAACGAAGTAGGTAAGGTTTTACGACGTGGAATATAAGAGCTCTGCGGAACTTGTTGCTGTTCCGAGTTGAGCGTGTGGTACACGATCCGAGGCTGTGCTTTCCTCCCTCTCTCTCTCTCTCACCTTTTTCTTTGCTTGCTCTCTTTCTCGAGCAATACCGAAGAAATTCGATGGTTTATTGGCTTTCTTCGGACGTGGTTGAGCTAGAAAGGGAAACAAGGCGAAAGAACGAGTGAGGGACGGAGAGGGGGGGGGGGAGAGAAAGAGAGAGGGTGAAAACAACCTCAGCTCTGAGCGCCCCCTTTTGCCGAGGTTATACGAACCACGGGCGGCGTCGAGCTTGTTTATGGCAGTGCCGATACCCCGCTAGCGCCATATGCTCAAAAAAGACTTGTTTTAAATTTGAACGGCTGCGTACTCGGCGCGCTCTACTAGCCCTCCCTGCTACACCTGCTACCGAAACGATTCTCAATATCATGTACATAGCACATTGACTGTCGTGAAAAAAACTCTCGCTGAATTTATTCACGCATTGTTCGCTGTCTCCTGCATTCACGTACACACGACGGAATCCTATTTCGACAATTCAATCCGAACTTTACTACTATTTTTCTTCTTCAAAATTTGATTCGTGTTTTTCCAATAAAACGGACGCGTAGCTTGTAATTGACAACACTGAATATAAATCAACGAGTCATGTTTTTTCTTGCGTTAAGGCAAACATTTTCGTTTGTAAGTACAGAGACTGGTTGAAAATTCATTAACAAAGTGAATAAAAAGGGGGGGGGAAGAGTTTATTGAAGCGCGTATCTCGTAGTTACGCTTTCGCCTCTTTCATTATTCTCACTTTGCATATAAATTAATGACGCGATCAATATGCCACTTTTTGACTAATTCACGAAGCGGAGACTCCGCGAAATTGGGTTACGCCCGTTATCCAATGACCCGCGTCAGCTCACACCGTATCCAATTTCGTTCGCGTACGTGTACACACCGCCCGCGTACACCCACACGCCGGGAAACACTCATCCGGCTGCAATAATAACGCGGGTAAAACGAGAGGGTAAAATAATTAAGCGCTTTGCCGGGAGACAAGTCGCAACGTTGTGATACTCGAGTCGCGTTTAGCGCACAACTGCCTTTCCTCGAGGAAACTTGACGCGCGCCGGCCCAAGCCGAGAGAAATTGCTTTGGGTAAAGCTTCCAGTTGATAGCAGTATATAGATACGTAGAAATATAAAGTTCAAATGAAAAACACGAGATGAGAAACGAGATGAAAAATGAAGGGAGACGGAATGCGAGCGATGAGAAAAGGGAGAAGAAAAATACGCGCGCGCGCGCGACCCCGTGGGAAGCGTAAAATCGAAAAAGATGGATGCAAAAATAGGGAAAATAAAGATAGAGGATTTGCTCCGAGAGCACCCTCGAGCTAGTCGACCCCGCGACCGAACAAAGAAGCCGACTAAGAGCGCGGAATAGAAATGCCGTGACGAAGTATAGAGGGAAGAAGAGCAGGAGCTAGGTAGCGAGAGCTTGATGATGTTCGTTCAATTCACCAGATCGCCGACACCTAAAACTTCATATATCAAGCCAAAAGAGAAATTCGCATAATGTTGAAGTTTCCATCACTGAAAACCAACGATTTTTTCAAAATTGTTCTATTTTTATTCGCCGACTTTGACCCGGAAAAACACGCAAACGTTCTCACGTTTTCTTATTTAAGATTCACAACTGCAATTTGCAAAAAAAAGATACTGTATAATGATAACCGTAAAGGAATGAAAGATGAAGAAAAACCTCGTTGTATTCCAAAGATGCAAACTTTAACGTCATAAATTCGCAACTTATACAAAGTTCATGAATGGTTTGTGACTTAAGGGAGGACACCATCACAGCCAGCCGAAAACGGTAGCCTCTTCCGATCTTTTCCTTGTTTAATAGATTATTCATTTGGGATTTGGAAAGACGGTTGGTTATTGAGCATACATCAAATTTATTTCCCGTAAATTTTTATTAAAAAAAAAATAAAAATTAACAACTTTATTGAGATATTATAGAGCCTTTGCATACAAAAATGTGGTCTATCGAGCGAATCGCGATAATTTTGACAATGGTTGGTCTGCAGAATAAAAATTAAAAAGTTTAATAATCTATATACATGTAGCTCGCGATGTACGTTGCCGTTTCGTAGAAAAAAAATCACCAAAAGCGGGTGTTAAACAAAGTGTCATTTTAGCGGAATTGTCACTCATGTTCAGGGGTTTAAAGAATACTAAATTGGAATAATCGGCTGCGGACATCGATAGCTACCACAAGTACGGAGATATCGGTTTAAAAAAATTCAAATCGATCAATTATAGATAGAATTAGGATGTCAGCCAGGCCGAGAGAAATCGTTTCGCGAGAACCGCGGTTAAAGGTTTAATTTACGTAATGTACGTATTATTGCATATGTATACTTTAAGAAAATGCAAAAAAAATTGTTGCTTTACCCGACACTTCGTAGTAGTATCTTCTGACTTAATATGAAGAAAAAACGCATTTTTTTGCAGTTACGAAATTTTCCGACAAAAAAAATTGTCAGTCGCACAAATTTTCAAGCGACGAATTTTCTGGGTTCTCGGAAGAACATAGGAAATTAATCACCTATTCTTTGCTATGAATTATGATGAACTTATTAGTGATACAGACGTTCCTCGTTTGATAGAGCTTTGAAGAGATCGGTTTAAAAAGATTCAAATCGATCAATTATAGATAGAATTAGGATGTCAGCCAGGCCGAGAGAAATCGTTTCGCGAGAACCGCGGTTAAAGGTTTAATTTACGTAATGTACGTATTATTGCATATGTATACTTTAAGAAAATGCAAAAAAATTGTTGTTTTACCCGACACTTCGTAGTAGTATCTTCTGACTTAATATGAAGAAAAAACGCATTCTTTTGGAGTTACGAAATTTTCCAACAAAAAAAATTGTCAGTCGCACAAATTTTCAAGCGACGAATTTTCTCGGTTCTCGGAAGAACATAGGAAATTAATCACCTATTCTTCGCTATGAATTATGATGAACTTATCAGTGATACAGACGTTCCTCGTTTGACAGAACTTTGAAGAGATCGAAAACCCGTGACATTACTTATATATATATATATATATATATATATATATATATATATATATATATATATATATATATATACACACACACACATCAGTCGAAGAAAATATGTCACCTCTCCCTTTAGGAGGAAGGGTAAAAAAGGGAGCTTTTTAACCCGTTGTATATAGGTCTTTTTGTCCCTCTTTCGGATCCTCTCTCACAATGCCCTCGGGCGGAGGCTTAAAACGCGAGGGTTAGATTCGCGCTAGTTTCTTGACGAGTTGCCAACTCGCACCCGGAGACAGACGAGAGTGCCAACCTGTGCTCTCTCCCCTATGCTTTGCTTCTGTGCTTCTCTCCTTTTGTCGAATTTGCGCTGTGATGAACGAGGGAGGGTCTGACCGTTGTGCGAAACTCTCTCTCTCTCTCTCTCTCTCTTCTCTCTCTGTCTCTCTGCCTCTCTCTGTCTCGCGTCCCCACGAACAACAACGGATGCAGTTGCTGGCCACTTGTCAGTGATTAGCAGTCCCTTTCGTGAAATCTCATGGACAAAATGGGCGGCAGATGGGTCAATAACTGTTTTTTTCACGTTTAAATGGACGGCCACTGTACGGGAAATTTTACGACTTCGCCGCTCGCTCGTCTCTCTCTCTCTCTCTCTCGCTCTCGCTCTCTCTGGGCTTATCTCATCCCTGATGCGACACCCTAGAAAACTACTGGGAGACTGACACAAAGCCCCGAAAGCAAGAGGGAAACGTGAGGGAGAGGGAGCCGTCTCTCGTTTCACGCGAGCGTTGAGAACGCTGCTAACGCCGACGGGGCGTTTGATCCGTTACCCGGCCGATTGAAACGGTGCCAATGAAGCGGCCGCCCGGCGTCAGTCACGACTTGCTATGTTCACGCTGGAAAAACTATATATGAGGAATAGGTGTGCAAGCTGCGAAAAACCAAAGCTTTGAGCATCGCCCTCGTTTTCTCTCTCTCTCACTCTCTCTCTCTCTCTCTCTCTCTCTCTCTCTCTCTCTCTCTCTCTCTCTCTCTCTCTCTCTCTCTCTCTCTCTCTCTCTCTCTCTCTCTCTCTCTCTCTCTCTCTCTCTCTCTCTCTCTCTCTCTCTCTCTCTCTCTCTCTCTCTCTCTCTCTCTCTCTCTCTCTCTCTCTCTCTCTCTCTCTCTCTCTCTCTCTCTCTCTCTCTCTCTCTCTCTCTCTCTCTCTCTCTCTCTCTCTCTCTCTCTCTCCCTCTCTTTTCTCTCTGTCTCTCCGCGTTTTCCACGAGCTTTGAAGGTCGGACATTTTGTTGTACTGTGAAGCCCTTCGTGTTGGCAACGATTTTTCCAGTACGGCCGAGTCTTCCCTCCCCGTATTACTAGTTATACCAACCGACACCTTTCCCCCGTATGTGAATAGAAAAAGGTGGAAGAGAAGGAGAGGAAGGAAAAAATACAAAAATGGAGACCGTGTCGATATCTCGTTTTGGGAAAATTCCTATCTTCCCTGCAGGATCGGGACACTCGTGCGACCATGAAGCTAGATAGAAATGTAGTCTCAATAAATTGTCTACTCGGTTTTTCATTTGTGTATCGACAATTTCGTGTTTAGTTCATCGTACACGTTTTTAAATAGTGGTGGGGATCAGTTTTCCACGATAATTGGGAAGAAGTCCTGATTTCTTCTTCCGACCTTGATCAGGATTTTTGATCAAGCCCTGATAATTTTTTAAAACGCAATCCCGGGCTTCCGTCTGATCAGGGCAAACAATCAAAGCCTGATCGGGGTGAAAAATCAAGGCCTATGCTCAGGGTGAAATGTGAAGGCATGGCGTGCAGTTCGAAGAGAGAAGTTCGCTGTTGCTTCGGCAACCACCATCTCATTACATTCTTCATTGCACTGCAAAAATATTTAATTTAAATATAGGATCTATTTAAATCGAATAGGTTTTGTACTACGATTCTGTTTGTTTCAAATATATTTTTTAGAACATAGAATAAAATATTTCATAAATCCAAAATAAATCGGAATACTTATTTTAGAGTTCTACCATAATGATTTTGTATCATAATTCGTCATTCCCTGGCCTTCTGGAAGGATTTTTTTCGAAGAAAATATTTCTGCAGTCACGTGGGATCGAACCTAGTACCTACCTACCTATAGCTACACACGCGCCCCTACGCTACCGAGTGTTTGCATAGCATTTTGATCGCAGATATGGCAGAAGAGACCACATGTGTTCCTATAATTATTTGTTGCATGACATAAGCTATATCAATTAGTTGATACCATTGTAATAATTAGAAAGTTTTATTGTATATCATGCTATATATTTTCAAACATAACCTATATGTGTATATATATATATATATATATATATATATATATAATATATATATATATATATATATATATATATATATATATATATGTGGAGAGGTTTATGCCGGGACCATTTCGGAGCTGAAGCGGTTCATAGGGGGACATTTGGCACATACGGGGACGGTCCCGGTATTTTTTTATATGCATTGGTTAATAGTGGTACCGGTCCCAATTTGTTAGACCAGTTAAAATGAGGACCATCCGAATTACTTGTTGAAAGGTATTTACGGGGACCAGAAAACATGACAGGCGTGTATGAAAATGTGCACTCGACTCGAAATGATGCCCACGTGGGATTTGCATTATGATCCGCAAGTCTTCGCATACCTCGCAAACATTGCGCACTAGAATCAATTATGAGTCGATCATAGTGGGAGATAATTAATTATCTCGGAATGAAGCATAACCATTCAGATTTAAAACGAGAAAAAAGTAATTACCGTTTACAGATTTCTAAATTGTTGACACATTATAAATCCAGAGCACCACGTCTATAGGTATCGCTGACATCCCTTTTTTTATCCCAACGACATTGTTCTCCAAATCCTAATTTTGATTTCATATTTTATACAGTCCGCCCTCTCAATAAGCACGGAAGAGCCCCCAAGGAGAAGAGTATTTCCGAGAATTCGGGTACCCCCAGAAGGCGCGCGCTTTACGCTCACTGGCTCTCTTTGTCTCTCTCGCTCTTTATAGCATGCGAAACTCCCAATAAGCACGCTCAAACGAATGTGAAGTTTTTCACGTTAAGTAACTATGTATTCATCCCATTTTACTCATCTGAGCTCTCCTCGGTTGGGCGTGCTTAATGAGAGGTCCGCGCGCGAATTCACTCGAGCGTGACTCGAGCTCGTTGTTGATGTCGGAGTAGAGGAAAGTGCTCGAGCGAGAAACTGGGGAAGCGTGCTTATTGCGGGCTTGCTTATTGAGAGGTCGGACTGTAATTATAAATTATTGGTATAAACGAAATATCGATACAGAAATGATATGCTGGGGTATAACTGAGAGGGTTGGGTCGTGATAAGACGTTAAACGATCATTAGAACTCCCTCACACAAAATCCAAAAGAGTTCTGGTCTTTAAAACATCTTCAATAATGATAAATTGTTGGTATAAACAAAATATCGATACAGAAGTGATATGCTGGGGTATAACTGAGAGGTTTGGGTCGTGACAAGACGTTAAACGATCATTAGAACTCCCTCACACAAAATCCAAGAGAGTTCTGGTCGTTCAAACATCTTGAATAATTATAAATTGTTTGTATGAACAAAATATCGATACAGAAGTGATATGTTGGGGTATAACTGAGAGGTTTGGGTCGTGATAAGACGTTAAACGATCATTAGAACTCCCTCACACAAAATCCAAGAGAGTTCTGGTCTTTCAAACATCTTGAATAATTATAAATTATTTGTATGAACAAAATATCGATACAGAATTGATATGTTGGGGTATAACTGAGAGGTTTGGGTCGTGACAAGACGTTAAACGATCATTCGAACTCCCTCACACAAAATCCAAAAGAGTTCTGGTCTTTCAAACATCTTCAAAAATGATAAATTGTTGGTATAAACAGAATATCGATACAGAAGTGATATGCTGGGGTATAACTGAGAGGTTTGGGTCGTGACAAGACGTTAAACGATCATTAGAACTCCTTCACACAAAATCCAAAAGAGTTCTGGTCTTTCAAACATCTTGAATAATTATAAATTGTTTGTATGAACAAAATATCGATACAGAAGTGATATGCTGGGGTATAACTGAAAGGTTTGGGTCATGATAAAACGTTAAACGATCATTAGAACTCCCTCACACAATATCCAAGAGAGTTCTGGTCTTTCAAACATCGTCAATAATTATAAATTGTTGGTATAAACAAAATATCGATACAGAAGTGATATGCTGGGGTATAACTGAGAGGTTTGGGTCGTGATAAACCGTTAAACGATCATTAGAACTCCCTCACACAAAATCGAAAAGAGGGCTGGTCTTTCAAACATCTTCAATAATTATAAATTGTTGGTATAAACAAAATATCGATACAGAAGTGATATGCTGGGGTATAACTGAGAGGTTTGGGTCGTGACAAGACGTTAAACGATCATTAGAACTCTCTCACACAAAATCCAAAAGAGTTCTGGTCTTTCAAACATCTTCAATAATGATAAATTGTTAGTATAAACAGAATATCGGTACAGAAGTGACATGCTGGGGTATAACTGAGAGGTTTGGGTCGTGACATGACGTTAAACGATCATTCGAACTTCCTCACACAAAATCCAAGAGAGTTCTGGTCTTTCAAACATCTTCAATAATGATAAATTGTTGGTATAAACAGAATATCGATACAGAAGTGATATGCTGGGGTATAACTGAGAGGTTTGGGTCGTGACAAGACGTTAAACGGTCATTAGAACTCCCTCACACAAAATCCAAAAGAGTTCTGGTCTTTCAAACATCTTCAATAATGATAACTTGTTGGTATAAACAGAATATCGATACAGAAGTGATATACTGGGGTATAACTGAGAGGTTTGGGTCGTGACGAGACGTTAAACGATCATTAGAACTCTCTCACACAAAATCCAAAAGAGTTCTGGTCTTTCAAACATCTTCAATAATGATAAATTGTTAGTATAAACAGAATATCGGTACAGAAGTGACATGCTGGGGTATAACTGAGAGGTTTGGGTCGTGACAAGACGTTAAACGATCATTAGAACTCCCTCACACAAAATGCAAGAGAGTTCTGGTCTTTCAAACATGTTCAATAATGATAAATTGTTGGTATAAACAGAATAGCGATACAGGAGTGATATGCTGGGGTATAACTGAGAGGTTTGGGTCGTGACGAGACGTGAAACGATGATTAGAACTCCCTCACACAAAATCCAAAAGAGCTCTGGTCTTTCAAACATCTTGAATAATTATAAATTCTTTGTATGAACAAAATATCGATACAGAAGTGATATGCTGGGGTATAACTGAGAGGTTTGGGTCGTGATCAGACGTTAAACGATCATTAGAACTCCCTCACACAAAATCCAAAAGAGTTCTGGTCTTTCAAACATCTTGAATAATTATAAATTGTTTGTATAAACAAAATATCGATATAGATGTGATATGCTGGGGTATAACTGAGAGGTTTGGGTCGTGATAAAACGTTAAACGATCATTAGAACTCCCTCACACAAAATCCAAAAGAGTTGTGGTCTTTCAAACATCTTCAATAATTATAAGTTGTTGGTTCAAACAAACTATCGTTACAGAAATGATATGCTGGGGTATAACTGAGTGGTTTGGGTCGTGATAAGACGTTAAACGATCATTAGAACTCCCTCACACAAAATCCAAAAGAGTTCTGGTCTTTCAAACATCGTCAATAATTATAAATTGTTGGTATAAACAAAATATCAATACAGAAGTGATATGCTGGGGTATAACTGAGAGGTTTGGGTCGTCATAAGACGTTAAATGATCATTAGAACTCCCTCACACAAAATCCAAAAGAGTTCTGGTCTTTCAAACATCTTCAATAATTATAAATTGTTGGTATAAACAAAATATCGATACAGAAGTAATATGCTGGGGCATAACTGAGACGTTTGGGTCGTGAGAAGATGTTAAACGATCACTAGAGCTGCCTCACACAAACTCGAAAAGAGTTGTGTGTTCTAGGCTTTCAAAAATCTTTAGTACAGTCCGACCTCTCAATAAGCACGGAAGAGCCCCGAAGGAGAAGAGTATTTCCGAGAATTCGGGTACCCCCACCAGGCCCGCGCTTTACGCTCACTGGCTCTCTTTGTATCTCTCGCTCTTTATAGCATGCGAACCTCCCAATAAGCACGGTCGAATGAATGTGAACTTTTTCACGTTAAGTAACTATGTATTCATCCCATTTTACTCATCTGAGCTCTCCTCGGTTGGGCGTGCTTATTGAGATATCCGCGCGCAAATTCACTCGAGCGTGACTCGAGCTCGGAGTTCGAGTCGGAGTAGACGAAAGTGCTCGAGCGAGAAACTGGGGAAGCGTGCTTATTGCGGGCGTTCTTATTGAGAGGTCGGACTGCATTCATACGCAATTTGGTTATGAAATCGGTCGGAGATGCTTCTTCCGATTGTATCAATAAAGCAGGCCAATTAGTACTGGTAAGTCCTTCTGGACTCAGCCAATCTATATGAGAAAAGGAAGACTTTATGTCGGGGCGTATTTTTAGGAAGACAATCGACATAAAATCGTTCGTGATTGTGAGTTGCAACGGTTAATGCCGAGACCACAAATGAGGCCAGGCAGTACCTATTTGAATCAATATAAGGCGTTCACTGGTACTCGCACATAACATTGCGTACAAATAAATAAATCTAGACTATCTATTGCAGACGCAAAAACTAGGACCATGAATGACACGGACCATTTGAAACATTACGAATCGGCGCCGGTACCCATAAGTACCATTACGTATAGTTATGTGCATCTATATGTAATGGTGTGTATGGGTACCGGCACTAATTCGTAACGGTTCATACGAGGACCGGTACCCGTACGTACCATTGCATATACATGCGCGCATATATATGTCATGGGACGTATGAGTGCCGATCCTCGTATAAAACGGTACGAATTTGTTAAGACGAGTACGATAGCTATGAACCTTAACGCTTTAACGGCCACGCCTATTTCTAGAAGGCTCAAACTCATTTTCTACGAATAGGAGGTAGTATTTTCGACTGTAGCAACTTTGCTACTAACATTTTCACCCTCTCCGTTCCAACTATTATTTAATTCAATAAAAAATCTTCAAAGCCTAGTTGGTCCAGTCAAGCTTCCTTTACACAATTCTATCAAAAAATATTTCAAGAATATCCATTCACTTTCTTTTTTGGACAAAAAACGGTCAGCGGATCGAATGCTGGGGCAAGCGTCGTAAATTTTCACGACGACATTGTTGCCATATTAACATAATTCGTATGTTTACGTTTGGATTTCAAGCTATGCCATCATTGCTGCATCTAGCATAGATTGATAGAACTGTGAAGTAGCTTGTCTGCTATAGCGTCCTTACGCTTTTCACCAACGGGATCATAGTGAACATAGCAAATTTGCTACGATGGCAGCTAAAGGGTAAATGAACGTGTAGCATCCATGGATGAGAAAAAATACACATCTTTTTAACATGATAATCGATAACATGATAATCGATAACATGATAAGCGTTACAACGGTTTCAAAGCACAACCGATTGCTGGGATCTTCCCCATAAATCTAGACCATCTATTGCAGAGGAAAAAACGAGGACCGTAATTAACACCGTCCTCGTATGAAACGTTACGAATAGCGCCGGTACCCATACGTACCATTACATTTCGATGTACGCATCTATATGTAATGGTAAGTATGGGCCCGGCGCGAATTCGTAACGTTTCATACGAGGACCGGTTCCCATTCGTACCGTTCCATATTGATCTACGCATCTATATGTAACGGTACGTATGGGTACCGGTCCTTGTATGAAACGTCACGAATAAGCGCCGGTACCCATACGTAACATTACTAGACGCTAGCCGGATCAGGCGGAGTGAGTCAAACTGTAAGTCCAGTTGCCTGACCATCGCCTAAAGGTAGTCTGATCAGACGCGTTTATGCAAGCCGTAAATCCGGTTGCCTGACTATGGCCTGAAACAGGCCGCATCAGGTAAATTAACGCACACGTAAGTAAGGCCTCCGTGCTACAGCGTGATCTCAAGTCCGGATCAAATGTCAGGCCAGCCTGACAATATTTCTACTCGGGTATTACACGGAAAAATACAATACAAGTGATAAGTGATAGTGACTTAATGCAAAAACTGAATTTTTGTATTTAGTCACTATCACGCTGAAAGCGTTAAAAGCTGTACCATAGCTAGATAAAACGGCTAGCCAGCGGTAATTAAGAATATTTATTTTCGGCTTGACGGTGATTAGTTTTGCTTTTTGTTCAAAATAATATAAAATTGTATCCTAGCCACTACCCACCTGAAGTTAGAGAACGGCTAGATATAGCTGGAATTTTTTTTGTACGTTGTTTACTTCACTGCACAGTATTTCGATCAGCTTCGTGATGTACCAATTACAAATACGGTATTTTTGCTGTAAATAAATTAAACATATTAATTTTGAATTATATTAATAACGCTTACGTGTGAGGTGGTTTCGATCCCAGGACTCTGGATTGGGGGATTGCCACGTTGTCCAATGAGCCAATCCTACTTTGTTAATTATGATATTTCGCATCGGGTACATATGTGGCAATGCACAAAGTTGGGTTATTAAGAAGTAGGCGTAGTGACACTGTATGCAAATAACGTTATCGAATTAACATGATAATTTCTTTCTTATTGAGAGCAATATGCGTGTGGCCTTACATAACCTCAAATTGAATTTGTGTACTTATTTTGGCTAGTGGGAATTTAATCGTTTTGGCATTATATAAGCTATAATGCTATAACGATGTAAATGTATCGTCAGTAAGGAAGTGAAAAAATTGGCGCGGCTGCGAGCGCGTGCTGTTCTCTTGTCTTTATATTCCTAACGGTATCTCTATCTCGGATTGCCTCGGCAGGTCCGATGTAGGGGCTGCGTGGAATTTTGAACATAATGCAGCGACATCTATATCCACGATCGGATTTTTTTTTGCATTCGCAACAATATCTTTGCCTTAAGTTAGCTAACCTGCCGTGAGCTGATCGTTAGACAGTCCTACATGTATTTCACATAACCTTACTTTGTCGTTCGTAACTAGCGTTGGCTAGTTCATCACGTTCGAGTCAATAGGTGGCACGTTTATGGTAATACAGCGACATCTGCAGTAACGATCGCTTAGGCAGTGGCTGGACCAGGGCTAGGTTACAAAATGTTCACAATATTACTAGCTCACAGTGAGGCAGCCACTAGATAGTTCGTATGATATCAATTGGGCGAACCAGTTACTAGCATGTAACTCAGACAGGCTAGCGCAATTTCTGCTCGGGTAGAGGTGACTATACTGCTGCCTCAGTGTCAGATAAATTTCCAAGGACGTTCTGTGCTATCCGACGGCTTGAAAACGTACTAGTAATCAAAGGAGCTCATGAAATTCTTCCGCATTTGCCGGAGTACCTATGTGTCTCAAGTCGTTCATAACATGAAGGAACCGCGTTTTAACAGTTTTCAGACGCTTTTAGACACGTTGAAAGATATTTTTAGATGCAAAACTGGCGTTGTCCGAATCTTTGGCGAGACAAGTTGAGCCTGTTCTCCGAGAATTTCAATCCGACTGGCCCCATTTGTGTACCATACCTCGCAACTTCGATCGGATGAAATCACGAGATTTGTTAAATCAGATATCTTGAGCGGAAATAGTATAAGTAGCATCGACTTGGACAAGCAGGATAATCTCTTGACCGGAAAACAAACTGACATCAGATTTGCAACAAAAGTAGCGCTTCGTGAGATAAAAAGTGTTACTGCACTTGAAATTTGTCAGTTCAAGGAAAAATGTCGTCAATGACTGAAGTTTTTCGTAAAGAAAGTAATAGAATGGCCACCATTGAAATTCTCCTACGTGAAAGGAATTTCTTACTTCAACCCTACGACAGCTCTTGAAACTCAGTTTGTCAGCGAAAGGTTAGAAACTGCGCTTGGAGAGTACTATGCAGGCGTTTAAGGATTTCCAAAGAGACACGTCTCGTTTGGATCACTACTGGTTGAATCTAATTGGCCCACATGGATCAGAGAATTATTCTTATTTGTTGGCATTAATTAAAATAGTATTGATACTTTCCTATGACAACTCGGCTCTCCAAAGAGGTTTGTCTATCAATAAAGAGTGCATGGTTGAAAATCAGACGGAGAGGTCTTTCATTACTTAAAAACTGATTTACTATGGTGTCCTTGGCTGCGGGGGTCTAAAGAATTTCATGATCACAAAACCTTTTATCCATGCAGCGCGCAATTCGGCATCGTGGTATAGAGAAAAAATCCGAAGAAAAAGCCCATGAATCTGTAGCTGAAATGAAATTGCGAGCAAAAGTCCTGAACGCATTAAAAGGAGAGATAGAAAAGCTGAAGAGTGACGTATTGAAACGACTGGCACAGCTTGATTTAAAAAAAATAGACCATTTGAAGCGTTAAGTTCATTCCGTTAGGTCATACTGTTTTCTTTATCTGTAAAATGCGTGTTTTACTTGTACCTGTGATTTGGTTTAAAATCTCTTATCTCATGGAACAGCTTTATTTTAAATCATAAAAGAATAAATTATCGTCAAGAATATATTTGATATGGACTAACTTCGTGGTACTGATCGATACTAAAAAAATGATTCGTTATCTCAACATATTATTTTTTCTTTGTTATTCGTGTAAAGCGACTAGATGTTACTCAAAGTTCCTAAACGCATGTAATATTTTTCTAGATGTTCTCCAAATATATTTTTTTACAGCAAACTTGAAATGATGTTTGTTTTACATTTTTACTACAAATGTAATTGCACAGTTTGGTGACGTTTCGTTGATTTCGTATACTTTTTATTGGCATACAACACACACCCGACTAGAAATTGACGTTGCGTTTTTGTACAGTTCATTGCTGGGTCAACCCAATTCCTTGTTGGGTCATTATCGGGCTTCCCTATCAGGTTCTTATAGGGTGTGTAACGATTTTCTAGGGTCTTCTTTGGGTTCTGCCAGGTTTTGCCTTGGCCAAGCCCAATTTTTTGTTGGGTTCTTATCGGGCTACCCTAACCGGTCCTACCATTAACCCACTGGAATCAGTAGCGTTGCATGGATTTGGGTTGGGAATTTTTTAGAACGTTATAAAAGTGGGAAAAATCGGGAATGTGTTGGTAGAAAAATAACCTACTCTTCATTGATTGAATTCACAATTTATGGTTGTTGTTTGATTTTATTTATTTATGCTTACATGTAAGCAAGAACACTTTAGATTAATTTTTAAATCACATATTTATTTTTTCATTAAAGATAGAGGAACTAAAGAATACAAAATGAATTGCTGAGTACGGACACAACGCATAACAAAAAATAAAATGTCTCTACGTTTATCAAAATATATATGTGAAAAACTTGATGAAAAATTAAGTTCCGAATAAAAATGAAAAAAATTCCGAACAAGAAAATAAGAAAAGTTCTACAATGAAAAAAAAATTCTCATACGATCCACTTATTATTGCAGTATCTATCAACAATGTATTTGTATATCTATTTATTATTGCGAAGGATAAGGGTTATATGTTCACCTATGACTTATGTGGTTACCCCTAAATAAACATTGTTGGGACCTTACATCATTACCTTATCCAAACCCCAGATGGGATAACCCTGTTAAGGGGTGACCCCGACTTGCGATTTTGAAAAAATCGATTTTTTTATTGCATTTTTTTGAAGTATAAGTACCTGAGAATATGTCCTGAAAATTTCAAGTCGATCCGAACAAATTGGACTGAGATATGAGCGTTGAAAGAGAAGAATGCGTGAATTAAAGAACTGAAATTGAAACTTTAAACGCGTTTTTCTCAAAATGGCATTTCTGAAGTCGGTGACCAAGATTACTCGAACACTAACGAACCGCTCTTCTTGAAATTTTGCAGGCTTATTTAATACATAAAAATGTAGTCTTTAATCGTTCGATTTTTTTTTTTCGAAAAAATGGCCGTTTTATAGCCAAAAAACGGCCGTTTTTTTCGTTAAAATCGAACCATTAACTTTGACTGTCCGCCATTTTGTGAAAAATGAATATTTTTTTTAGATTCTTCGATTAAAGACTAGTTTATACTTATATTTGACTAAATCCATCCGCATTTTTTTTTTTCAGATGATCCACTTCGCCGCAATGTTGGTCACCGCAAACCGTGTATATAAAAACATTATTTCATTGACGGCCATTTGCCACTAAACAATGTATTATTTTTCAATAAAAAAATTACGGAAAGTTCTTCAAGATGTGTTCTTTAAGATGGTATATTGATCGATTAAAAAAGTTTTGTAGTTTTCTTTAAAAAAATTCATGAAAAAGGCCTTTTTTTGCGCTACAAGTGGGGGTAACGCCTTAAAACGTTGTAAGGACGTTATCGGTACTTCCCATTGCAGGGTTGTCCCAATACTATCTTTATCGGGACCTTGAGAGGCATTCCCTATTTAGGGTTCACTTAAAAAGGTCCTTATGTCGTATAGGGTTGTCCTTATGAAAATTTCTAGTCGGGCATCTGTTTCAACGAGCAGAATAAACTTTTTTAAACGAGAATATTAGTCGCACCAAAGAAGTGTAAAGATTTTTTGTGAAGTATATTTTTATACCAGAAAGTCATATAAAAGTCATGAAAGAATTCCTATCCCTTGCCTTAAAAATCCTTAAATGTTATGAAATTTCAGTTCGGGTCACAATTAGACACCATGTTATATCAAGTAGTTTAACGTCCCCTGACATAATTACCGAATGTAGCATTTGTGTAGTTTACGATCTTGCCATGTTTGCACAGCCTAATATTTTGTGTGCTTGATGTTCGCACAAATCCCTTATAAAAGACATTACTAATTTTATAAAGGTGCTGTGAATCCTTATTTTTACGGTGCCAGGTGTTAGTCCGATAATTAGTCAAACAGAACCTCTTTTTTCAGTTCCGCGGTAGCATTTTTTGTTGGCAGATATAATTAATATACTGAAAAATGGTCAGGAGGCGTCCATAAGCGTAATATGATTAGTCCACAAAATATGCCAAGTTTGTAATTTTTTTAAAACGTTACTGCTGGTCGTACCCAACTGCATAGGATGGAAAAGCGGTTATATGCTTCCAGAAGAACTTTCAGCTTGTTGGTTGCATTTTGATTTGGCCCCATAACAACTTTTAGGGCCCACATGAGGTTTTCGAGATAGGCCACTAGTAAAATTGGGAAAAGTTTCGACCAAAGTTTCAATGCATTTTTCATCAAAAGTGATATTTAAAGATATTCCACGGATGGAATTATCACACGAGTCGAAAATCACGAACTTTATTGCTGAAAGGACATGTTAGAACTGACATAGAAATCTTTAAAATAGTTCTTCGTACGTGAGTATCGGGAGTCGCGGAGGAAGGCGATTTATCATTGTCGAGTGATTCCCGGCGCAAATTTGAGGACCCATTCGCGCGATCTTGGAAAGGACACGGGGACGTGTCTCTCCCGCTGAGACGACGCCGGAGAATCCTTTTTTCTTCTCCCTCCGTCATCTTCTATTTTCTCGTTCATCGAGGTATCGCACGAGCAGAGAAGAGAAAATTCGAAGCGTTTATACGCGATAACACGGAAAAGCTTCGAGCTGAAACGAGCTTGCAACGATTCTGTGTATGATACATATATATCGGGAACAAAAGTGAAGACGAACGATTCCCAGTCTTCGCATTCCTACTCTCGTTCTCATGCTTGCTCCATCTCCCTTCCTCTCTTTCTTGGTGTGTGACGTCAGGCTTTCCGAAAGCTGCGCACGTACGATCGGGGGATAGAAAGCTTGGCCAGCTTCGTCCTATTCCGCATAGGTGGCTTGGCAATGATCGCCACCCGGTGACGGTGCCAGCCATTAACGGACACATGTCTCTATCCGGACTTTGCTGGGAGAGATCGAGAGATTTATCGTTTCTTCGTCGAGAAAACCTCAACGCTTTTTTATCCCCTATCACTCTCTCGCTGTCTTCCTCTTTTCTTTCTTCCCCTCCCTTGCCCACCTCCCCAATCCCTTTCTGGCGCTCTTTCCTTGAACACTCATGCCCAAAATGCTTCAAAGTAGAGACCGGGGAGCACGTACAGTATTTTCCACACCACTGAACAGTCCTCTCGTATACCTAATCCCAATTGGCACTAAAAAGCGACGATTCGATGATTCGAAGACAATTTTGATTCTCAATTATGCGAAATAAATGAAGCACTCACATCGTCGCGAAACAGGAAATACTCGCAACCCGACCGGAAATTTTGTTATGTATTTCATTCAATTATGCGACATCCAGAATTTATGAGAAAAGAAATGTCAGCTATCATTGCTCTGCCCTGTACTTTCGAACGAGAGATGGAGTCCGTGCAGAAGAGGAATGAAGCGATATATATCCCGGCAGCGACCCTTTCTCCGGATCGGTGCCGCGAGAGGGCGCCCCTCGAGTGCTTCTGGATTATCTTTAACGGCCATTAAACGACGCTCTAAAGTTTCGCGAGTATCGAAGACGTCAGCGTCTAGTCGGTTTAGCATTGGAAGGAGCAGTGCAGACGGGATGAGCGGTTTTGTGCTGCCCGTGGATTTTCCCTACAGGCCACCTTTAAACTTCGTTACGTATAGTTATATACAAGAGGACACTTCAAGGCTCTCGGATTACAGCCGTAAAACAGTGACACAGCTATTTCGAATCGACTTAGGCCCGACGGAGCCTTGAACTTTCTTCTTTACTCGAACCATCGGGATAATTAAAGGATCTTCCGGCAGAATGAACTTTTCTATAAGTTCTCGGGTAATGCTACCGACCGCATGGAATATAATAAAGGATATTCCAATCGAATATCAAATGTGCACGCTCGAAATTAAATTGAGTTTGCTGGTTTAAATTTTATTTCAACTTTATTAGTAATTTTCGCTGTCAAAAAGCTCGGAATCAGGTTCTGCAAAAGTGGACTTTGTTCAATCGACGTTACGTTAATGCTACATGAAAGCTTAGGAAAATCCGTTCCCTTACAGGGGGTTAATAGGCACGCCGCACGTAGAAAGTCGTCATTGGGATCCAATTGGATTCTGCACTGTTCCCCCGATAAACGCCGTTTGAGAATTTTTACCACGTTTAAATTGAACGTATGTGAAAAGTCACGACAATAAACTCGGCGTGTTGAAACATAACCTATACGATTCGTGGGTGTGTACGTGGGCGGTGATATATTATCAAAGTGCAGTAAAATAAATAACGGACGATGATTAAAGTGGTTTTTCCAGTGATACGATTCAGATCGATTTTTAAGATACAGTTTTTAGCGTTTTATACAGAAAAAAAAGATTGGTGCTTTTCTCAAATAGACGCAAATACAATTTTGCTTAGAAAATACAATGTACAGAATGCGATGGGATCCATCAAGAGTCGTTTCGGTTTTTTTTCGATAATTTGGGAATTCTTTAGGATTTGAATTGAATTCCAATGGGGAATCCCGATTAGAATCCAACGTACGAGCCTGACGTTTTAGTATGTGGATCCAATGCGATGTCCCATTGAATCCCCATCAGGCAGCAGGGACAAGTCATAGGGTCATAGGGTCCAATTGCGGTTCCCTATGACAATTTCTACACGGGGTGCTATATTACCGGTATATATAAATCTAATGTACCGCCTGTGCGGCTGCTGTGCGAGTGCAGCGATCTCCCATGTCGAGCAGCGTTCAGCTGGTTCAGTTTCTGGATTGGTGTCCGCTTTGCCGAGCACGCGGCTGCATGGCAACTCCTAAGCGAGAGGTTGTTTTCAAGAGTTCCCGATGGTAAGACACCTGAAAGCCAGCAAACTTAGTCGCCTGATCGGGCACAGGTTTTTCACAGTTCCCCTGTGCCCTCGTGTGATTGCGACACAGTGATACTTCACGAAAGAGTGACTGAGTCGTCTCTCAGGTTGTTTCCTCTGGACTTGAAATATTGTAGGAACAAGTGTAGGGGAAGAAGTCAAGGGGATTAAAGGTAAATAATAAAATACCCAAAAAAATCTGGTACTTTGCTACAAAAACCTGAATAAAAAAGATTAATTGTCAACATTTAATCACCGCCAATTGAATGGCGTAAGCTTATCATTTTCTCGGTGTCAACGGTAGAATATGGAATGATATTCTTCATTCAGATTTACCGAATACATTGAAACCTGCCAACCGTAGTGAGCGTTTCAAAATAAATTTTTCATGAGTAGGTCTGCGTCCCTGGCCGAGAGGAATTTCAAAACTTTTCGAAACCCGCTCGGTACAGAAGATCGACCGTCGCTCGTCGTATTGTCCCGCAGCGAGCACGCGCAATAATGTCGGTGCCGGAAGTTCGGACGACCGCATGGGCGCGATCATACGAACGGAAATCTGTAATGTCGCGTCATCGATGAGACCAGTTCGTGAGTGACTTCGGTGAATGCCCACACGCCGTTCATCCTATCTCGATGATGATCATGGAGTGCAGGCATGGCTATTATCTCATGACGTTCGTACGTGTCTCCCATGCGGCAGATGGACCACGACGAATCATCCTCCTTCTCTTCCGCTCTCTCAACCCGCGTCCGCGTCGACGTGGATAAATCGAACATGCGCACCGATTTCATTGCATTCGACGATTGTTATGCAAAAGTGGCGAGCTTATGCTCGATGTAGAGCAATTCAGCAGTCGGTTGAGCACAATAGGCCATATAAAGGCCAGCGACGTATGTTTCTCCGTACGTTTGCACATGCACATGAATACATGTGTGCGTGTGTCTACGTACATTTGAGTAAATGTATGGAATAGCGCGTGACAGTGTGCGGCATGGGCGAAGAATGCAAATTTTCGAGGTTCCGTCGCCGGACTGCCCGACAAAAACAATAAACGAGAGCGACTGCATGTGTTCATACGTCTATGAACTCATAAAAATATCCAACAGCGATGAGGCGAAGGGATGATGGCTCTTTCTCTGTTGCTCCGCGTCCCTCCGTCTCCCTCTGTCTGTCTCTCTCTCTCTCCATCCGATGCCTCTTTCCGCTCGAGCCGTTAGGCTGCGACAGCCCAGCTCTGTGTGGGTTTCACGCTTTTGCTTTTCCCCCAGCATCCTATTATTTAGCGACATCGAACTTTCGTCGGTAGCTCATACGTGTGCGCGTCCGTGTACCCATATTTATTAATGCGTGTATGTACATTTTGCACCGGGCTGATGGTCAACGAATTTATGAGTTATATGAACCCTTGCCCGTGGCTCCTTTCACTGGAGGTGCAAAAAAAAAACTGATTTTCCCCCTATTCCTCGTCACTTTGCATTTTTTCCGAACCGTTTTTCATCCATTTCAAACGCGTATAGATTTTTTCTTTCTGCTCTTCGTGCGGCCGGGGCGGCGGTATTCATGCTTGCGTTTTTTTGTTTCGCCAAAGCGTTTTTCGAAACGGTAGAGTACCTCTGTTCGGGCGTATAAACCTATTTTCGTAAAAGTGGGTCGGATGTCATTTTTTTTTACGGCAGATGAGACTTTCCGTGATGCACCGCACACGACTCTGCCAAAGGGAGACAAAAAATTGTGACAATTTGCGAAACATTGAAAAATGGCAATTCGCGACATGAAACTTTGTCATAATATTTTCATATTCACGAAGTTGCGTCTTTGTGGGTCATTGGCTCCATCAATCTGAACGGCTCTGCCGGGAAAGAGCCTTGCAAATGCGGAAAAATTATGAGGCTAAGCTCAACTGGCCGGCTCTCGGGTTGCATCATCACGCCGGTCACGTTTTAACGCGACAGGATGAGGTTCTGTTCGATCGCGAGAGTGGATAATTCTTCAAATATTTTCCTATTCACGCACGTGGAGCTGGAACCTTGTAATTGGTATCAGCACAAACTTCATGACGAGCATGAAAAATACGAATGGCAACTTTTACGGTTAGATTTCAAAAGTACGCTGACTTATATGTATCCATGTTAATTATCCCTTTATATCCCATACTGACATTCAATCCTTTTTTTAAAATGAATGTCATTTTGGCTGCAGACCGTTTTATGGTTTTTAAAGTGCAATTCATGCAAACTAGATGGCGTTAGTTGGATCAAAAATTGTTCGAAGTTCACTTATCTCGAGATTGCAAGATTCGAGTGTGCGTAAAGTTGGCGAAAATCGACGAAAGTATTAAAACGATAAGCGGTGTGTAAAAAAATGAGGCGTAGGCTCGTGCTACAACAAGCAAAAAAACTGCTTCATAGCATTTCATACATCGTATTGTTTTTCATTTATCGAACCCTACCATAAAGTCAATTATCTTTGAATGTTTACGTTGTTGAGTTCTGAAGGGTTAAAATCCTGCGCAACTTTGATAAGACGCTGATCAACCCCGGCAGACATTGTCGCAAAAATCCATCTAGATTTCCATACTTGCCCCTATTTCCAGATAGAGATCCAACGGGTCATCGCATTGGATCCCTCTGCTAAAACCCAACGCTCGTATATTAGATTCTCATCAAGATTCTCCATTGGAATGTACAACTTCAATTAGAATCCTAAGGTATTCTCACATTATCGAACAGAATGCGATACGATTCTTGATGGATCCCACTGCATTCTGTACATTGAATTTTCCAAACAAAATGTAAAGATGTACAAATCGAGAAGATCTCAAAAAGATATAAATCGTATATTAAAAAGTATAAACCGCTTGCGAAAAATGTATCTTCGAAATCGATTTTAATCGCATGACTAAAAATTCACTTGTTTTATCGTTTTAATAAAATACGTTTAAAATAAATAACAAAATTATCGTTTGTTATTTATTTGAATGCACTTTGACATAATATCACCACACACGTAGACACTCCCGAAGCTTGGTTACGTTTCAATACGCTAAGTTTTTTCTCGTGACTTTTCACATACTTTCGAATCGAACGGGGTAGGAATTTCAAAACGGCGTTCAACGGGGAACAGTTCATAATCCATTTAGATTCCAATGAGGACTTCCTATGTGCGGTGTTCCTAACAAATCTCTATAGAAATGTAGATGCATCTTGGGATTTCCCAACAATCGTGTGGACGGGATGACGAATGAAAATATTTTTGATATCCAACAAAGTCAGGTTGCGAATTTCAAATAAAAAATATTCATACGACGTCAATCGGCAAATAGCGCGGAATCCACTCGAATTCCAATGTCTCCTCCCTACGAAAGCGGCGTCCCTGTCAAATGCGTATAGGGACGTGGTAGGATTTCGGGATTCGGCAACAGACACCTGCACGAGAAGAAGCGACCAATGGTTTGTCATTCATGACGACGTACACAGCTAAGTGACAACGCCCAATCGAAGTTCAACCTACGAGTATGTGTATGTGTGTCTGTACATGAACATCCTTCCTTCTGCTTCACGTCGGCCACACACGCACTGGAATGAATCTCACACGAATGAATTGAGAAAATGGAAACGGAATCTAGCAAGATGTGAACAAACGTAACGAATACTGTCAAAATAAGAGCATCGAGCCGAGAAGATATTTTTCATTAAAACTGAAAATGCGAAATAACATTTAATGGCGCAGATGGAATACTTTGTCCGGCATTCTGGGAAATGGAAAGAAAGCGTGGTGACTCTCTCGGAGCAAAATTCGCCGGAAGCTGCCGAGAAAGCTTTGTCGCGGGACACAAGAGGGAGGGGAAGGAAGGCGCGAGAAAGTGGTTGAGAAAAATGGGGTGGATTGGTCCGCGAGATCGAGAGAAGCGAATTACCTGCTCGGCGCACTTCGGGGTATACTGGCGTGCTACACGTTGGATAGCTGGTGGCAAGAGCACCCCAGCTGCGCCGGAGGTGACGCCCGAGTTTCCTTGGATTTTCTTCAGCAAAAAGGCCTTTTTATCCTCTCGTGGCTATAGGCTCACCCGGGCATTTTCTTCGTGACTCCCTCCCCCCCCTCTCTCTCTCTCTCTCGCTCTTCCTCTTTCGCTGCCAGTTCCTGTTCGCAGCCATTTGCTTCACGTCGGTGGTAAATATGAGCGGTGCTTCGTTTGGACAGAGAACGATAGCACCAACAACTTATATTCCCCGAGAGTGGGTTGTCGGACGTCCTGCAATCGCACGGGGCTCTGTCACCCGACCGAACGATACAATCATTGGCCACCTTCTCTCGGTCATCTTTATCACCCCATTTCTGCAAAAAACGAACGAAAAAATGAAGAGAATTGGTGGCGAGGGAAAAAAAAATCGCGACCGTGACAACAACTGTGTCGTTTATTTCGTGGGCCTGGCGGTGACCAGCGACTGTACCGCTGGGTGGTACTTCCCTCGGGGGAGAGCACAACACCCCCACGCGCCTCTGGAGCCATCAGCAGGGTTGACGAAACGAAATGGTAGTGGAATATGCGAGAACCATTTCTTTTTGTCCCTCGAGCGCGAAATGGCGGTGGACGGCCTCGGGAATCCCCCGGCAATCAACGTCTATGGCGCCGCGCCATCGTTCTTCCCTTTCTCTACCCGCCGCTTTAACGCAAACTCGTAAAAGATGCTTGTTATACGAGCGGACGAACGAAATGACACGTCATAAGTCCCAAGCGCTCGTGCGTATATAGACAACGGGACAGGGAAAAAAATTTGCGCGTGGCGCCTCCTGCCGCTACGTAACAAGGGCTACATGTATGTACGGCCTTATCTAGACCCTACAAAATATAATGTAGACCCTATATAATAACAAAACTTCCGTACGACCGGATGCTTTTTTGAAATTTTATATATTACTAAAATAACAAGCTCTAGGTACAAAGCCCGATTTTCGACCACCATAACAACTTTAATCAATGAATAACCAATGGATGAATATATTGAAAAATCATCCGGACATAAAATATAAAATGTCATCAATTATGCTCTGCCCGAATTCGAAGTGAATCGAACGAATGCATTTTCAGATGCATTTCATAAAACAGAATTGAGAAAAACAAAAGACAAACGGTCGCCGCTGCACAGTGGGCGATTCGACCCTTTACAAAAATCCCCGAAGTTGGACGCTTCATGGAAGTTTTCCAAAATCTTTGTTGCAAATTGAACTTAAAATTCTAGGCTAGGATGCGAGAAAACCGTACTTTTCAAATTTCAAGCTTGTGCAGACTCTTTCAGAAGCAGATATACAGTATTCTGCAGATGTGAATATAGTTTCGCTCATTTGTCTCCGCCCATGCCAAATTATTTGACGAAACGAAAGAACAATCCAACGGACAACTCGGAAACCGCGAAACACGATGCCGAGATAATGAATAAAAAAGCGACGTAATTTACTTGTCTGCGCATCGGAATCAGGTAGACTTTCTCGTACCTTTATCAGGGTCACGTTGCAACGACCCAGAGGAAAGCGCTAAAACGTGTTCTCTCTCCGATTGCGTACAAGGGAAAGTCCGCGAGAGAAAGGGAGAAATCGAGAGAGGGAGACAGCGAAGGCGGAAGGAAGGAAGAAATTAATGGGCGACCCTTCGGAAGAAGAGACCAGAGCGAGAGCAGTCGTACAGCGCGTTTTATGTATCTCGTGGGAGCGTGCTGCGAGCACCGCCCATCCTGCCTCTCGAAATGACATCCAGTGAGCTCCGAAAGAGTACACGGAATTATTATCACTGCGTGTCATTCTCCCACTGCACCGGAAGCATCGCGAGGGATGGTTTACTAGTTCATTATTAATTCAACCCTACGTGATAATTAATTAATCTCGCATACGTCAAGTTCATACATACATGTACTGTAACGAAACTAACACTGCAGGGACACATTGTCTGGCACACAAGATGCTTGATTACCGAAAAACCAACAGACCCATATCGACGTGGGATGGGTTGGCATTTCCACCGAAGCTAAACGTCTAATGCCGATATGGAAGCGACGTGACCTTCTTCTTCATATTCTTCATATACATCTAGCTTCTTAATTAATTTAGTAGAACAAAAGAGCCACGCGCGGGGGTGAGTATCTTTGAACTTTTGTAGGTCTCCCTTCTGTGGCCCGGAGCACCGTCTATAGAGAGTCACATCCATTGAAACTTTGTGAATATTAACAGGAGAATGTCTCACTTTCTGCCTCTTTCTGTCCTCATTCGTTGAAATTAAATAATATCCTCTTGCCTTAAGGGATCAGGCCTCAGTAACGGGTATAAAATCATGTGCGAATTTAACAATTCTTTCGTTTGAAAAAGTGATTCACTCATAAAATTAATTACACATTGTGATATTCGTTTTTCGAATATTCGCTCGTGCCCGCTCCCCACGTGAATATAAGGATTTAGCGGCGCTCGGAGCGCGAGACGATCTTGGCAGGATTGTCGAGAACGCGATAGTCAGTTCCGACCGGGACCCGTTGATGGTCAGACGAGACTCCTAAATACTTGTCGACTATCTGTGGGGTCTGGATCGCCGGAATTCCACCACAATTTCAATGGACATATTTGTAAGAACGTCGATTACTACGGCCGGGTGACGATGTTTCAACTGCGAATAAATACTACGTAACAAGAAATCGGGACAACATCTATTTTATCAAGATAAGTATCCTGATAGAATTCGTAGATGGAATTCTTTTTATGGCGGATTCATAAATAACATTATAAAACAACAAAAAAATAACGCATATATGTTTTTCGAAATCCCGGTTAGAAATTTTCGTAATGTGCCATCTCAAGTTACTATATGTATTAACTCGCATGGTAAAATAAAAATAAAAAGATTTTATTTAAAAATATATATCACAACATCTATTTAGTATGTATGTCAAGCTGTTAGAAAATATATATTTTTTTTTCGATGTACAAAATGGCGGACTATTAATATTTTCTTTTGTTATCTTTTTTTTGGCGCTCCGCAGAGTGAAATTTAGCATCCACAATTTTTGACCTAGAACAAAAAACAAAAATTCTTGTCAATCTACATTAGAATACCTAGGGAAGTACGTACGGAATTTAAAAAATATTGTTTTATTCAGAGTTGTAGGTATTTGAACTTGAGAAATGAATTTTCAGTAAAAAATTTCGTATAAAACTGCTCATTTAATGAAAAGTTTTCGATTAATCAGAAATTCCGTACGTACTTCTCTGCGAAATGCAATTAGGAAGATAACTTCAAAATTTGAAGTAAATCGAGTGAAAATTGTTGAAGTTATTTGTCACGCCAATCGGAAAAAAGATAACAAAAGAAAATATTAGTAGTCGGCCATTTTGTACATCGAAAAAGAATATATTTTTTCTAACAGCTTGATATTCATACTAAATAGATGTGTAATTAATTTTATGAGTGAATCACTTTTTCATACGAAAAAAATTGTTAAATTCGCGCATGATTTTATATCCGTTACCCAGCCCTTTAACCAGCTATTGCCAGTGATTTCGCAAGCATGAACCATTGGGATGAGAAAAAATTAAAAGGTTATGCCTAGCTGTAAACGGCGAAGAATAACTTTTTCCAAAAACAATATATTTTCACAGTATATGATCCTATAAATGTTTCCTGGAATATTCAATGAGATCGGATTAAAATTGAATGATTTATAGATTTTTTTATGTTGACGGCCGTCGAAACTTCAAAGGCTTTTTTCTCGAAAGTACGTTTTCAAAGTCGGGGAGCAAAATATCTCCAAAACCACTGCATCGATCTTTCCGATTTTTTAAGGGCTTTTTCTAGATGTAAAAATATGGTATTTGATCAAAGGATTTTTTTCGGCTGTATACTTTCGATTAGATGAACGAAAAATGGCAATTTCTTCGCAAAAATCAAGACTCACTTTGAACAGGGCAATTTTTGTAAATTTGATATTTCGGAAATTCCTTCGATTAATTATAGGTTAACCTAATATACTAACGCGATCTGTTTCATTTTTTTATATTAGATTACCTTATTTAGAAGGGCGTTGCTGACCGCAAAAGGAATTAAATATATTCACACAAAAAAAGTACGGCATTTTTCACATGATACTTTTTCAAATACCTAATAATTGCAGAAGTTTATTATCACAATTTGCTAAAACAAATCCCGCACAAATTAACTGTTTTTTACTGTTACAAATAGGCATAACCCGTTAAAGGGTCCACGCCCGAGTGGCAAAACCTCATTTTGCCGTCTAAGAAAATCAAAAAGCAAGCGAATGTTTATACGGACCTAGCTATCGCTTCGACGAAATTGAACAGACGGGCCGCGATAAAAGGCGCTGATTTGAAATTTAGAACAGTCGACTAATTCAACTTCTTGACGATATCTACTCCCTGTATGAGAGAATATAGCGACGAAATATTCTACGCTTTGGACCGATGCATCGTATGTGCGTATACACATGGATTGGTAAGAATATGGACATTTTCGGTTCCTCGGAATGGAAGAAACTTACATGTGCTACGAGTACTTCGTAGTATCTTTTTCCATCGACCAATATATCGTTAGTTTCATTGTCGTTGGCAACATCCAGTGGTATTCGAGTCCATAACCGTCTCCACTCCGATATCGTAAAATAAGTCATCGCTTATTATTGAAGGACGAGCTATTGGTTCAATCGAATGACAAATTTCTTTGAGATAATGCATACCGAAATGATAAAGGTGGTCCGAATTTGCACCAATTTCTCTATATACACGTGATACAGGCCGTAACGACCAAGTGTTCAAGGAGCTAGGGAAGGGAGAACTAGGGAGAACAAGTCTTTGGGCGCCTATATAGTCCCGAGGATCCTCGAGACTCGACAGTTTAGACGTCACGGAGCTTTAATAACTTCGCCTCCCGTTTCGAGAGAGGGAGAACGAGGGTGGAGGGGGAGGTGTAGAAGAGAAAGAGAAAAGGCACCTTCGGAGCTCCACACCGGAAAGGACTGTGGGTATTTTTATATTTCTGCTCGTGACATTAAAAATCCCAGGCTAAACTTTCGACATACATTTAAGTTAAAGCCCCGGGGCTTGGCGGCCGTGCCGAAGGAAAGAGACGGTAGTAGAAAGGAAGGTGAAGGTACAGGCCCGGGACGCTTGGTGAACGCTGTCTCTTGAATAAAAATCACCCTCAATGGCGCACTTTACTTTAGCACAGTGCTCTCCTGCCATCTACCTCCTTTCCTCTCTCTCTCTGTCTTTTTCTTTCTGGACGCTTCGCGCACGGGGTTGGGAACGAGCCGAAGCGAGTTGGCCATCTCTGATGGGCTAGCTCTGTTCCAGAACCCCTTCGCGATAGCCCGAGACACATGGCGGAAGAATAAGGAGCGCGAGCACGCTCCGGCGAATCTTTCAGAGCAGTCAGTATCCTCCGTGCGTAGACGTATACGCCCACGTATAAGTCTACAAGTACCAAGTGAGTACGCGGGTGAGCGAAGCAACAAGAGCGATACAGAACACTTTGATACCCGTAATAGGACAAATTGGATGGTGTCACGAGCTCGTAGTCTCCACGATATGAATTATGGATCGTTCTTCCTGTATTGTCAAATCTCGATGACACGGTCTTCCTTTTTTGAGCAAGTATATCTCCTGATTCCCGAGCGGAATTTTTGCTCAGGCCAGCTGCGCGTTCGAATGGTATTCTTGTGGCATTGCACAATTCGATGGAGAGCTGCACTCGATGCAGCCTTTCGTCGGCAACATTGGAAAGAGATTGTACCTAACTGGGTCAAAGTTCGATCGAATCGAATGAAGCCTCATCAATCGATCGGATGAAATTATCTTTACCCAATTCGCCGCACACGCTGTGCGCCATTGAGCTGAAATTCGCGCCAACATGTCTCATCGTTCGTTCCCACCGACTTGCTCAATTTCTCGAACCCCCGTTTCAGCATTCCTTCTCACGCGCGTTATCAGAGCGCACGGGGGTAATATCGAAAAGTGCTCGGGGTGAAAAGTGGTTGCGGCCATTGTTGAAAAAGAATGAATGCGAATGGTATATCCATGGAGGAAATAATAGCGAGCATAGGGTGAAGTGAGCGGGATGAAAGACGTGTGAGTTAGCGAGATAGCCAGCATATAGTGAGGGCAGGGGTAGGAGCAGGAAAAAGTGAAGAAGGCGGCCAGGTCGTCGTTCCATACTGGAAGATCACTTTACTCACGCGCTCTGGTCGGCTTTATGGTCCGAGGCTTTACCAGTGAAAGAGAACACCTTCTAGAAGCTCCGTTTCCTGCTCCTCTTCCGACCTCGATGCTCCCCTCTTCGGTCCTCTCCTCAACGTGCTTTTGCCTCGCGAACGAGACCACGCAAATAGGACGGGAGCGCTCTTCTGTAGCTCAATATCCTTGACACTTGACTATACGTTTATATGGAATTTCGCGTTGAATCGGCGGATGCGCGAATCTCACCCATTTCCAAGTGTCTACGAATTTGAAGAATATTTGAAAGCATTCCGCACTATTTTTTTTTGTCACGTATTTAGAAATTTGTTCATTTTAATCTTTCCGAGCGACCTTGCTCGGTCATATTCTTTTTTGTTTTCGTCGTGCACCAAGGTTAAGGAATTTCCACATATAATTGAACTACCGCCACACTTTTACCTTTTTGGCAACGCGACACACGTTTTGCTGCGTGCGACTCGTTCAAAGACATCGATGTGTAGAAATGAATGTAAGAAATATCTGAATAAAATATGCATGATTTTTGGGTCTGCACAAAAGGAAAGATTGTGGCCATGTCCCAGATTTTGTGAGATTGAAGTTTGCATCCTTGGAACGCTACGAAAATTATTAGGGTAAATCCAGGGGAGTTGGCCTTAAAGGAGAGATGGCCAATAGAAATATTTCATAGAACTGCGCACTAGATTTTACCTGTTACTGCTTAATTCACTTCGCGTCGTACGCAGGTGTAAGTGTACATGTAAAAGTTTGGCAAAAAAATGTTAAGTAAGTAAAAACCTTTTTAATTATTCTGGCTACTGCTAAATTTTTTTGAAAGTTTCATATTTTCCGTTGTGGTGATGTTATTTTGTAAAATTAATGGTTACTTTTGTATTTCTTGAATAGTTCACGAACAGTGCTTCGTTTTAACCTCAAGATTTTGCATGTATTGTTATTATTTGTTTACATTTTAGATGTGGCCATCTCTCCCGGGAGATTAGGAGAGATGGCCACGTACAGTCGGTGTATGATGGCCATAGCATTAGTTGTAATGTGTTCAAGTAATTCATTGTTCCTACATTTGTTTTGGATGTCTGATAAGTACAAGAGAAAAAGAAATTGCTCTACGAGGGAACTGGATAAAAAAAATCATTAAAAGCAACTGGGTGCTGTAAAAAATGATGAATTATCGGTTCGTGCAGCCGCTGGGACTGACGAAATACCTAGCAAGATGATATAAGACGATATAAGAAGAATGACAAGAAATGTTGCGGAGAAAATTATTACGAACCTCGCCTCATCGGATACTTGCTTCAGTGGATAGTGTACCAACTTGGGGTACGGAAAAACTATACGAATTTCGATTATATGTGTTCTAGATGAGACCAAAAGTAGAAAAAAAAAAGAATCAAAACATAAAACCAAAGAAGAAACCGAGAGCATAATGCTGGCCATCTCACCTCTACTCCTATGGCCATCACACCCGAATACTCCGAGAGAGCTAGCCAATCGTAATTTTAAACAGTCATTTTAAGGTTGATTTGATGGGAGTTTGTTATAATTTCGTAAATTATCTTAAAGTTAAATTCTCAAAGTGTAATTACAAACGAAGATAACTCAAAAAAAGTCTGTGTTTGTATTTTGACGGATCCTTGAAACAACTGTGGTCAACTACCCCGGACTTATCCCATGTTTTATTTGCTCCAATTTCATCCAGCATATCTTAGCTATGAAAGTCACACAACATTTTTCTATACTGCTTATTTAGAAATCAATTCTCTAAATCTGCAAAAAAGATTTTGCGGGATAATGAAAATATAAAGAAGAATTTTCGTTGCGTTTCTACGATGCAAACTTCAATATCATCAGATTCTATGGTCAAATAGTCCTGTTCAGTTGAATTGGAATAGCTCGTACATACAGATATATGCAGTTTCTGCACTATCTCGGCACTGCTAGCCACTTCACAGTAAATTGTTTTTTCTAACTCGTGTATAGGTGTGTGTAGGTCTATATTTAAACACACACACGAACTCACATTTACACATTTGCACATATTTATATAACAACGGGAACACCTTTCAACTGAACTCCGTCATAGTGACCTGTGTCGCGTAAAAAAAAAAAAATATTGAACTTTCAGCGAGTGCACCTGCTGCAGAAAACACTACCCCGATATATGAATAGAGGCGAAAATTTTCCTAGCTCTTCACGTTGTTTTCTCGTAAATTAAAATCGAAAGTATCGCAAATTCGGAACTTGCTTGATTGAACGACCGCTATTCCCTTTTCTTATTCTTTCTTTTGCGAGCTATTACTAAATATGCGAAACGGCCTCATTATTCAATAAATATAGTCCCATCGGGGGCTGATTATGCGCGGAAAATTATCGGAATTGATGGCATGAATAAATACTGGCAGCTTGTCAAAGCGGGGAATTGTCGAAATGGACATTCATTTACAATGCACAAGTGGATACAGTGGGTTTGTGAACATTGTAGTTATATCGTCGCAATAACTTTTATCGTGCGGATACACGCGACAATCGAGTTTTACACTAATTGGTAGCTTCGGGGAATTCGGCGTAAATTTTTTTTTGTTATGAAACGCTGAAATAAAAAAAAGGTCGTACCGCCCAAAACCAATTTTGTGGTAGCTCTTTGATCTCGGTGAGCCCTTTGAAGCGTGCTCAAGCGCGTACACACTGAAAGAGTAACTTTTTTATACGTTACATACACATCTTACCAATAGGGATAGGATAATGGAAACATGGTCGACCTGCAAATTATTTACCCATGAAACAACTTACGTATAAAAAAATATGTATTTCTTCAAACATCGCCGTTCTAATAGTACTTCGTGTCTCCAAATAATCGCGCACGATTTGTATTGTGATGGAACATTTATAATTGTTAAAATGGTCATTCGCAAAAAAGACCTCTACAGAAACGGATGAATGTCGTCCATTGCTACTTTATTCTAATACACTACTGTGTATTTCATTTGCAATAGAGATTTATCCGACATCATTTTAAGCTTTGGATAAAAACTTCGTGATATTCGCAATCGGCAGAAAATTTACCATCGGATAGGCTTTCAAAATATAGTCAAAGTAGAAAGAAATATTTCGAAACCTTTAGCCATTTTTTCAGAATCCCCAAAATTCCGAAAATTCAAACGATTGTAGCATCGGTTCTACTTGAATGACAAATTTGGGAGGGCGGGTAGGGGGGGGGGTGGTTGCTTAAAAGGATTTTGGTAAGCCTAGAGAATGCCGCTTGATTCATCTCGATGTCTCAATTATTTTTCCCGATCGATGCACTTCAAAATTGCCGAAAAAGAGGAAATGGCGGTGTCTGGAAAAGTTCACGAAAATCGATGATCTTCGTCTTTGAAATTCTGCCAAAAGCGGAAAATATAATTGAAGCTCATTAAATCAAACGGCATTTTAACGAGCAAACGATAACAAAGAGAGTGAGCATCGAATGAAGTTCCAAATTGAAGCGGAAAAATAAATTATCGACGATTCGGTGCAGCCACTTATTGTCTGCGGAGATGGGAAAATGATTAGGATTCTTGATACTCTCTTTAAAAGTTCATTTCGATGTACTTTTATCCACCCAATACGAATTCACTATTAATTTGCCTAAAAACCCTCAATTCCCATTGAAACTCGTAGAAAATGTATGGAGCGTGTTTTACACCTTGCAACGTTGCGCTACGAATATCGAGATCCGAGAAAGGTGAGGGAAGCGGGCTGGCTCAGTAGTCAGGACAGTCGACCGGCAATCGAAAGGCCCCCGGTTCGAATCCCGGCCCAGATGCGCATCGCATTTTTTCTCGGACAGTTCTCTTGGAGTTTTTTTCGGGAGATTACAAATGGCCCCCAATAGCGGCCTACGCATCAAGAATATACGGAACCACAATTATCCTTGATGGCCGTGGAAAATAATCCCCTCCTTGAGATAAGAGTCTCAGTGGGATAGCCCCCTTCCTACCCCTCAGTCCAAGACGGCCTGTTTACAGGGCTCAAACCTTACGGCCTGCTTACAGGCCTTAAACCTCAACCTCAAAAGGTTGTAATATGATTACAACCTTTAATCTCGTTATACGGCAAACACGCAACAATACGTAACCTCAATTTTATCCCCTCTTCAAAGCGTTCGGATGAGAGAAAGAAAAATCTAGGGGTGCTTCATCCCATACTTTTTGTTTCTTTTAATCCTACTCACAGTGGATTCCTGAACTTCGCGGTAAAAGAATTTTCGTTTCTGTTTCAATGGAATCGGTAGACTGCTTGCGGGTGCAACTGCACAATCAGCCCTTGACATGCTTCACTTCAAAGGGTGCTTGCCATCCCTTAGAACCGTTCTTCCGCCGATAAAAAAAAGATACGTATCTAATAGTTTCGAATGCACTACTATATACACAAGTTTCAACAAAATCAAACGTGGGCACCAAAGTGATGCTCCTTGTCAGTAAAGCTGCCTACCAGTCGCAGCGACCAGTACGCAGGTCGCTGCACGCAGGCCGACGCTGCTTAACACGTTTCTACTCGGCGGTAAGGTGGGTTTCAAAATATAACAACAAGGCCGGAACGTTACTATCGTCCACCGGTTGGGCTAAATATTCATGCTCCATCGCTGAAGGAACAGTCTGCATCCATCAAAAAATGATTTGCACCCACGGAATGCACCATTAAAACCGGTGCAGGGGAATCTTTTTTTCATCTTTATCTTCTCCACCTTACTCAACCTTCGGAAAATTTTGAACGAACGATGACGTAATTTTAGTATTCGACATATCAGAATTGAAATTGTAATGTAAAGAATAGTGCGAGTTGTGTACCAACGGCAATCGCTACTTAAGGCGACAAGGCAGCGGAAATAGGCCGAAAATGGGATAAAATGAAAATGCCATTTGTAAAGAACCGAAACGACATGCGTACATGTTCGTTTTTGCAACGTTTTTATTGGAGTTTTGACTATTGAATTCAGTGGTTATGGTTTCCAAAATATAAATATTTAAGGAAGATATGGGCGGATAAAGAAGACGCGTCGCATTTACTGCTCCCTCATTGCCCTTGATCCCGATTGGCCGGTTAAATTTTTCGGCAATTCCCATATGCCAGTCTCTTCAGACGATGTTCCTCCACTAACTGAACTTAACATTTTTGAGAAAACATAAATATTGTTAAAAGTGGTGGCAAAAATTTGAAAATCATCGAAAGACGGATGACATGCGTTGTAATAACGATAATAATAAATTGATTTTTTCTACATAAACGTCGATTCATTTTGTATATAAAGTTGATATCTGCATATAAAAAAAATCTACATTAAATCTACATTAAATCTACATCTACACTAAATCTACTACAAACGTTTAAAAACCGCCGCCGTCGTTTGTAGTTACCTAGTTTACTGCTACAAACCAACATATCCTTCTAAAATAATTGAAAAATCATGTACAGGTGATTTCCTCGTTTGTAGTTACTTTCTCTGCAACTACAAACGATTAAGACGGAACTGCAAACAACTGCAAACGTTTTAGAAGGGCGGGCGTCGTTTGTAGTCATCTAGTTTACTACTACAAATGATCTATCCTACCGTACGATAGGATAGATCGTTTTCCTGCTTCTGCGGTGTATGCAACGGATAAGCTGCTGAGATAAATCGTGAAATATTGCATTTCCGTAATGCCTTCGTTTTAATTTTTATCTTTTATGTCAGATATATGTTAATTAGCATTTAGGATTCACTCAAAAAATGGTTACAGGTCGTTTCATTTTTTGGAGTCCGTTTTTTGGGAAAATAAAAAAAACCCTTCAACTACAAACGCAAAAAAGTTTATTACAATCAACTACAAACGATTTTGAATGAAAATAAATTGCTAAAAGTTTTTTATTTTTATTCCGCGGGATGCCGTTTTTTTTGGTGGTCGTAATTTTTTTTCTGCGCTACTACAAACGAAATTAGGTTTGCTACAATCAACTACAAACGAAAACCTTCTGAAATCACAAAAAAAAATTCAGATCGGAGATACTCGGGTGCCAAGTTCACATAGGTTACGATTCGTCTTATGCGAAATATGTCATGTAAATAAAAAAAGCGTGGAATTGTCAACTCAAATTCGATACGAAGGAAAGTTTACAAGAAAAAAGCGCTTCCTAAAAGACTGAAAGCTGTTGCAGCCATATGTCAAGCAAATGCGGCTAAACGCGATGAGAATAACCATAATCTCAACGATCAGCAACAAAAATTCGCTGTCAAAGGTTGTCGGATCGTGGATTTACAACATAATATAATATATTTACACACACCCACACACACGCTCGCGTGTACGCACACACACGCAACACACACCCGCACACGTGTTATATATATAAATATATATAACACGAATAAATACATGCATAAATCGAACATGCACAATCTGTTTGCAGAATAAATTTATTTCACATCCGTCTCAGAATTTCTAGAACTCAGGAAAAAAACACGCTTCGAGTTCCCAGACCACGCGCCGATCAGCTGACTGCAGCGTACACTGTTGCCATTCCGTTACAGATGGTTGAGCCCGAGTTCGGTATGGAATAAAATTACCACTTTTCATCAATCGATATCTCCGCGACGAAACGGTCAAAATTCGTGATTAAAACAAAAAATCAATCCCACAATAGTACTACGTACACGTGTGTTTTTATTTTGAAATCCTAAGATCCGTTTAGACACCGATTTCCACGCTAGCTTTTTTGTCGGTGCTTGCAATCTCTCGTTAATAGCCGTTAAGCCCTAGTGGAGTATTGGAGTTTCGATGCTTTCCTAAGCTCAATTTTGCGATTTTTTCAGTTTTATTTGTGCCAAAATATTTGGAAGAGATTTTAGTAACACAAGACAAAAAAAAAGAAAAAATTCGAGATTCTTCGATGCCTAATCCTTTTAAACTCAGGACTGTGTACGAGATACGACAAAAATCCACAATGCACGTCGAAAATCCTGCGTTTGTACGCATACGCACACGTATAAACACACATTTGTACATATCGAGGTGGCGTCGTGCCGCGGTTGTTTGCATATTTCAATTTCCTCCTCGGCGCAACACCAGCCTCGTTTCGCGGGTTCCGCTGCTCCACGGTCGCGCTCGCTTTTTCCACCGCCCCGCTGTTCTCGCGTCTTCTCATACACAGCCCTGGGCTTTATATACATTTATATACATAGAAGTTACTTCCGCCCTAAACTAATACGTATCCCAGTAGCCAAACGTATACAGGGCTTTCCCCGTCAAAATCGCCATGCTGTTGAACTGGAGCGTAAAAGGAAATCACTCTCTTGCTGTACGTTCCGGAGTGACGTGAGCTAATCTTAACCCTCAATCCGTGAACCTGGGTCGTTTTCGTCCTGCCCAAATTCATTTTCTTCATAGGTTGCTTAATATTTAATGAAAGAAATATTAGAAAAAATAAGAAAACAGCGTATTTTCCCTTGAAGAGTACGGCCTCAAGATTGATTACGAATTTTTACAGATTTTTTCATTGAATATTGTTGGTTTGGTAGTGCAAAGACGAAAATAACCCAGGTTCACGGGATTGAGGTGCCTCAAATACCTTCATGGATTGAGGGTTCAAATTTCGAGCACGCGAACTACTCGAAAATATGGGAAAATAACTCGCAGGTCGACTGGGGTTCACGGATGTGGCTCCAGTTTTGGTTTTAGACGTCGGTTTTGGCTCTGAAGGTTTTGGCATTCGATAATAGATGTAGAGTAGAGGGAAAAGGGGATAGACCCGGCTGGTGAGTAGCCTCGATCATTGCAGAAATGTATCCTTCCTGCGTGCTCACCATTAGCCTTTTGTTCTCCCTGCACGCGTTCGTGGCACACTAAACATATTTATATATAACTATTTACGAGTGGAAGGGCAAAGGAAATAGAGAATGGTAATTATCGCTGCCAGACCAATTTGGCTCGCAATGTCGCGTAAATGCTGTTCGCACACGGGCATAGATTTACCTGTCCATGTGTGCACGTCACCAATGGAGCTAGGGTCACCGCATGCTCGTGTTTTTTTTTCGCGCGGAGGCGAACGTGGAAATGCACGGGGCGTGTGAAAGTGTTCGTCAGAAAAGGATCTTGCCTACCTTATTTTTCACGCCAATACACAGGGAAAGTGTACGTGTCCTTGCATACTTATAAATTGGCTACAGAAATGATTCATGCTATTTTGGACATGAAGGATTTAATCATATGAGAATACTGTATGCTAATTAAACATTAAACCCAAACTGACATAACGGCTCGCTTAATGATTGACGTTACATTGATTTTTGTATGTGGCCTTATACACCGTTGGAAACGAAAAAAATATCGGTGATTTTATTGTGTCAAATGATGCATGAAATCCCGAGGATTATATGGTTGATATGTACAACCGTGCCAAGAATTATATGGTCCGAAGGAAAATGGTTTGAAAACTTTAAACGCGTTTTTCTTGAAACCATGTTTTGAAAATCGGGCGGACACGTAGCCCCTACAATTTTCAACCGATTGACTTCAAATTTCAACTGTAGCTTTTTAGATGGTTTTTTTAGCGCAGAACATACGATTTTCACGATTGACTAACAATTACGTTTTTATAAACACCATAAAGCCGTTTTTTGAGTCGAAAATGGGACTTTTTTCAAAATGGTGCCAAATATGCATAAATGAATATTTTGTAATAATTGTGTGTACTTCGCTGATAAAATTCATGCAGATTACGAGAAAAAAAAATCTTTTTTGGACTAGGTGGTCATGTGCGTCTTCAACGAGTCCGCCCGTGGAGGGCCTAAACAAAGACGCTCTCTTTCTACCGGCCACCAGGCCGCTATTTTGTATTTTCGTTTGAAATAGAAAAATTGATTTGTGTACCTGCAGATATGCGAAATAAACCCTCCAACTCTCATTGCGATTGCTTTGCTAGTATTTTCAAACAAAAAGAATCCGACAAAAGCCATGTTCGTCGACCACCCAAAGGTATATTAGACCTTAACAGTGATCGAAAATCCGATGGTGTTCATGTAATCGCATATCAGGAAATACCTTCTCGATCTATTGTAGAGAGCTCTTGCAGATTCTACTCGACCATCCACTTTTTTGACGCAATGCGAACGTGCTGAAACTCTGTCACCGATATCACGTATACATATATTGAATATGCATATGCGCCTGCATATCAAGCCTCTTTGTACACATACCGAAGCAAGGGCTGCGAATTACCCCACGTTTTCCCTATTATAAAAGTCATTTCGCAGTACCAACGCTGTTCTCTGTCCATTGTCCCCGTCGCATTTCAATTTGCGCCCAAGATGCAAATTTGCTCCATTCTCGTTTCCCTTTTCTCACCCTCTGCCTCTCTCTCTCTCTCTCTCTCTCTCGCATTCTCTCACTTTGCATCTCTCTTTCAATATACATTACAGAGATAGATAGCTTTCACAGCTGTACGCAGCAAGCCATGTAATCGAGTCGAGATGAGAAGGGAAGGACTTTCGTTGAGCTAATTTTTTTCTTCTTTCAGCTCCTCACATTAAAAAAGAAGAACGGATTAATATGAAAAAAGAACGACTACGAAAGTGTACATTACGCTCTTGCAATTTTTTTGTTCGGTGGAGCACCTTTGCGGATATCTTGCAAATCGAAACTCCAATATGATCCGTGCGCTTCACTTTAACTTTTCTCGCTTGAATTTTTTCTTGGCAAGAAAATACGCATGATGAGAAAGGGAAAAAAATGGGATCACTTTTAATGCCCATTGCGAACGGTTATGCATTTACCAATTGTACCTTCTCCTTCACTGATGCACGTCGATGACTCTTGTCCTCGCCCATTCAGAGTCTTTCAAGATTCGCCATTATATTCGAACAAACGATATAAATGCATCACTCATGCTTCTCGAGCTGCTTTCAAAGTGCGCGCGCACACACACACACACACACCAATATGTATGTATTTATATGGCTGCATGACAGTTTCCTACTTATCGTCGCTCACTCAACGAAGTGGATTTGAAAAGTGAACAGGCGCGTCTAGAGCCTTTCGCTGGGACGCATCAGCATGAGTCTTGTGTGTCTTCTACTCCTCCCTCTCTCGACCACTCCCGCCCTCTCTTTTTCTCTCTCGTTGCGAATACAGGAGACGTGGGAATACAGCATCAGAACTCTACGAAGTCGAGTCGAGAGGTCCCCTAGAATCGTGAGTGAGTGCTCTGTGGGATTGAGCAAAAGGGGGAGAGAGACGGTGAAATCGGGACATGGGGTAAACTTAGGGAGGATGGTGCACTCATGCTCCTGGGATGCTGAATGTGTGTATGTACGTGCACATGTGTCTGCAGAATATGTGGAAGAACAGAGGACAACG
>OX632361.1:22165182-22348504 GCA_951751655.1 Ophion costatus
ACGTTTGTTGGCCATCTTCTCTGCAGATAAAATCTTTCCAAGACGCGTGTCAAAGGGCTCGGACCTCCTATTGATAAAGTGTTTCTCGTAATGTAATTTATGCGCTCGGAACTCGACATATTGTTCCTCTGATGTAGCACATCGCTTTCCATGATGAAGTTGGCATCGCTGGAAAAGAATCGATTTTTAAAAACTTTTAATCGATCAAATTTTATCGACCGAATTTGGGAGCGAAAATCAGTCAAACGTTCTTACGTGTTCCTATTAACGGGTTATGACAACCGAAAATTGCTGATTTTTTTGGAACTTTTTGTTATAGGAAATCGTGATGATACCCTTCTTCGAAAACTAGGTATTTCAAAAAGTGCCATTTGAAGAACACTAATTTTTTGTGTGTAAAAATATTTGATTGTAATCGATTTACAGCCGATGTCCGGGAACATCTCTCGAAAACGCCTTTTGCTTTGTGGTCTAGGTTACCTAATATAAAGAAATCAAACAGATGTCGTGAAAATATTACTTTATCTTATGATGAATCGAAGAAATTTCCGAAATATGAAAATTAAAAAGAAATGGCGCGTGTTCAAAGTTGAAAGTCTTGACTCCTGCGAATGTAGTGGATATTTTTCGTTCATCAAATCGAAAGTATACATCGAAAAAACCCTTTGACCAAGTATCTACTATATTTTTACATCTAGAAAAAGACCTGAAAATTTGATCGATACAATAGTTTTTGAGACATTTGGCTCACCGTCGTTGAAAACATACTTTCGAGAAAAAAAGGCGTCTAAAGTTTGGAACGACGCGACAGGCCTTCTGACAGGTGTGAACACATAACAGCCTATAAATCTGTTTCAAGCCGAGTCAAAGTGCTCGGTTCAAAATGATGAATTATGTGCATAATTTCAATTATTCAATTATGAATAAATGTCAGTGAACATTTATAAAATGATATACTGTCAAAATATATTCAGTTAGGCAAAAAGTGATTTTTCGACTTTTACAAGCCATAAACCCCGTATAGATTCAAGACCGCCATCCGCGAAAAAGAAAGATGTTGGATAACGATGATAATAAAGGAATAAAAAATAAATTTAAAAAAATGGTTGCATTCGAAGGATACAAACTTCAAAGTCATCGTTTTTCTCGACTCGCCAATCCTCTTAACGGTGACATATTCCATTCGGTATTCGTAGACTTTTCAATTAGTAAGAGTAGTGCGCTGAACATAAAAAAAAATTAGATTACGCGAAAGGGAATATTATACATTTTGAAAGCAGGTCTGAAAGGAACGAGAAAGAGAGATAAGGCGTGAAACTAAACGAGTTCGCATTAACGCTGCGATGCTCGAAACGACTTGGAATGAGAGAGCCGTCTTTCTTTCGCTCTCTCTCTCTCTCTCTCTCTCTCTCTCTCTCTCTCTCTCTCTCTCTCTCTCTCTCTCTCTCTCTCTCTCTCTCTCTCTCTCTCTCTTTCCCTCTCTCTCCGTCCTTTCCCGCAGGTCTCGTTCCACTAGGCGCGGTGATGGATAAGCCGATTCTGACCGGCGATAACTGAAAGGGTCTCGTGTGCCCCGGTACACACCCCCTCGACTAGACTCCCCAGACACACGGTTCCACTTGAAATCGGGCACGCTGGTAAGGGGCCGCCTACTTCGTCTCGAGACACTCGTGGGCCGGTTCCTCGTGTCCAATTTCTCGTCTCACGCGATTCCGCGCGGTAAAATCCATCGGTTCAACTCGCTCTTCGAGATTTCTCAGCCCTGCGGAACAAAAAAAGGTATCTCGAATTTCCCTGCAACGAAGGAGGACCTCTCGAGTCGTCTTTCGTAAGGAATACACTCTTTTTCTTTTTCCTTCATTTATTTCACTGAAATAACGCAGTTGGACAAATGCATTCTTACGTCTGACGCAAGGTGCAAGTCCTGCTTGGGGAAAAAGGCCCCCAACCCCCTCACAATTCATTTCATCTTTATCAGCGTATCCACCTTGTGTACATGTGTATATATTTATTCGTATTATGTAGTACGTTTCTTACATACGCGTACTTTTAACCGTGAAAACGAGACTTTTTTTACGACTCTGTTTTTTTTTCACCAACTCGCGTGTAACTTGCGTCACACGAGAGTACGAGAGGGCGAGAGCTTCCCAGTGCGGGGGCGGTGAGTGTCGTAACTCGCCGAGGAGATAAGGCGAAGCCGACGTGGTGCATGAAAAATTACGTGGCTCTTGTGAGCTCTCTTGGATATCTTTTTCTCTCCTTCCCTCTGCACGCGCATATACGTATATTTCGTGTTCCTTGACTTCACTCCACTCCTATGCTTTTGTGCTGAAAACTGACGATGTATGTGCATACATGCAGACACAGGTGTGTATTTATATATACACATGTATACCAAGTTCCACTATTCCGTTGGTATATATTGCACCAAGAGAAGCGCTTCTTCCCTCCATCCCCTTCCTTTACAGCATGCAGCATCGAGAGACGCGCCACCTGCTACGAGCCCGCGCGAAATTGCGTTGTAAGGGCGGCAGATTGAGACATACGGATCTCTCTCGGTCGAGAGAGCATATCCGCACGATCCCTTTCATATTCCCCCGCGATTTCGCGCTCGCCCCACCGCGCCAGACGGAACGATGGACCATCAAATTTCAAAAGAGACATAACGTGACGAAATAAACGAGATTTACGGTATCTGTGTGCGCGCCGTTGATGATACATGCGCCCACGCATATGGACGTGTATATCCTTCGGGAGATTTTCCGTACGACGATAAAGAATCGTTGCAGAGACACTGGCCGATATATATATTTATTGCCGAGTTGTCAGAGCCGAGGAATATACGTGAGAGAAATGACGTAATTGGCCGAAACTGGCTCTTGTTGCTGCGCTGGGAATACGTTTTATCGACGACGTTCGATGATTGAAGGGGCAAGTAAGCTTACGGACAAAAAGAGACCGATTTTAAATATTATTAAAAAATCGTGAGTATTGGGTTGACGCAGTCGGGTTTTTACACTTTCTTAATACATGGTCTTGTCGGGTTCAAGTTTTTTTCTCATTGAAAAATATTGATAAACAATTAAGTTATTGTTATGTAAGCAAAGTGCGGCTGTCGCTGCATGGCGAATCGATGTAGGTGCTTCTGGCAACTAACAAGGAACATCACTGAAGTGTCCGTTATCGATTTTGTTGCAACTCATACATGTGATAAAGCATTGAAAACTATTCGACACGTTTTCCTTTTTATCGTCGGAAAAGCGTGTTTAAGAGGGAAAACAACCCCCTCAAAATAGGTGTGTCGAGGGGCAGCTTTGCACTTTTATTCACAAGCAGTTTACCATCTGAATGAAAAGAAACCAAAATTCTCCTTATGTAAAGCGATGAAAACTTCACTATAGAAGTTTGAATGAAAATGAAACTAAGGGGTCACACTTTTTCTTTGGCGGGTGGTTTTCCCACATAAAACCGTTTTTCCGCTCATAAAAAAAATACGTGTTTAATAGTTTCGAATGCGTTATCACGTATATGAGTTTCAACAAAATTGAAAGCGAACACTCAACCTTGTAAGATAATTTGAAACGAAAAATAAATAAATGTACCTTTAGTGTAACAACAAAAGTTTTGTAAGCCCAGACACTTTTTCGAAATTTCGACACTTACAAAAATGGCAAGCTGTAGAAAACAAGTTTGCTTTTCGACTAAAACACAATTTTGATCATTTGTTATCAACTAATGCATTAACATAATTAAAAAATCATCCAGTCGTATCATAGGAAATATCATTTACAACCCTCTGTTTGAATTCGGAGTGAATCGGACGAATAGATTTTTGCGATACAACTTACATCGTTTTACAAAACATTTTAGAGAAAAACGCAAAGGAAAAAAGCCCTCCTCGTAGCGCAAAGGGCGATCTAGCATTCCACAAAATCGTCATAACTCTTCAGTTACTGGAATTTCTACCAACTCTTCGTTGCACATTAAAGTTAAGGGGTTAACCCCACTTACGATTTTGAAAAAATCGATTTTTTTTATTCCATTTTTTTGAAGTATAAGTATCTGAGAATATGTCCTGAAAATTTCAAGTCGATCCGAAAAAAATTGACTGAGATATGAGCGTTGAAAGAGAAGAATCCGTGAATTGAAGAACTGAAATTGAAACTTTAAACGCGTTTTTCTCAAAATGGCATTTCTGAAGTCGGTGACCAAGATTACTCGAACACTAATGAACCGATCTTCTTGAAATTTTGCAGGCTTATTTAATACATAAAAATGTAGTCTTTAATTGTTCGATTTTTTTTTTCGAAAAAATGGCCGTTTTATAGCCAAAAAACGGCTGTTTTTTTTCGTTAAAATCGAACCATTAACTTTGACTGTCCGCCATTGTGTGAAAAATGAATATTTTTTAAAATCCTTCAATTAAAGACTAGTTTATACTTATATTTGACTAAATCCATCCGCATTTTTTTTTCAGATGATCCACTTCGCCGCAATGTTGGTCACCGCCAACCGTGTATATAAAACATTATTTCATTGACGGCCATTTGCCACTAAACAATGTAATGTTTTTCAATAAAAAAAATACTAAAGTTCTTCAAGATGTGTTCTTTAAGATGGTATATTGATCGATTGAGAAAGTTTTGTAGTTTTCTTTAAAAAAATTCATGAAAAAGGCCTTTTTGTGCGCTACAAGTGGGGGGTAACGCCTTAAAGCCCTAAGCTATAAAACTACGCCAGAAAAAATCATGTTGAAAAAATGTCAAGTTTATACAGAACCCTTAATTAGAATTGAAATTAGTAAAAAAGGCCATTACGCCGTTGTCGCTTATATCGCCGAATAAAATGTGTGCTTCTACATATATATCAGGCAAGAAATATAAAAGAGAAATTCCGAAATGGGTACCTGCTCTCTTTATCGACAATCGTATATGGTCATGGCCTTGGATAAATTCTGGTGGTTAACTGAAAGGCGTTTCTGGAAAGGGGCCGATTTTCGCGTGATACATATATATATGTATATACACGTATCACACTCGATAATGGCCCTATCTAGGGCCCTGTCCGATCTAGGGGTTAATTACCATCGTTCTGAACCTTGGCGCGTTTTATACCTCTCGCACCTCGCGTGTGTTGCCAGCGCTCTGAATTAATTTGATCGCTGTATCGTGTGTCGTCATCGTCATCGCCGTCCGCGTCCTCGTCAGAATAAAATTCGGAAATACGTGGTAAAATGAGGGTTCGACTGGCGGTAGCGAGAAGACTCGCGTCGAGAGAGTAACCCCAAAGCCGCGAAAGATCCATCGCGCTGGTAAATCGCGTTAAGCTCGTGAAATATTGGAGTGTGACTAATAACGGAACGAGCGGGGGGCATGTATGGGGCAAAAAGAGAGTACCGAAACAACTTTTGCGACTATACACATATACGTACGTGCAGTATACAGATACACGCACGGGCTCGTATATTGGCCAGTTTGCTTGAGATAACGTTGGATAACGAGCGAGAAGTTTGCGTGAGTTGAAAGCCAGAGGGCGGATAGGATCGTTCGCTCTTTCTCTTCCTGTCTCCGACTCGCTGTGGGTCTCGCTCTCTCTTTTTCCTTCCAGTGAATAAGTAAAAAAAAGAACACAAGCAAGGGAGACAGACTGAGAGAGATAGATAGATAGAGAGAGAGACAGAGAGAGAGAGAGAGAGAGAGAGAGAGAGAGAGACTGAGTGTGAGTGGGAGAAACTCACACTACACTACTGACCGTTATAAGGTTGACATTATTATCTGACGCGGTGACCGGCCGAGTTCGCCAGCGCCATTATTTTCTGATTTAAGGCCATCATAAATAGACGATAAGCCAGCGGCTAAAAAACCCACGGGTTTCATGAATTGTATGAAAAAAAGAGAGAGAATAAGGGATTGTGGAAGGAAGGGGAACAAAGAAAAAACGAATATATAGAATTAATCGAATGGTCCTGGCATCGAAGTGGGACACATTTCAACAACTTTTTCCGATCGAAAACTGATCTACGAGAATGACCCAAAAAGTAGATGGAACCGTCGGCGACGGAGAAAATATCTTTTTTTTTATTACTGCTATTCAACGTAATGCCACATGTTGAAGAATAGACTGAGGTTCAGGAACACACACGCACGCACAGGGAGAGAAAGAGAGAGAGAGAGAGAGAGAGAGAGAGAGAGAGAGAGAGAGAGAGATGCGTATGTATATGTTCATGGGTCGTTCCGTCGATAGTGGACTTGCACGTCGTGAAAATTATAACACACATAAGTACGCTTAATACGCGTCTTGCGCGAGGGTAATTACAGTTTTTGAAAAGTTCTCAGCAGTTTTAGTAGCCTAACTAAGGCGTATCGCACATTGACGTTGCCTATTCATGATCCAAACGATTTTCACGCTCGGATGATCGCGCAAAACGTGCACTTAACGTTTCGTCCTGCCCACCGATACTCTTTCGTGATCCTGCGCTTTTTCCCCCATACAACTATTTTTTTTACTCGTGATTTGCCTTTTCCACTCTTTTTCTCGCGTTTTGTACGTCTTTCAAGCTTTCGATGACTACACATAATTTTCTTTTCCGTTGATTTCAGGGTGCGCGTTTCTGACCTACTACAGCCGTGACAGCGCTATCAGCGCCCAGGAGGCTCTGCATGAGAAGCGGATTTTACCAGGGGTAAGTTTTTCATCGCGTATCTTCCTCGTGCGAGCTACAAAACACTTTGTAGACAGAATTGCTGTTCAACTTCAGCTATAAAACATTCTCGATGTAATTACGGTATTGTCCTCGTGGATTACGAGTTCGTAGCATAGAGCAAACAACGCAATTAAGTTATGCAGCAGACACCTTAAGGTTCTTTGTTCACTACGAGGGAGTACAATAGAAACGAAAGCGAAGAAAAAAATCATTGTCCGATGGATCTTTCAGTTCATTATGCATGATTATCAGCGGGGAAAAAATGTATCGTTCGAGAGAGCTTTTTGTCGTATTAAAAACCCCACTGTGAGAGGTTGATTTCTTCATGTTGTAGAGATTGGGCAGAGAGACGCGTGGGGCGGGCAGGAGGGAGGGGGATCCGGGATTGTTAGGAATTAGAGTGGAAGCAGTTTTTTTTCGAGCAGCCTTGTATTCTCTGGGTACTGCTCATTCAGCGCGTCTGACCACGCACAGTTTTTTCTACTGCCAAAAAAAAAAAAAAATGCCCGGCTCTTTCCGCTGCGTTTCTCCGCTCGCATCCGTCCATCATCCTCACCCCGTTGGCTGCGTTTTCGTCTAGATGACATGAAATTTAGCTAGACCATGTCGGCGGCCGGGGAGGGGGGAATGCCGGGAGGCAAGTTAGCGTGGAGAAACGAAGCGAGGGAGGGAACGAGTGGGAGTGAAAGAGGAAGATAGAGAATTTTAGGATCGATCCTCGAGTGAAGCTCTATGCAGAGGGTTATAGTGGCGTGCGGGGGTGCTTTTGGATTGAAGAGAGGTACGCGAGAGAGGGTGGCTTACACGCGTCGTTCCCCGCGTGCTCGCTGCTTAACTGCCACAGCAGTGCCAACACGCCCCCTACCACATTATCCTACGGCAGCCCACGGAAAACTAGCCCTGCTTCGCTCCCCGGAACCCCTTTAACCGCCCTCCCCCCTCCTCTTTGGAAGTCCGTATAGCCGAGTATCCTGGCGTTATGTTTCGTTAATCTATCCCCGAAACAACGCTGCTAGCTCGAAGGATCTTTTGGCACCGCTGCCAGCGGAAATCGTTTTAAATGTTATGCCGAGAGATGTGCAACCCCTTCTCCACGTCTCTCCTGCCTAGCCGCGAGTTTACTTGAGTTATGACTTTATGAAGAGCCAGAGCTTCCCCTCCGTCCATCCCTCATATCGCGTGTGTGCATATTTTCACTCACACAGATTGAGCACTTCCCCCGGAAAGAGATGTCGGGGAGAAAAAAAAAGAAAACAACAAAAAAGAACGGCGGCCTGGAAAAATGGAGATTGAGCTTGCGAAACTGCTGGTGTAATCAGGAAAATGTGTTGTCTGAAATATTTAGCTATGACACGGTTGTCTCGCCTCGTAAAGCAACGAAGCCGCTATGTCCGGAGAATCTTGTCACGGTAAATTGTCGTTATCGCTCGCCATCCGCGTTCATGCCGATAAGATAGTGGGTGAACGAACGTGGGTAACGATATCTAAACAGATATGAGCGGTAGCGATGCTTGCACGTCGATAGCTTCTGATCTCGTGCATCACTTTGCGGTACCACCGACACTATTTTAATTACGCAAAAATGAACTACGTCGCATTCTTCAATCTTACTAATGTTATGAAGGTCATGGCGTCTGTCCGTACATTCATATTTTCAGCCTTAGAGTACGGGGCTGACACGATAACTATCATTTTTGTAAATTGTGTCTCGATGCCTCACAGTGGTTCCAAACGCCGAAAAGCTGGCCAAAAATAGGGATAATCGCGTTACTAAATATAGGACTTTTTTGTGTGCCATATGTTAGGTCGGTACCTGTACTTTAAGAATGCAGCATTACCAATGCCAATAATACACACTTGTTGGCAGCGTGGCGTCGTGAAGTTAAGGTTAAATTTCGTGAATGTCACGTGTTTTCTGACTTAAACATTTAATTTAGACAAGTTAGTGTTTATTATTCATGGTGAAGTGAATTGTTTCGAAGAGAGGGATATCTGAGGTTAGTAAAATACGTTTTGTTTGAAATTTTAAGTGCTTGTACATTGTTTATATATTATTGTTTGTAAATCACAAAATTTCGTCATTGTTATGCCCCTTTTACTTTCTCATTTTCTCGAAAGTCCCGCTAGATCCCAGGCTGAAATTAATTGCATATGGTAAGGGCATCATAGCACTAAATTATGACGCCAATAACTTTTGCCCGAATTTGCCCGAAATTAAGAAAATGCAATTTGAAAATTTACTAAAAAAACGGCTAAAAATATGATTTTTACGTTATATGAAGCCCAATATCGTCAAAAAAAATTTGTTTAAGTTATTTAATGTTGAGTATACATACTACCAATGATTTTGACATTATAAACAATGAATTTGTTATAAACAATAAATTATTTTTTTCAAAAAACTTAATTCAAAATTTTTTCCAAGTTGATTAAATGTTTCTGTATCAATAAAAACTATATTGTTTATATTATTTTTTATTACAAATCATAATCTTTTTTTTTTGGTCCGCCATCTTGTTTTTGACTTTGTTTTGCATTTTTTTATGAAACTGATGTCAAATTTCGATTTAGCGACCTCAAAAACTTCTTATAACATCATTTTTTATTGTTTAAAGTTGATATCAAATTTTTTTGGTCCGCCATCTTGTTTTTGACGTTTTGACTCATTTTTTTTCGAAAAACTAACATCAGATTCAGATTCAGCGACCCCCAAAACCTATATATACCCACCACCATCCGTTTTTTCGATAATTTCGATTTTTGGCCAGCTTTTCGGCGTTTGGAACCACTGTGTGCCTGTTCGTTTGATCGAAGTCGGCGTGAAAACGGTAGAAGGTTTTTTTTGAATCTTTGGTATGTGAAAATACACGCTTACAGTTTTTTTCTGCGCTTTGCAACCGGATGAAAAAAATGCACTTTTCATTTTAAGGGAAGACACCACTGTGACGAGCCGTAAAAGGTCGATTGTTCCGAATTTTTCTTGTCGACTGGATAATTTGTGGGATTTGGAAAAAGGATTTTCATTAAACATACATTAAACTTCTTTCGTGTAATTTTTTATTTAAAAAATAAAAGAACTGACAACGTTATTGAGGTATAGTAGAGTCTCTCTGAATAAAAATCGTGTTCCAACGGCTGGATCGATGACACTCGACAGTGGATGATCTGAAAATAAGAACAAATAAATTTTATAATCTATGCAAATGTAGTTGTCGCTGTACGTAGCCATTTTTCGAGAAAAAAATCACAAAATGGCGTGTGTGAAAAAAGTCCAATTTTGCCGAATTTTTTACTTATATTCGGGGGCTTGAAAAACACTGAATTTCGAACAAAACAAAAACGGCTGCATACGGTATCTACTGCAATTTCGGAAATTTTCATTTTTTTTAAGGGAGACTTTGTATTTGGCGTGCCATATTTCAGGTGTTTACATTTTATTTTTTTTATAGGAAACGAGTAAAGCTTTTTGAGTGCGGTTTTTTCTTGCTTTTGTTCATGATATACAGAGCGTTAAAAAATTTTTTTTTGGAAAAAAAACCAAGATGGCGGCCGTTGCAGCTCCGCGAAAACAGGTCCTTAAATCGCGGGAGGTAAACGGCTGACATCACTGCCCCCTCTTTGTTGATCTGAAACAGAAATTCAAAGCATATTATCAATCTGTGACCCTTTGGTCATGGAATGACGGATGGGTTTTTTGTTTAGTACAAATCTCGGAAAATGGTGGCAATTAAAAAAAAATCAAATTTTCGCGTTTTTTTTTCGCATAAAAACATAAATAATAAATGCAAAGGAGTATCTATCGAAAAAACGATCCGTCATCCCGTGAAGACATACTTTCTGAGTATGCTCTCTAAATTTCAGGTCGATATGTCAACTACAGCGGTCAGGAGAATGTCAGCCATTTTTTAAAACGTGTTTTCGAGAAAAACGCGTTTAAAGTTTTGTAATGTGTTTACACAAATGTGATTATAATTACCGCTAATCGGCAATGCCTGGTCCATAGAGGCATCCCTCCTCTTCTTCGAGCTGCTCATGTTGAGCCGCTAACATCTCCCGCTGCTCAATCAAGGACAAAGTCTCCGTTAAATTGAAAATCGGACAATTATGACTAGAGTTATGATTCCGGCCAGGTCGGGAAAAGTCTTTTCGAGAAAAACCCGCTTGGAGGTGTTAGTGTACGTAGTAGGGTTGTGCTACCCGCTCTTACTAAATCATCTGTGATGTTACATCCTAGCCAATATGCAGGAGACATTCTTCCCTTGGTTATTTCCAGTAGCCTCATTTGCCTCCACAAGTCTTTAAAGGCAAATGAGGTCTTCACTTCTTCAAGTCTTCATTTGCCTTCACAAGTATATATATATATATATATATATATATATATATATACATATATATATATATAAGACACGTAAGAGCACTAAAGAGAACGTTGTGCGCACGTTCCTAGGCGCATATTCTACGAAAAGTCATGAACATAAACGAAAGAGTGACTCAAGCAACATGGACGTCTAATCCCCTAGGTTTCAACAAGAACATGATTCTAGATGCATATTCCACAAATAGCTATTGAACGAAAAATCAAAGAGTGACTTGAACGATACGGAAAACCGTCGACCAACGGACGGTCACGAGCTTACGCTAGCCTATCTGCATGGGACCGAAGAGAGGCCTATATGCTACGAGAACCCTCTTCTAATGAGTCAGAAAGTCGAGCCGGTAAACAGAGTAATGAGTCAGCCTTCAATTTAGGCTATGCACATCATGCACTCACGTTTGACAAACGGCATAAAGATGAAATTTCCCCTTCCTTTACTACCATTACTTCCAAGAACTGAAATGAAATTTCCCTTTCCTTCATTACCATTACTTCCAAGAACAGAAATCACAGATCGAGTGCCTCCCTACTCCCACTCCATCGCAAATCGAATACGGATTAAGAAGGGCCAGTGGGCCAAGGGTACAAAGCACTCTTACGAGTAGTTTCAACTTCAACTTCCATACGATTCGGTCTTCTATCGATCTTTATACGGACAGCCTTCTATCGTTCCTCTTAATGAGAAGTCAGCAACACTTTTTAGATCTCTAAAGTTCTATTTACACTCGTATAATTTCTATCCTCGGTCCGCGAAGAACAGTCTAAATTCAACATCTTCGTTTGAAGTTTACATTTAATTTCACGTAGGGTGCCTTTCGTAATGCTGAACGGTTGTATCAACGAGCGCACCAGGTCAAGAACGAAGGCCCTTGTACCGTCAACGACAACAAATGCTCAAGTGTTCCAGCAATCGCTGAACACCGAACGAGTATTGTAAACTGACTGTACATTTATTTTCTGTATCACGCATCACAGACCTAATCGCTTTAACCCGACTAGTATCTTGTAATAAGTAATACCGTGTCAATCGTACAAAAGTCTATCGAGTTATTGCTCAAAAACCTACCCACTCGCGAGAAGATCGCAGAGTCGCTTTACCCGCACGCACATCCCCTTTTTACCCTCATCCCGTGCTATTGCGCTAGGCGTCGGCAGCAAATAGGGAAACGAAAGTTTATGCTCCGATCCCTTCCGAATGTATCATTTTATGATAAATAAAACGTTTTTTCCATACAAGTCCCTCCCACTGCGCAGCGGTTTGTCGCCTTAAAAGGACAATGACGCGCACCAGGGTGCCTTTGCTAAATACTCAATGTCGAACACTTTCATTAGCTTTAATCATTTTCTCAACTTAACTTTTTTGCTTTTTTTCTCCTGGTCTGATTAGGAATTAAAATATATAGACAACGGATTTTCCTAATATCCTTATAGTGTTGAAGTTTGCGTCGTTGGAATGCAACGAAAGTTTTTTTTATTCTCATTGCTATCCAAAATCATCTTTGCATATTTAGGCTGTAGATCGCTAAGGTTCCTGACAAATGTCTTCCTGATTTTCTCAGCTTAAATCTAGAGGAATTTTGGGAAGTGAAAAGAACATTTCTTTGCGTTCGAACGATGTAAACTTCAACGTCGTATCCTCGGTATACAACAGATACGGCTCTAAAATCAAAAGTATCGCTCGCATACTGCTCTGTAAGCAAATTTCGTCCAGACGATGTTTCCCTCAAATGACCATGTCTGAGAGGTTGGCTTAATGGACAAACAGATAATATCTCCGGGGAAGTGTCACGGCCTTATAGTCAACACTCCGATTGGGGGCCAACCAAGTCGTAATAACCAACGTCAGCACACACCTGAGGTCATAACTCGGTCTAAGCAAGATGGAGCCCTCATAAACACCGCGCCAGGCCGCCCTCTCGGCATCGGCAGCATCCGAGTACTCGACCGCTGTGCAAGCAATAACAATGCCCGTGGCGTTATCGTACTCTCCGCTAACGTTGCCCGATTCTCCGTTGCTTCGTACACCACTGGCTAAACTTAGCACATCCATGTTTCTCTCTCTCTCTCTCTCTCTCTCTCTCTCTCGTTCTTTCTCCCTTGCGCCCGTTAGCCAGGCCGCAGTTACCAATCCACCCGCAGACACGAGCAGCTTTCCCCTTGCATATATCGTCTCGTATGTGTACCGTACCGTATGCGCGAGCTTTTGTACATCGGACCGTTATACACTTCGGAGACGATGAAAAAATGCTCATGACCGAAATAGAAACGCGATCGGAAACACGCTCGCACCACTGCCCATTAGCACACTCGGTGGCCAGACCCCCGAGACTTTACACAGCTACAAGTACTTGCTCTTCAACACAACGAAGCCTGCAGTATCGAGGTCCCGTGTGGACGGAGCTCTCGAAATTTACGATACATTTTTTTTTTTTTCGATATCAGTAAATCCGAATAAACGGCGCACTATGATTCGAACTGCGGAGTTTCGTTCTCTTCTTGGCGGTACGGGCTCTTTTTGAGGCTCCCCCGCATGCCCTCGTGGACTGCTACGATTACGTCTCCCTTTTACCCCGCACTCGTCACTTCACTATTTCCAGCTCCTACGCGTTTTGCCCACAGCGACTCCTTGATCTATCGCTTCCGCACATTTGCACAAGGGCACGGGGAAACTGCGAACAAGCGTGCTGAAGCTTGCGGTAATTTTTTAAAAACTGAGTTTCAGTTGCATCGCGCAAGCGGTAACCCAAATGATATGTCTATTGCTATCATTGCGCGATTAGGGGTTGACGGCTAGGACGATGGCTTCGCCCCTCAACTCGCGCATTCATTCCCAGGGTAATTTAATTTGTTTAGATGATTCCGGCGTGATAACTCGAATTCCGAGAACGAAAAAACAATTCTTCGAGATTGCAACTTTCTTCGGGTCCGCATGGTTGCAACAACCGCTCGTTTGAACGATGAATGAAATGTCTCGTATTCTCGCATGTGTAATATGCGTGTAGGACATTCGTATCGTACGACGGAATCGCTCACATCAGCTGATCACGAAAGAAGGCGTGTGGTCGCGGTGTAATATCCGAGCCATTCATAAATACATCGATTTTACCCGGGAAGCATGGCCATAACGTGGACGATTCGTGACGTGGGTTGGTGGTTACTTGTGAATTTACCGAGTGCGACACGCGCATTCGCGTGGCTGAAGAGTAACGTGCACTGAACAGGAATGAAACTACGATAAAATTCGAGGATCGTTATCTTCGACCTCAAATTTCCGATGAGTCATAGATGAAATAGTTTATCACGTATGCGCCAATTATTTACGGGTTTTTAATATTTTTTTTCTTATAAGAGGATTCGGGCGACAAGGTCGCAATTTTATTCGTAATTGATAGACAGTCTTGCCGAGGCTGAGTTTTTTTTAGTGGGATATATTGATAAACAGTGGAGTTATTATTATTTGAACACAGTGCCGCCGTTGCTGCATGACCAATCGGTGTGTGTATGTGTGTGTGTTCTGGCAACTAGGATGGTCTGAAAAGAAAAATAAACTGATGGAGCTTTAGTATAACAATAAAGCTTTCGTATGCCGGATTGTTTTGAAATCCTGAAAATTAAAAAAAAGCTATAGAAAAAAGGTTCGATTTCTTACAAAAAAAAACAACTTTGATGTTTTGTTACTAGTAAATTGATAAACATATATGAATATTATCGAGTCATACGATAGAAAAGGTTATAAACTTTGCTTTTTCCGAATTTGAAGTGAATCGGATGAATAGATTTCAAGATATGACCTGGACCATTTTATAATGGGATTGGACTTTGCATAATTGGAATGCGATGAACATTTTGTCCCTTCTATTTTCCAAATTTGTCTTGGTAGTTTTTAGCTGCAAAAATAAAACATGTTTGGGTTACTTAGAGATGCAAAATCTCAATCTGCAAAAGAATAATAAAAATAGAAGAAACAAACCTTGTTGCGTTCCATCGATGCAAACTTCAACACCGTGGTTTCGACGATTAAAAAACAAAACGGAACAAAAATAAGATTTAATCACGTACAACCAATAGCAGCGTACATCGATGGATGCAACTGCTACCTTAACTTGCTTTCTTTTATAATTGTCCCAACGAAATTATTTATTATTATGCAATATAACAGCTGATAATTATAAATAAATGAAAAAAAATTGCTTTGATCTAACTAACAGAAATTATCAACTACAACAAAAGCAATTTGTTTGGGTCTATTCTAACTTATTCTAACGAGGCAAAGTTAAGGCGTTCGGAGGGGTCTAGTTGGGTCAAATGACGCTTTATGTATAAAACGCATATAAAAAATGCATATGAGGTATACTCTGATAATTTTTCTTGAGCTCTGCTAACTTTTTATAAAATATGTAACTCAAGGGCAACATGATGCATTTTCATATTTTTATTATGTAAATAAGAAAAACTGGGTGCCGACCAACATGAAAAGTATGACATTATCGGTGATCATTATGAAAAAACTGCGTCAGCGAATGTTTTATACAATTCAGAATGTTGGATGGAATGTTTGGAGTCATTTATAAGTATGCCTATTTATATTTGTCACGAGATGATTCATTATTATCATTAATTAATATTAAGTGTTGCCGAAAGACGGCAACTTCGCGGACATTGAGGTTGGTATGAATACTCCTCAATCGCCAGTCAAGCTTCGTAATCTTTCATCAAACCTTGATGGTTCAATATTGAATAAATATGGTTTACGATGAGCAAAATGGGGTTGTTTTTCTAAATGTTTACAAAGGTTTAATTTGCGTTAATTAGTTGTTAGAAATGATTTGTCTTGGTGCTAAAAAGCTTTTAAAAAGTATACTCAAATTGTATTTCAATTACTAAATTTATATTTCATATTTTTTAAATATCTACATTTATGTACCTTTTAAGTACTTGCACCTATGATGAGTGACCAAGGAAGGGACTTTCTTGTAATAATACTGTTGTGATTTTCAATTTTACTGAACATTATTATTTTTTATTCTTTAGTACAGTACCTTTCAAATGAAAGCTTGATTTAAAAAAGGTTTCTTACGTTTATATTTTATCTCTGGTGTTTTGTGGTGAATTCTTTTCTTTTAAATCGTGGACCCAGTATAGTCTAGAGACTAACACATATGTATATTTTGTGCATCTTGGATTGTGGCTAACGCTCCAACCTCCTTAAACATCGTAAAAACTACTTCTAACTGGACGTTGAGGCTTAGTCTACACGTTAGACCCTCACAGCTGATCTTACTTAACACCCAGTCCGTACATTTGGGAATGTTCAACATCTGCTACTTTTGCAAAGTTCCATCGCTCATGCATTCTAAAAAAAATCAAGACATAAAAAATCACAGCTGAAACAAATTCGCCAGTGCGATCCTCGTTTTTCCTCGAGCGCACCACGTTCATCAGTAGGGAAAGAGAAATGTGTATATTGAGACTATAACCTCCGTACGCCTTCGGTTACAAAGTAGTCGCGCACTTGTGTGAACAGACTCGGATTTCATTAGCGGGATATCGGCGCGAGAATTATTTCTTCGCGCAGCTAAACTTACTGCCCCGATTTATTTCACGTCAGGTTTGTCTAGCATTTGTCTGGTGAGCCAAAAAGGCGCGGGTGACATGATCGAGCGTGTAAAGTGATATGGGTTTACGTCCTTCGGCTCGCTACACCAGTCGACTCGTGGTGTATATGTGCTTTCTCGTCGAGGCCACGTGGTTTTGATCGAACGCTCGCGTGCTCTTTGAGGTCATCGTCGAGGTGTGGGTGCACCGACTGGGCAATTGGAGGGGGGGGGGGGGGATTGAACGAAACCTATTGCCAACCCTATAGAATAGTTTCGTAGGTGGTTGCTTTTGCCGGGTTACCTTAGGTGTGCACGTATATACGAGAAACGAGAGCCCTCCCTACCCATTTCTCAGACAAGCGTGTCCGTTTGCAATACGCGAAGTGGATTTCTATTTAAGGTCTCGACTCACTTTTCGTCCTTACTATCCCCTCTTCACCACCATACTTTCTAGCCCTTTCTCTATCACTCTTCTCGTCTCTTTACCTTTCTACCTCTCTCCTTCGATTGCTTGTGCAGTACACTCTTTGGTGGACTTTTGCTCGGCCCGATCGATCTGCACGCTTTACTTAGCCGAAATTAAAGATCGGCGCACCGGAGCCTTTTATCGGAATCGAAGCTATATCTACTTGCCAAAGAGTGCGATGTACATATGTGTACGCACGGGCTGTTCCACGTGGAATTGCGAAGCCGAGGCAAATTTAAACTCTTTTTGTAGCTGGAGCTTTGTTGCGCGAGTGCATGCGCGTTTCAATGTGAACATCGATCACAAGGCGGTGTCTCATTCTTGGATGGTAGCTCAATATTAGGACCCTTGTCGATATCCACGAGTAGTTTGACGAAGAATTATGCTTGTCACATTTCAATATTTCTTTTGTTAGAGTTCTTAGAGAGTTCCTAATGCCACGCTTTTTACATCTGTTTGTTTTTTTCAATCGATTCCGATTCGGGGTCTGAATTATACTTATCCATATGGGATGACGAAGGGTTGTCAATTACAGGTACAAGATCTGGCATGGTAGAGTTTGAGCATTCAGTTGAAAAATGTGTTGGCATTATTTTTTCTATTTCTCATCCATCTTACAAGAATCGTCACTTTCGCGTTCGGCTTCGATTTTGTTGAAACTCGCGTATATGGTAGAGCATCAAAAACTATTGGATACGTATTTTTGATTGGCGGCAAAACAGTTTTGAGGGATGGAATTACCCCTTGAATGGAAGTATGTCAAGGGCTGGTTTTGCAATTCCGCGCGTAAGCCGTCAACCGATTTCAGTGGAACAGGAACAAAAATTCCTCTAACACAAAACGATCAGAAATACACTATGCGTCCACAGTGGTACATTGAAAAAAAGTTGAAGGATGAACCGTCCTTTAATCTTTCTTACCCTCACCTCACATTTGTAGGGGTGAGGGGGCGTAAAATTAAAGTTTACGTATTTTCGTATTTTTTGCCGAATAGCAAGCTTAAGGGGGTATGCTACATTCGACGATTTTAAATGAAAACTCGGAGTTGCGGGACCACTGAATGATGGATTCATATTCGGAGGGTGCAATTAAATGGATACATTGTAAAAAAAAATTTGAATCCATATCATCTTACCGTCTCGGCCAAAGTCAAGTGGTTTCACTAAATCATCGATAATTTATTTGTTGCTTCGATTTCGAACTCTCTTCGTTACCGTATGCTCTTTGAAATTCCATTTCATTTATTGAGCTCCGATTATTTTTTTATTTTTGGCAGAATTTCAAATTCAGACCATCAATTTCCACCAGTTTTTTCATACTCTAAATCTCAATTACTAAACATTTACTTAAATAATTACTCAACAATTCATAACTCAATTACTAAATATCAATTTGGCGTTTGTAGAAATATTTTGAATCATCAGATATATTTTAAATACAGAAAAGATAACTGCTACAAGGTAATTTGAGTGAGGGGTGATTTACCCTCGTAATCTTGCGATCCGGCAAAAAACAGACCTCAATTTTATCCCCCCCCCCCCCCCAATCTTAAGTGTCAAATGTGGGATGAGAGAAGGTGAAATGAAGGGGTGGTTCATTCTTCGATTTTAATTTTTTTCAATGTACCCATAGTGAATTTCAGACTGTTTTGCATTAGAAGGCTTTTTGTTTTTGTTTCGCTGGAATCGGTGGACTGTTGCTTGCAGTCGAAGCTGCAAAATTTGCGCTTAACATGCTTCTCTTTAAGGGGTGATTTTCAACCTTAAAACCGGTTTTCCGCCAATCAAAAAAAGATTTACGTGCTCAATAGTTTTCAATGTTCAACCACGTATATGAATTTCAATGAAATTCAAGGCGGGCACCAAAATGCTGATCCTTATAAGTTGATTTTTATTAAACGGAGCTGCCATCTATTAAACGGCCGATGGAAAAAATGTCACTTATTTCGGATGCATATTTGAAGCGCAAGCTTTCAAGTTTACCGTGCGTTTGCAAAGAGGGTTGATAACGCTAGTGCATTCTTTATATGGTTTTCTCCATATGATTTCAATGTCACGAGAAATAGACTATGTCAAGACTCGTCCGTTTCATTTGGAATACCCCATTGAACGATATGTGCCTATGTATCTCATGTGTATACAGTTTTCTACGTGTTGTCTACTAAAAGGAGCGAGGTAGAGAGGGTGGGAGGGGGGAGAGAAACCGAGAAAAGTAGCTAACCATCGAGCTTCCGATTTTATATACACATATACTTGGCCATCCCGCGGCTTGTCTCTCCATTTCTCTCTTTCTCGCTCCGCCATCGTCGTTTCACCCCTTACCTCACCGATTGAGCTTAAAGCAAGCATGCTGCTGTGGCGTGCTCCATGTGGAAAGGGAGCTGCACGGAGAGACCACCAACGGGAAATGATAGAGCGAAGGAGAGAGGGAGAAACAGATAGATGGAAAGAGATAGCCGTGCATCTGAGAAAGAGAACAGCGGAAGCGTAGCATGGTGAGGGGGATTGAATGAAAGAGCGGGAGAGAGAGAGTTACAGATAGAGAGATAGGGGATACAGAGATAGAGCCAGGCGCGCAATTCTAGCGTCGCGGTGCTCTCTCTCTCTCTCTCTCTCTCTCTCTCTCTCTCTCTGTCTCTCTCTCTCTCTCTCTCTCTCTCTCTCTCTCTCTCTCTCTCTCTCTCTCTCTCTCTCTCTCTCTCTCTCTCTCTCTCTCTCTCTCTCTCTCTCTCTCTCTCCCGCTCCCTTTCCCTCTCCCCCTACTTTCCTCGTCTGGCTACGATAAAGCCTTCCAGATTTAATTCCTGTTTATTTACCTTGCCGCGTCTGCCAAGCCTCTGGCAGCTCCGTTTTCTCTCTCTACCTCTCTTTTCCTTTCACTCTCGGTCCCAATCTTCTCTCGCGCTTCTCGACTTTCCGTTTACGAGCTTTCGGTACAGAGAAAATCATATACGCACGCGCGCGGACACACACGGGCACACATGCACGCCCACATGAGTACAGATCGACAAGCGTTTACGTATTGCCAGATGTTCCGGTTTTGTGAAAAAAAAAGAGACTCCGGACCTGTACCTGTAGATACTTTACCCGCGGCGGAAAATTCCATATGGACTTTGCCTTTCGAACTGGCGTTGGCTATCGTTGTTCGGAGAGATATCGATACAGTATGTCCTTGTAATGAACCTCGGATATTGGGCACTTTGTCCTTTTCACCTCAAGTTCGTTAAGGTATCTCCTCAATTTTGTTTTCGCCAAACAAGCTTTGCCGATACCATTCGTTCATGCAAGCATTGTGAAATTCATTCAATTTAACAATGCATACCATTAATAATCTATACCAAGTTATACGGACAATTTTATTTTTGTAATTTCGATTTCGACTGTATGCTTTTTAGTCCAGTTGTCGATTAACCCTCAATCCGTGAAGCTGGGCCCTTTTCGTCCTGCCCAGAATCATTTTCTTCGAAGGTTGCTTAATATTTTATGGAAAAAAAATATATTGAAAATAAAAAAGAAAAAGAAAACCCTATTTTTCCTTGAGAAGTAGGGCCTTAAGATCGATTATGAATTTTTTCAGATTTTTTTCTTTGACAATTGTTGGTTAGGTAGTGCAAAAACAAAAACGACCCAGGTTCACGGGATTAAGGTACCTCAAATACCTTCACGGATTGAGGGCTAAAAGTTGACGGCACTTGGGTATAGAGTTTGTCAAATTGGGATAATTCCGGAGGAGTTGGCTATGAGAAAAAGATGGTCAGTAGAAATATTTCATACAACCGCGCACTAGACGTCATCTGTTCTTAATTCGCTTCGCGTCATGCGCAGGCGTAAGTGTACGGGTAAAAGTTTGGCAAAAAATGAAAAAATAGGTGAAACGCTTTTTAAATTTTTTGTCTACTGTTTGTGCTTCACATTATGGCGATGTTATTTTGTCAAAGTAATAGATATTCTTGTATTTCTCGAATAGTTTAAGAGCCAGTGCTTTGTTATAACATCAAGATTTCACCTGTATTCTTTCCACCTGCTTACGTTTTAGATGTGGCCATCTCTCCGGGAAGATGTGGAGAGATGGCCACGAACAGTGGCCATCCTCCAGCGAAGGATTTTCTTCGCTGTCACGGGGGGGTTCGCGGACCTTGATCTACCTGCTCGCCGAGTAATTTTTGATTTTAACGAATCGATCGTTAAGTCGTACGGAATTCTATGGACGAACGAATACGGAGAGCCGGTAACGGCCAAGGATCGATCGTCCTATCTTCTACTCTCCCTTTCTCTCATTTCTACGCGTATATCGTCCATATGTATAGACTCGGGCACACGTACACGTCCGTGGAGCGAGCGGGCGTGCGCGATAAGGCACGTCGAAATTCAGTCGGCAGTTCGGGGAAGCTTCATAGGATTGCGTAGCTCGACAAATTGGAGAGCCGATTTACGAGGTTGTAATTGGAGGGCGCGCGACCATGCCGGTGGGAGAGCCGCGTTGTCCGTGAACGAAAGAAACTCGTCGGTGGTAGATTTTGTATCGGCGGATTGGTATTAAGCGAGGGGTTATAAAGAGAACGAGGAAGGGGGAAAGAGGGAGAGTGGGAGGAGGGAGAGGAATCTATAGGTGGATCTATGGAATTCGCGACTTTGTAGAGTACAGGCGGACGAGCCTTGACTATGCCTTAAGGAAAAGTGAGAAAGAGAATGAAGGAGTGAAAATCAGCGGGAACGACCACCCGCAGATATTTCATTTGACGTCGGCTCATTTACATAAGGAGAATAATTCTACCAAACGCGTGTTACGGCACAGACGGCAGGCTCGTGAACCAGTGGAACCAGCAATGTGTAACACATACACAGTATATATAACCGAATGGGAGTAGAGATCGGTGAACGTGCTCAAGCCAGGAATTGTTTGCGTTCCTCCCTAACGAAGTTTTTGCCGACTTCCGGCGTGCACCTGCGTCTCGCCACCCTTCGAAGCTACAAGCGCGACTCCGGCTCCTCTCTCACTCTCGCTTCCCTCTTACCCTCTACTCTGGCACATCGCTCTTGCTGTTCAAGTGCTCAACTACGGGCTCTCGCCTGCTTTGTTATATCATTCCGGAAGAGTTTTGCTCATTGGGGCTCGCCTGGCAGTTTCGCTGTATGTTAAACCTGATGTTTTTCTAGGCTTCATCGATTACTCAGGGCTATCAATGCCGGCTGTAATGAAACACGTAGAATCATGGAGGTTCGAATAAATCGATTTGTTAACTCAATGCTCGAAGAAGTCACCTCGAATACCCTCCAGTTGCGTGCCACATTGGAAATCCCCCTACAGAGGTACATTTTGGGAGTTGCTCGTTTAAGGCTTGCGAGCATGATGGACAAACGATATGCGAATGTCCATTAATGGGGAATTCATTTTGAAAAACCTGCTGAGAATTGGCGAACTGAAGGCGTACTATTGGGGGTGTGAAGTCCTGACGACATCAGAACTGGCATTCGTGACGAGATTATTGCACAACAACCTCCTCGATAGTGAGTGATGTTCTCTACAGGCTTTCTTAGATTTTCTTGCTCTTCAGATTATTACGTAGCGGAATGGGGAATTTATCGCCTTCCCGACAACTAGCCCCCGCAGCTTCCTCCTCAACTTGTTTTCGACAATGAAAAGTAAACCTGAATATTCAAGATCGTGGGCAATATATCAGGAAAGCGCGGCCTTCCACCACCAAAGGCAAGCACTCTCATATTGTACACTCTGTTAGCCCCAGAAAATCACACCCATAGTAATTCCATTGGAAAGGCTTGAGCTCTATATCATGCGCTGTATAACTTCAAATTTATACGATGTGGGGTCACTTCGCGCGAGGCACGCGCGGCTTCGTATTGTGGATGCAATTTATTATAGTCTTTGGAACAAACAGTCTACTCACACTTATTCCTGGACGGCAACGTCGCCTTAAGAACGGTCGCCATTTTGCAAACGTGTATGGTTTATGATCGTAATCCTTGCGTAGGTTGGAAAAGCTCTGAAAGTACGTAGAGTTTTCGGGAAGAATACTAGCTGCAAAATCATCTACAGGGTGCGCCAGAGAAACTTACTTATTTGAAAGGTCAATAAAAACAAAAGTACTTCAATTATTGTTTTAAATTTTTTTTTATTTGAGAATACAATATCCCAATTTTTTTTTCATGTAGTCTTGAAAATGACATCGGATAAATGGCGACCCCCATTGCGCATACACTGATGAAGTCGATTTTTGAAATTCGTATCCACTCTTTGCAGCATATCAATCGGTATGTTGGCAATGGCGTCGCGAATGTTGTTCTTGAGGTGTGCTATGGTCCGTGGTCGATCGACATAAACCAGGGATTTCAAATAACCCCATAAAAAGAAATCGCATGGAGTCAAATCTGGAGAGCGTGCCGGCCATTGGAGATCGCCTCTGAGAGAGATGAGGCGGTCGGGGAAATGTTGTCGCAACAAATTGACGAAGACCCACCAACAAATTGACTCCATGCGATTTCTTTTTATGGGGTTATTTGAAATCTCTGGTTTATGTCGATCGACCACGGACCATAGCACACCTCAAGAACAACATTCGCGACGCCATTGCCAACATACCGATTGATATGCTGCAAAGAGTGGATACGAATTTCAAAAATCGATTTCATCAGTGTATGGGCAATGGGGGTCGCCATTTATCCGATGTCATTTTCAAGACTACATGAAAAAAAAATTGGGATATTGTATTCTCAAATTTAAAAAAATTTAAAACAATAATTGAACTACTTTTGTTTTTATTGACCTTTCAAATAAGTAAGTTTCTCTGGCGCACCCTGTACTCGTCATCGCAAACGCGGACCCTGCCAATTGTAGCCTGTACATCGATCGTTCAAACGATTTCAATGCTTCACTGGTTAATCCGGGAAAACAAATGTTTTTTTGTTTGTCCTTTTTACTTGTAGGAAAAACTCCATTAAAAATTATTCAGTCGATGACGCCATCTGGTTGCCGAAGAAAGCCAATCCAAAAGCTGAACTTCAATCGTGAACATGAAATGTCAAGAGCAATCGAAGGAGTTGTTGCTAGGAAGAATCGAACCAGTTATTGCGAAATGCGAGTGGAGATGATGAGAAATTATTTTTCATGCACTGGTAGTTTACAAGATTCAGATAAATAATGTTATTACAACCGAATTCATGATGAGATTGAAATTTACATTGTTCGAACGCAATGAAAGTTATTGTTTTGAATTGCTCAATTTTCTTTTGGCATATCTTAGCTACGAAAATCTTTCAACTTTTTCTAAGCTGCGTTTCTAAGTCTAAATCAGTAAAAAATGATTTTTCGGAATGAACGAAAAGAAAACATTGAAATGTAAAGAATTTTCGTTGCATTTCAACGATGCAAATTTCAATACAATATCCATCTTATTTTGTGAGTGTTTTAGATCGGTAAAAATCTTCTGATAATGCGCTCACCACGCCTCCTCCGCTTACATCCTTCTACTATAGCAAGTTGCAACTTTTATAATTAAATTAAATACATTAAATTCAGTACAAAATGAATTTAAATTTCGCCATGCTGCCACACCTACTCATTGCTGAAGTATATACATATATATATATATATATATATATATATATATATATATATATATATATATATGAATTTAAATTTCGCCATGCTGCCACACCTACTCATTGCTGAAGTATATATATATATATATATGTATATACTTCAGCAATGAGTAGGTGTGGCAGCATGGCGAAATTTAAATTCATTTTGTACTGAATTATATATATATATATATATATATATATTAGTATTTTGAATATATATATATATATATATATATATATATATATATATTAGTATTTTGAAATTTTCCACATTATCTTCGGAATTGTGAAGAAGCTGCATAACTTCTGCATACCCCGTAGAAACATACATTATAAGCGTCATTATGATGTTCCAAATTTTTATATCAACAGTGCGGTATGTTGAGAATTATTTATTCCATCAAACTAGCGAATCCTCGGACCAATCAAATATGTTAGTTTTCGATCTTAACATTTCATTGACCGTTCGTTGACACCGTTTGTTGACACCGTTCGTTGACACCGTTTCATTGACATTTCGCTGCAAATGAGCGATTTCATTGATCCGGTGATTGTTGTCCCTGCGTAGATAAAGATTTTTAAAAAGTTCAAGATCATAAGTGCCGTCCCGCTGAAAACGTGAGACAAATTCCAGATTTTTCTGCATCACTTTTTCTATTTGACTTTCCTACTGACGCAGAGAAATGTTTATTTTCTCGAAAAGGGAATAAGTTCTCGGGCAAAGGGAATAATCGCGTAACAGTCTGTGCGAATGCGTTTATATGTTCGAATACCGTTTGTACAATTTTGTAACCCGTTAATACGTACCTTCGAGGACGTAATGACGATGTCACATTGATACAGTTCGCATTAGTAGAACCAGCGCGTGGGTTAATGCCTCCGTGGCTGCGAAGGGTGCGAAAGAGAAGAAGGTGCTTAACAAAGGATGAAAATCGAGCTATAGGGGGCGGGGGGGGGGGGCATGGGTTTGCGGAATGGAAATAGAGAGGGGTTGCTAGGTAGCGTGACAGGAGAGGAACTATAAGGGAGGAAGGGGAAGTCACTCGCATGGAGATAGGCCGACTGGCGACGCCGCCTCAGTGACCGAGCTTATAGACTCGTACTTTCGCTTCGCAAAAGCACCCTCGTTCAAGAAAGGCAGAGGGAGAGAAAACGAGAGAGAGAGAGAGAGAGAGAGAGAGAGAGAGAGAGAGAGAGAGAGAGAGAGAGAGAGAGATATTCTGACCCTGGTGTGATTCTCCTCTCTCTCTCTCTCTCTCTCTCTCTCTCTCTCTCTCTCTCTCTCTCTCGGCGCACCCCCGCAACCCCTTTGAGACCCTCCGGGTATTTTCTCTCTGCCTTGCTCCCCCGGTAAACGCGGGAGCGAGAAAGAGAGAGAGAGGGTGGAAGAGGGAGAAAGACGAGAAGACAGAGCGGTAACGCCGACGCCCGCGCCACTGCCGCCATTCACCGCCGCGGACGACGACGACGCCGCCCTCGTGCGCGCCTCGTGGACTCCACGTCAGCCCCCGCGACGCGGATATATCCCGTTCTCTCGTACGCTTTCCGACTCCACGAGACAGTCTAGTCGCAGTTACGCGCCCGAACCCTCTGCAAGCCGCGCTCTCGCGTGTGTTTCCCTCGCAATCACACACTTCTGTCGTTGTCGAAAGTGCGAGAAACTCTTTTTGACGGGAGACGACAAAAAATTAGACAAACGAAAGCACTCCCACGTGTCATCATAGTTGACCGATTGTTCATCTTTCGCTGGAATACTCGATATCTCGTGCCTGCGTGCGTGCGTGTATGAGTATGGGTGTGTGCGTGTGTGTGCGCGCGTGCGTATGTGTGTGAGTGTGGGTGAGAAGGAAAGGCGAGGGCGAGAGAGGAGGAGGATCTTATCTGCAGCGCGGGAAAGATCCGTCACGTGGTTCACATTTTTTGCACCAGTTTTCACGTCTCATTCTCTGCCGGCAATCCTTTTCTTCTTCCATTCTGAAATGAAGTTCTGACAGGAAACAAAGCAACAGCGAACTTCTTGTGGGTCGTTGAAATTTCTCTTCGGTCCCTTGACAATCGTCGATCCCGTGCGAAGTGAAATAAATGTTGTGACCGTTTTTTTTACCTCCCCCCATTCGAATGACGTTCGTTTGACGACGACGATAACGACGAGGTCGCTCGAATATTCTCGGTCGTACGAATTTCAATTATTCCGGTTTCGCGAACGCGTGGTGTGTGCCGGTATCGTTAGCGCACACTGTGCGAGCGTCTGCGCAGATCCGAACCCCCGTCGTCCCTACGGCCAAGTGAAAAAGTTTTCGAACGCATGTCGAAAAATTGTTGGTTTCACCGGCAGGCCAAATAAAGCGGCGGTGAAATCGGCATTGAGCATCGTGTGCGCCTTCCAAAACGAAAATCCCCCTTGCTGCAAGGACGTGAGGAAAAAATAAGCGAGACGAGTTCAACGACCAAAAATTAGTGCCCGCTCCGCGGTGGTTCTGTGTCTCCGTTGTGCGTGTGGCTTCGTGTTGACAAGCCTTTTTTCAGCGTTACTGTCAGACAGGTGTCTTTTCACGAAGAAGCGTCGTGGGTAATTTCGAGACGCAGCCATGGTCGACTTCATCGCATATCCGGAAATTTCATATCTCTACGATGACCTTCTGGTAGGAAAATCTTTTTCCTCATTCGATGGTTCCCTCTATTCGGCCCAACCTCAGTGTCTTTATCTATGACGATCAAGTTTGTATCGATGCAATGCAGTGCATTTTTTTTCTGCCTTTCAATCGCCCAGTTTTGACGATGTTGAAGTTTGCTTCGTTGGAAAACAGCGATTTTTTTTTTCTTCATCTGATCAAATTTAATCGGCTTATTATGACTGTGAAAATGACTCAAACGTTCTTACGTATTCTTATCAAAGATTTCGCAATTTGCAATAAAACGGCACGAAAAGGGTTATTCATGAAGAAATGAAAAATGCACAAAAAAATCGTTGCATTCCAACGATGCAAACTTGAACGTCATCGATTTCGTTTTCTGAAAGATTTAGACTACATAAATCACCCAAATATTTTCCGTGATTGCTACAAGAGACCAACAACGTAAGTTGGAGAAAAAAGACTTAGGATAATGAGACAAATAAACTATGCTGACGTTTGCGTGGTTAGAGTGCAACTAAAATTCTTTTTTGTTTTTGTATTTTCTTACTTCCACCATCATCCAGGATCTTTTCCAGACTATTTAGGGTGAAGATTTTCAATGGGGATCCTGAAAAACAATTGAGTGAAATAGAGGGCTAAGTGTGCCAAAAAATTGGGCTACGAAACTCTCGTTGCGTTCCAACGATAAAAACTTTAATGTATTTAAAAAAAAAGGAACGAGAGAAGAATTTACCTTTCATTGCTTCACTCCAATCCTTATTCGCTCCTTCGCTATTAGGTTATTAATAAAAAATCGAGACGAAGATTGTATATTCTAGTGGCTTCCTCTAAAACGACCGATTGATCGGCCGCGGTCTTCAACCGTGCTTGACCGATCTGTGATCGATCTTCGGCTCGATGCCAAGCGTTTGTAACTCCGAGCAGATATTCTCGTATACACGTATCTATATGCTGTACTCGATCGTTGATAGCCGATGTGCTACGCCCGCGAACGAAGCACATAATCGGCCGTGAGCTTCATAAAAGATTTGCGACGTCTCGTCGAGGCTACGTGTCCGGTGCACAAGTGTATACCCGCGTATAGATCCGCAGTCAGCTTTCACCGTAAATGTGGTCCACACGTGGCCGAATGTCTAACCCCGGTTCCACGGAGCTAGAGGGGTAATACGGGCAGCCGACATACTCGCTCGTGGGGCTGCTCGCTTAAGCGGGTAGCGGGCTGATGACGTCCTCGTGTAGGGTGCCGTATCGGTACGGCATGTCATGCTCATGCCTTTCTCGACTAGCGTAGAAGTACTTTACGAGAGGAATATCACTTTGATCCGGCGACGCTTAATGAACGATAGACCAGGGCTTCGTATAAGAGTACCCAGACTGAATTTAATTAGGGCTCTTAACTTCACAGGGTTGCAGCAAGCTCGAAGGTTATGTACCGTGTGTAAGTATACATGTGTATATACATTAGGCGAGTTTGGGATGGAAAATGTGGGCTGGAGCTATGTGCTGCGCTGTGGGATCGGTAAAAGCCTAGATGGAAAGCGTATATGGTGACCTCGCACTCTCGCCCGCCCTTTCCATCTTCCCCGGCAGTTTTCTTCGTCTCCCTTCCTCCCCCCCCTCTCTCACTCTCTCTCTCTCTCTCTCGTTCTTCGTTTTTCTCCTCCCTTTTTTCCTTCTCCCGATCGTTCTGTCTCGCTCGTTTTCTCCTTTGACGAGCATCGGGGTTGGGGAATGGGAAACTTTTGCCCACGAAGCCCCACGGTGATGACGCCCGAGCTCCGAGGAAGACGCGACCGAGTAGAACGACGACGACGACGACGACGATCCCCTCAGGGTCCCGAGAGAAGCTCGGAAGACTCGATTGTCATGCAAATCGCGGACCGACGATCAGGCTGATATTAACCCTGCAATGGAGGTTGCCGGGCGGCGAGCGCTGGCGGGCGGGGGCGACAGTGCGGATAGAGGGCCCCGGTGGTGAAGGATACTACTGCGCACCTTCTCTGGCACGTTGATGGAAAAGAAAATCGTCAGGCACGTACCATTGTCCCTTGGACGCGCGCGATGCCTCTTCAACCACACCGATAATTAAATTCTCAATGATATTCGCGAATAACGGAAATAAGTCGGTCCGCGCTGGGGTGACGAGACGTCCGGGTCGTGTCCTCGAATGGCGAAGCTCCCCGCTGGAATATTTCTTTGTCTTCAGCGTAATGCAGTTATTGCATCGACCTTTCTCTTCTGGCTCGAGCCAATTTCTCTTTGTCGTCGCGGATTATTTTTTTTAGTTTTTTTCTCGTTTCCGTTGCCGCCACTTTGTATCGAATTATTCCCGATGTTTCCGTTCCGGTTAGAACGCGGTCGACGGGATAAGGGAATCCGTGGTATTGGATCGTCGCGGTAGCGGACCAGTTGGTGAAATAAATATGGCGGATCATACGGGCCGTGAGGGTTGTGCGAGATCGCACTGAGGGTGAAAGATACATAGGAGCGGTCGTTTCGCGTACCCTCGGGGTACGCTCGAGCACCGCAGGGAGTTTCCCACTTTCCTCATCCGTCCCTCTTCCCACGGAGGAAATTGAATATGTCCCGAAGGCCGAGAAATAATGTCTCTCACTTTTTTAAAGTTTGATCGGACCAAGTTCTTTTCCACCTTACGTCTGTACGTAGGTCTAGCGATTCGGCGGGATGCACCGCAGCGCAACTACGCGAGTGGAAGAGGGACGGCGTCTCGCTCGAGCGTTCTCTCGGCTCGACTTTTCCGAATACGTGAGGCGCTCTTGGCTCCCCAGAAAAATCGAGAGAATTTTATTTGTACGAACTCTCGAGAGTCATCGTCGCGGGCATTGCCAACGGCACCGATGCTCCAATTCGCCTCTTCATTCTCCTCCCGTCTGTCAAGTTGAGGCGCTGAAAATGGCCAATGCGAAACAAAAGTTAACTCGTCTCTCCATCTCTCGCTGTCCCTCTTCCTCTCTTATCCCGTTTGGCAGGGAAGTCAGCTCTGATACATTTTTCTGATGCTGTCACGGTTCGTAAACTTTCATGTTGTCGGGCCAAAATTGACGAAGAAACGTTCACAAGACTGAAGCTGCACGAATCGATTTAATTCTTCATAAGTTGCGTATTAGTTCATCTCTGAACTGTCGTTGATAAAATCCAACGTTAGCTAAAGGAGGAAACATGGCGTGGAGAAATTGCCGTCGGAATCTAACTGGATTCTCATACTTGTCCTTATTTCCTGATATAGGTGCAATGGGTCATTACATTCGATCCGTGTACAAAAGCTATCCTTATGCAAAATCCGATACGATTCTTGATCCCATCGCATTCTGCACGTTGAATTTTTAAAATAGAATACATAGATATATAACACACTGGGAGAAATGTATGGTAACTTCAACCATATTTTAACCATATTTTATATCACCCGGAGGGGACAAAAATATTTTACAGTCATGATTACTGCCGAAAATATAGTACTGCTTATGATATTTTAACAGTTGTGTTAACTATGCTCATATGTCAACCGCAACCAACAATCTTACAAGCATACGTGGATTGTTTAATGCTATATAATATAGTAGGTTTTCATAAAATGGATATTTCCTTACACTATTAAAAAATAGTGATTTTTACCATATTGTATGGTATGTCTACTAAATGTATACAATATTTAATAAATTCAAAAATTTCCAATTGAAAGTACAATCGGTATAATGGTTTATCATAGTTTGCCATTCCCTGATCTCCTGAAATGATTCCTATCGAAGAAAATATTTCGCCTGAACATGGTTTCGAACCTACGACCTACCTATCTATACGACGCACGCTGCCGCTATGCTACCGGGTACTTGTGTCATTTTGATCGTAGATTTGGCATGACAGATAAAAGTATTTCCAGCTGCAACTCCGAATAGCTGTCACCTTCGATATAGGTGGCATTTTGCACAGATCGTCTTTTTGATAATATATGTCACTACTTAGAGGGATTTTTGGCGCAGCGCAATAGTTTTCGAAATATCGAATTTTAAAAACTGATAAATTAATGCGCTAATATATTTATGTCGTTCATAGCGTGCTACCGCTGTCTCTACTTTATTGTCACGTTCGACAAATCATTTACGTCTTCACTATAAGATTACCATAGTTTTGTTCGTATAGTCACTTTTCGTAAGATCTTGCAACAATTTACACTCAACAAGTGTTAATGTTCAGGATGTTGAGTCCCAAATCGCAAATGATGATAAAATTCTGAACATTTGGTATGTTTTTGTATAAAGTATTTCAGAGGTCATGTAAAAATTTCACAACAATTAGGAAGCTCGTTATTGAACAATTAACATTCACAAATTAAATGTTGTTTTATGGAAACTGATGTAACTTTGCAATAAGTTTTTTTTTTGCCCTCTCAATTTTATAATATCTACAATATACTGAAAGCAACGGAAACAAAACGAAGTTTATTGATAATTTTTTTTTTGTTTCTTTTAAAAATTGTTCTTAACAAAATGTTAATTTTTTAATAACGAGCTTCCTAATCGTCGTGAAATTTTAATACGACCTCTTAAATACTTCATACAAAAACATACCAAATTTTCAGAATTATCTTATCATTTTTTATTTCAACCCTTAAGGAGGTTGAAGTAATGATGATAGAATTCTGAAAATTTGATATGTTTTTACATGAAGTATTCATGAGGTCGTGTAAAAATTTCATGAAGATTAAGAAGCTATTTATTGAACAATTAACATTAAGATGTTTCATAGGGACTCAACATCCTTAACCATATAGATAGTACATACTTGCACTGAGAAAAATGCCCGTAATATTGATTTAAAAACGTCCATGGTGAAAGTAGGCATAGTTAAATTCCCTATAGTTTATTGACACCGCAATCATAATAAGGTTAACACGACTATAAGCCTCTATCTAATGCCGTTTTGGTAGTGTGTTTGATTATCTAGTATCCCCGAAATAACTATTAACTACCGTAAAAGACTTTACAATATCGATATAGTTAATTCAGTTAATATATTTACAATAGTTAGTAGTTATTTCGGGAATGATAGATAGTCGAGCACGCCGCCAAAGCTGCATATTTAGATATAATTTTCCCTTATAGCAGTGTTAACCATATTATGATTACGGTGCCAAGAAACTATACGGGATTTTACTATCCCCTCTTTTGCCGTGGGTGTCTTTCACCAATACCATGTACTTTGCTCTCCGTGCAGCATTAATATTTGCGCGCCGATTTTGTGATATAGCTGAATTAACCATATCGATATTGCAAAGCGGCTTACAATAGTGTATAGTAATTCCGGAGATACTAGATAGTCAAACACGCCACCAAAGTCGCATGTTTACGTATACTTTCCGCTTATAGTTGTGTTAACCATATTATGATTGCGGTGACAATAAACTATAGAGAATTCGACCATCCTCTCTTTTACCATACGCATCTTTGTAAGTACTATACACTTTTCTCTTAGTGCATGTGTCGGTCTTGAAAAAATATACATTTTATCTTGAAAAAGTATAAACTGCTTAAAAACTATATCTTGAAAATCGATTTTAATCACATTATTAACAATCCACTGTGGTTATCGTTTTTTCATTTATTTTACGGCACTTTGGCATTATCATCATACACGAACACGCTCGCGATGCGTGCAGGTTATGTTTCAAGACGCCGGGTTTTTTCTCGTGACTTTTTCTTGAGTCGGACGTGGTAAAAATTCTCAGACGGCCTTCATCGAGGAACGGTGCAGAATCCAATTGGATCTTGATGACTCCCCATGTGCAGTGTCCCCACAAATCTCTATAGCGATGTGGGTGCATCGTGGGGCTCCCCAACAAATTTGTGTACGGGATCCAAGAGGATATTTTTTTTGACAGATCCAACAAACTCTGGACCAGAATTTGAAATAAAATATTCTCAAACGACGTACATCAGGGAATAGCGCGGTATCTCCTTGAACTCCTACGTGCGGCGTTCCTATCAAATCCTTGTACATAAAGGATATGGTAGTATCTGCAAACTTCCCAACAAACTGCTGCTCAGAATTCAACCATTTTTTAAAAATTCTTTACATATGCTAGAATATTAAAGTGCAATTTTTATAAATTTTTTGCACACCGATCTGCGATTTAATAGTATCAAGAGAATTTATCATTTTTGAGAAAGTAATTCAATCAGAGTTTTGGTTCAACGCATTACCAAGATGTGAACGCATTCTTCGCCTCTCTCTCTTTCTGACTCTGTCGTCAGCGCCAATATTCCCATCTCTCCTGCTCTCATATCTGTTTCGAATTTTATATTATATCTGAAGATAGATGATTTTGACTTAGCTTTTCCCAAAGTGTCGCTCGGTCCTCCAGCCGGATTCTTAAACTGGATATTCAGTGCTATGTGGCTTATATCATTAATGTTCTTCGTTCTTTTTGTTCCAAATACTTCCCATACGTCCATAAAAAAACACAACTCGATTCCACCCGTACGGTGAGTCGAACCGCAGGAATTTGTACGAAGCTTTGATACGTTCGGACGCAAGTGGTGAGCGGTAAAACGTTTCGCCAAGAGATGAGAAAAACCTAGCGCTGCAAGAATCCAAGTCTTGCAGCGTTCGCGAAATGAGAATCGAATTTCGTGCGTCCGAGGGGCGAGAGGCGTCCACCAACTGAGTCTACCTGTGTTTTGACGTAGGATCGAGAAACAGGGTTTATCCAAAGGCTACGGCAATTTACCAGTTAAGAAAACATCGTAGAGCGGATTGAACGTTTTTCCTTCCACGCCGGAAATCCGTTCGATGGTCGATTATTTTCGCTAAAACAAAACGGAAAAGATATTTCTTCATTTTTTTGTTTTCGTTGGCGTAAAAAATTGCTCACCGAATACCGTATACCCGAGGCGAAGTGTGGCTTCCAGCACATTACTAAAAATACGACCATCGGGCAAACACTCGAGGCTACCCATTAGCCATTACCATTTCCAGACGGCTGTGTGCTCTATCCGTGGCCAGCCAATCGCATCGGTCCCGATATTCTCTGTATGGCCGGTCACTTTCGTTACTATTTCTGTTCTATACTCACACTCGAGCATTCATTCGCATTACTTTCGGACGCACGTATTGGAAACTGCACACGCTTACCTCTCGATCCAAATATTTATACGTCATACCACACGAGGCGCTATTTCGTGGATATACTTTAACACGAGTGCAACCTCATTTTGTTACTCCGCGTGCGGATAGCCAAATTTTCTCTTCCTCGTGAATTTATATTCGTTGTTCGAGGCGATAGTTGCGGCTGATGCTGCTATTTAGAATTATGAAAAATGGTTCGCAAAAAAATGGTTCGAAATCGGACTTCTGCTGTACAGACCGATTTCATCTGTACACCAAAAAGACATTTCTCGAGAGATAATGTTGGCAGATGTGTATGAAGAGTGTCGTAATTGATAGGAAACATCCACGGGCTCCAATGTTCGGTCAAATAATCAGCCCACGTTCTTACGTTTCCGCAGTTTTGAATCGTGAAAGAAAAAACAGTAGGCCTTTCAATTCGAACTATTCATTCCCCGAGTAATCAAGTTTCGTTTTGTATAGTTACATTTTTTGTCGCGATACACACTGGTTTCAAAAGTTGAATCGAGAATGTTTACGTCAGGAACAGGGCCATTGATCGTGTCTTCACAATAATAATTGCTCTGCGCGAGTATTCGTCGAACGTATGGTAAAATTGAAACAAAAAAAACCATCAGCCATAACATTGGGAGCTGCAACTGTTGCGTAGATCTCGTCACGTACAGGTCGGGTAGATTAATAAACCGCGTGAGAGGTTGACGAAATTTGTATGGGCCCTTGATCGTCGTATTTCACAGAATTGCGGAAAGGTCTGGTGGAAACCGGCGGAAGTTGAGAGAGGCTCTGGTTGTGTGCAGTGCAGTACGTATAGGGCATGTGCGGGAGAGTGTGCCCTCTTCGTCATGCGTTTAAGCATTGTTGGTGGTATCTCAGCCAGCAGGCAGTGGACACGCTTTGTGTTTCTGCCCCAGTTCGTACCAGCTAGAAATACGGGTGTTTGGGACTGTGTACCCGGATATGTGTGTGTGTGTGTGTGTGTGTGTGTGTGTGTGTGTGTGTGTGTGTGTGTGTGTGTGTGTGTGTGTGTGTGTGTGTGTGTGTGTGTGTGTGTGTGTGTGCATGCATGTCGTCTATATATGTACAGAAGTATACGTGTATATCGGCATTCACATACATAAATACAGGTTTACGTCTCCGACGCCCCGAGGCAAAAGGGCTGCCTCGCGATAAAACATTCACGCGCTTTGTGTACCTTGGGTTAAAAATATCCCGCATACGTAACATGTACACGCCAACTGCCCAACGTGCTGCCATTTCCACTGCTGCCGAAATTTCCGGCGCCGCTAATCCCCCCTTTCAAGAATTCTATATTGCCCATGCGGATATCGCGAGAAGTGCTTTCGTGCACTTCTTGGCCCTATGATTATGCTATTGTCATTCGTCGGTGAGATGCAAGCTCACAGAGAAACAAGGCAACTTTATTTCCTATTGGCATAAGCGGATGGGTCGACCGACATGAGGGACGAGACTCACTTTTTCATACGCATATCCGGCTAGTAGTGCAGGGTTCACACAAGGGCGAGGGAAGTGGTGCCAGAAGAAGATACGACGAAGGAGAGTTTGCAACTCCATTCGGTGACAGGGTCGTGAGGGCATAATTTCGCACGGAGAGGTTGACGAGTCGAGCAGGTCCACTACCTGTGCAAGAAGAAAAAGGCAAGAGAGGGAGAGGGAGAGAGACCCTCAAAGACTCTCCCGCTAATTTGATGATCCTCCAAAGACCCTGGCTGCAATCTGCCACTCGGCACTTTTGGATGGACTCTTTCGTCGCTATCCCTCGTCTCTTGCTGCACCCGTTGCTTCTGCTGGAACGTCTCCGAAGAGTTAACCGTCGAGGCTCTTCACCATACGACCCTCGCCTCGTCTTCGAAAAACCAGCTAGGGCACTCGTGCGCTCGCTGGTCTCCCGACGCGACTACCCTTTTATTCTCATTTTCGTATCTTTTTTGCCGTTCTTCTTTTACCTCTCAGCGTTCCGAACGGACGCGACAGAAAAATGGCCATTCAGCGAATGGAAAAACCATTGCGTAAAGAGACGGTTCTTATAAATTCAACGAAATAATCCGAATATGGAGATAAATGGAAAAAGTTGTAATTACCAAACTACCTCCGCTGGAAAAACTATTCCGTTTGTGCGCGTGAGGTGACTCCGTAATCTTCAAACCATGCTTTTTTTAAATTCGTTTATAATTCTGGGAGCTTTCGTTTTTCTCATTTTATACTGCATGTAGAAAAGGAAAGTCTATTCCGAACAGCTGGCACGGCTTGTGCGTAGATGAAATTTTCCATTGGACAGCTGGGCGGAAATGTGTCGCATCATCTCGAGGAAATGCATGAGGGCGAGAACGTCGTTCAATTTCGAGGGCAATTCGTTGCGAGATCTGACGCATACCGAGACTCGCGCTTATATGTGTAGGCTACGTACGTAAGATACCACGGGGATTATCAGCGGTCCGATAAGTTTCCGGAGAGAACGCGCTGTCGGTGGTTGAGGCGCCACCGGACAGAGGCAAGGAGTTGCTGAAACGCTGGAAGGCACCAGTGGGACGAAGTACGTACGGCGGGTGAGCCGTGGAGAGGGCGACAGAATGAGAGCACTGAGACGAGTGAGACCGAGAAAGCGTTTATAATGCAATGGGGTAAAAAAAAGGGGATAGAAAACGAAGACAGAAAAATAGAAAGACCCGAAAAGTAAGAGAGAAAGAGAGAGGGAGAAAGCATAAGAAAATAGTGAAAAGGAAAGGTAGCGGGGAAGGATGAAGGTTCCGGGTGGAGTCGAAGGGACGTGACACACCGAGTATATATAGGGTCGAATCGCCATGCAGTCCAACGACTCCACATGCCAGGACGAAACGGGCGAGTTGTAAGAGGAGCTGGGTCAGCGTCACCGAAGTGTATAATTGACTTGATTGCCGAGTTCTAATCTGCTTCCCTTTCAGCCTGCTAGTCAGAACCAACTCTTCCACTAATACCACTAGCTACATTCCATCGCCGGTATGGCTGTCTTGTGTGGAGAATATCACGCAGTCGTCGTCCTCAGGACATCGCATAATCGAACCTTTTCTCAAACGGAATGAAATAGTCGAGAACGTGAGTTCGGAGACTCGTGATCCCGTAACTTCTATCCACTTGGTTTATTATAACCTAGCCAAGGATGCCTCGACGCACGATACACGGGATCCTAATCGACCAACAGGATCACACAGCTCACACCTAATCTGACCGTGTGGAAGTTACAAATTTAGCTTTCCGTTTGGAAGACCCGATGGCCCTTTTTTCGTTACATCAGTTTCTTCGCCCCATTTTTTTTTCTTTTGGAGGCACTTGCAATTTTGCGCAGGCATGCTTCTATAATTCCGTCACATAGCGAAGCGAGAGACGGCTTTGCTCTGTCTTTTCGTTGTGACACTTTGGGTCAGCTAACGTAGACCATGATGTTTGGCAACAGCAGCCAGAAAGGACGTAGATCGAGGCGGGTCGCATCTTTCATTATAGGAGTTTCGGTGATCCATTCACGGACATAGTGTCCATAAAGCAAGTGCCCCTACGACGAGAGAAAACTCGTCAGGCGCATTGGATGGCGTTATATTATACGTGGCCGTTATAAATGTTTCGGTTGCTTAATGGTTGACGTTGCTCGGTAGATAACTGCGGCTTGGCACGAATTCTGTATCAGAGATCATCCCCCGCGGTTTCTCCATCCCCGGGAAAACGCTGCTGTTATCTGCTATCTAGGCTCCAGTAAATATCTTGCTCGTGCCGTATCTTTGTCGGGGTCTCGGTCATGCGACCGGGCTACGATTTGTCACTTTGCTCGAGGAAAAATGTCATATCCATAAACGATATTGCGGTAAAATCGTTCGGAATTCCGGTCTTACCATCTGAATCTTCATGACGGCTCAAGGATATTTTTCTTCACTTATCTAGATTTGATAGCTTGTTAGCAGAGGCTTGGACGCGATGATCGGAGATCTTTCTTGGACCTCGTGGATATCCGTTTTTACGCCAGGGCTGAAGAAAAAGGGGAACGATTACCAAGTCCTTGGCCCCTGAAGAGCATTAATCGTACACAAAATGGAGAAAATAACTTAATTTGAAAGTAAAAACGCCGATCCGTTTTGCAAGTCTGATGGCGACCCATTGTTACCCCGCGTGGCTTTCTCGTTCCATTCTCGGTGTGCGCAACTAAGAATATCCGATCTTCTCCGTTCTCCGCGCGAAACTCCATCCTCTTTGGAGCCGTAACTCGCTGGTGGGTTACCGTGCTTGCCTTTCCTCTACATACCTCCGTCTCTCCATTTCTCTCTCTCTCCCTCTCTCTCTCTGTCTCTCTCTCTCTCTCTCTCTCTCTCTCTCTCTCTCTCTCTCTCTCTCCCTCTCTCTTTCTCTCGTTCACCTTTTGCCCCATGCATCCCCAGCAGCAGCCGCCTTTGTATAATCAAAACTCTCGAACAAATTTTCATATTGTTTGCGATTCAATTGGACGGGCAATTTCCGAGTCCCCTTTGAAAATATCTCTGTTCCGAGTCCCCTGGCTCTCGGCCGCTTCGCTTATACTCCCACGAACTTCCCTTTTCTCTTCGGTAGTCCCAGAAGATACCAAAGAGAGAGAGAGAGAGAGAGAGACCGCTCGACTGCCTTAGCCAATTTCAAATCGATTGTTGCGAACGAACGCAATCGTAACTTTGCATCTTTCTCTGCTACAACTACCGGGAGATCTGGAGCACAGTCTCTGTCAACTTGTAAAGAGCTATGAAGCTTTATTCCTTCATAGCGTGCACTTATTTCCCATCCTATTATCGAACCAGGCATACTCACTTCGTCACCACCGTGAGGCGAGGAGAGGGAGCCAAAGTCCGGGAATGAATCCATTTCTACAAATCTAACGAATTCATGAAGTATCGATGTATATATAGAGTAGATTAAGAAGGGCGGGCGACGATGTTATTGTATTCTTCTCATCTTCGTTGCCCCTTCACCTCTGTCCGTCCTCTTGGTTCCACATCTTGGTTCAACTGATGGATATAAATATCGTCCTCAAAATATCATCAGACGTTATAGCTTCCTTCGTCACTTTTAACTATTCGCAAATTCAAGTACTAGAAAGCCATTCCGAGAAAATAGTGAATAGTCAAGTCGATTTTGAATTATTCAGTACACCTCATGGCTAATGGAACTATCATTCACCGTTGAAAAGCGTAAAAAAGAAAGATTCATGCATCAGCCTACGTGTCAAATCGCTGATTCGATACTTGGGACAACCTCGCCGGAAACTTACGGCCAAATCGCTCATTTTCCTATCGCTTATCGATACACCAATATTGTATTGATCACCGTGAAAAACGTACCACCGTGTACCGCAAGAGATATAAAGCGTACGTTTCGTATACAATTGTATATCATTCTATTCGTATGCATTTTTATTTGAAGCTCTTCAATGTTAAGACGTGCTTGATCGCCGAATCTCTGGGTAGATCATAACGCGCCTCCCGTGTCAGTATACCAGGTGAAGCGACAATTCTTAGCAGGATAATTTTTTTCTAACCTATCAGACTTAGGAGAAAACTTTTCCTACAAAAGTTGCATAGTTTGAAGAGAGTCATCGAGTGGTGGCTATGACGTTCATTCAGAAGTTCATTGATACGGATGCACTCCAGAGATTTCAAGATCAGTACATTTTTTTAATGCGACCACTTTTTTCCGGAACTTCATCAAAAAGCTAAAAATAAGTTCACATACCAAATTTCCTGACGGTCCATCAAGATTCACTATAAAAAATCGATAAAAAATAAATTTTAATGTTTTTAGCCGAGAATTGATAAAAACAAAACGGTGCAAACGCTTACTTCTATAAAAGGCGGTGAACGTGATGACTACCACTTTCGATGGACGAGCTTGCAATCTGATTCGCACTGATTATATTGTCTTATTAAGGCCTTAGGCCTCTTTAGGATTTTCCACAAATCCTTTTTTTTGTTACAAAGGTACCTTAGTACACTGTAAAAAAAGATATGAAATTTACAATACATTTAAGATACAAAAGAATTGAATTTTACGAACTCAGTAGATGAAATTAAATTTGAAACACTTGTATCGTAAATTTAAAATAGTCACATGAAATTCTAACGTGGATATAGAATTTAATAGATGGAACATGGAATTTCAAAGACAAGTTTGTAAATTTGTGGAAAATGTATTGCATTAACCCGTGCCTTAAATTAAAGATTACAACAGTTGTATATTAATTCAAATATAAAAAACAGAGTATTGCAAATACAAAACGCGCTCAACCCACTTCGGCCGCTCGCGACGACCGATGGTCGCGCGTAGTTCGCGTAGCGTCCGAGGGACGGCGCATTGTTCCGCACTTTCCCATAGCCACTCGCAGCTTCGGTCGGGCATATAACCCGACCACCGGCTACGATCGTCCTGGGAAAAACAGACGCGTTTGCAACTCGTACGCGCGTCGGAGAGTGTAACAAATTCGTTACCTCTCCATATCCACGGCAGAGTCGCAGTTCTTGAGCTCGCCTTTTCCGGAAGGAAATTATTTTTCCATTTTTTACGCCGCCAGGTGTTGAAGAAAGAAATTTCACAAAAATCACCTTTTTTTTTATCTTTAGCTCCCGTCGAGGAGGATAAATACGAGTCACATTTTCAGTGGGCTTAATTATTAATTTCTGAAATAAACTTAATACTTAGGATCAGTAATTTTAATACACACCCGTATGTTGATATTAGCAAATGGTTCTTGAATTTAATATACACTCGTATATTGATATCACCAAATGGTTCTTAATTTCAATATACTTGGATGTGAATATTTCTTTACACGTGCATTATTTTTCAAACGCACAAGTATATTAATATTACGGAGCTACACTTTCATTTTTCAAATAACCTGTTTTGGATTTTCAAAGTCGTATCTGAAATTTCATAAGCGGTATCCGCATAAAAACTTCCTATACTTGTGTATTAATTTTCATACAGAAATTTTTTACAGTGTACTTATAAAATTATATGCGAAAGGATTATGGGTACGAAAAATCTCTAAGTACTAGATTTCCGATAATTGTTGAAGATTAAAGATATTGAAAGGGTTCATGTCGTGACGATCATGCCGATTTTCGAAGATTGTTGAAGATTAAAGACATTGAAAGGATTCATGTCGTGACTTTCTATTAACTTCAAACGCGTTACTCTCAAAGCTAGATTTTTCAAATTGGCAGGACTCATAACTCAAACAAATTTCAACCAATTCACTTGAAATTTTAATTGTATATTTCGAATTACATTGTTTAAGGCACTACGTAGCATTTAAAAAAAATTATGTTACATAGTTCCTTTTTTGTAAATAAATTTTTGACGATTTTCTCATGGCATTTTATCATTTTTATTTTAGAAATGCGCCATTTTGACATAAAACAATATGTCAAAAAGATCCTACGTACTTCTATAGCTATTCTTATCTATAATCGAAAAAAACTTTCGTGTCTCATCATAACTGAAAAATCATAGGAGCTGTTGGTCCGGCCGTTGACCTTCCAGAAATAAAGGCGTCATCGGAAAAATGCTGCGCAGTCGCAATTTTGACATGTATCGCCGTGAAAAAATAATTGTGTATAGTCAATTACGTGTATAATAAAACCACTATTTTGTCATTTTGATTTATTTTATGGTTTCGCTGGAAAAAATCACAAAATACGCCCTTTTTGGCCTCTACAGTGGCCAAAGGCCCTAATCACATCAGTCTATATCAACGAACAGACTTTTAATAGTTTAGTATTAAGCAAAATCCAGGTAAGTCGTGCTTTGTTTACATTTTCCGCAACTAAGAATCTTATCAATTTATATTGGAAAGCCGTGAGAAGTTTGACATTTCCATAATAATGAAGAGTATGTGGCTTCCGGATGGAGGCCGTGTTGAGAATCAGCGTTGTGCCGACGTTTCGCAAACGTTACAGTCTGCATCATCAGGGCTGAGAGCTCCGATACTGAAGCTCCCGTGTCTCAGGCATTCCTTATATACTTGCAGTCATCGTTCCAGATCACTGCACCAGCCAATCAGATGTAATTTGAAGAGTATGTGGCTTCCGGATGGAGGCCGTGTTGAGAATCAGCGTTGTGCCGACGTTTCGCAAACGTTACAGTCTGCATCATCAGGGCTGAGAGCTCCGATACTGAAGCTCCCGTGTCTCAGGCATTCCTTATATACTTGCAGTCATCGTTCCAGATCACTGCACCAGCCAATCAGATGTTTTAATTGATCGGCCGGTCAATTAAAAAACCGGGAGGACGGTGTGCCAAATGGGATTGACGTGATATCCACCATCTCTGTTTAGATTGTCCGGATGTTTTCGGATTTCCAAGCCTTCTCGGTGTTTCCTAGAAAAATAGCTGTTTGATGGGGCCAGACTTTGGGCTTTATCGAACTGAATGGCATGACCAGTTTCCATCCAATGCTCGGCCAGGGCTGATTGTCCAATGTGGCCATATTTGATACACCGTTGATGTTCTTTGATCCGTGTACTGATCTTCCTCCCAGTTTCTCCTATGTACACTTTACCGCATGAGCAGGGTATCTTGTACACTCCTGGTGCACTTAATGGTGGTCTTTGGTCTTTTGCACTCGGAACCACTTGTGCTAGCTTCTTCTGAGGTTTGAAGATGACTCGCACGTTATGTTTCCCAAGGACCCTGCCTATGCGATCGGTTATGCCCTGAAGGTATGGAAGGGAAGTTGTTGCTATTATTTGTCCTTCATTCTCCCCTTCAGGTTCTGTTACCGTTTTCGGATCGGCTATTTTTCTTCTTAGTTGTTTGATCGTTCTTTCGATGTTGCCTGGCTTGTAGCCATTATCTCCTAAAGCTTTGCGTAGGTGTTCTAGTTCATCCTCGAGAGAGTTCGGTTCGGAGATCGCTAGAGCTCTGTAGACCAGAGAGCTTATGACCGATTGTTTTTGGGAGGGGTGGTGATGGGACGTAGCGTGGAGATATCTATCCGTGTGCGTTGGTTTCCGGTAAACTTTGTGGCCCAAAGTGCCATCGTTTTTCCGTTGAACCAGTACATCCAGAAAAGGAATTTGATTCCTTTTCTGGATGTACTGGTTAACAGAGATGGTGGATATCACGTCAATCCCATTTGGCACACCGTCCTCCCGGTTTTTTAATTGACCGGCCGATCAATTAAAACATCTGATTGGCTGGTGCAGTGATCTGGAACGATGACTGCAAGTATATAAGGAATGCCTGAGACACGGGAGCTTCAGTATCGGAGCTCTCAGCCCTGATGATGCAGACTGTAACGTTTGCGAAACGTCGGCACAACGCTGATTCTCAACACGGCCTCCATCCGGAAGCCACATACTCTTCAAATTACATAAAGAGCCGTGAAAGCCTTAAAACTAAAATTTCCATAATAATGTTTATTCTCTTCAAGAAAAAGTACTACGATAGAATTTTCTTCTGTCAGTACAGAATAAACTTTTCTGAAAAATGTTTCCTCATCAAGACGACTAACTGGCAACGACTAAGGGGCAATGTGAAGCGTGCGTGGTATGGTAATTCCGAGTTAGTACAGTCGAATCTGTATCTTCCCCTTTCCTGCTTTCCTGCAACTACAACCCCCAAGAGCGAGAGATGCGTACTTGAACCGACGTGTACACGGTGTGAAGGCATTCGCGGTGAAGGTAAAACGGTGAGCGGACGCGAATTATATGCTTGCCTAGGGCAAAGATGCATACAAAGAGAAGTCGTTTCTTCGCGATCACCGTGATTCGTCAAGCCTCATGTGTCACGTTAGGCATCAACATCTTCTAGTAATACGCTCTCGTGTGGAATCCTCGAAATCTGCAAATCCATCGTTCTACCCGTCGTCACTTGCCTCACTAGTTTTCGCTGGTCATTTGCGCATTTTCCATTCACCCCGTGCGCCCACAAGAAACGCCGAGAGTCGAATATTTCCCATCTGCCATACCTCCGGTCACTTGTTTCGGGTAATTAAATCCGAGCGACCCGACGTGATGTTGGAGCCTGATAAATGAACGGAGTATTTCTCTCTGTTTCTCCGGTTTTCCCTCGGCGTTGGGACTCGTAGGCCGGTGAGATGCGACGACTTGCCTCAAGCGCGAACGCGCAGCAGCTTCGTTGGCCTCGGACACCATTGCCGTCGCGTCGGCGGCTGGACAGAGAGAGAGAGAGAGAGAGAGAGAGAGAGAGAGAGAGAGAGAGAGAGAGAGAGAGAGAGAGAGAGAGAGAGAGAGAGAGAGAGAGAGAGAGAGAGAGAGAGAGAGAGAGAGAGAGAGAGAGAGAGAGAGAGAGAGAGAGAGAGGGAGAGAGAGAGAGAGAGAGAGAGAGAGAAGCAAAACTCCGAATCACCCGACGACGAAACATCCACAGTGGTTCGCACAGTAGACGCCTGTAGTTTTCACGACGATTCACCCTCTCACCAACGTGTCACAACCCCACTGTTCGTTCCGACGCTAAATTAATTTCGAACATTCTACGTACGTGTGTGTACCGTTTGCGCCAAATATACGAGAAGTCGAGGCAAAGGGGAAAAGGCCGAATGAAAGATGAAGGGGGAAGAGCAGACCAACGTAAAAAGAGGGGGGGGGGGGGGTCGGACAAACTCAAATTCCAGGAGATTGCTTAACTCACAGAGAGGACTGTGAGTTGCCGAATTGCGTGTTTGCACCCAGGTTGTCTTTCAACACGAATATACTCCTGTATGAATGTCATTCCAAATTTGTAGCAAAGGAGCCTTGGTCCAAGGCTGTCTTTTTCTTCAAACTTGAGTCACGTATTTTCGGATAAACATTCTGGGAAAAATTGCCCCGTACTAGTTGAGCCTACTTGGAAACTTTGAAGATCAGGACTTCACCCAGGATGCTAGGCATTTTTGTGTCATTGCTCGACGCTGCTACTTCGTACACGCGTCGGTTGAACGACGTTCAGCACTTATACCATGACGCATCTAATCATACCTGACTTCCCGGACATGGAGGTATGTGTAGTTCATTGTAGTGTCATCCTGATCAAGACTTGGCGTAGGTATGGTTTAATGGCGAATGATTTATGGCGAAAATGGCATTTTAAGGATGTTGAGTCCCTATGAAAAATGTTAATGTTAATCGTTTAATAAATAGCTTCTCAATCGTCATGAAATTTTTACACGACCTCCTGAATACTTCATGTAAAAACATACCAACTTTTCAGAATTCTATCATCGTTACTTCAACCTCCTTAGGGGTTGAAGTAAAAAATGATAAGAAAATTCTGAAAATTTGGTATGTTTTTGTATGAAGTATTTAAGAGCTCGTGTTAAGATTTCACGACGATTAGGAAGCTTGTTATTAAAAAATTAACATTTTGTTAAGAACAATTTTTGAAGAAAATAAAAAAAACTTTATCAATAAACTTCGTTTTGTTTCCGTTGCTTTCAGTATATTGTAGATATTACAAAATTGAGAGGTCAAAAAAGAAACTTATTGCACAGTTACATCAGTTTCCGTGAGACAACATTTAATTTGTGAATGTTAATTGTTCAATAACGAGCTTCCTAATTGTCGTGAAATTTTTACACGACCTCTGAAATACTTCATACAAAAACGTACCAAATTTTCAGAATTTTATTATCATTTGCGATTTGGGACTCAACATCCTTAATGGCGAAACGGCGAATGATATAATAATGCTGCTCGTTGCAGAAAGCCTATACCTGTATCATCGGAGAGCGAAAGTATGTTTGTGAATTTTATCTTGAGCTAGAGCTACGGAGCTGTCGACCCTAATGAAATCGGACGATTTACCGTTTTCGCGTTCGAATAATTGAACTAGGTCTCGAATTGGAGAAGACTCGTTAGGGAGGTTCAATAATCGAATAGGTTTCGACGAACTAATAATTAACTAACAATAAAGTGAATTCGTCTCGGATTCGTCTTATATTTTATAATAATATTAGCAATAGCCACGTTCGATTATATATTCGATTATTCTATAAAAATTACCTCCTGCTCATGTAGAATATCACTTTGGTGCTCGCTTTCGATTTTGCTGAAACTCCTGTACGTGGTAGAGTATCAAATCCGATTAGACACATTTTTTTTTAATCTGCGGGGATACGGATTTACGGGGTGCAATTACCTCTTCGAGTGAATCATGTTAAGAGCTAATTTTGCAGTAGCAATCGTAACCCGTACACCGATTCCAATTAAACGGAAGTGAAAATTCTTTTAATACAAAATTATCAGAAATCCACTGTGGGTATATTGAAAAAAAACCAGAAATAAACGGATAAACCACCCCTTATTTTTCTTTCTCTCATCCCACATTTAAAGGAGATGCATTCAATTAAACGTAACATGTGATACTTTGAAAGGAGCACAAAGTTAAACTTTATACATGCTTTTGCTTTTTCGGCGGATAGCGAGATTACGGAGGTAAACCACATTTCATACGTTTCCGACGATTCTTAATAAAAATTAACGATTTTGCGGGAAGTAAATCGTAAACTCGTATTCAGGAGGTAAAAATACATCGACGTGGACATGTGAAGAATATTTAAGATCCAAAAATTCTTTTCCCATCTCGGCCAAACAGAAGTGGTTTCGCTGAATAGTCAATCACTTATTTTCTCCTCAGATGAAAAACCCCATTCCACGCTCATTTTATTTGGTATCGTTTGCTCGTTGAAATGTCGTTTGATTTATCGAGCCGCGACCATTTTCCAATTTTTGGCGGAATTTCAAATTCGGGCCATCGTTTTTCGCGCATTTTTCTATTCATCGCCCTTTTGCCTCTTTTTCGACCATTCTTCAAGTGCCGTTTCCGCTGAAACTATTCGAGATATCGGGATGACTCGAGCGGCACTCTCTGAGTTTGCGTAAGTCCTTTTCAAAACCCCCGTTAAGTTCATGTCACTGAAATAGGACCGTTTCTCCGGCTGTTTGCAATTTTGGAATATTTACGATTTTAGAAAAGTGACCAGATGAGTCGACATTTTTTGTTCCCTCTTTAAACCATTTCGCGGTACTATCCGACATAAATTTTTCCGCTGATTACGAATATCACCGAGTTTTCTTTGAAAGCGCTAAATTACGTAGGTTAAACACAATAAACGTATTTTCACGCACTTTCGACGATTGTTTATAAAGATTCTGGTTTTTGGGGAAGCTAATGGTAAATTCGTATTCAGGAGGTGCAGATATATCGAAAGGGACCTATAAACGAAAAAAAAAACATTAAAAACAATGCCGCTTAATACGATAGAGGGCCGACGGCGCGTCCAATGCTGTCGGTTTGGCCAGCTGTTCACCCATCCAAATATTCACGATCGCAGTGTAAACCTTTATCATGGAGTACATTTGTCGGGAATCGAGTAAGCGAGACGCGGCTCCGGTTGATTTAACCCTTTTTTCGAGCGAGTAAAAAGTGTCTTCCACGTTTCGCCAGTTCTTTGACGGATTTTTCCGGTATTGTGACGGCCTCGACAACAATACCAGCATGGAGGAAATCGATGCTCACTGCGGGTCTCCGGTGGCGCACGGAGATTTCGTGTATCGGTACTGCGTACAGCCGGGCTTCGATTACTACGGCGAATGCGCTCGTAACTCAAAGGTTTGATATCTCCTGGCCGCGGACATATTTCAACGTGATCGGTCCGCACGCCCGACGAGCGCGCGGGTTTCGACGTTACGTGAGGGTATCGCGGCGTTTCGGGAGCCCACGCGCGGCGACGGCGGCTGCGGCGCGCTGCTACCTATAATCCCCGAGGATTTGTCGTACACATGTCCGCTCTGCGCAAACTGTTCTCGAACCGTTCGATATAATTCCTCCCCTGTTCGCTCCCCGCTCTCGCCCCTCCTCGGTGCACCGCTCGCGCGTTTTGCCCTCTCTCTCTCTCTCTCTCTCTCTCTCTTTCTCTCTATCCATCTATTTCTCTCCTCCTCGAATCCGCGCGGCGGGAAGATGAATGTCGCTCGCGGCAGCTCGCACTCGACATGTACCTACCGAGCAGACGAATGAATTCCGTTATATGCTCGCACATATTCGCATTCACGAAAGCAAAGCGTGTGTACGCGAACGCGGTTGCCACCGATGTACTCCAATATTCAGCCGGCCCGAAATAAATGAAAACATCCACAAAGCAAAAAAAGAAAAGCGTCATCTCGAACAATTGGAACGAAGTATGTGTTTTTTTGTGCTCTCAGGCCGATGGCTGTGTGTGTGGCTATCGATATGGAAACATCATTGAAAAACGTGTGGTCAGACGGTATTCCATCGTAATCATTGTTTTTCCACGATGCTTTTGCTAGCGGATAAACGAGGATTCTCTCGATCGTCGGGAAAGTTGGGTTAATAAAGCCGTACGGCGCGGTTGGTTGAAGTGAAAATAGGTTTGTGACGTCAGAGTAGTCGGCCATAGCTCTCCAAAGCCGAGATGAGTCCGTTGCCTGCTCGGTGGGACGGAGAACCGGGGATTGCAAGAGAGCAAGGGAGAGAGCGCGAGAGAGAGAGAGAGAGAGAGAGAGAGAGAGAGAGAGAGAGAGAACGGTGGACCCGCCTGTGAAAGCTTCGATAACCGCTACTCGGTTTTTCACCAGCGTTTGCTCATCTCCCCCAGTTCCCTTCCCTTTTTAGTCTCACATCACCGCACGGTGTCTATAATTTCTTCTTTTCGATCGAGCAAAGCGAGAGCGTCACAGTGTGCGCGCGTCTATTTTGTGATTTTCTCTTCTATGCTCTTCGTTCAATGGCTCGCGGATAGCACCAGCTCGGGCGAAAATCTCTCACACAGCTATCGCGATACAGCAGCACACGAGATGCAATCTTTCCACACTAGGTCCTGCAGCTACCAATCTTTCGGGAAGCAATAATAACGCAACGTCCGTCCAACTGTCCAATTCGTACTGCTCCGCAACCCTTGCCCCCCCTGCCCTTCCTGGCTGATTCCCCGCCGCGAAAACCCTTTTCCGTGTGGCCGCGAGCCGAGAAAAACCGCTTCCTCCGCGCGGCACATTCTTGCCGTCTCGGCCTCTACGATTGCTTTTCCACGGGGTGGATCGGTCCACGCTTTCCACCGCTGTTTTGCTTTTTCCACCCTCACATACGCAACACATTGATGCAGAAGCAAATTTTTCATACGCCCGACGTTTTCGCCCTCGATTATCTCGCTCCATGTTGTTGTTCTTTTCGTTTCGCAGCTTTTCTCTTTTATTTTTTTAGCGTTCTCGTTCTACCCCTATCTCTTTGCCTCGTGTCGCGGTTTTTCACCTTCAGTAACGAGTTCCGTTTCAGAGCAAAGCCCAGGCTAGCGAACATTGTGACGGACCATGAGGTTCTTGGCTGTTTCACTGCACCATTCTCATAGGGCACATTACTGTCATTCCCTCGAACTATTATTATTGTCCTTCCTGTCACATCTTTCCTATCTCCGTCTTTAATTTCACCACTGTTCGAAAACGATGCTGATGACAATGGACAAATAATGGAGAACAATCTGTATCCTCTTTCAGCCTTCTTCACTATGAATCATCTTTCGTCCGCCTGTGCTCGCTGTCTCCCTCTCTCCATACCTCATCCCCTTCGACCATATCTGATCCTTGCTTCTATTCCTATAGGTAGCGCCGATATTTGCCTTGACAAAACGGAATCGCCTCGGTATATCCGAACGACGATTCACGGGTGCTATACCGGGGTGGATGGCGGTGGCGTTACTACCACTGCCTGAGTGTACGGTGATGGTGGAGTAGCCGGGACACAGCACACTCCGTGTTTGAACTATAGTAATTTGAGGCAGGCTAATGAAAGTGCTGCGCAAACAGCGTCGCGACGCCAGGACGTCAAAGCCAAAACCTCTCGTTCTCCCATCTTTCTACGTATGTGTGTATATACATATGTGTGCGGGTGTACATGTACATCAGCCTTCCTGTCTTTTGGAAACCCTTGTCGTCGTTGGTGCAGCTTCGCAATCCCCTGCCTTGACTCAACTCCTCTCTAACCAAGCTTTGCCTCCTCGATACTTCTCTCATTCGTTTTGCTCTCTCCCACGCTCCCGCTCGTTCTGTCCTTCCGCTGGTGCTGTATACTCATTTCTCCTTCATCGATTCCTCCATCTCATGCAGCACAGAACTCTGACTGCACTCCTCTTTCTCTCTCTCTCTCTCCTTCTCTCCCTCCCTCTCTCTCTCTCTCTCTCTCTCTCTCTCTCACTCTCTCTCTCTTTCGCCCTTTCGGCGATACATATATACGCATTGGTCTTGCGCATCTTTTCCAGAGCGCGACCAGCCGAAAACTCTTTCGTAGTATTGGATATTTGGAGATCGAATCGACGGACACGCCAGGAGGTCGCGCTCGAGAGAGCTGCTCTTTCTTGGTCGGCGAAGACTCCCCCGACCGTGTATATAACCGGCGATTCGGCGACTTGAGTCGAACGGAACGTCGGAAAATGACCTGCCTCATCTGTGCCTCTGAGCCAATACTCCGGTACGGTTTTTTTTTCCGGCTGTGTCATACATGCGTATATACGGCGGTGCACGAGTACATATGTATAAATATACATCCGTAGGTTTCTCCGTCGTTCTTTTCAGACTGTTTGTATCTACTTGTGTGCGTGCACGTCCATCCGTGAGTATAAGACTTTTTGAAGCTCTTTCGTATATTTGTTCGCCGTCGGAGTCTTGAAATTGCACCACACGTCCGGTCGAACTTGCATCCCGAGAGAGTCCCGTGCGCGAGTCTATTGCTTATTCGAACTATGGCGATTGGACAATTATTATTTTCTTCTCCACGAGTATTGTTCGATTGGTATTTGTTTTTCTCGATGCGTCCTACTTATACGTCGATCCATTCGGATCCATGTCCGATGACAGTGACACCCAATGGTATTGATGCACGATATCAAATAGAACATAATTTACCGATAAACTGGTTTCGCGTTGGATTTATGATGCAGCTCTCAACTTTTATCGTCGCGTATGAGCATCCCTGGGCGCCTTTGACGAGGTTGGCTGGAAGCAAAGATGGCCAATCATCAAATACTCGTTCGATTGATTCACCTACATTGCACCGTGTGTAAATATCGTACAGCTATGATATGACTTGTCGACCTCTCAGATCTCTCAAGTGCGGCATATCTCTCTCCTCGTCTCTCCTCGAATCGTTGTAGAGGTGAGCACGATCGAGGGCAAAGTTATATTTCTCAAAGCAAGCCGCGGGGGCCTCTGGTTCTCGAGGCCGAGTCAGTCTGAGGAGATCTCCCTTGGTTATCCTTCGGCAGTGGATGCTTCTTCTGCGTTTCCCTCGCCTGCCGCTCTGCTTCTGATGTACGGAGAGCCGGATAATCCTCGGATAGTGTGCTAATGCAAGTTTTGGCATCAACGCAAACGCTTCTTCTTCATTCTTGCCAGAGGCGGCGTCGAGGGGAGAGAGAAAAGCGGAGGCGGTGTCGGCGTCGGCGGCAGAACTAGCAGCAACGATGCAGCAACTTTCTCTCCCTCCCTCTCACTTTCTCTCTCTCTCCCCCTCATTCTCTTTTCTCTTTCCCCGCCGCATCCTTGTTCGCGCCTCTCTTCTGTCTCTTTTTTTTTCTCATGGAGCATATAACACAGCCACTGCGAAGCTCGACTTCTCACGGGCGTATATATCGGATTATCGTTGGGATCTTCGAAAGCACGGTGAGAAAGGGCGTTAATCTCGAAGAATATTTTGTCACCCCTTCGCGTCGCCCATTCCCGGATAACTGTAACCTAATAAGGCGCAGTTCGTAACCATCTCTTCTTTTCGACGAACCACCCCCGCACACGTATATGAACACGCGGTCCTTTACACTTTTCGGTGTGCATCTCTAGGCTCCGCCTCGGGCACGGTCACGCACAGCCAAGCGGTAATTTTCACTAACGTCGGCCACCTACTCCCTCTCACCCCCGTGCCTCCCGCGCGTTCGCCTCGTCGCGAGAGCTGTTGTGTTTCTTTTCAATTCGCGACGCAGATTTATCGCCTCGCTTGAAGATTAAATTGGAGAGCTCCCTTCCTTCGTCGCGTTTTCCACCCGCGGGAGCGCAAAGATATACAGAGTCGCGCCGCTGTAAAATGTATTAGCACCGAATGGGATTAAGAATATGATATTTCTTTTGGGATTTTCGTTTTTTTTCACCCTCGACGTTTTAGTGCCAATATGAGAGTGGCATATCCGCGCTCGCGAATCATCTTCTTTATTTCTCGGGTTTCCCTTTCCTTCCGCACTGGTGCGATACGCTCGGCTTACTCGAGATTTTGGATTATCTTACGGACTGGCGGGCCGCACACCGAGGTTAAATATAGTTTTACATCTCGGTGCTCAAGCGAGGCGTATTCGACGAAGCAGGCGATCAAAGAGCGAAAGATCGAGGAAGAGAGGCCGGATGGTATGCAGAAGATGGTGAACAGCTCGGCTGTCCGGAGTTAGAGCCATGTGGCGGTTCGCGAGATTCGATGCTTACCTATATAAGTCGAGTAGGAGCTGCGCACCAGAGACTCGCGGTTTATCCAGTCGATATAACGCCTTCGATATGAGGTGGCTCTGGCTGCCACATATCTTTTCATACCGGCAGAACTGCCGGGCCAGAAGTCAAGTTTCTTTCTTCTCTCTCTCTCTCTCTCTCTCTCTCGATCTCTTTCGCCTTTCCATGTAAACTCTCGCATTATACCCTTCCTGATATAGGTGACTGTGTATATCATATATATGTATACAGCCACATACTCCGCTTCCTTTGGGCTTTTCCTCGGCCCTCAGTTCTCTTTCAAGCGCCAGGAGGCGACTTTCGAAATTCATGCCCTTGGCTCGGGCTCAAGAGTTGGAATAAAAATGAACTGCGCGCGAAAGCCAGAGTCAACCCTCTTGCCTACTTCACTCCAACTCCCTCCTCTCTCTCTCGCGCTCTCTCCCTGGATTGTTCAACAGCTTCGCGGTCGCTTCCCAGTCGACGTTACAGTTGAACCTCTCACGTCATCGCACTGTCATTTTATCGCGCCCTCCAAAGTTAATTTTCTTAATATGCGTCACGCGGATAAAAACACAGACGACAGTACGATTAATGTTGCATCATCCGTCACCTCGAGACCATTGCTCTGTGGTTCTCCACAGACATCCCTTGACACATAATCCTGAAGATGCGCAGTCCCACGTGACTTGGTTGTTGAAAAAAGAAAATCAAGATTATCGGCCGGTGCATTAAGAAGGGTTGGGGTTTGGTCGGGTCTTGATATCGCAATTGGCGTAGCATGTGCAGGGCGCGACTGCTGTGCCGTTGCGGGTGTGGCTTGTCGCGTGAGCAAGAGTGACGAAGTGGCTAGGCGCCGAGATTCATATTGCATGCAGGTCTGTGTACAAAACAGCATTCTTAAATGTCGTTAAACGTCGCTATAGCTGGGCCAATTATCGTGTAAGCCTCGCCGAATCGCGCGAAACGCGAGACAAACCGAAAGGGGTAATAGGCAATGAAACGGGTAATAGAGTCTCGGTATAGGCATATGGGGAAAGAATATGCATGTGCTCAACCAGTTTGGAAAAAAATGATGACTTTGCTCGAGCTTTAGGGGCCGATACACGGAAATAAGGGAAGGAGGGTGAGAGAGAGAGAGAGTGGAAACTTTTAGTTTTCTAGTGGTTTATGGCTCTGGATCCCATAAAGATCTTCCTGGCCGATAATTATGCACGGCGAAATTGTACACCTTTATCGCTGTTCCCGACGTGTGCAACTATAGCCCTCGTTCACTCTCCCTCTTGTTCTCGTGTTTTAAGACAAACTTTTAATCACCGTGACGGGGCTGAACATAACAACAAGGTCCTGCACACGGCACGTACGGGCCAGACGACGTCAGACGGTGGCTCACTAATTCTTGAAGCGATATGCATGCTTATGTGCTGCTGATCGAGCATGAACGATCTTCAAGTTCTTTCACTTCTCAACCCCCGATACAATGCTTTCGTTTGGTTATTTTATCTGACAGTATTTGGATTCTTCATCGCAATAAATTAATATTAGCGCATAACGTGATGACACGAAGGCTTTATTAGAGAAGTCAATGCGCGTGACTCGAACAATTGGGGATAATGGTGATTTCAACAGGATGGAGCATAAGTTGGTTTTTTTTTACGGCCTTGAATCAGGCTGGAGGGAGTTTGACTGCACATTTTGGGATTGAGCGACGTTCTCTACTGGTGCTGCCGCAGCAGCAGTGAAGGTGTACGTACAAATACACGTACATACGTAAAGAGCGGAAGGGCAGGGCAGGCGCGGCAGGCTCGCGGGTTAACTGAAAACGGGTGAACGGAGCGCTACGCCGGAAGAAGAATGGCGGGTGGAGCTGCCAGTCGGACGGGAATCGGACTACCCGTAGTGTGTTTGCCCTCCAAATTACATCTGCATAATAGCTGCGGTAGGTTATCGACCCGTGAACGGGCGTCCCTTCGTCATGGGCTCTTCGGAATCCCTGCGTGTATCTCTGCGTCCACCGTTGATACGGTCCTTGAAATGTTGCTGGGATACCCCGCAGCCGCCACGAAAATTAAATCTTCCGCCCGCGCAGCCGACTGTTCGCTCCTCTTCCGTTCGAAAGTTACACGATCAAGATGTGCGTGCGACATTTTACCTACCGTTAATGATAAATAGACTCTGATGATGACTTTGGTTCTCTTTGTTTCTGGTTGCTTTGACTCTGGTTGCTTCGAAACGCACAGAATTCGTTAATGTTATTGTTATTTATTTGATTATCGGACAAGTTGTATTGTAATTGTCGGCGATATATATATATATATATATGGAAATAAGTAGGTCATGTTCCTGACAACCTGGAAGTTTATTGTTACGTGAACACTGATTAGGTCTGAGATAATTGCAAAAGTGCGCGGTGTATGCATAACGGCTTATGCCTAGTTGTAACAGTCGAAAACCGCTCGTTTTGGTATTGAAGGGCAGATATACACCCGGGAGCGTGAAGAAAGGTCAGTTTTGTGAATTTTTTCAAGGAAAACTATGTGAAATTTCGGATTGGGGTTTTAATTATCTAAAAGTATATACATTCAAAAATATGTTTAATTTTCTTTATTTGAAAATATCAAAAATATACAAGGATATTGTATGATCCTTGGAGCGTCGTAAAAAAATCTGCGTATACGGTACCCACTGGCGTCTCTTCAAAAATCATTTGAAAAAAAAACAAAAAGATTATTAAATTAGATACTATAGTACTTGTCATAGCCGATTTTGAAAATATCGATTTATGACAAAATGGCGGACGTTTGAACATAAATAGTGATTTTTGGGCCAAAAATTAGTTATTATTTTGCCTATAAAACAAAAACTAGGTAACGGAAAAATAAATCCTATGACAAGTGCTAGATAATGGTGTATAGAATAACCACAAAAAACCTCAAGGCAATCGGTTCATTGGTTTTCGAGACATTTTGGGTACCGATTTTTTTACGACGCTCCAACGATCATACAATACCTCTGTATATTTTTGATATTTTTAAATAAAGAAAATTAAACATATTTTTCAATGTATATACTTTTAGATAATTAAAACCCCAATTCGAAATTTCAAGTAGTTTTCCTTGAAAAAATTCACAAAAATGACCCTCATTCCGGCTCCTAGGTCTATATCTGCTCTTAAAAAAGAGTCGCGATGATACATTTTTATAAAAGTTAGGTATTTGGAAAAGTATTATCTGAATAACAGTCTGTAATTTTTTGTGCAGAAATATTTAATTATTTATAATCGATTTACGGTCGATGTCCGGGAATCACGCCGCGAAAACGTCTTTGGTGGTGAGCAATGCCCTTCTGAATCAGGTTATCTAGAATTGGAAAAATAAAACAAAATCCATTGGTATATCACTTTATCCTATGATAAATCGGAGAAATTTCCGAAATATCGAATTAGAAAAACATGGCGCGTGTTCGAAGAGCCTTGATTTTTGGGGACAAAATTGATATTTTCGTTCATCAAATCAAAAGTATACATAGGAAAAAAATCCTTCGATCAAATACTATTTTTTTTACATCTAGAAAAAGCCCTAAAACGCACTTTCCAGAAAAGGCGTTTAAAGTTTCGAAAGACGCTTCGAGCCTTCCGACAGGCATCACATAAAAGCCCAAAATCTGTCAGTTTTGATCCGATCACTTTGAAAATTTACGGGGACATTTAGAAGATGCCATACTGTCGAAATATATTGGTCTTGGAAGAAAATTGATTTTTCGACTTTTACAACTAGGTATAACTCCAATGGACTCGCAGTGCAAATTTTCTGATACAATTTCATAAGAAGAAAGTGTCCGTGCAATAGTTTATAAGCCATTGCCCATATTATTATTGATGGTTCGTTCTCGTACGAGGCTCCATCAAGCAATTGATATTCAAAAATAGTTAAAGTGGCACATATGTGAAGAAATGATGAAAGAATTTACTTCGAAATATCGGCGTAGAGACATAAAATAGTTAAAATAGTTAAAGTGGCTCTTCAGCACGAAACTTCAGAAGCTACAGCCACCATATTTTCTTCCAGCCTGGCTGACTCATAAACGAGAAAATAGCGAATGTGCACCAATGGTGGCTCGTGTTTCCAGTATCCGCTGTTAATTCGTTTTCATAATGTATTCTCGAACCTTGAACCGCGTATAGGTATACATATACACAGAGCAACACATACATCTCGGTACTTCACGAATCGGGCCTCCGTAGGTTATATAATTACATGGTTGAAGGTAATGAAGGATAGCTGGTGGGCGTGCTCGATGCTACACAGATGGCATTACCTTCGCTCACACACCCAGATCATTTATCATCCAGGGCAAGTTGGATTTTCCGGTGAACCATGAGCCCTGCATGTACTATGTACGTAATATGAAAATAGACCAACGAACATTCTAGCTGCAGCGTTTCCTCGTAGTACAACGTATCTAGTATGTATATTGATGAAAAAATACTGTTTGCTTATCTGAACCACACGTTAAAAAAAGGAACCATCCACATTGGGCAATTATAGTAGTTGCTCCAAAGATATACCCAACATCCCTCTTCATCCTAAGAGCACGTGAAACATATTAGATTGATATATGTTCCAAGACTATTTTTCGAAATATCAGTGTAAATTTTCGGACGTGCCTCCACGATTAGCGTATCAAACATTCTTTTGATCTCGTCGTCTCAATTCAATTTTCAATTTAGTAATAATATCCTACCCTCCAGTTTTGTCCACCCAGTTCGATCTCTACCTATTGCGTTGTGAATGTATGGCTTCTTTGCAGTCCACTCGAGAATTTGGGGTTTCGAGTGGGAATAACAGTTGAAGCTGCCACGATGTGTCACTAGCTGCGGATGATGAAGATGCTCGTGCATCGATACATCTCTTCCGTATAGCCTCGGTACTATGTTTTATTTGTTTTCGCCTCTGCGTTACTGACCCGCCGTGGCGACTCTTTCGGTCGTTTCGCGCGAAAAATCGGCTATTTTCACGTCCGTATACGAGAGACTGCGTACGAAAGTTGTCGGCGAGTGTACATGGCGGGAGGTTCGCGAGAACGTGAAACTCCTCTCTCAAACCCTCAATCCGCGCTCTCCGCCAGTTCCCTCCCCCCACCCCGAGTATTTTGCATCGGGAGAAAAATGACGTCGCTGCTGTAACCCGACAAATGGTAAACAAAGCGCGAAACACGCCTCGACGGCGCTGCTGGGAGTACATCCGATTTGTCACTGTCCCGTACCAGAAGCCGCGATGTAGGAGGCGAGATATTCACGTATGCAGCGTTAGCGTACACACGAACGAGGTACAGCTCTCGGGAGAGGGCTCCCAGACGAAGTGTCCGGATATACAGTCATATATCCAATCCGTTTCGCTGCCAAGCAAAAAAAAAATATTCCTTTCCCCTGTACCGCACACGCGATCGACGGGCACGCACTACCATAAGGCGCATCCTCCCTCGACGAGCCCTGTTATCCCTCTGATACGTGAACGAGAAACGAGTGTGTTCGCAATTACGTACAGCCGCATCAAAATATACATGCAGTATATAATAGAGCACGCGGTTGGACACGCACGCTGTGGGATAACGTTGAATAATACATGCTCCATTACGCGGACATATATGTATGCTTAACGGACGTTCGATCGTCAGAGAGCGGAGCACATTGCGCGAGAGTACGTGTGGGAGGAGTGGTATCTCGGTGTCCCTTGGAATACGATAGAAGAGCATAAACCATATATGGCACTCGGGAGTTGGCTATTGGTGTGTAGTTGATATAAGTTCCGCAAGCTATAGACCACCCTCTAATATCCGATGTCTTTGAGCGATGTAGGACCTCTGACTCCGAATAATCTCAACTACCTATGAAATCGGTACTTTCCTATAAAGTCACGCCGGAGACTTGCTATTCCATGAGTGTGTACGCGTAAATGCACGTAGCCCGAAGCCCGAGTAGAGCAATCGAGGAGGTTTAATCTCCGATGGATGCGATTAATTTCATCCGTACAATAATAGCCGGGTCCCTTCTCTCTCATTTCACCCTCTGGTTGCTATCTCGGCCGGTGCAGACGATGGCCATTCATGCTAATCCTCGTTCTGGGCCGGGCTGCTGCAACCTGGTTATGCGGAGATGGCAAGAGAGCGTGGCGGCGGAAAGGGGCCGGGCGGAATCTTGCTGCAATGTACGTGTATACCGTGGAACTTGCCTGATGTGGAGCATCGTAGTAGCTCTCAGTTGCCTTGTTTCCTATGTACTATGGCGACATCATAGCCTAGCGAGAGGTATAACTCGCAAGCACCGAACCGTCCAATCATGCCGGTCTATCGATCCTAGCCAGAGACTCTGACGGAATTTGCGCCGCATCAGCCTCCTGTGCGAAGGCTCTCAGAGACCGAAGGGCGCGAGTGAGAGATGAGGTTAAAGAGGCTCGGGAGCGCGCGTGACGTTGAGGATTGGGCAATCACGGAGAGCTTCCGCGTGCCCTATAACTCAGGCCATGCCCAGCTAGAGAGTTAACCTTACTTTCTCTTATCCTCCTTCTCTCTTGCCCTTTATCAACATTTCCTTGGACTTGCCTTGCCACTTGCCGCTTGTGTCCGTTTATACGCTTCCGGGTTGCCTTCGACGAGCGACTCGGGAGGCGAGGCACGGCGGAAAGATACGATACTGACGGGAGATACTTGCAGACAGTATTGTTGGCAAGTCAATGGACGACCGGGAATAATGTACCGATGACCGCGGATCCTTAATGAACCTGGCGGTTCTCTAGCCTAGTCACTCTTTGGATGACCAATAGCTTGGACGGTGAGTGAAATATCTAGCCGGTACCATCGCTGCATCTCTCATCTTTTGTTACTTAGCCCTAGTCGGCTCTATTGCATATATTTCAAAGCAGTCTTGCATCAGTCTGATACCTAAGAGGCGTAGCCTCTTATTGTCGGAGTTCTAACGAAGACGCGAAGAGAAGTGCATCGCGACGTTGAAGCTTCACACGGGTATCTCACAAAATATAGATGAGCATCATCCTGTTGCGAGTCTCTTGCAGCTTCTAAACTAAACGCCTTCAGAAGCTGTTCTTCAACGGGTGGACTGCATAATTCCGGAAGACACTTTCTCGCTCTGTTTCTTTCTCCCTGTTGTCCCTTCCTTCTTTTGATTTATGTCTATCCCACTGAAACACCGAGGTCGAGAAGACGATTTCCTGTGGAATTTTCACCAACGAGTGAAGACTCTGGACTGGATATTACTCGACTCGCCTCATTCGTGCACAGTTTTGTACCGAAAGAATTGCAACTTGCGAACAGAGCAAGTATCGGGCAGGATACGAGAGTGGCAAGGGGTAGGCAGAAAGACCTCCCCTTACCTCTGGCTTCCGTCTCTGCACGTTTTATGAGTGAGCAGAGAGTCGTGCACACACGAGCGGGCGTGGGCGTTCGCGCGTTATGAATATCCTCATTGCTGGGCACGCGCTTGAGGTATGTATTCGCGAGTGCATTTCTTCGAGGTGCTTACGTGCTCGTTCGTTTCCGGTTCGCAAGCTTTCTCACTCTCCGCTTTTCTTTGGCATTTTCTCACACACTTTGTCGTTTAGCCGGGGCCATGGTGAGCCGTTTGAACATTGGGCATACGTAGGACTGCGAAAAGGTCCGGGCGTTTCTTCCGTCGCTGACAATGAAAAGATTTAGCTTGCTTTGTAATTACAAGTTATACCATTTTTTCTTCTGTACTGTATCTAAATGACGGCAAAAGAATGTCACCCCATTATATACACCGGTAACAAAGTACCTTGGGGTAAGGGACACGCTCATATACTCAACGAAAAGTAACGTCAACTCAAACTGACGCGGCCTCGTTAAAATTTTCGACATGGTTTATACACGCCCTGTGTGCTTAAGTTCTTCCACCCGCTATATGTACAAACTCGAGCATCGCACGTTCATTTCACAAACATTTCATTTGGAATCCCTCGCATTTCCTCATTGCACCACGACCACACCGACCGTAATTGAAAAGCTTCGGTATAGCGAGGTACACTGCCGAAGGTGCCCCAACTTTCCAAGCGATTTTTCCCCAGCCTTATCGAGGGTTGCGTATTGTAGAACGTGGCGAAAATATTGCACGTGGGATGTTTTGTCACTGTGGGCCCGGGTTTTATTCTGTCAGTGTATAATGCACAGGCATAGGTTTATTTAGTCAAGGGGTGCGAAAAATATTGATGTTTGGTTTTCAACGGATTCTCAAAATGTAACATTTCGAAAATATTCTTTTACAATTTCGAGTCGGTCCGTTAATAATTGAGGGAGTATGAGCGTTTATCAATATCAATTTTTACAAGCTACTTTTACATTTTATAAATTAGTGCTTGAACAAAAGAATTTGTTTCCGAATGCATGGTTTTTTCAACAAAAAAAAATAGTTTTTTTTTTTTACTTAAAATCGATACTTTCACTTTGGACTGGAGCCATGCTTTTAAAAATCGATATTTAATAAAAATCCTTTGTCAAAGCACGTGAAATTTTCATGTAAAAACTAAATGCGTGAAATGGGCTAAAAACCATATTTTTCAATGGGAACAAAAATTGAATAGCTGCCCTCGTTTTCCCAGAAAAATGCATGCATATTCCTTTTTTTCCGGCCGCGAGCTAGGTGTACCCTAGGGTTTGACCACATAGACTCCGCGATTAACGAGTATAGAAAAACCGCGCTAGTTAGGGAGCATAGTATTAGCTCTATCGTAGATGTCTATCTTGGTGTAGCTTGGATGTCGGGAGGGAGGTGCGGGTGTATCCGGAAGGTCGGTGGTAGAACGAAAGAGCTGAGATCAGAATCACAGTGGTGTGGTGCCAGGCGCGGATGCTGTCGGCCGAACGCTGGAGTGAGAAGAACAAGGGATGCGAAAAAAGGGATGGAGAAGGACAGAGGGGTGGGCTCGACCGGCAGGTTCTTGGCACGGCCTTTCTTTTGGAACAAGGGTAAGGGTACAGCCGCCATCCATTACGAGCCGCGCATGACACCTCAGGAGATATATCGACTCACCGCATCCGCGAATTGAATCGAATGCCGCCCTGCAAAAACACCAATGAGCAAAATAGAACATTGTGATCGATGCTGGACCGGGTAAAATTTATAGACGAATGAGTTACGATGGGGATAGCGTGTTGGCGGGCCTGCTACGCTTGCGCAAAGAGTAGATTTGAACTTGCCTTTTGTAGACTGTCCAGCGGATACATACAAAGAAGCCATGAGTTGGCTATAGAACCCGGAGCACACTGAACATGTGTCACAGCTTATTACGCAGTCAGGAATTTTCCAGTTTGAAAACGATCAGCCGATCGATAATCGCGTAGGTGCATCATCGTGAAGCTAACGCGGTATGCGATATGAACATCCATATAAAGATGACACTCACTCGTACTTCCAAAGCTCTCTTGAACGCCCATTTAACGGTGGCTGCCGTAATATTTGGGATTATCCGTACACGGGCTCCGGCGTACAAACAAAAGTTTCGCTTTCGAACGTGGGGGTATATCCGGGTTCTCTGGGCTCTCGGGAGCTCGAAGCGGCAATACCGAAGGAAATTCTCGGGCGGCGCTTGCTTGGTTGTGTGAGCAAGCATGTCCCGGAAAGCCGTATTAGTAGCGCAGCATTGCGCCAGTGTAAACATCGCATAAATCCGGCCTATAGATCTTCGCACTCCACTATCCTAAGCCTTTTCTATCGTCGGCTGTGCGCGACGATGGTGAATACAATTGTACTCTTCCATTAAAGGCTATCATTGCCGTGAACACCCAATTGTCATTGTATCGCTTCCAAATGGTAGACTTTCCCGACCGTCGTTCTACTTTATCTTTCCAAGAGAATGACGTTCCCACGTGGATCGTCGTAGAAAAATGGATTGACAAGTGGAGGAACACATTAGCCTGTAATTCCAAATATTTTTGGCTGCTCAAAGTGCCCGGTGCTCAGGCGCATCGACCGGAACTACTGCACTGTAGCATCAGAACGGTCCTTCGTATCTTTCTTGTTCCTCTCGCACCTCGTCGTTCGGCTAGACCTTATTTGCATCTGGCATTCGGGGGCCTCGGAATAACCATTTCTACCGAGTGAATCGTTAATTTCCTAAAGTTTCAGCTTGGCCAGCTAAATTCCACATTGATTGGTACTCCAATCAATTGCGGGGTTGAGCCAGGGTGTGCCGTCCTTATTGGGGGTCGTTAACGATAGGTCGCTAGAGCAGAGAATAACTGGACCAGTGATGAGATGAGATGTCGCTGGGATGCGAGAGGCGGCGTCAATACCAGTAGAACTGTAGTGGCGATTGGTGAGCGAAGAGTTAATAGCTGAACGGAAATGGCCGGTGGATTGCGGAGGACTTGATGGCATTCGACTTAAGAGCACAGAGATCCACCTGGGGAGTTACGGTGATTCATGGGTTGAGTAGAAACGAAATTGAGTCTCCTGGAGGTGATTATCATTCTAAGTGGATCGGCGATGCCTCATTGATGCTCCCAGCTCGGTTCATTTAGGTTCGAAGATGATTGTAATACTTTCTTTTTCTTCTCCGTTAGTGCTATCGCCACAACCCCCTTATCTCTTGCTTGCTTTTCTTATACTTTAATAACGAAGACCACTCGTGCATTTCTTGTCGAGTTCCATTCTACGAAGCCATTTGCAGTGGAGCTGCAGTGAAGCCACGTACAGTGGATTGTTATATATTTTGTTGATTATGGAGTTGCCTTGTCACTTGGAATAAAACGATAATTTGCCACCAATATTCAAGGCGGATTTGAATATGTTACAATGAGTCGCACGACGGACTATTAGTATTTGCATGATGTTCTCCGGGCTTCGGTAGGCTTTGCTGGTTCAATGATACCGGTACATTTTCGAGCAATAACTCTCGTCTTGGAAAGATTCCGCGTCGATCCGTCAGGCCAACCCCTTGGAAATTTCCGATGTGCATAGTGTCCTCTCGAGCCTCGACCAAGAGGATGGTAGCTTCAAGAGGGAAATCCATCCAAGGCTCTCCAAGAATGTTGGAGCGATAAACTTCTGTTTGAGCCTCGCGGTGTCCTATCTTTTCCCACCAGTATAGGAAGAGTGAGAGAAAGATCATGAGGGACGAGAGAAGAGTTTCGATGGAGGCGTAGGGCAACGCGCCAAACCAGTTTTAAATGCGCTCTTAAATTTCACCAAGTTGCGACGAGCCGTAAACCATCTCGACGACTTGGGGCGCTCGAGAGAAACTCTCCGCCGCGTTAGGCTGCTGCTAGCCCATCGTCCTTTCTCGCCCTGTTCGAGACGCGAGTTCTCTCTGGTCTTTCCAGGAGGATTGGGATTCACCGGTAGAATCCTACTTCAGAACCAACAAGTTTGTGAGATTCGATTCCGTTCTTCCGGATGTATTCAGTTTAACACGGTGGAGATCTATATGCCCGGTTCAGCAACAGTTTTGCTCGATATTATAGAGAAATAAAAACAATATGAAGAATGTACAGAACGAGGTGACGATCGGTATACTCACAGAAGAAACTCTCCTAGCTATCCAAATACAACACAATTTGGTTGTCCTCTTGTTTTTATATTCCGTTCGAACAAACACTACACTTTCCCGAGAGGGTCCGCTTAAAATTCAGATAATGCATTTATAAACTTCGGTTTTTGGTCGGATGCGTTGAGTAAAATTCCTCGTGTTTGATCGGCTCGAACGGCTCGAGAAGTTGGAAAATTCAATTACGATTGCAACGAGCCTCCTTTGTATACGGTGATGTGGTGACAAGAGGTAGACATTTGGAAAAGAAGAAAGGTAGAGAGATACGCGCGCAAAGCCGACTTAATAAGGAGAATCCCGATTTATCGCAGAGCCGTTGAAGTCGCCTGGTTATGAAGCGACGTAATGAAATCCTTCGGCCACGACAGAAAGTGTACAACGTTGGAATATAGTAGAGATACCGCGCTCACCCCCGATCTTAGGTTCACAATAGCTGCAGAACGGTAGCATAGAACCGGTGGGAAGATCGTGGTGTACATCTTAATGCCGCAAACCCATAACGATAACCACCACGAAACGGGAGCGGCGAGCGCGCGGCCACCTTGGCAATAACGCCGTCTGGAGATACTAGCGGCGGCATGGTTTGAAACAGCCTAGCGGAACACACTCACACGTACACACACTTGCCATATTCCACGCTCACCACCCACCTCCTGACTTGCTCCTGGATATCTCGAAGCAATTACCGACTAAGAGACCGGGAAGGGTGGAGGCCCTCGTTAAGGTAATAGTGTCCATTATCTCGGCGCATAAGTGAAGAAATAAACCAGAGCTCTAACGCACCGAGGTCTAATAATCAACGACCTAGCTCACGAATGACCGCCTTATACTTCTTGGCCAATCCTCTAATTCTACCATGTGGCATTGACTGTAGCAAAGTGTTATGTAAGCGGGCCCCGTTTGAATGCACGTGCTAGACCTCCTGTCTCTCTTTGGCTCCTATGTTGTTTCGTAAGATATTGACGCCCAAAATAGATCGATCCTGCTCTTCAGTCAGCACTCTTTTTAATATTACCACGTCTCGGCGCTGGATACGTCAAGTCCCAAACATTCACTTTGCCAGATTGCCTTCGATGTATGAGAAAACTCGGCGGTGTCGTAGTCTTTGGGGGGCGATATAGTTGCATTGCAACTTCCTGACGACGACAAGCTTGTTTTAGCCCGCTCGTGCTTTGAATGATTTTATTAACTTAGTATTGTACAGGTCCACATATATTCTTTGACACAGTTCAGTTAGACTTTAAGTATTCGACGTGATGCATTTGGGACATCCAGTCTAGATTGCTTTTAAATATCCTTAGCCGATAATGTATGCAATTTATCGTGCTAGGTCCATTTATCTGCCATATATGAGGAAGTGCTGAAATACCTCGCCACCTAGAGCTCGTTCCTGCTGAAAATTGAATGCGGCGGACGCATCCCGACCGAAAGTTTCCAAGAAACGTATTGTAAAAACTTCCCATCGATTGCTTTAAAAGTATTCTTCCGATAGATTCTGGTAAATGACGGCTTACCGACTACACTGTGCATGCCAATATATAGATTTAAGCAATATGGAAGAAAGCGCATGGCGAAGTTGAATTTCTTGCATATTGTCTTTGTCATTATTGAATTAATTTAGTCTCTCGAAAACACATCACAATAATCAAGCACACTACTAACAATGCTTGTGAGAATAAGTGAAATTCTTTCGTCTGTTGATAGCTATTCAATCAAACTGGTGACGTAAATCCCTTCCGCAACAGTTTCCTGGCTGATTGAACATTGTAATGTCGTAGTTCTATTGCGGTAGCAGACGATGCAGCTCCCCGCCTGCTCTAGAGTAAAAGGCAGAAGAGGATGACGATGAGGACGAAGGTGGATTCCATTAACGGCTGTCGTTTAGTCAGCCGATAGTAATGGCTGGCATTGCGGGCTTCGGGCACTTTACGAGGCAATCAAGCGCCTGATGTCGAATAGATTACGTGAGAGATCTGAAAGTGCGGAGTAGTACAGTAGCGTTGGTTGTGGTAGTACCGTGAACCTACGAATGGGGTGTAGGGGGTTGAGGGTAGCGGGAGTTCGTGAGCGAGCTGTTTCGTTGAGAATTTGCAGCAGATCCGGTAGCCAGCGTTTTCGCCTTGAATGCCTTTAATGCGCGATCCGAAATGACGGAACGAAGTAAAGTACTGCGGGACGCTGAAGATGCACACCCTTGAGTACTTGACTGCTATAGCTGTGTAGATCCGCTAAAGGACTTCGTAATTAAATAGAAGCCACTTTCCCACATGGCAGGTAGGGAAACTGCCTGCATTTCGCGCGAGAAAACATACAGGGCCCCGTAGCAGTTGCATGAGGCACACTGAAGACAGTTCCAGCTGTAAAGACGCGCGGAGCGTCTGACTTTCGCCATTAACGCTCATAATAGAAACCTCTTATGTCATAAGAGGTAACGCAACGTCGCTCTTAAATGAAATTCATCTTTCAATAACAAAACTGGTAAAAAAAAACATATCTGAACCTAAAACTCTGCAAAACTTCAGAAGACGTCGAGGGTTCCCTTCGGATTGACGTGACAAGTGTAAAGAAAATTAACAAACCAAAACCGTCGTGACTTTTCGATAGTCTGTAGTTACGCGATCGACAGCAAGGATCGAAAACAGTGTTATTTGGCACGCATTTTTTCTCTCTTCACATTGCAATAATCGACATTAGCCCATGGTTTGTACGACGCTGGGCTAGCTCGGAGAACGAACAGATGTAGCGTGCAGGAAAAGCAAGTTTCACCCAGAGAAGAAATGAAGAGAGGCGATTGAGAGTTAGCGAAGGAAGACGGGAACAGGGTAGCGGTAGAGGGGCCACCGTTCGACGATGGCAGTCCACACCACGAGATCCTGGCCTGTATTTGACGCAGTTGTTAGCGACTGTTCGTGATGTGAAGCACAGAGAGAAGAAAAAGATTGCGACCAGCCACTCGTTCGTTGCTTCGAAGGATGAAAAAGAGACGGGGCCGAGAACGAGCAAAAAGGAAAGAGCGAGAGAGAAAATTACGGCAACGGAGGGAGATGGAAAGTATTTCGTTTGCGCAAGTATACGGGAAAAGGGAGGTTTCGACGAAGAGGAGGGATTCGCGGTGGCTGTTGCTGTTGCGGCCATGGCATTACCTCCGCACCATTAACTCGCAAAACTTTCCGCTTGAATCTTGTTCTCGAGTCGGGGTGGTTCTGTCACGAGCGTACGACCAAAAAGATCCTCCTCACCGTACCCCTCCGTCCTGGGGCCAGCCTTCTCTACTAGCTCTCCATCTTCCTTTTCCCTCTTTCGCTTGCTTCAACGATTCCTCTCCCTCTCGCTCCTCTCCTTCCTTCCGTATCTTCCTCTTCGCCACTATGTATACTTTGCGAGTGGGTACAAGCAACTGGGTAGCGGAGAGTATGCGAACCGGACACAGGATGGGCCCGAGAGTACCCGCTTGCCGGAATAGTGTGTCTGACTCTATTTGGGGGTCATAAACACAAATGGTCATTCCGTAAACGAGTCACTGACCGTGACCAAGGAGATGGCTTGCGCCATCAACCACTGCCACTAAAATGCGGGGCGCACACCACGCATCTCTCTCGCCGAGCCAGCAGCTTGACTTTGACGTCATCCCCTAACCCCCCGATAGATGAAATTTCAACGAGCGCCTCATTTCTCTCAAAATATCGCAACACGTTGTTCCCCGATAAATGGCTCCTGGATGGAGGAGGAGTCAGGGACTACAACGAAAAGAACGGAAATCGAATGAACAATGATGGGCGCGCGCGTTCGAGTGAAGCCGAGGAGGATGCAAAGAGGCTCGTGCGCCGAAGTGAATTGATAGTCCTTCTTCATCTCTGTCCGTCTTCGCGGAAAGGAGAGCAAAGCCGGTAATCGATACTTGGAGAGAAGGAGAAACGGCCAGTTTCGAGATAGACACACACACGCAGGCACACGTGGCCATTCTACGGTGAGTTTCGGGCATTTTCGTCTTTCGTGCCCGGAATAATTTATCACCCCGAGTCTCGCAACGCGAACGTCGTCTTCCTGCGTCCGCTCACGTTCGTCCTATCTCTATCTTCATCCTCGTCTATACCTGGTGTAGTAAGTTTGGATCCTTGCATTTGTCTCTTCATCTCTTTTCGCGTCGTATTGTTGCGTCCCGTCACTCCCAAATTTTCGGTTCGAAATATGCGCGCGCGCGATCTATAACCGAGCGCCCATCATGTTTCCACCAACTGGAGCATCGATTAACTTTTTATCAGCTCCCGATACACCTATACTCGTAAATACGTTTCTCGTAGAAAACGGCACGTATCTCCCGTGAGAATTGTACCGGCGGCGGAATTTCGAGGTTAATCAATCGCGTGGAGTCTGATTACGTTATCGGGATTTTATCGGGTTTTCTCGTAACGGAATTATCGCCGCCTCGAGAGATTTGACACGAGGAGGAAACTTGCTTCGGCCGTGCCTCGCGAATGCATATATACATATGCGTGCCTTACGCGTACGTCGAGTTACGTATGCCCTTACGTTGGTAGATGCGGAAGGCTTACAGCACACGGGAATCTGGTTATTTCGGGAATGCCTCGAGGATTTGAGAGGCGCACAGACGCGAATCCTCGATTACGATATTACCTCTGCGATCTCGCACGCCATGCCGCGAACTTACCGCATCTCAGTCTTTTTCGTTCTGTCTCTTAGCTCCTCTCGCTCCGCCTTCTCACTCTCACTTTTCTATCGCACACAGAGCACACCTCCGCCTGACCCCGCCAACCTGTTATTGCATATTTCGTTTTACGATGCATAACGTGTACTCCTTTTCCGCGCGTGGTTCACTACCCGAAATCTCTTGGGGACGTACTGCAAATAATATGTGTTTGTGTACATAGGCGTATCGCACATGGGCGAGTATGCGTGTGCATTATGTACTGCACGTTATGCTCGGCTATGCCTACACCGCTCTACATTTCGAATACTCGTGCATCCGCCTTCGTCTTGTATTCTCCAAGGAAAATCGATTTTTGGTAGTGTGCCTGTGCAAAGACTAACATCACCGAAGCGCTTCCCCGAGCTGATATCGCGCAGAAATAAAATGCACGAAGAAAGAAAAAAAACGATCACGAAAGCATTTCACACAAAGATTGTAAACGTCAGATTTTTTTGGCCGAAATATCATGAAACGTAGGTAAGGCGCGATCGCGTGTATGGCGTAAAAGACGGACGAGGGTAAAGATCATCCGTGGAGGGATTTTCACGTCTGGGGGTGGCAAAATTCTGGCCTGGTGATGCTCGCACAGGCACTTTTCTTCGGCCCTCGGGCATACGGTAAAGCTTCGCAGCTCCTGCAGCGAGATATCTCGTGATGCACCTGCGAATGGTCTGAGAGGCACTCGAGTCTCTCCTGCGATCCTAGACGACCGTATGCCCACAGGCAGCCGCGCGCGTATGCACAAACTCATAGACACGCTCTCGTGTATATACGGGCGTACATATCGGAAGCGGCAGTGGACCGTCGAGCTGCGGAGTTTACTCGTACAGTCGTTAATACCTTCGGGGTTGGCAAACAACTCGGGTCAGCTCCCGGTGCACGGGTCCAGCAGTTCTGCTTCTGGTACAGATACCCGGCTAGATTTCCATGTTGTTGAAGGCACCTCTATACAACCACACCTAATACACGTTGTTTCCGGCGTGAGCGTGAGGGCTACACTTCTCGACCGTGTACCCTGGCTCCGACGGAAAAGGAGCACCAAAGGTGAAAGAGCAAGGAAGAGGCCCGGAGGGAGCCTAGCAGAATTCCTAGAACCGAGAGGTAGGTACGTAGGTAGGGATGGAACATTCTCTCGTGGCGCTGCCTTTTGGCCTCTCTGTACAAGCGTGTACTCTATGCCGAGAACGGGCGCCGTTCGCACCGACCTCGCAACCGCCCAACCTATTATGCTATTTCTAATTAATTTACGGACTGAAAATACCTCGGCAGCCGAGAGAGTAGTGGAGAGCACCGTGAGCGTTGCTCTCACCCTTCCTCCCTCCCTCTCTCTCTCTCTCTCTCTCGCTCCCTCTCCCTCTCTTGCTTCTCGTATATGCACCATCCCCCGCGGGTACACAGACTTGCAGCAAAACGAGAACACTGGCCAATTAACAATGCGAACATGACACTAGGCACGGAACCGGATCCCTTCCTTTCTCCCTTGCTTCGCTCTTTCTCTCTCTCTCCCTCTCTCTTCATCTCCGTTCAACTCTATCTGTCCCTTGTGCTTTCACTCTTTTGCCTGTCGTCGTTGCCGCATATTCACCGTCGACCGAATCCGGCACCCTCTGGTCCGCGCACTCGCGGGTATGGCTGGTTATTTAAATTCTATTATTCATAATGCATGAGGAAGCTTTTTATTCCCAAAGGTTATCCTGCCGAATTAAACAGTTACGTGGCCGCGAGGATTTTTCCCCCTGTGCGCCTATGTCTTTCTCACGCGTTGCAGCATCCCTCGGTATCTGTCGCGTACGACAGCACGGCCAGAAGTGCTGTCTGCAGGGAGATGCCTCTTGCAATTTTCAGTCTATATATTTCCTTCCTGTCCGAAATATTCGGCCGCTCGTGCCACGAATGATCTCGTTACCAACTGAGAAAGTGAATGACTGATTTTCATCATTCCTCGGGATTCTAGGTCAAATGTCAGAGGCTCGTGCTTCATGATCCAACGGAGCTTTCGAGCCGTCAAAACACGTAATAATACAAGTATCGTTACATCGAGGACATTGATGTCTGTGTGTGTGTGTGTGCGTGTGTAATGAGAAGGTGATACGATCGGATAGAGGACGCGGGAACGAGCATCAGCGCCACGGGTGTTTCTTCATCCCCTCGGCTTGTAGTCACGATGCCTTTGTATAGCTGTGCGCTCTTCTCGTAAATCCGCGAGACCGGAAACAACGTGGAAGGGCCTTCGCTCTCGGCGATCTTATCCGTATTCCGTATCGTTCACGGCACGTCTGACTTCGCACGGACCTTATCTACTTGGAACACACTCGTTTCACTCGTATGGCTTACGAACGAGATTAAAACCCGCTATACTCTCACTTTGTTTCCCTAAATCTATATTTTAACGTGTCCTTGTGATGCGGGTATTGTGTAAATGAGTGTGTAAATAAAAGCCACAACGGCGATATTTCGCGATTAAAATGACGTATTCGAATTCAAATTGTAGAGCGGGATATAATTTACACGGCCGATTGAAGCGACAGCTACCTACAGGGCATCTGGTACCCGAAGGAGCAAGAATCATATTGGCAACATACATACATACACACACACATATATATATATATATATATATATACACATATACCTATCTAGCGATGGCTACATGGGTACATTTTGTCCGTCGGAATTCAGAGAGTATTGCGACGAATTAACTGACCTCTCCCAAGACGCAAGGCCGAATTCCGTTAGTATTGCGACGAGCGCTACAGATATAAAGACACACGGGGGTGTATGATGTACAGATATGCATAGTCAATGCAGCGAGGCGAGTACGAGGCCCGCCGGGAAATGAGCCTCGACGCCTCCCACTACTTCCAATTAAAAGTTACGCGGCTTGTGCTCTCTCGCACTTGTGTGCGCCGTTGAAGCAGAGTTAATGAAGGAAATAGAGAAATTGTGGGGTGGCACAGGAGACGCACGCGCGCGCGCGCGCCACTTTTCCCTCCGCCTGAAATTTTCCATCTCGTACTCCCCAACTGTGGCGTCCTCTCTTCAGCTTTCCTCCCGCGTCCTCTTTCTCTCTACTTCACTCCTCTTCGTGTTCCCTCCGACTCGGCTCGCTCGTCTCGCGTTTCCGTTCATCGATTCTTTTTGCCCTTTTCGAACGCCCAGAACGCAGATTGCACACTCGACGAGTAACTCACGAATGCCACTGCTGCTGCTGCTGCTGCTGCGACGTGCCCCCGAGCGAGGGACTCTCGACGGTGGCGGGAAAGGGTCGATGACCCGAATGAAAAATGAATTAAAAACACAGACGCGCCCTTCCGTCATACATACACGACGAACTATAAATTCGCATCCCTCTAGGTGCAGGTGCACCGAACAGTTACGAATTCTCGTCGGTTCAGTCGTACTGGATCATCTTCTCGAAGTCTTGTTGCAAATCGGATCGGCATCGCTACGATCGATCGGTGCAAGAATGTTCTGCATCGGCCACAATAATGCACTGCTGAGATACCGCTCGATTTTTAGTCAAAAATAAATCCAACGAGAATGATTTGCCCGCTTATATCGACCTCAGCTTTGAATACGTTTAGCACACTTGCAAAATCTTTAATTAGAATTTGACCGCCCACTGGACGACGTCTAAGAATCCAATTGCGCATCCTAGGCCCATCCGGTCCAATGTTGCCCCTATGCATATAGAGGGAAAAATTGGTTGCTCCCTCTCACAAGGAACATCACTTAAGTGCCCGGCTTCGATTTTGTTGAAACTTATATATGTGATTAAGCATTGAAAACTATTAGACGCGGATTTTTGTTTTATTGGCGGAAAAAGGGCTTTAAGGGGGAAATTTCCCCCCAAAAAAGCGTGTCAAGGGGTGATTTTCCAGTATCATCCACAAGCAGTGCACCTATCTTAACGAAACAAAAACCAAAATTCCTCGAATGTCAAGCGATAAAAAATCCACCATAGAAGTATTGAAAAAAAATGACACCTTTATTTGAAGAGTGGTTTCACCCCTGAAAACTGTTGTTCTGCCGATAAAAAAATCCGGATCCTATAGTTTTTAATGCTTTGTCACATATTTAAGTTTCAACAAAATCAAAGGTGGACACTCGAGTGATGTTTTTTTGTTAGCAAAACGGTCCTACCGGCAAACCCTAGTACACGTTATCAGCTTTCACAATCCTCGTTCTCGCGTGCTACTTTTGGCGAATTTTACTTCGGCTTTAATAGTCCAACGATAAAACTATTAGTCTCTATTAGTTCATAATTAGAGAACGAAAGTTTAACACTCCGGGGACGCACACGAGGCGCCAAGTTTTTTTCTCGCACGAGTTCGTAAAACTCCGGTACGGCCAGAGAATGGGAAAAAGTTTCTATTAAATATGAACTACAAGCGAGGGGTAATTGCGATAACCGATTACAGTAAAAGCTTTTTCACGGGTTGAATCAATCGTTGAAGCAATCAGCGTTTATCGCTTATCGTTTTTGTTCGACGAAGAAAAAGGTCTCCGAGGAAAATTGTGAGATTGCCAATCGGTGAAACGAGACGTTCTTCGAAATTAGTTTTTTTCCTCTTCCCTTGAATTTAGCGATTTTCTCCTTTTTTCCCCAACCATGAAAAACCACACCGATCTTCCAAGGTCCCTGTTTATTTAACCCAAGGTCGAACGGTCGGTTTCGCGTGTTCTATCCGACTCGACGTTTTTTACCACCCTCCCGGGAGGACTTCGCTTCTATGTTACTGTGCAATTCCGAGGGACGATACGGCGTATAAGAGCAGACGTTGCCCGAGGCGGAGCGCTCTCGTCTCATGCAATACGGCAACGACAACGTTACAGCGAGTTCGTGGGCCTGTATGGGACACGGTCTTATATCGTGACAGTGTCTTATTTACCCGTAGCCAATTGTACGTATCGCGACGTATCGCCTATCGAGATTATTACGTAGCCGGGAGGTTCTTTCGTATAGAAGGGAAAAAAACCTCTCGAGTCATGTCTTATGTACACTCGTACATAAGCGATTTCATCAATTCCCAGCAAACATCGAATTCTCGATATTGCCAAGTTGGGTAACCCTCTGTTGTGAAATGGTACATGTACATTTTTAGAGAGTGTAAACTTTTTCATTTATTTTTCACTCCTTCATATTTAGCACTAGCTTTTGAAGTGTGTATGTCAACAATTTGACCCGTATACATGTTGGAAATGGATCTTACGTTGAAAGCGTATTCAGGCGGTCATCCCATGTGACAGCTATTTTTTTCGCTTAAATATTTTTTTTTATGAGCCATTAAAACACACTGTCTTCGAATTTTCACCACATACTTATTAACATCTTTAAAGTCGCTCGAAATTTTATCAAACAAAAATAACGAATTGGAACTGGCATAAGGTAAAAATGTTAAAAATTGAACTTTTGGCACGGTTTTAAACGTTAAGTTCCAGGTTATGTAATTTTTTTTACTTTTCCATAAAAAAAAACTATGGCAGATATCAGAAATATTTCAGGTCGGGGGAGAGGTATAGATGTGCCGACTATACCCTACAAGTTTGAGCGAAATCCGTTCAACAGTTATAGAGATGTGGAAGATAATTTAAAAAATACAGTTTTGAGAAAAACGCGTCTAAAAGTGCAAGTACGATTTACACAAAGCAAATGTTGACTCACCATTAGTCTGCTATGCTGGGTCCATATACCACACGCAAACATATTTTGCATTTTCTGCAAAAAAAAATTTCAACTTGTCGGACGTGACGCATGGGATGATTGCCTGAAAAGCAGTCTAGAAAAAAGTGGCTGGAAAGAAATAGATAAAAAAACTGCGTCCGAGGATTATTAAAGCTAATGAAATAATGTTACATTGAGTGTTTATTAACGAGCTTCCTTATTTAAAAGGGAAACCTCATTATATCAGGTTCAAGTTGGCAGATCCAAATAAAATAAAGTGTAGATAAATTTCGGAGCCGTTTATTTACTCACCACAAATGTTCACCAGAAATGTTCACCCGCTCCCATGCAACTTTGCTGGAGCTTATTGGGCCTTTAAAAGCAAAACAAATTATATGTATGTTTTCTATAATTTTATGTCGATGTATTTTCAGCCCCTGAATTCGAACCCGAAAACGCTTCATTTGTATTAAAAAGCGTTGAAAATTCATAGGTACGGATTTTTAGCATTAACCCGACTTAATGTTGAGCTTTGGAGAAAACCTCGATGATATTCGTAATCGGTAGAAAATTGTCCATCGGATAGGTTCTCAAGATACAGTAAAAGTGGAAAAAAACAATTTCGCCTTTTTTGGCCACTTTTCCAAAATCATCAGAGTCCCGAAATTTCAGACGGCCATAGTGATGGCCATGTTTAAGTTACATAAACTCAGTGGGTTTTGAGAAGAATTTTGTCAGACTTAAAGAACGCCGCTACATTTATCCTAATATTCCAATTGGCTCTCCCAGAACTCACACTTGAAAGTTGACCGAAAAAGAGGCGAAGTGGTATTGAAAAGGGGTATGGAAAAAATTATGAAAATCCGTGGTCCATCTTTGAAGTATTGTCAAATACTGAAAAATAATCAAAGTTCGATGAATCTAACGGCATTTTGAAAAAAAAAATCACAAAAAGAATGACTGCAGAGCGAAGGTTCAAATAGAACGAAGAAATTATGGACGATCAGCAAAGCCACCAATTTTTATCCAGAATACAAAAAAAATGAATTTTAAATCTTTTTTAAAAATCCACATCAATTTATACCCCCCCCCCATACCACTTCACCATTCACTTTCGAAAAATCCCCAATTTTCGACAACAAAAAAATCGTCGAAAATGTATGGAATGTGGTTCACCCTTTTAAGCTTGTTATTCGGCAAGAATGCATGAATACGTAAATTTTAATTTTATCCCTCCTCGGAGTGTTGCCCGTTTTATTTAATTCAACGTACCTCTTTCAGGTGGTGGGGTAAGAGAAAGAAAAAAGGGTCGTTGCACCCCTCGAAAGCATTTCTTCGCCAATAAAAAAACCTATCTAATAGTTCGTAATGCTCTTTTATGTACATGAGTTTCAATCGATGGCGCTAAAGTGATGTTCCTTGTCAGCTTATTTTGCTCTTACTATGAGGGCCAACTTCGCGGCCCCCATAGTCCTGGTATTTCAGGTCTTGAAGTAACAGGGCGAAAAGCTCTCCGCGGATATACGTTATTAAACCTTTTTTTTTTGTAATATATATACAATTACGCGCGCGTACCCCCCCCCCCCCCCCCCCCCCCCCCATATACACACACACATCTATGTGTGTGTGTATATATATATGTATATATGGATATAGCACATTGCAATATAGTTGGATGTTGAAGATAAGCTAGCGAAAATTCCTTCCGCTCAGTGATGGGGTCGACGTTGAAATGCTCGGCGCTCTTCGAACGTCTGAGCGAAGAGATCGACTCACATTTCTGTAAGGTTGGCGCTGGTGGAATGTCGAGTACCGGCACTTTTTGCGCCTTCCTGCCTACGCCTCCCGCGATTCCTTTCGCGTGACTGACGTAAAAAGCTCCCACGCGCTCCACGAACAAAGAATGCGCTCGCTGCATCTCGTGTAGCTCGAAACGCGAGTACCAAGGGTGGAATACTTCTCCGGAGACAATAAAACCGGTTGAGTGTGTCGTCCGGTGGATTTGTGCAGAGGGATAAGGAAAATCCGCTGAAGAGCTCAAACGCGATGCAGTCTCCGCTGGAGTGCCTCAGCGTACTCGTTATGAAAAAAAAGAAAGATATTATACGAGAGTTACGTGGTAAAACGGAGAAACATAGATGAGGGATGGGAGGGTCGGATGAATATCGTGTTTTTAAAAAGACATAAATTCCAGTGGAGAGCCCTCGATGAACGAGCATAAAATGCTGATCTCGGGTGGCAGGGACTTGGAGCGAATGCCGAAGGGGTTGGAAAGGATATATTGAAGTTGGCCGGTGGAAAAACGGAGAAAGAGTTCGCAGGGGCCGGTTGCTGCGAAAAAGATTCTTGCTGCGGGATATCGAAAGACCGACTGGAGGGAAAAAGGGTGAGAGAAAGAGTAAGAGGATATTGGTAAACACCAGAAGCTCGCCTTTTGCAGCACCCTTCCTTCTCGGGTCCCGCTCGGTTGGATTATTCCATAATCCGAATACTATAAATACCTCCGTACTCGCTGCTCTCCAGGAAGGGCTCATCCTCTTTTGTGCGAATAAGAGCCTTAAATAAATAGGGATGGTGGCGGAGAGTTTAAATCGCACGGGAAAGTTTATGTTTATTTATCGCGCAGTGTGCTCGGGCAAGCGCGAATTTGCCCTCGCGAAAGGAACGATCCCCATCTGATCGCTCTTGGCGAAGTCAGAGGCAGCAGAAGGGAAATGAGGAAAAGTGTATGAAATCGTCGAGAATCGATTTGCTTGATAGCCGGCTTTGCCGAATTGAGCATTTTGCTCGAAAGTTAGACACACATGCACACTCATATATGCACATGCTCGAATATAGAGCCACTTTTTTCAGATGTGAGATCGTCCGTGCGGATGCTCACTTTCGCGTGAATAGATCATACCGGGAAACTTCCTTGAGGATCTAGGCCTCGAACTAACCTGTCATGTCACGCGAGTATTGCCGAATGGAAGATCGAGTTACCGTGTGCACCTCGCATGGCATGTGCCCATGGTCACCCAATTCTCGAGTCGTCCACTCGGAAAAGTTTCTTCTGAAGACTTATACGGCTGATCCAGGAGAAAGAAAGAGAGGGGGTGGCTCAGACCGATCTTCATGCGAGTACGTATAGCACATCAGAAAGACCCGAGCGAGGACGATACAAGATTCAAACTTTGAACAAGATCAATACCATATTTTCAACACGGTAACTCATTTTTATACTTACAGGCTACATTTTCACAGATAACAGTCATCTCGCGTCTACCCCATAAGTCACTCCCGTTGTCCAACTAACGCTTTTCTTTCCTTTTCGATCGTGAAAATCGGGTGGCATTAGCGACCAAAAGTAAAGCAAGCCTCTTATTCCAGTCAGGTGTTGTAATAATGTTTATGGGTCAGAAAACTAGGTCCACAACGTCTTGTGTATAACCATCCACTGGGGGGGAAAAGTTGAAGTTACGCGGAGACGTGAGACGGGACGAGAGGGTAAAAAATGTTTCCAAGCTGTAAATAACCGTAAAGGATGACCTCATATTTTGAAAGACGAAAAAAGCCTCCAGTGCGGCAGAACACACGCCCGCTGTTCCAGTCCTCTCTCTCTCTCTCTCTCTCTCTCTCTCTCTCTCTCATTCGTATCCTTGCGCCTAGCAGTAGACGCAAGAGCCGAGCATTCTCTACAACGTTGCTACCGCGCTACGAGAAAGTGGCCTTTAGCTCTGAACTAGATAATGTAGGTCCGCCCCGTTTCGGTATAATATACTCGGGCTTTCGGCGCAGGGGGATCCGGGTCCACACGAAGGCTCGAACTGTTGGCTCGAGCCCTACAAAAGGCATCGCATTATTTAAAGCTCTTACCTTCTATTCTTTGTGCCTGACATTTTCCCAGCGCTCTCTCTCTCTCTCTCGCTCTCCCTGTCTGCCTCAGCTTCTCTTTCTCTCTCCTTTGGCTTTTGCTCGCCACCAACTTATCGCTAATAATTCATTGTCTCGCGGCCTAAACAAAGGCCATCAGTGTGCCACTCAAAGGGCAGAAGCTCCACCGCTACGATCCAAAGAAAACCTTGTACACATTGCGTTTATACACATACACACCTGCGAAGGTATTTGACCAAATTCACGTGCCCCCTCTCCGTCTCTGTTCCACCCGGTACTTGCAGTTTATAATACATTCGTATAGTGCCACGATTGGTACGAGAAGGTATCCGCACGATCCTCGAGCCCGTTCCCGCCTCTGCTGCATTTCTATTCTCGTGCCTATGAGCCTTCGAGAATGGTGTGCATGGTTGGGTAGACGATCGCTTAGGAGCAAGATACGTGCTCCCTTACTGCCTGCCCAACGATATCGACTCGACGGGTCGTTCTCTACGAGGAATCGCAGCCCTCGCACTAGGCCAGTGCACGGTATATCTATTTAGCCTACACATAGGACACACACACACACACATATATAGATAGGTGTATGTATACAGGTGTACGAACGTACGTATCGCGTGCTGTAATTTACCGTAGTCGGCGAGTACTCTCGATAATTCTGGAACGTGCGATGCATCGAACACGTTGGCTGTGCGTATATACGTTTATACAGTTGCGAGCAGACTTACAACACACAGTACGTGTGCTGTAATATATATATATATATATATATATATATATATATATATATATATACACGTTTATATATATGCTTGCGCAACCTGTATCCCGCTCTCGTACGCGACTAGATAAACCTAGTTGCACGATCGGTATGCCGACTATTCGTGATTACGCGCTGTGTGTGCCAGGGGTTTGCGGCAAAGGGCGTCGTTGCCCACTCTCCTTCCTTCCTAGTCCGTGCGATGCGGGACCGCATCGAGTTACTCCGCAATATACGCGCGGGTGTTTGCAAACCCACCCGGTTTGAATCCAGTATTTTATCCAGTGGGATCGGGTGCACCGAGGTGCACCGGGTACCGACTAGGACTACTCGCGCCACCGACAACCAACGAGGTCGTCCCAATTATTCTCGATACCGACGATGAAACTCATGTGCGTGAAACTATCCTGGGCTTTCTATACGTACGCGGAATTACGTGAAGTATCGCGGTGCTGCATGCACTTCACCGGACAGAGAAGGCTCGATGGAAACATTGTCGGCTAGCGAGCAATCTACGAAATTGCTGAATTCCGTTTAGCAAGATTCTTTAGTAATAGTGAACGGCATGTCGTTGAGGACGGGGTGGGAAATGGAGTTGACGCGATTGATGGAAAAAATTGACGGATAAAGGTACTTGTCAATGGGTCTCTTAATGATTTGGAATTTCATCGCAAGTTGGAATATTTGCTTGGCACTTTTTGTCGATTTTTTTGTCCGGCCCTCCGGCTTTGCCCTTTGGCTCTCTGTCTCTCTTTCGCATTGCTTCCCTCGGCCACCCAACCGTTTAAACTCAACCGCTTTACCCATTCTGGCGATAGCCTTTGGTGTTTGATTGTAATAATTTTTTTCTCCGGGGCAAAATTCGGGGTCCTCATTTTCAAAGACCCATGTTTTATTAGCGCGCGTTCATTCTTGTGCATGATTGCGCTGTGCAGCGTGGTGCTGGTGAAGATTCTTGGATGGAAATTAGGTTGCGGAGTACAAGCGGCGGTGCTGCTCAAATTGTTCAATTTTGGACACTGCTTTGACCATGTGTGTGTGTGTGTATGTGTGTGTGTGTGTGTGCGCGCGCGCGCGCGAAATACAGTTACCCGAAGGGTAGCAAGCAGAATAGTTTACGATGTCGAGTTTTTCTCCTGGCACCGTACGAAATTTTCCTTCGCGTTCGATTCGATATCGAGATTGAAGAACGAATCGAGATGAGATCCTCTCCTCGTATACTTTTTCCCATACACACTCCCCATCTTATCTACCTTACACCCGTATCTCTACGAAATGCAACCACTAGACAGTTGCAATAATCAAGCCGGAAAATTCTTCCAGAAACGCGAACTTTTCTGCTTTATCTTTTCTTTTTTAAACTTTTCGCCTAATGTGTCGTTGAATACCTGTGCCAGAATTTACTGGCTGGTCGCATGATGGAAAAGTCACCACGTTACGAATTTCGAATTCTTCACGGTCGATAGAATTACGAAATCGTTTCGATGCCATGCCGAGAGGATCCGAGCCTACGATATCCGTCGGGTGAACTATAGCAGTTGCTCTCGGTCTTCCGAGGAACACGAGAAGCCTCTCGCTTCTGCACCATCTAATAGTACAGCGCACGGGTCGGAACCCCTGTCGAGTAAAGCGAGGAAGAACGGGAGGGAGAGAGAAAGAGAGAGAGAGAGAGAGATGGCGGAAGGAAGGAAGAGAGATACAGGAGATGGAGGAGAACAGAGCAAGTAGGATAGGTATAGGGCAGAGAAAATCCAATTGGCAAATTCCTGGGCGTCACTGGACCGCGAAATGGGGCGGCAAGCCCGGCCGCAGCTACCTCCGTCCCACACCGTAGTGGGCTGCTGGTGCACTCTGGTGTTGTGTGCGACGTCAGCCCAGCGTTAGCGATGATACCTTATGTGTATCTGTATGTGTGCGCCAAGCTGAGTATACGTGTTCGTATATAGAGAAAACGTGAGATGCTGCTAGGGCTTATAAATTGCATAGGTACGATAGCGTTAACCTCCCTCTGCTCTTCTCCGACCTGCAAAAGCGGTGATCATCCAGAAGCAAAATCTTCCACGCTAATAGACAATAGCATGCATCTTATACCTTACACTAACTTATTAAATAATACACGTATAGCGAGTAAAACCCAACGAGAAAAAAACACGCTGCACTTCTATCAACGTCAATCGCGTTCGATTTCCATCAATTCAGTGTCGAGAAAAAGCACGTGCGTGCGTTTATTGTAACTGGCGTAGAATAGCTTTGCGGAGTGTCTGCTTTTGGCAGTTTCGTCAGAACGATCGGTCTGGAAAACGCAGTGCGGTGATTCGAAGCTGGGGGAGGCGAGTGGAAGAAAGAAAGGGGGTTCTACCATCAAGAGGTGCCTAGACTCTGTGAACGAGGAAAAGAGGCTGAGAGAGGGAGAGTCGGAGAGAAAGAGTTGTGTGCACGGTAGCGTCACTGGATTGGTCGGGGAGTTGGGCTCGGTCCATCTGGAACGAGCTTAAGGAGTAACTTGCTGGGCAGATTGGGGTTTCTTGGCCCTTTACCAAAGAGGGAAAACGGAGAAGCGGTATAGGCTGCGCTCCTCGGGTATAGGGACTCTGTCCACGATCTAAAGGAAACCGGCAGAACGGGGGAACGCTCGGCCCAAGCATCAAGGATAACCGTACAGGATAAAAAGCAGAGAAAGAGAGCGCGTTGCTGCTGCGGGGTACGTTCTGTGAAACCTGTCGAGTTTCCGTTATAGTAGTGAGTGTGCGAGAGGAAATGGGTGTACTATCCCGGCCGTGGTGTCTCTACAAGTTTGGGGCGGTGTCGTTTGGGCCTTGCGGCGCTGCGACCCTCTATTTACCTACATTGAACCTCTGCCAACCTACAATTACCGGTTACCTATTCTTCTCCGTGACTCAACCGACGTCTCGAACCTTCCGCTCCTACCCATATTATCCTCTTTCTTATATTCCATGGCAAAATTTTTCGCGTTCACGGAATCACCATAGCCGGATGCAGCTCCGTAACATCTGCGATCTGCATAAAGACAGCTCTCTACCGGGTTACTACTACTGAATTGTCAGTAAAGGCGAGACCGGCGAAGGAAAGTAGACACTCAGAGACATTGCTTGCATGTGAAATCTGTGATCATCGGATAGTGGGTTGGGGTAGGTACCAGGGATGTTCAGGATTCACACATATGCGCAACCGTGCATGATTCGTCCTCAAACGTTAACACTGCCGTGATGTCGGACACCTGATCTCGGGAACTCGATACCACTGTCTAGTGACTGATTTCGAGTCATCGAACAAACTCTTCTTTTCGTGGCCGTTGTTGCACCGGTGCACCAAGTGTCTCGTAGACGTAAGACCGAAATTAGCGAGAGAGGAGAAACGAGTAGATTTCTGATAGTCGAGGCACGGAGCGCATGACCATGATATACGGTCAAGACCTGAAACATCACCTCCGTTTCGGCGGCAAGGCATTCTTTTTCTGAACGTTTTTCTCTTCTTCTTCTCTCGTTGATCTGCTGTTCCTATATGATCTCTCATTGGTGTGCCATTTGGATGGAAATTCGGTTCATCTCATCTACTTGAAATCTCCTCAGTGAGTTGACCGTTTTGGGCATGCTCGTGGGGAAAAAATGAATATTTTACGACGAGCCAGGTTTATCAAACGTGCTCCGAGCTCCGAATTATACATAAAGCACGATCGAAGAGTTTTGGAGACTTAGGAAGAATACTGGACGGGCTACATTTCAGCCTCGTCAGAAGTCGGCGATTTTCAATCTTTTTTTTTTTTAATCAATCTTTGAATTCCGGAAAAATGTCCATCGCATTGTATTCATTAATATTTTGACTACATGAGATTTTGTTTTCTATGTATTTAAAGATGAATTATTTATAAAGTAATGTTGTAGTCATGGTCTGTGGAGTCACGTATTTTAATTTCAAGAAAAAAAAACAATTTTGCACAATATTTTTTAAGTGACAATTTTTTTAAGAATGCGTCAAAATGTACGGAATTGTTAATTAACTTCGCGCTGTCGCACTGACGATTCGCTGTTTCCGCGGCCGCAGTAGGACAAAACCGTCCACATATAGTTTTCAACGTTTTAAATCGTTTAAAAAAAATCCCAAAAATTTCACGAGTACTCTTAAATCCGTCACAATCTGAATCCACGATTGTTTAAGTACAAAAGTTATTGTATTAACCGCTATAAATTGCTAATCATTGCCATAAACTTCGGAGTGACATTTAGCTTCGGACGACACATCGTCCCAGCGCGACCGCGCAGATACAACAATAGAAAATTAATTTAAAAAATGCTCGATTAATGCGGGCCTTTTCTAGACAACGTTTTACCTTTTTCATACGTTGCCACGATAACGGGGAGCATTGTCTGTAGATAAAAAGCGTTATTACGATGGTTCACGGATGTCAGCAACGTTTTCCTTCGTCACTCGACTCCCGGAATTGATCGAACACCATAAACCCACAATGCCCGGTAACTAGAATCAAATTACGAACGAGATCCGCTGCACTCTGCGAGACGGACAGTTGTATATGAAGAAACGATGGGAGTAAGAAATAGAAAAAAATGGAGGGGCAACCGATAATTCTTTCCTCGTACGTTCAGTTAAAGTTTTCTAGACGTTCCACAAATAGTTGCATGTTTTCCGCAATAGGTAAGCTGTACATGAATACTGGCCGTGGAATATATCGCTGGAAAGCTTTTTTGCGTACATTCAGCGATATCGGAATCAGTTTCGCAAGGCAGCATCTCATTCCCGAGAATATATCTTCTTCGTGTGGTCATCCCTTTGCTTCCTCGTTCCGAGGTTTCTCCAGCGAGGTTGTATCCCGTTGACGGGTTTCACTTATCGGAGGATCATTTTCTCCAACCAATGGGTGGATCAAGCGAGACGCGCGGCTTAAAGAAGAAAACGAACTGCTGTCGATACAGGCGAGGCTTACGCCATGATTTCCGTGAAACGACACAATCCCGCTGGCTCAACGTACACGTTTGGCGTTACACTTGCAAATATATCTATAACTTTCGTTGAATGATGTACGGTCTTGATAAAAATAGCACTTTTCTCAGTCCCTGTTTTCGGTATTACCAGCGAAAATTACAAAAAAACCCTGCGTCATAGTTATTTTCGAAAATGTCAGTAACACAAGTGTCATTATCTAGCAGCGATAGTTCAACTTTATGGTAGAAATAGAGCTGTACGCAAGCGAGTGACCAAAGAATGAGGTCTATTGAGGATCTTTTGGACCAAAGAGCAAGGAAACTATTGGCCATTGAAATGGAAGGGAATTCAGCCTTCGAAACATCAGCCATCCAGTGAGGAAGAGAAAGAGTCGGGTTGGCAGTCTTCCATGTCGGTACCGCAAAACTCCTTCATCCGGGATGGTGGAAAGCGAAAGAGAGCGGACACCGTGCTCCGTATCACCACCGTCCGGGCCTCCTCTTGTGCTCCAGTGATTTCATGAAAACTGCGCCATTTCGTATGCATAATACATTCTAATAGCAGCGAGAAGCCACACTCGTTCTCCCCTACAGACACACACGTGCAAACGTCACTTCGCGATTCAAGCTTACCACGAGCCAACGTCGAGGAAACGAAACAAAACGGTCCAACGTCGAAATCTCCGGCGTCGAATTGAATGGATGATTTTTCTTTTGTTCGGCGCGCTTTCGAGAAGAGTTTTGTAATGTTCTAATACTCGTCATGCATACGCCCACTAAACGATAAATTGGCCCGTCGCAACACGCAGGAGCAATTTACTCGAGAACATAATTTGGGGATTTTCCGAGGGATTTCTTACTAACCGGAACCTTCTGCTGGGAACGTGGCTCGCCAAGAGGCTTAGCTCTTTTTTGCGCTTACATATGTCCATTGCCGCAAGTTCTTCAATAACATACATATCTGTATACGACGATTCTACAAATATACTGGGTCGCGCGAGGTGAAAGGTGACGCAGGAACACGAACACGACGAAGCTTCTCGTTAAACCTCGCAAATGAACCGCGCAAGTACGTACGACGAGATGAAGGCCGAAGCCATGGGAATATAGAGAACTATTCACGATAGAGTATAGTTATACAGACATGTAGGCAGACGTGCACGCTCACACACATGGGAGGAAACCCTTTTCATCGGAGCCCAGCAGGATTTCGACGCCTCCCTGGAAGTTTTTAATTACTAAAAATACTTGATGCGCGCCAGGCCACTCGTCTTGAGTCGCGGGATAACGAGGAAAAGTTTTCGCAGGCCGAGCGCGCTCGCGCGAGTCCTCCAAGTTTTCCGCGATCGCTTTTTTTTCTCCCCACTTTCTTTTCAGGCCCTCTTCGACTTTTCTTTTCGCTTCCATCAGCAGTGCGCTCCTTATTTCTACGGAGTCTACCTTACGTATTCTCGTGTCTGTATGTATGTGTGTGTGTGTCTATGAATAGCTTCGTTGAGAAAGCTCCGACAGAAAACAAGACGGATAGTCGCGACCGAAATGATAGCTTCGATCGTGATTGATTGGGAACTCACCGGCTGCAAGGATTTATTCGCTAGATCTCGCCAAACTTTTTACCGTTTTTCAACCGTAACGCCTGGCAGCCCAATTTGGATGTATTCTCCAGAGTTTCGTGGAGACGCTTTGTTCACGAATGCAATCTAGATGGTAATAGTGCGTCTCTGGTAAACGAAGGATCTGATTTGACCTTTGGTTACCGGGCTGTATGAAGGGGCGGGACTGGAGGGTAATATATGGTAGCGCGTGTACCTGAGTGCAAGAGGATAGAGATACGATGATGGGGGATGGAGCAGAAAGACGCGTCGGGGTTCGGAGGTAGTCTACGTGAGGTGTGCTCAACACGTCGCACCATTTCTCCAGGGTATCCTCTCTCTTCCTCCACTTCTTCCGGCGCCTCCTCGCTCCGCAAGTCGAAGATGAAGAAGAAGCGTGATCGCGAAGGAAAAGTGCTAGTGGCGCGAAGCGCTTACTGTGTCCTATGTATGTACACGTAGGTAGGAAGAGGCTGAGGATAGTGATGGCGGGTTGTAGGATGAGAGTGTATGTGTGACGCGAAGAGCTACCGGGCTGCCGCCACTCCCCCGGGAAACCTCTAAATTTAATATAAAGTCAATTGGAGAAGCTAATAAAATTGCTACCGTTCCCTGGAGCCATCGGTTTCCCGGAGGCTCACAAGCGACATCACACGCGATTCCACCGTCACCGAAGCAAAAACCCCGTGGTATGCCTGCCCTCCACTACCCTCTATTCGCTTGAAAAATCGACCGGGATGCAACGTTAAACACCCTCGATTCGTCGTTCGAATAGCACTACCCGGCGGCGGTTTCCTGGTGATGGCGTTGGGACCCCTCTGTGCCAGAAGTGCTTAAAAGACCGGGAGCGAGAAAGAGAGAGAGGGAGGAAGGGAATGGGAGAGAGAAAGGGGAAAATGAGAGAGGGAGCTCGAGTCGTATTTACTCACCACTTTTCGCCGAAGCTCTAGTGGGGTTTTGGTTCCACCGCTTAAGCATATATTCCATGGTAACATCGGATGTCGCAGAGGCGGTGCATCGTATATTTATATACACGTAACGAACTATCTGTTCAGAGTACGTAAATTGTTTTTCGCTTTTTCCCTCCGTCCATCCCTTCATTCCCGTTCAATTTCCGTATCTCGGGAAAATCGTATCGAATTTCTCGCTTATATACCATGCCGACGCCATGCGGGGTGTGAGAATATCGCGAGGACTTTACTGAAGAGGGTTGATGTGCATTGAGTGGAGAAAAGGGATGAGAAGGATTTTTCCACCGTTGGGTTTGAGTGTCCCCCACAGAGCTTTGATGGGAGCTGGCTCTTCGTACTCTGTGAAAGAACAGCAACTCTCTCTCTCTCTCTCTCTCCGTCCCTTTCTCTCTGTTTCTGATTCTCTCTCTCTCTCTCTCTCTCTCTCTCTCTCTCTCTCTCTCTCTCTCGCTCCCTCTTTCCCTCAATCTCCTCTTCCTCGCTCCCGGTTAAATTTCGGCCTGGTACATATCCCGGTCGGCCGAATATTTTCCTCGGTTCGTAGGAGAACCATCCCCGCCCTACAGTGGGAGAGCTCATTTACATTCTGTCCACAGCGGATAATGAAACCGGGAGAAAAACCGGCGGCGCGGCGGTCTAATGGGAATCAGCCGGCGAATAATGAAACTGCTTAGCATTCTTTACCGCGAGCGCCCTCGGGAACCAAGGGAGAACGAGAGAGACGGACAGACAGACGAAATAATTAAGAGAGCGGGGTGGCACGGATAGAAACGAAATTGCAGGATGTCTTCCGTGTGTATACGTGTGTGGATGCGGGCGCGTATTCGCGTGGGCGTGTTATATGAAAGAAAAAACGAATATGGCTCAGTCGAAAATGGAATTAACCGCGGAGCGTTGAGCAACGCTTTAACGACGAATATTAACGCGAAAAAGTCGAAAAAGAAACGTTCGACGAAACGAATTTCATCTTTTTCGCACGCGTAAAATCAGAATCTAATCGAAAATCACAAACGGGACATAGTTTCATAGTCCGTTGGTCAAAAGCCTCACATTCATTACCGAAAAAAATGCTACGTACAATTAAGTGAAAAAATAGCACCGAAGTACTTTCAAATACCGTGCTCCAATACGTTGTCCAATTGGTATCGCTGTCCAGTGAAGCGAAACGAAACCTCTCCGTCTTATATTTCATCCCATGGGCGTATCATCGCTTCGAAGTGAATATCCGGTTTCCTTGACGCTTCCACATTATAATTAATCACGCGTTTTCGAGCCGGATTGACATAGAGTAATTGGGCAGTTCAATCCGAAGTTCGCGTGCTGTTTTCAGCGCCCGAAGCGGCGTACAGATGGTAGCGAAGTTTAGGATAATTCCGAATCAAACGAGAGGCAGTTCCGTAGTCCGTTAGGCAGAAGCTTCACATTGCTCGCCGTAAAAGAAAAGCTCCGTACAATTAGATGGAAAAACAGGTCCGAAGTACTTCCAAATACCGTGAAGCGTTAATCCAGCACGTTGGCCGATTGCTATCGCTGTCCAGTGCAGCTGAGCGAAGTCTCGTCATGCGATATTTATTCCCATGGGCGTATCATCGCTTCGAAGTGAATATCCGTTTTCCTTAACGCTTCCACATCATAATTAATCATGCGTTTCCGAGCCGGATTGGCATCGAGTGATTGGGCAATCCAATCCAAAGTTCGCGTGCCGTTTTCAGCGTTCGAAGCGGTCTACAGATGGTTGTGATGTTCAGGATCATTAAGCTCGTGTATTATGCACGCATGTATAGTTGTAACCGCTTTGTAATCGCAGAGCCATTACCTGGTAATCGTGGATATTGCAGAGGGATAATGATCCCAAACGGACTGCAACCATTTGTATATCGCTTGAGGGATCGGAATTGGCATTCACACTTTGGATTCTGTTGTACACTCGGCTGGTGTGAATACGCTCGAAATATTATGCAGACTATAGGCCAACAGATGGAAAAAAAATAGACAATTCCTATTCGAGTGTTCGTGACGATCAATTTATTCTTCAAAGTCTCGAATACTATAATACTGTGACGAGCATAGCGTGTTGCTATCTCGTCGATATAAAAAATTACCACCACAAGATTGCTCGTCTCCTTTGGGGAAAAAAGTGCGATTATGTTTTAGTTTTCCTCTTTTAATCGTCGACTCTCACTGCTCGATCGCTTTATACGTATACGTGTTTGAGTCTGCCGAACTGTACTCATACGTCAAATTATCAGGAGCCTTGAATCAGACCGCAAGAGTTGGACGACATACGAAACATTCGCCGCAACAATTCGGGCAAATTATCGGGGTAGAGCGAAGCGGAAGTAGGAAAGGAAAAAAAAAGTATCGTGCGCACCCTTCGACATGGCTACACGTCGCGTTTTGCACTCGCCTGGGGAATAATTACGACAAGCCTAACGTGCAAACTGACAGTTTCTCGCTTTCATTAGCACACCTGAATTATGAATTTAGGGCGTTAACCCGAGTGAGATTCTCATCTCAAATGTATTCGATCCGATTTTTTAAGGGCATCGCGTGCCAATCGCCGCTTTTCTGCGCTTTTTCCGTCCTCCGATTGCACGAGCAGTGTGTAAAACAACAGGACCAACAAAAACGAGCAAGAGAAACTGGACACGTTAATCGAGGAACGAGACACGTGAATTTGGGTTCAACCCCGCGAGGGCCCATCATGGACATTCCATTTTTTTTCTTCGTACACGCCAATAAAAGCTCCGACGAAATTTCTTGCGCCAATTATGTTGACGTACAAAATGGTCGGCGATGTGTGTGAGCATATGCATATATGAATCGGCGAATGCGCGGACCGGACGTGGCACGACAGCCGGCTGAAATTTACCGTGAGCTGGCGCGTCGCACATGCGCTTTTTTTGGCGGTCGTCGTCGAATTCGAGTGCTGAAATTCACATTTGTTGTTGCACTGTCAAGCGGCAGGATGACCGAACGTTTGACAGCACGGTTAGCGTGTAGCAGCGTGTGTTTGCGGAACAAGCGAGGGGAAAGGCTGAAGGGCTGTTTTCGACTCGGCCATTCGCTTGTATCGGTGCTGCACATTCGTACAGCTGGTGGTAAAAACGAGGGCGCATTAAAAAACATCGTAAATTCATATTAAGTCACGGACTCCCTCCATTTTCACGTGAACCTGTTACATAGCTTTTTATTAAAGCTCGACACGTTCGCCCCTACACAAATACACACGTATATACACAAACGAGGAAAACTTTTTTTTCTTCACAGAACAGGTTTAATTGCACATTATAGACGAATATACCATGATGCTGCAAAAGTTAACAGGTATTTGGAACATGGATGCATGTGGGTGTATGTGCAAATGCATTTATACAGATGTGCACGTACAGAGTTGTATTTCACATCCGTAACAACCAGATGCGACAGAGTTAAATATTCATAAATATTTGTGCCTCGACTATTGGAAAAGTCGAGTTGTTGCTGTTGAGAGGTTTTGCAATCCTAGTTTGTGTTTGTGTACGCGCGCGCTCGCGGACATTGCGAGTTCGCCACAAATCGCTATATTGTCAACGCAACAATTGCCAGCTGAGTTACCGTGGGATCGAAATCATACATTGTCGTTTTACGGTTTATCCTCTCATTGAGACGGCAATGCTAATGTGTGTCGTAAAGAGAAAACGATATATATGTCGAGTACCTGGGTGGTTGTACGTATTGTAGATAATTGTGCACCGAGTTTTATTTGTCGACTTTTTAATCATACCTGCTGGCAATATTTTCCGACACTGTCTTTTCGTGTGATGGTGAACTTTGCGTCGGTGGAACGCAACGAAAATTGGTAGCCCAATTTTTTTGGCTCATTTAGTCCTTTAAAATCACTCGAACGTTTTTCAGGATCCCCATTAGAGATCTTCAGCCCAAATATGTTAGAAAATATACTGGATATCGATGAAAATGAGGAAACAAAAAAATTAAAAATAATTTCCGTTGCTTTTCAAGCAAACCCAAACGTCAATATCGTTATTTCGTTCCTGCAATGGGTATAGTGAGAAAAAAGGTCGAAGAGGCGACACTGATGAAAATATAAAAAAATATTTCTTTAGTTCAGTCACTTAAAAATGGAGAAGATTGTAGGAAATAGTGCAATAGATTCAGCCATCCGAGATTGTTCGAATTATCCTAGAGTTCACTAGAAAAATAGTAAAACTCGTGCTGTTCGAATTGAGTTTCAAGTAAACTCGTCTGATAAGGGGCGGACGCCAATGGAGACCCAAACTCGGGACGCAGATGTCGCCCAAACTGCGTGGCTAGAAGGAGGTGGGTCCCTACTTAGCGTTTCTAAAATATTTCACCTGAGTGGGCCATGGGAAAGCGTAAAACGCACTCCGAAGATTTCCGAGTAGAGCTTGAGGGATATTTTTTCAACCCTCTTCAAGTCAGCGGCGTAGCGCAGTGGTCAAGCGCATTGCCTGTCAGCCCGATGGCTTGGGTTCGATTCTCGCTGCTATCGTTTAATTTTTGTTTTATTCCTCGCAATGTTTAACTATTAATTGTAGAATTCAAATATGTTCATGCAGTTCATTTAAATAATGCTTCCAATAACGGCGAGAATTATGCCAAGAGGAGATGGAATTAAAATACATTCGATCGTGCAGCATCAATTCAGTGCTCCTGTTTTCACCCCTATGATACAGCATGCTTGGTTTGCACCCAAATTGACAGAGGAAAAAACCTTCGTTTCAAAACATGAATGAAGTATGCTTTCCAATGAAGCATTTTTCACAATAGCAAAAATTTGCGGAATTTTTGTTTTCATAAAAAATTCTACGTAATTATATAAATTAACTGCTTTAATATATTAAAATTTTACAATAAATAGTTGAAAATTGCGAGAAATAAAAAAAAACAACAAAACGGTAGCCGCGAGAAGCGAACACAAGCCACCGAGGTGACAGGCAATGGGCTTGACCATTGCGCTGCGCCGCTGACTTGGAAATTGTTGAAAAATATCCCTCAAGCTGTACTCGGAAATTTTTGGAGAAAGTGTTATCCTTTCCTATGGCCCACTCAAGCGAGATATTTTCAGAACGTTTAGTGGGGCCCCACTTCCTTCTACCCACGCAGTTTGGGCGAAATCGGTTGGTCCCGATTCGCGTCCTGTGGTTGTGAGTAATTCTCGGCCAATATTCATTACTGATAAATACTACATACCGAAAAAAACATGATATTGAAGTTCGCATCGTTGGAACTTGTAACGATTAATTCTTGGTTAACGTCTGAGAAATCCGAGTCACCGAAAATAGCCGAAGTTACCCGGATCGGACCCGAAATATTTCATGGTTGGATCTCTCGGCAAGTAGGAATACTCGATAGTTGGTACCGAATCACCGTAGGCAACAGAGCTAAATCGTCGCTTCCCCGTCGAAGAGAATATCCGAAAAACACATCTATCAGGGGCGAGTGACTAAACAGAGATAAGTATTCATTTCTCTGGTGGCTTAATTCTAACTGCTATGGTGTGCGTTGATTTATTTATCGCCATCAACATCGGTACGACGTATAATATATGCCAGGCATTGTGGATAATGAGTAAAGGAGATCCCTGGGGTAAACTGTAAAAAATAGCCAAATAAAATGATACCGCGAACTCTCCTGTACATTGTATTATTGTTAATTGTCGCAAATGAAGTTTATCACGTAGAAATAGCATTCTCGCTAAAACTTCTGTTTTAGCGAGATAAAATCGCTGAACAATAAAATTGTTCTCTCATATCAATGTATGAGCAATAAACCGGTAAACGCAAAAATGATTATGATTAACATTTATTATCACAGTTGAAAATAACGAACGAATCGGAGACACAAAAAGAAAAATAAAATAAAAGAAAAAATTATTACAAACTCAATGAAAGTTCCGTAGTTCAATTTCGTTTGATACATTTAGCCCCCCAAAATCACGGAAACGATTTTCATGATCCTTATTAACGTTCGTGAATATGAAAAAAATATTCCGGATGGTAATGAAAATAGGAAAATAAAGAAAAATCTCGACGCATTCCAGCGATGCAAACGTCAACACCGTAAAAAAACACGAACTTCTTTACTGATTGCGGCGATGAGGTACCCTTGTTCAAACACCATGATTACCCGAGTTATTGAATTTTCATGCTGTGTGGTCACGGTGAAACCTGTAAAAAAAAAGAAATTGCGTTTAATTCTCTGCCGAGAGAGCATACTTTCCGTTTCATGAAAGCTGTCGATGACTCGGAATTGTCCGAGAAGATATTTATCAAACGGTAACGTTGTATTCTTCAGGCGTTATGAAATGAGAAGTGGAGGAGGATGAGTAGTGCAGACCGAGAGCGAGACCAGTGATTGCGGATGTGTGGCTACGCAGCACATATGCTATGTGGTAGAATTGCCTTATGTGGGCTGTAGAACTCCAACTTTATGTGCACTAGGTTATTGTATCATAACGCGGAATTGATGTGTCGAGTTTTGCAGTCATTGGGGGAAGGGAAAAAGAACAATAGGAAAGGGAGAGGTAGAAAGGGGGAGTGGGCGAGCAGGAGTGCAAACCGCACGATTCCAGAATCAACGACATTACTTATGTATACATCTATACGTATACACACACACATACATAAATATGCGAATGCCCGGACATGGTGAGAGGCCTGTCGGCTTTGGATGCAACGTTGGCAAAGGCGAGACGCGTACAGCCGCGCGAGTTGCGTGCAAAGAGCGTGCGTGCGTGTCATGCTTCCGTACTGTTATAACTGTAGTGTAGTAGGGTGTACCACAGGGACAATGAGTATAATTACAATAAACTACCGGTACGCCCGCCGAGAACAACACCCCCTATAGTTTTCCTACGACAGTCTATATAGCGAAACTACTCAACGAAGAAGCACTTTCCTTAGGGAGATTATCGTTTTGCACGCACGCAGTGTGTTTCGCGTGGAAACCTCCGAGAAAATGGAAAATAACAAGACCAGAAAATGAGAGAGTCTTTATGCGTGAGAGTGCCTCGTTACCGATTTGCACTTTTTTTAACTTTCGATTTTCGGTGTGCTGGCGCGTCCTCTGGTCGCACTTTGAACCTTTGGGGTTTTTCAAAATAATTTTGTAATTTTGTATATATCCGATGCACTCAGTTGAACCTGCAGGTTTATTTGATTGTTGCTTTTTTTCTTTCTGTTTCAGGTAAGCAAGCTTTACAGTACGCACTTTGCCACTATGTCGGTTTAGAGGACATGGACATACTTTGTCGATCGAAAGATCCGCATCGGCCTTTCCATCGTGATGCAATGTATAGGTGCATTTGACATCCAGGTTCGTGTAGCTACTTAACGGGTCAGCATGAACTTGGGCCCCAAAAAATAGCGCGGTTTTCAATGTTTTTTATTATGAAAGTTTTGGGAAGACGAGATCGGGATTTCACACAATCGATACAGAGTCTTGACACGTTGAAGTCTTTTTTATTGGATAGTATTGATAAGCAATGTAGTTATTGTTATTTAAATAAAGCGCCGACGTTGCTGCATGGGCAATCGTTACAGGTGATTCTGGGAACTAGGGTGATCTCAATAAAAAAAATAAGAAATTCACTTTCAGTATTGTAATGACATTTTCGGATAACCGAATACGCTCTTGATATAATAAAAAAAAATACGAACACGACAAGCTGCAGGAGAAAAGTTTGACTTTTCGACCAAAAAACTAACTTTGATAGTTACTTATTAATAAATGGACGAACATGTAAAAAAATCATTCGGTCCTTCGGTCATATCAACGTTCCGGTCGAGGCTCCTTTATTTTCTTATTGTTGCCAGAACACCCAGCACGATCTCCCAAATCTTCGCATTCAGAATGCGTTCGTTTCATTTTCACTTCATTTTGATACACTCTACACGTCTTTCCGTAGCACTGATTACAAATATTCTATAAAACAGACGGTTAAACATCTTTTTCAATTTAGTAGAGCGAGCAGCAGCTAAATTTTACCTGCTAGGGATCGTGTCATTGGATTCAATGTAATGTATACCATTCGATATAATTCGGAGGAGTTTACCGCGCGTGACGTACTCCTATGACCGCACCTTGTACCGCAGCAGGAGCATTCACCGTAGCGCAAGCACCGTAGCCCCTACAAAATCCCTGTAGGTCAATTTTTGGAATTTTTACAAAACCACTATTGAAAATTAAAGTCAAGACATTTGGCTATACAGCTATATAATAAAAAAAATTGTATTTTTGATATTTTTGGGCATATGCAGACCCCAAATATATATATATATATACGTATAACGGATATATACGTAGATGTTCATATTACTCTAGCTTCTCGAGTGGCACAATCGAGAGTCATGAGACTCGACGATAGCGTGTTCTCGCGTTGGTTCCTCTATGGCGAGCTTCTATACTCCGCCGGCTATGACAAAGTAAGGTATATTAAGCTCATCGGCATGCAGAGTTCGCTCTTCAGCTGGCTTAATACAGGGTAGAACGCGTGCAATGGGGGTAGTTGCCAACTCGTCCAGTCCAGGGCGTATAACTGTAGCGCTACATGTAAGGCGAAAGCTGTAGGTATCTATACTCGAAGCTCTGCAGCGAGTGGTGGGTACAAGCAGTAGGACTGGTCGCTCCGGTTCCAAACGCACCAGTCTCCTTTCTCGCTACTGTGACTTGGCCAAGAAGCTCGCGAAGAAAACCTCTTGGCATTATAACTATCCTCCACCATACGGTTACGTAGATCCGCGATACCATTACAGTTTCGTGTTACGTCCCGGAGTCGGTGTACACATACAAATAAAAGAAGAGGGAATAAAAGGGATAAAATAATTCGTATGCGGAATCCGGTATCTCTTTGCCGCGGTGGTGGGACAAGGCGGCGAAAAAGCGACTGTGTCGCATTGCGAATATTAATGAGCTTTGTGACTTCACCGTGACCAAAGGGGCGCCTCACCAGTGAGCCGATGTATATACACGATACCCAAGGGTCGCGTATACACTCGTGTTATTTCGTAGTCCGACACGTTTCGCGATTCAGACCCTTCGGCACGGTTTCCATTGGTGGATCCGCGCGATGGGTCCGCCTTGTACAATTTTGTCGCGGTACTCTAGCTCGGCTCTGCTGAGATCTGAGTCTGGCGAAAAACGACCTGAAACCACACGAGGGATCTCTCCACAACAAATTCGCATACGAACGTGACACTGCCGACGTACTTGTCGCGTCCGTTTCAAAATCGCCCCGCGGACACCGAGATCAAAGGTACTAATCCTGTTGGCAATTTTATCTTGTGGTCTGCACAAGTTCGTGAGAGGGACTCGATGGCAAGGTTGCTTCGCACGGCTGGGGACAATCTCAGTGGGAAAAGCAGTATCGTGTGTCCTCAAATGTTCACAATACGCGGATGTCCCGACGCATAGTAAAAAGGCAATCTTTGGATTAGCGTCGTCCAGACAGTAACCGAAGACCTCGGCTGATTACTTTATCGCTAGCGACGGGTTGAGGATACGGCCGAGGGTGCCCGGTGGATGTTTTGTGGTTTTGTTTCACTGGACGCATCCGGCGGAGAATCACCGCTTCACCACCCGCATTCGCGCATAAGGGTTTAGATTTTGTGCAGGACACGACTAACGTTATCCGCACCATGTACAGGGGGTTTCGCCCCAAAAATATCTTAGCGAGGGGAAGCAAAATTCATCAACGGAAGAGTCAGTAAACGTTAAGTTCCGGAACAGGAAGGTGAACAAGACAAAGTAGTCATCACGTACAGTTATAATTCACGCGCTCATCCTATTCTCTATTCGAAACAACCAAGTCAAAGTAGGCATGTGCTTTGTTGGAATTACGAATGAGTCCTCCAGCCGCGAGTTATGTGATCTCATTAAGGCAGTACTAGCGGATTGACTAATCAACAGAACGTCTATAAATGATCGAATCTGAAAAGGGTAAAATTTAATACATTTGGGTATAATAATAAACATGATAAGGAAAATAATTATTTAACTTTTAACTACACGTTGAAGATTAATTATCTTATTTTTTACAATATCTATTATATCTAATCTATCGAATTTCAGTTTTCCAACGGATTTAGTCGGATACATTAGCAGATCGATTATACCCAATCTATCGAATTTCAGTTTTTCAACGGGTTTAGTTGGATACGTGAGCAGAAAAACCACGATCACCGCACTTCCGGTTGACCGTCTCCATAAGACGACGTGCTTCGGTAACTCAAAGTGCTCGACTTTGCAGTTTTATTGCAAAAAAACTAAACGGTCAAAATAGCTCAAATCTTGGCAATAAGCGCAAAAAGTATTGGTCAAAGTCATACAAAAATTTCAAATCCGAAAGTTGGATTCGTAGTAATGATCGTACCTCCTTAAGAATAGTTTCATACACTAAAGATCGATTTCCCAACTTTGGATTATGAGTGTTGCAAGGATCAATGATGCATCACATTGCCTGGTCGCCAACAACCAATGAGCCCTTCATTATTTCTTAATATTCGATGGATAGGTATGAGAATTGCGGTTGTTCCGAAGTCGACGATATCCTAAAGATCCGGCGCGCGCGGTGAGATGGAGTACGACGAAAGGCAGTGAGCAATTCGCCGATGCAAGGTTGATGAAGGGTGGCAGGGTGCGCGATAGGAACTGCGGGAAAGCGCGTAGACGTGAATGCCGCACTGCATCATCACGAGAACCATGCAGACAATGGCGTCGAGCATACTCCATTAATACGAGTAGTCCTTGCTCCCTTACTTCCCACCCGTCACCTCACCCCGTTGTCGCGGAGCTCACAACCGTCGGAGTCTGATTATTGGAGTCATACTCGGTGTGGAGATATGTCCGTAGAGACAGGGGATGGTCAATATCTTTAGCTGTAGAGAGCAGAAAGAGAGAAAGTGTACACGACACGTGCAGTAGTATGTATAAGCGTGGCCGAATCCGCTACGCCTATGTGATGTGTTGCTTGTCAATTCGTGAGAGATGGCGGGAAGAAAGTTTCCCTCATCCCTTCGAGTCTTTGGGATAGCACTGTCTCACTGGTACTGGAAGCGTTGGGAGACCCGCGATCCCGACATTGCTACGCCAGTCGTACTGCAGCCTGTCTCTCTCTTTCTCTCGCTTTATCCCTCATGCTGCACAACTTTTAAGAGAAATGCGAAAGTTGGATGGAGAACGGATAGGGCGGAGAGTTATCTATCGACGGTGCGGGGGCTGGTGCGCAGGGAGAGGGCACGGATATCTTTCTCCCGGATTCCCAAAGCTCGGTCGACGGATGCCTCGCGCGAGCGCTTCCGAACTCTTCTCTCCCAACTCCGCTGCCATGCTTTTCCTCAAGCCATCTTCGAACCTGAAGAATAAAAGACACTGATGGCGGAGATTTGGCGCGATCGAAGGAAAGTACTGCGAAGCGTCGGACTCTCGTTTGCCTGTGCGTTTATTTTCTGTCGTGACAGTACTCAAAGTGATGGCTTGGCTATGCTTCACTGATACATCATTCGTTCGTGTACATATACTTTTCCAGCTATGGTCATAAAATAGATACATTTATCTCCCGGCCAGCCAACGCGGTTGGTACGTTTGCTGGTTTCATCAGCACTGACCGATATTAATTGCCACTCCATTTTTATCGTCGTTCATTCACCGAGATGGTCCTGGACGTAGTGTCTCTCTGGACGAGAGTATTCATTAATCAACGTAACAGCGAGTCCCGACCCGCCTCATCCCTCGCTTCGGCCAGGGATTTTCGCAAGAGAGGCGATTCTGTCTTGTCTCGACGACCGGTCTGCGAAACTTGATTGATCGTTCCCGAGGTAAATGTATCGAATCAGCGTGATTTCTTTTCGTCAACAAGCTCCGGGAACGTCACTTGCTTACTTCTTTTATATCGCAAACGACTCGATTTATGTGGAGTTGGAGCCTCGGTCGGCGACATTTGAGGTATTCCTTTCACGAACTCGAATATTTAACAATTAACCGATTTTCGTCTATAATCAAGTAAAAATACATCCCAGGATGCTAATAAAATTTGAAACCAAGTTACCGATATTTTATCGTAAAATTATGACTCTAAAAATCGTCTCATTTGTACGGCTCTTTATGGAGATGGCACGCCGGTCACATTTCTATCCAATAATTTATATACTAAAAAAACTCCAGATGCCTGACATAAAGTGCTCACGCGTATAAATTTTTTTTTGAAAATGCCGTAACGACAATGAAAATAGGGCACCACCGAATGCTTAAAAAAAAATGTGACTAGCAGAAGGATGTTCGTGAGCGCGAGTTGTCAGAGAAAATGTAAAAATGTCTAAAACTACCAAATTTGCGTGAAATGTTTTCTTTCAGTTTATCGTTGGGTATAATAATTGATTGTGACGTATTTTTACTAAGCGCCACTTCAATGTACCAAGGATTTAGAAGGGCCCTCCTTATGGTCCCACAAAATACGAACTTCCTAGAAAGGAATACCTTAAGATGAAGAAAGGAGGCCCGTGCAACTCCGAACGTAATCCCTTTCTCTCTCTTGGTATATACGATCTGTATACATGTCAACCTTGGCTGTAGCCTTTCTCTCTCTACTGCGACCATGTCGTTGGCGTTTTCGAGAGCACCATTAAAACGATGACTTCGCCCTCATCTAGCCATGGAATCCTGCCTGGACCTGACCCTCTTTCTCTTTCTACCTCACCACCTAACCCAGTCATTCTCTCTCTCTCTCTCTCTCTCTCTCTCTCTCTCTCTCTCTCTCTCTCTCTCTCGCACTCTGTCTCTTATAAAGGGTTATGATGCTAACTCCCGCTGTTTCATCCCACGGAACTTCCTGTCCCGACTCAGCTGATGCGTTTTCCTGCCCGGGGTTACGATGTCTTTGTTTCACGTGTTTGCCCTGCTCGGCCACTAGAACATTGTGCAGCCGCGTTGTATAACGCGATTGTCCACAGCGAAGAGGGAGAGTTTGCATAATCGCAAGCCCTATACACTATCTCCGTCTCATCCTCATTCCGCTTCTATTACCGCTGGCTATATGCGGTTGCTTGCCTACCCCCTCTTTTGCCCCGTTCTATTCGTCAATCTAACCAAACCAACCACTCTCGTGTTCAAAAGCTCTATATCCCTTTGTTTCGGCATCGCTGAAGCATCAATTGCAGCTCCAATATACACAGAGGATCCGGAATTAAGCTCATTTTACTGCCGTATTATTTCCGTCTAGCAAGGAGTCATCAGCATATCGCCATTTTCATCCGAGCCTCCATCATTTTGAGATGCACTCTATCGGCCATAACTTGTACAATATGATATGCGAAACATGAGCTTTGTGACTTGATCATTAGAAAATTAATTGTTGCTGCATACAATTTTGGATTTAGGTGTGTTCAAAGTTAATGTGTATATAAAAATCGATGGATATGTTTTATTGGATATAGTGATTATTGCATTGTTCTTAGGAACCTCTTCAATCCTCGATGGTGGAAGTCCAGTCAGTTATCCCAATATTCCAGTCTATTTTCAATTCCATAGCATGATCACAGTATCTAATTAATCTTGTGAACGTGGAAACGTACTTGTCGTTGAATCCATGATCCGAGTGCCACGATTTCATGAAAATTCTTATTCTTTGTCCTTCCGTGATGCGAAGTCGAGTTCACGCATGCTGATATATTCTATTTTGTGATTCTTGTTTAACAGGGTTTGTGTTGTTTTTTTCCTTTGGTCTCTGGCATAAAGAAGAATGGCGAGAGATGGAGAGTGGGCAAAACGAGTACTCGTTGTGGACAAAGGGCAATATTGGAGTGGAACGAGGGCCGCAGTCAAGTCCAGACGCGACGTTGTTGGATTTATGGATCGTAAAGAGCGCTAGGCTTGGTTGTTGAGTGCAGGGAACAGGCGAAAGAGGCCGTCTGTTCGTGATAACGTGACAATGAGGGCAGAAAAGAAGTAACCATGGAAAATGCCTTATTTATAAATACGGATAGGCTCGCGTGGTAGACGCCACGCCGTGCACTCACTGATAACCCGTTGACCACAGCTATGAATTGGCTGAGTCTATGCGTAGCCATACTGGGCTCTTCTTTTGAGAGTCCGATGGCCCGAACACATTATAAGGATGATAATCACGGTAATTCCACAGCAAAACAATCTCGCCTAAAGAGCAATAATGGAAACGAGGCATTTAGTTAGTGGAGGAATGAACCTCGCGGCTTTTCTTTATTTACCCTGAATTTATATTGCTGATTATCCGGTAGAGAATTGTAGAACTTTGGCAAAGGAATAAAGTGAAATTCGCGAAAATGTAAAGCCCTTCTCGTTTGCCGGAGGCTCTGCAGAGTATTTCTTCGCAGCACCGCAAGATGTGAGAAAATTAGGTTTGCAAAGAAGTAAACATCAGGTCGAGACGGGTACGTTTGACTTGAGGGAGTGCTTCAGGATTGCTGTGGTTACGGCGCTGACAAATGTCTCGCTCGCTGTGAAGATTTAGAGGTTCTCGACTGTTAGAATTCCAGAACTTGTACGCGTCTTCTTTCGCGACATTAGTGAGATCGTTCTTCACGTAGAAGTTACAGCTTCGGAGACCGCATTTCATGCATGTGTTTGCGAGAAGAAACATACGGTACGGGGCCAAGATGACACTTGTTTTTGTGCCATTAGTGCCACTTTCTATGGATTTCAGAAATATTACCCTGCATGCCTCGACAAACATCTGATTCTCAAGTAAATGATGCCATTCCACCTACGCTCATCGACAAACTCTCCGTATAAAAATCATCCCTACCGTGACGTATCGGGGAGCAGAATAGGTGCGTTCGACAGAAGATAGTAACAGGAAATTCACAATGTGCGAACGATGTGAGAAGAAAAATCTCGTTAGTCTCGTTTTCGCAAAACTTTTAATAACTAGCCCAGACCCGACGAGCAAGCAGAAATGGCCGAGCACCATCAGCCGCCACACAAAGACAGTCGAGTCGTTTCTCGTTCCCGCGGGATACTCTCGGTCTTCGTTCTGTTTCTCGTTCGTTCGTCGAGAAGGCTCGAATCCTGTGGCCACTTCACCGTCGTATGATCTTTTCCAGTTAAGATTTCTAGAAACATTTTTATTCGCGACTTTCATTTGTTCTCGTGGACTCTCTGCACTTGGCTGGGGCCGGGGGAGTAGAGGACATGCGAGCATACGAAAGCCTGACTCGAGCTATTATTTTATTTTTTCCTACTGCCAGCTCCGAGAGAACAGCAACAAAGATTCAAGTCTTTGGACGTATGCTGAAACTTTAAACAGTGGTATGTACGCGGTAGCTCGCAAGCAGAAATCTTGAGTGTAGGGTCGAAAGGGATCTGCGCTTGTGGGTTGGCCGGGGGTTGTTTCGTGGATACTCCGCGTAAGCAGGCGCAGCCAGGTGCATATACATACGCTCCGGCGAGTAAAGAGGGATGAAACGGAACAGAGAGCTGCTGGTACGATAAATGTGAAAGCAGTAAGCTGTCATTAAAATGTTCCGCAAGATCGAGTACCGACTATGAAAGTATATGGGTGGATGGTAAGGCTGTGTGTTACAGCAGTCTTGAGCCTGACACTCTTCGATGGCAGCAACCGGGTTGAGCTAAGGCCTGCGCTGGATGTAGTATACAGAGTGGGTGAGAGTGCGCGCTTTGTAGACTATATACATATACCTATGTATGGCTCTCACTCTCTCTCTCTGTGTGTGTGTGTGTGTGTGTGTGTGTGTGTGTGTGTGTGTGTGTGTGTGTGTGTGTGTGTGTGTGTGTGTGTGTGTGTGTGTGTGTGTGTGTGTGTGTGTGTGTGTGTGTGTGTGTGTGTGTGTGTGTGTGTGTGTGTGTGTGTGTGTGTGTGTGTGTGTGTGTGTGTGTGTGTGTGTGTGTGTGTGTGTGTTTGTGTGTGTGTGTACCTATGTATGTACATACCCATATATATCCATCAGTGCAGTGGCGTATCGCTTGGCTGCATAGCACTTGATGGGTTTTGATGGACGTTGCATTGTACTCGTAATGATGCATTCTACTTCGCCGCGGTGATTCGAGCGTAGGCCCGCTAATCAAGACCCCGGTTCTCGTGATCACGAGAGGGTGGTGCGTTGTTAAAATACATGCATGCTTGTATATAGCATAGGTGCACGATCGTCGACGGGACATATATAAGCTGGTTATGTGGGAGAGGCAATGGCGAAAAAACGACGAAACAATGGAAACAGTAGAAAAAAAAAAAATTCTCCGTAAATGCCACATTCACCGCGTACATGAAGAATATTTCACTCAGCTGTGCACGGCTCATTGTTTTTAACGTCATCCAACTCTACCCCTTCCAACCGCGAGTACTTGAATTTATGGTAAAATTCGTTAAGAGCACGGGTAACAAGCGAATCCCCTATTACACGTTGACCTACTTCCGTCATCATTGACTTCCACGAGCTCTCTCTCTCTCTCTCTCTCTCTCTCTCTCGCTCTCTTTAAAGAGCCTTACGTAACCCGGCGTTAAAACACAACGATCGCTATCCGCACGGTAGGGAAGAAAAGTGGAAATGAATTTTCTTCATTCCCGAGCACGAATACCGAAAGAGGGAGAGACGTAGAGAGAGAGAGAGAGAGAGAGAGAGAGAGAGAGATAGATAGGTAGACAGATAGAGAGAGGGAGAACGAGAGTCGCACACGAGATACATATAAATTGCTGAATTTTCACCGCCTTCTCTGCACTTCCTTTAATTTTCCGTATATTCTTATACCCGTTCCTTTAACTCTCCGCTTCCCTCACCTACTCAGCGAAAACGCGACCACCTAGACTCACTAGGGGCGGGTGTAAACGTGTTTAAGTAAAAGCGATGGGATCGCCGTTTTGCGCGGTTGGCGGCTATGAGGGAATACGCGGTGTGGGCTGGAAGATTGCTCTTGGTGGACGAAAGGAAGAAAAGAAAGATCAGACAACGGAGAAGGTAAATCGCGTGGTATTAGTAGTAGACGAGGTCTCGTGAAGTGGCCGATGGTATAGCCAACAACGTGCGACCATTTTATTAGACCATCTTTCAGCGCGAAATTCTATATCGTTTGTCTACGAACGGTGCTGTTCAGCCTCGTCCACCCTTTCGCGATAGTCTTGCTTTCCATCCTCCGTGTGGACACAGTCTACACGGAGGCGCACTCGCCCGAATACACTGGCACATTTTAGTCTGCCGCAATGTCGACGTACGTTCCGCGATGGGAGGCAAGCACAGCGATTCAACGGGATTTCCAAAGTCGAGAATGCCGGTAGTGCCACGGTGAAAACTAGCCTGCTCCTTCCGCCGAGTGTGCAAAAGGCCAGCCGCCGGCTACTCGCCGCTGCTATTCTCGTAACGCTCACGTGAAACGGTCCTATACCTATAGAACCCCACGAGGCCAAAATCGTTCTGGCGCGATTGTGTCTAGCCTCCTTCTCCTCGCCCCCTCGGTGCTACCCTTCTCATCCTCCATTTACCGCACTCTTCCTAGTGTTTCTCTGTTTCTGGAACGTCCGGAAAAGAGCCGAGGCCCTCAGGCGTCCCAACGCTCACAGGAGAAAGGGGAAGAGAGAGAGAGAGAGAGGAAAAGAGGGGCTGCGAGAGGAACCAGTCAAAGAGAACAGTCGCTTGGGTCACATCGGGTCTGGATCAAGCTAGCGCTTTCAAAATAAGCTTTGTTTCGTGTCCACTCGCGCTACACTCCTCCACGTCCTGCAGGCACCTTTGTGCTCCGCAATGGCCTACAGGTATTTTACGTTTGTCACATAAAATTGTGTATCGTTGCGTGTTAAAATATCGAAAAACTTGAACCTTGCGGATGAATAAGACGCGGCTGTGACTTTTCAATGAATGTTCAAATTCACAACAATGGACGCACGTATTTGAATGCTTCCTGTCGCTGATCGAGGATGCCTTGCAACTCTCATTGTTGACGCGCCACTATAGTTTGCTTCACGCTGAAAAATATTATAATACCGTGAAGATTTTACGGCAACTGTCGCAAAATAAAAAGATCTCTCGTCGCGCTCTCTTTCTTCGCAGCAACGACTCGGGCAACGGGCTAGACGAAGCACGAAACATTTATTTCACGGGATGATTAATGCCTCTGAGAGGATACGAGAAGGTTGACGCAGTGCGGGGCTGCACTCAGAAGCTGCGCTGTTTTACCGTAATTAGGGGCATATACTTCAGCTTTTTCTAAAGGAGTCAGACCACCGAGTACGGGCTTGTACGTTCCGTGGTATCTCTGCGCAACGCGCTTCTCACATCCCTCACGACCAGTAGTAAGCTCCAGCATTACAGTGCCCGGAAAATTGTCGTCGCTCCGTCCGTCGCCGCCGATGCGGTTGTTCTCCTCAAATATAAAACAGCACATTCGGCTAATTGTCGCTTAGCAGTGTAACATCAAACATGTTTTTCCTCGTACAGCTTGTAACTGGATTTTATTATAATTATTATGTTTTATATTTTCAAAGTTTTTAGCGCGTGTACAATTGTACTCCTATAGCTACCCGAATTCATGTGACTTTCTTTATTTATTAGCGAGGTAACGGTTACTTTGAAAATAATACGGTTTCGTCGTAGAATTACGCCCTGGGAATCAAATATCCATTCGTATCGGTGATTGATTATCAGAAATTTCGCTACGAGGCAGACTGGGACTACATTCGGCATGCCGAATCCCCTATTGCGGTACGGCAACGGCCGCCGGGTCCGGGCTTCACCAGGATATATATATATCGATGTAAATCTTTATAAAATACCTTCATTACAACCTTTCTCTGCGAATAAGTGTGTTCGCGTGATTTTTTTTTTTTTACATGAATGTCTCTCACTGCAGTATATCCTTCGATAACTTGGCGGGTAAGAAACATTTTTAAAACACACCGTAAGGATTTAGCTAGGGCCCGATGAATCAACACTTTGCCATATAAATCATGCCTAGGAAAAATTCAAATTAAACGCGATATGAAAAAATGTAGCTTTGGGACCGATTTCGGGAGTGCGGAAGAGCACGTGGTATCAGTTCATACAGCGCAATGAAAACGTGGGACACGTTTTGCTACCATTTAACCATGTGCTAGTTTTGATTGCGCAAGTAATGCCACTAATTACAAACAACAAGAAAGTTTTTTGGGACATTCTCCACAATCAAAATCAGGCTGAGTTTGCAGACCTGTGTGCAAAAACGAGCTACATACCCGATCACAAAATGGTAGAAATGCATGCAGATTAAAGCCGGGGAAATAATGAATAATCTGCCAATCGTAATACCTGTACGAATATGTACTAGAATTTAATTCCGTAGCACGTGGTCGGTTTACACTTGTGGATCCTAAAATTCAATTTAAATGTATTTCTGTATCACGTCGTAATGCATTTTTATCATTACATTATTCAGATAGTACATTATAGTCATTACATGTTTACGATACTTTATGTACTATTATTTTGTCAACTTCCGGCCCGTCATATCATACAGTCGTCAAAGTCTATTGTATATACTGCAATGTATACGGCCAAGACTATAGTAGCCTCAACACTGATCAGGCAGACATCAAGCTGCGGTCCCAAATACCGGAATCTGTCGAACCGTATCACAGGAGTAAAAAACCACCATGATCAGGCTGAAGTAAGGTAGCCTCCTTACTCCCGTACTACAGTCCCACAGATACGGTGGACATCCGACACCGAGCAGGCGTGCCTTATGTTTCGGACCGCAGCTTCATAGCAGTTTGATCAGTGATCAGGGCGTCGGATGAAAATTTCTAGTCTGGTTGATGCTAAAGGATATATTTGCCATTTCGCCATTATAAAATGACAACAATGACTACGAAACTGAATAAGTCCTTGCTACCTTAATGATACGAAATTGTAGTGTCTGTTTTAAAATTTGTTTTTACTTAGGCTGCAAATAAGGCATTATTGGATTAATATTCGGAAGTGGGGCTCCTGCTAGAATCAGGCGAACTTTTGTATGGGTTCGTTTGGGGTTGTTTGAGGTTGTTTGAGGTTGTTGGGGAGTGTTTAAGGTTGTTCAGGGTTGTTTGGGTTTGTTTGGGCTCTTGAAGAAAATTAGTCTGACCTAGCAGGAGTCCCACTTCCGAATATTTACCCAGTATTGTTGTCTAGAACGCTTTTTGAATGGGGAATTTAGGATGAAATGCATATCAAACTGTTCAAAAATTTTTTCTAGAATGTTTTACCTCTGTTCATTGATCAAGAATATATACAAATGAAAAAAATGTATTATCGTGTACTTTTGTACGGTCGTTTACAACGGTGTGCAAAAAATGCCCCGAATTGACGACCGGTGTTGTCGACGTTGTATGAATGTGGAAAAAAAACCGAACATATTCTTAATCTGTATGTGTTGTGACGTTTGTTATCAGATTCAGAAAAAGAAACATAATTACAAAGTGTCGACATGGTAAGCTTTGATTATCAATTTTTTCTATTTTTCTGACCATTCTACAAGTGATAGAAAGAAAAAAATATATATTTTGAGTCAATTCTGCTATCAACGTCGAAAAAGAGACTACAAAAGGACTATGCTAAAGGTGAGCTCAATCGACTGATTGCCTATCGAGACATCATGGTTGCCGATTTGAAAAGCATAATTTCGAGAAAAGCGCGTTTAAGGATGTTGAGTCCCAAATCGCAAATGATGATAAAATTCTGAAAATTTGGTATGTTTTTGTATGAAGTATTTCAGAGGTCGTGTAAAAATTTCACGACAATTAGGAAGCTCGTTGTTGAACAATTAACATTCACAAATTAAATGTCGTTTTATGGAACCTGATGTAACTTTGCAATAAGTTTTTTTTTGACATCTCAATTTTATAATATCTACAATATACTGAAAGCAACGGAAACAAAACGAAGTTTATTGATACATTTTTTATATTTCTTTTAAAAATTCTTCTTAATAAAAAGGTTAATTTTTTAATAACGAGTTTCCTAATCGTCGTGAAATTTTAACACGACCTCTTAAAAACTTCATACAAAAATATACAAAATTTTCAGAATTTTCTTATCATTTTTTATTTCATCCCTTAAGGAGGTTCAAGTAATGATGATAGAATTCTGCAAATTAGGTATGTTTTTACATGAAGTATTCAGGAGGTCGTGTAAAAATTTCATGACGATTAAGAAGCTATTTATTGAACAATTAACATTAACATGTTTCATAGGGACTCAACATCCTTACGAGTGCTATGTCTCGACCGCGCTCCCCGAGCATACTTCTTATCATTTCTATAAGTCGGCTAACTTCATGAGTATTCTTAAGCGGTTCTCACAAACGTAGTCAGTAAGGCATGTAGAAAAGTAAAATAATTTATTTTTGAAACAACTTTTCATTTTTTTCAGACCAAAATACTGCCTTAAGTTGGTACGGTTAAAATACGGTTTCGAGCCGATTTCTGTCATTCTCAAAATTTCATCCGTCCGTTTCACCGAAGTTGGTATAAAAACGGCTGGAGCTTGTTCTTGAATCTTCGATATGTGAAAATAAACACTACTCGCATTTCGCTGCATTCCGTTTCACCTGGATCAATCAAGAGGAATCTAAGAAAATGCGATTTTTCGCTCGAAAAGACGGTTGAATATATGGAAATCAAATTTTTTATCCCTAAACTTCATTTCGTAAATCCACATAATTTAAATTCCCACATACGCGCGAAAGAAGTTGCAGGCAGAAATCACCGGTGCATATGCGCGCTCTAATAAATGTCTAATGAACAGTACCGAATTCGTAACTCTCAAAATAATATCGAGTCGTCGTGCGATCACACGAACGCTATTATTTGCGGAATTTTACGTATACCACCGGAGGATCTACAAATAGTATAGCGAGCGAAAGGAGTGGGCAAGAAAGCCAAATTACCGCGCTTGCTCGGAGTTTCACCGAAGTTGATAGTAGTACACCTATAGGTAGATATTTTTCGGGCCTCCGTAGACTCGGCCTTACGGCGATGTAGAACCCTCCGCGCATTTACCTATTGAAGCGATCAGGCTTTTTCTTTTGTGCAGGGCGTAAACAGGCGCCAGTTCCGCACCTGCGGCTTCTGCCGCTGCTAGTTTCATATTGAGCGGCGACTATACGTATATACGTGCGGCAGCACCCTCGGCAATGCGCTTTATATGCCCTCAGGGTTAATGCGTTGGGATGTATGTATACGTGAGAGAGCGGGTAAGCACGGGGTGGTCCCGCCGACTCGAATGAAAAGGCGCCGCGGTAATATATTCGAATTGTGTTGGTGGGTTGAACGAGCTATGCACAGGAGGGGAGTACGGAGAATGTGCGCATGCACCACAGACTTGGTAACTTGTATTCGCGTAGGATAAAACACGAAGCGCTCGCCTCCAACCCATCCATGTATATGCGCATAGAAGATTTCACCACGAACCACAACATTACCATAAAACCCCCGCTGCGGTTATGCATAAGCATAATTTTTCGTACGGGCTCGCACGAGGGAAACGCGGCAGGGCGGAGCAGGGAGAAAAAGGAGAGTCAATGAGTTTGTGAAGGAGAGAACGTAGTGGCGGGGTAGATGAGGGTATGAGGAATGACCGAGTATTTCGAAGCTTCTGAAACTCCTCTAATTGGTGATGCAGCTAAACATTGCATAAACTCGCAATAAAAGTTACCTGTTCTTCGTAGACATACAAATTAAGCTAGATTTTTCTCATATTTCTCAACCAAGTTGTACCTGAATATTTATTCGGGCGGTCCTTTTCCTCGTGAAGTATTTACTGCAGATTGCAGCTGGCCACGAATATTTATCGCCTTGCCCATAAATATCTAAGCATTCTTGGAGTGTATCGAATACACGTACGACCAGCAATCTTTTGTCGAAAAGACCTCTCAAAACGCATAATTCTTATGAAGACGAGTAATTATTCCGCCGCGCCCTAACGACTGTCTTACACCCTATTCAGAACGGGGTTTTTCTTGCCGCTGGAGCAGTGTCCATCAAGCTTAATCTTAGGAAAAGAGCCGTTTTCTTTCTCCCAGTGATGTCAATTTTTTTGCGCTATGCTCATCAGACACTCCACTCTATCTGACTGCCGGTGGCATTAGCTTCAGACCTGTGTTTCGCGATTGCGATGTTTTTTTAAGCCCAGCTTTTTTCTGGCATTCGGTTGTTCATCTTCATCGTGAAAATGGTTCTCGTTAGGCCGACGGACAAGCTTCCTCAGAGAGTTGTCAAATGTTTCCCGACTAGCCTTCAACTTTGCGCCGATCTTACGAAAACGTTCGTTTCTGACCTTCTCCTTCTCTCCTTCTCGCTCACTGAGAGCCTATCTTGCGAGAACACGAGGATCTCAATACTATTCGCCACCCACTACTATGTGCGTCTTCGTAGAAGCCGCTCTCGCTCGAACGTTCCGCCTCAAAATCCATTCTGTGCAATTAAGTCAAGAGTTGGGATATTAATAATCGCGGATCTACGTACAAAGCGGAATAATAATTCAACGCCGGTGAGAGCCACGGTGCTAGTCCGAACTGCTAGGGCCGCGGTGGTTGGTTGGATGGGAGGAAGAGGTCTAGGGGGCTTTTGCCACACTTGGACGGAGGTTGAGAGGGAGGCTGAACGAGGTGGCGCAACGATGAGGCGAGAGGACGGTCCCGCGAATTTCGGCTAGGCAAACGCGAATTCAATTAGTTCATATTTATTACCGCCACCACTACCACCGCCGATACCTCTCCTCGCCGCGCTGACGCGATGATTTATCGCAGCGCGAAAGTCAGCCCAAGCTCTCTTTAGTAATTTCGAGTTTGCTTTGTGATACGCTCGCAGCGCCCCTCTTCGTCTCTCATTTCCTGCCGTTGTAATGGCACACGCGTCAAAAGACTGCAAAGGACCGGGCAGATTGGTACAGAGCTTGGTTGTGTCAATGGGAGCTTCGTCGATCGATCATCTCTCATCGACGGCGACGCGTTTCGCTAAGCCTCGTTCAGAAGCCATGCGCGATAACGGATTTCATTAAGGCAGGGCGTGCGTACCTCAAACCCTCTGCAATATTGCTCATCCGTCTGCTGCTGCAGCTGGACAATATATTTAATTGATGAGTCTCGCATGGATTATTGCCATGAATCGTTTCTCTCTTCACCAGCCGTTCACTACCGACGATTCGCCACAGGATTGGACGTATCTTGCAGTTGAATGACTGAATTTCCGAAAGCATTCAGGACTATCGTTTTTGTTTTTGAAGAAAAATATCTCTTCCGACTCTGAGTCGCTGGATTTCAGTTCAATGCAATACAATTTGGCGTGATGATTATGGTATGTTACGGACTTACGCAGTACTTTACCCATACCTATATGAGTTTTTTATCGGCCGGAAAACTGTTTCAAGCCCACCCCTTGGAGTGAAGCATGCAAAGGATTTTTGCAGTTTCACTAGCAAGCAATCTATCAATTTCAGTGAAACAAAAACGAAAATTCCTCTCATCCAAAACAATCAGAACTTCACTACGAGTAGAATAATGTATACAGGGTGAGGCACATAAAGTGTTACAGAGCAATCGCAATCAAACTATTGCCCATATCCAAAAATGTTTGAGACAAAAGTTTCAGTGTTCGAGAAGGCCGTCATACTGGACCACCCTATTTTTTGATCGGTGGAGGCGCTGAAGCTACGTCAAGGTCAACTCCACTTTTTTTTAATGGAACCATGTATTTTTTTGATGACCTTCTGTTGTAGGTCGCTGAATGCGTCTTAAAATCGCTAATAATGTCATCGAAAAAAAATAGATGGTTCTATTAAAAAAATGGAGTTGACCTTGACGTAGCTTCAGCACCTCCACCGATAAAAAAATAGAGTGGTTCGGTATGGCGGCCTTCTCGAACACTGATACTTTTGTCTGAAACATTTTTGCATATGATCAGTAGTTTGAGTGCTGTTGCTCTGTAACACTTTATGTGCCTCACCCTGTATGTATATATATGAAGTATTCCTCGTGAATCCGGTGGACTTTTTCCCTGACCCCCGCCAATTCGATTAATTTTTTTATCTGATTTGATTGACTAAAAGACACCCTGCATTTTTTTTACATTTTTCGAAGCAACCCATACTAAAAAAAAATTCCAAAAAAACACACCGATTTAAAAATCTGAAAAAATTCCTAAAAATGCGTGATCTATGTAAACATTTTCAAGCTATCACCCGCAATGGAAGTATGATTTTATCTGTGCTTTCTAAGCGATTAACGTTAAAAAAAATCCGAAAAATTCAAGAACCGCTTACTTCGGGCGGATCCTTTGAATTTTTTAGACTATTTTTGAATAACCAAATCACAATCATGGACCTTGAACAGTTAGCAGTCCAAAAGTTCTGGTATCAATTTCAATTGAAGTTGTCTTCAGCACAGAAAAAATCATACTTCCACTGCAGGAGATAGGTTAAACTTTTTTACCTATAATCACACATTTTGGGGATTTTTTTCAAATTTTTAAATGAGGGCGTTTTTTCGAAAAAAAATTTAACTAAAGGTTCTTTCGAAATAAAAAAAAATCAGGGTGTCTTTTAGAGTCAATGGAATCAGATTTAAAAAATTAATCGAATTGGCGGGGGTCGGGGAAAAAGTCCACCGGATCCACGTGGAATACCTCATATACACTGGGACATCCGTGTTGCAGACAAATCAGTCAGTTGACTAGGCCTAGGGTGGTCGTGTTGAGTTAAGCAGATTACGCTAATAAATCCTGGCGGCGAATCACGTCCATTCCTCGGAAATCTGGTACTCTAGATTTGGCCGACGATTGCACCGCAGAAAAGAGTATCCTAGGGGTCGTACGTGACTTCCGGCTGGGTTGCGTCACGTTTACAAACCCGGGATTTTCTCTTTTAGAATTTCACCGAGTTTCCTTGTATTTTTCGCGTTATTCCAAGCTTTAATTAAATTAATTGATAAACCCATGAGTTTCATCATGTCATGTGTCCCAAACAATTCCGAGGCATTGGATTGATTCATACCGAATTCCTATATTTTATGTACTCCCGCAACAAAACAGATGCATCGGCAGCAACCAATTCCACCCAGTTCGCTGATCTATCTAAACCTTACCGTACAGTGCTACGTTTTTTTTCTCTCTATTCTTACCGGTGCTCTCATTGTGGGTAGTCGTGCAATCGATCTCGGCCGAGTTCTCATTTCGCGAATTTCGATCGTCGTGTGGTATATACGTCGGGGAGCACCGAGGCGTGCATTGTTCATGCGGCAAGCGGTAGAGCCCTCAATGGGAGGCGACGGCTTTCAGGCTCTTCCAATGTAATCTTCGGTCCGCGCGATTCCTCGTCTGATATCAGTCATTGTTTCCGTGTTCGCGATGACAACGTTATCGTGGACGAGTGTACGCGTGGTTGTGCTACCTCCCCATACGAAAGCAGAAAGGGACCCCGCTGCTAGTTCACACCAACGAAGTACAGTTCGAGCGCGTTTGTCCTACAATGCTATCCAGGATACAATAGGGACTTTGGGGATGCTGGTTAGTCCGTGGGCGCTGCTCGTGTTGACATTCGAGTAACTATACAATCACGACTCGCTCACATTCGACAGATCAATGCCGGCATCATTGAATCGATCAGTACCACGGGCTTTTTTTAATTTTACGCAATGATACGCCTTGCACTCAATCCCTATTCTCGAACTTCAGCCAGATCGACTTCCATCCGCATGATAACACGGTACTAATGTCGTTGACACAAAGAAACAGTTACCAGTCTTCCATATAGCCGATACTTGGAACAGTTTGGAAACCTAACAATATGGCAGAAGAAGAGCGGACGGGTTGGGCATACTGCAAGTCTACTGAGCCTGGAAGCTATAGATGAAGAGAAACAGAGAAAGAGTAAGTAGGATATCAACCGGGCAACCTCCGAGTAACAACGAGGCCAACGTAGAGAGGATTTCGTATCGTCCGCTTTCAAGCGAAGATCTCTTTACTGAGTATCTGAAAGTGGACTAACTTAATTAGGAGACCACTCTCAGAGGAAACGTGATATCTTCTCTGTGCCCTCGGGCGCTTTTTCATCCTTTCCGAACATGTGGTTAGCGATAGTGGTGATGCGCCGTGTGGGCTCTCTTCGTTTTCCTAGAGAATCTTTCTCATACGCCTCTTGGTTCAATTAGAGCCTTCTTTTTCCTGTACGTGTTATGCTTGTAAATGCTATCGATATCGGAACCGGACTGTTTTCTCCCTTTTTTTTTTACCCAAGTACACGTATTCCTAGTATATCGATCTTCTAGCTCGACGATAGTGCTCATGATTCTTTCCACGATGAATAGCGAAGTGAGAGGAAATCGGAGCGTGTGAGCAGGGTGAAATCTGAGCAGTGCAAGGTGTTACTGTCATTGCTGTCTTTGTGTTCCGAAATACTTTTATCCATGGAATCGTGCAATACTCACGAATTCTCCCGTAGCAGCACCATAACCGAGTCTTTGTCGCTCCCTCTATTCCGGTAATTCTCGCACAATGGTTTTCCATAAGCAGGAAAATTTCGGTATCTTAGTCAGGATATTGACCACGTCGAACAAAGTAACGAGATCTTTTGCTTCATTTCGCTATTCGCTAAACGAGTCTGCCTGGTAGATAGGGCGTGTAGCGTCCAACGTATCCTCCGTACAAAGAGTAGTTTTCTGGTACGCTCGCGATAAGATGCACAAAACGCGGAGGTAGCCTTGGTGCACAGAGCGCCGGTTATTTCGTCTCTGAATACCAGTCGAATCTACCGGGAATCCCCGCACGACATTGAGTATATTTTTCGTTAGGCAATGTGTCGGAGAGAGAACAGCCACGGGCAAACGGGTGGTGTGCTTGACTACGGTGCAAGCAGAGCTCACCGAAGAGAGAGACGGAGGGTTGAGGGGGCTGGCAGATCGTAACGCGCATATGGCCGGGCTTTAATAAAGAGGGGAAGGGCTGCAACTGTATTAAGCTACCACGCTGCTCTTGCCACGGCAACTGGCATGGGATACACCCGAGATATGGACGCGTGTGTATTACGAAATTTTGCCGGGCACGTTTGGCGTTGTAACGTGGCGGTCCTCTCTTTCTCTTACTCCTTGCAAAACTACCCCAACGCGCAGACTTCTCTACAGTCCCGGTGCTATGGTGCTGTGGGAGAAGGGCGTGGGGGCAAGGAGCGCGCAACGTTCAACCCTCGTCTGCTCGGCAGTATAGAAGTACCGAGACGAGCGAGGAGTTTCGGTGAATAAGGGCAACATCGTGGGACAAGTTCGCAGTGAGCTCACGCAAAGTTCGGACCTCGTCGGTCGGAATTTCCAAAGTTAAATTGTCGAGTTCGCGTGTGCTTGCCGGTAGAAGAGCTTACGGACGGCCCTACCGGGCTCGGCACTTCCCCGCGTGGCCCAAGGGGTTACCGATCCAGGACGTGACCCAGAATTTTTAGGAACCCCATCTAGCTCTGCCATCCGTTTCTGCTTCGCAGCCACCTTTCCGTGCGACCTTGTGTGCTCTCTGCCTTGTTAATGTTAGTATAACGAGACGAGGCAACTTGCTTTGAGTACTATTTGTTTTTTTTCAGCATGATCCCGACCTTCAATATTGTGTCAAATATTGGATTAAAGTGGCTGTTTCTCTTGCCGTCAACTCCATTGTCCATCAACAGTGCAGGCTCGCCAGCCTTAAATAGCAATATCCGTTCGTCTCTTGCCTGCATACCGATGAGTACACGTACTGAATCCCTTTTTATAAGCGGTGTCTGGAAATCCATTTGACAAGACATTGCCTCCCGGGCATCGTAATTTCAAGACTTTACGTCGTTCTTTTCCTTTTTCTCATGCCGGGAAATTAAAAGTCTCGAGTAGATAAGATCGTGAAAATGTATATACGGAACAGAGACGCCATGTACGAAAAACTCTCCAAGTAAAGCAGCCGTAGTGGTAGCTCGTAGCAGAGATGGGTTGCTGTTTCGAGAGTGCGAGATGGAAGAAAGAACAGGCGGAGGCGGAATAGATGGAGGACGGGGGCAGTACCAACTCAGAGATCTGCGCTGTTTCGCTCCTTTATTTTCATTTCTCGTTGGCTTTCCCCTGTGTTGTTCCACTCTATATATTTATCTAGCAGCACTCGCCCGGTCCTCGGTCGTCAGTTTCTGTAACCCTCTTCGTCCGCCGGGCCGGCCCCGTGGAGGTCCCTCTTTGCTCACACTGCGGCAACGACCCTCCCGGTTGCACGCCGAACGTACCAGAGCGTAGCCGGTTGCGCGCACTTTGCGCTTCCATTATACGGCCAGTTTCTTCCTCCTCCGACTCTCGGGCATGTCCTCAAAATAATTAAGAGTTCATTAAGTCAAGATTGATTGCGCTGTTTATAGGCGGAAAACATTCGCTCCCCGGCACCCCCGCAACGATGGATTTCACGTGGTCCGGCTGCGAAACCTCCCTAACGTTTCGCACAGAAGTGCACCAACAGCTGCGATAGGGATACGAACGTGTATATGTCGACTCGGCAATCCATGGATAGACCTTCGTTGTTTATCGGTCCCTCTTACCAACTTTTCCCCGACTCTCCACTCCTTGTTTTCCCGTCTCCCCCTATTCCCGCCCGCCCTTACTTTTTCATTGGAGCTCTGTTCCATTTCGCATATTCGTTTGGTGGTGGAGTTGGGAAACGTGCTGTTGCTTCCGCTGGGGATATGGCTAATGTTCTCCGAGACAATGCTTTGAGATTTATGCATCAAGAGATAACGCCTATACACTCGCTTTGCTTCGCATCCTCGACGATTGCGAGACGATCGGAGCCCTCCGATTTACGCTCTCGTTCTGCCATTCCCCCGGGCAAATTCCAACTGACGTCTCTGTACGTTGACGTGCAGCTTTGCGCCATTGTATGGCATCGTGTACAAAGGAAATTTTAATTCCATGAAGAATTCGTCTACTTCCACTTTGATCGGATCTTTCAGTGCAGCAAAATAAAGTGACATTGACAATATAGTCACACTTTTACCTGTGCAAAAATTATCCTAGGGATCCAGTCGGATTCCCATACCTGTCCCTATTTCCTGATAGAGATCCGGAGTGGGTTATCGCATTGGATCTCTACATTTAAACGTCACGCTATGGAACGTACATTGGATTGAATCGGTAATGTTCATTGGAATCCAATGTATGAATCCAATTTGAATTCCAGAGGATTCCCACATTATCGAACAAAATTCGAACCGATTCTTTATGGATCCCTTCGCATTCTGTACGTTGAATTTCACATACAAAAAAGAATATATACATATACAAAATGATTGTGTATATATGATTATAAAGTATAAATCTTATCTTTGAAAAGTATGTATTAGAAATCGATTCAAATCTTGAGGCTTAGGGTACGGTCAGGGAGTTCTAACTCCTTAACCGTACATAAGGAGTTACACAGGGAGTTAGAACTCCCTATGTACGGTGTCTCTCACAAATCCCTATAGAGGTGTAGGTATTTCTTACGATTCCCCAACAAATTTGTGCACGTTTAATTATGAAATTTGCCTGTTCAGAAAAGCGAATTATTTTCCTACTTATCACAACGGATTACTCCCATTTTTCACTGTAATTACAATCGTTACGACATCAAACAATCTTTGTATGGTGTGCTTCAGTGACGCACCTCCCGGAGATCGTCTTATACAGGTAAATCATAATACCAACAAAAAAGCCCCAGGAAACCGCGGAATAAACTTGCAAACTAACTAGTTTCTCGGAGCGTCGCTTTGAAACTCTCTCGAAGACGGTCTCTACACTCCGTTGGCTCACCGCATAATTTATAGTCTCGCAGCATCTTCGTGATTAATATTCGACCGACGAATATACAGGATTGCCGAGGTTAGTAGCGTGCCACCTCTGTTACAAGTTCGAAAATCCAACGAAGTCTTCGCCCGTGAGGTCTCTCGTTATGTCACTTGCCCGGAGACCGAGAGACAGGCCAACGACCGTGAAAATTCAAGCTCTTCACTTTAGCCTGCCTAATACGTGTGCATATGAGGATCAGACCTCGCTTTTCCTCTATTTGCGAATCGACCAGGAGAGGAGTGGGGCAGTGAAGAGTAGAACAATGAAGGGTGGAGTTTGGGTTTTCCTACTCATGTACATCCACGCACACACACACAGAAACATAACTGAGCGACTACGTTGAGAATTCAGGGAAGAATCGATGTGCGAATAGAACGAAAATCGTGCTTACACCGAGAGGGAACGAGAGAGAATGACAGACTATAAGGGAGAAAGAGAAATTGCGAGGGGACGAGCAAGAGAGAAGAGGAGCTGCGCGCACGCCGCGAAGAACGACCCTCATGAAGGGTTATTACTCGTCCTCGGGGAGGTAACAAGAACCGGTAGATTACTTCGAATCACCGTTACGATCCGCCTAGCAATCAGGCCACCAGCTTTTTTTTCTCTCTCACGCCCTCCGTCTTCCTCCTACTCTTTTTCCTCCGCTCCTTCTCTCTCTCTTTCTCTCTCTCTCTCTCTCTCTTTCTCCCTCTGCCTCTCCCTCTTTCACGCTCATTCGTTCATTCTTGATCTCCCCAAGCCACATCGCCGTTGCCGCTATCGGTCTCTCAACCCTCGAGCGTTTCTCCACACCGATCTTCGTCTCACTCGTCCTCTTCGCTTTCACCATACAGCCCCCTGTCTCATTCTCGCAAGCTATATATCCTTCGTTGTCGCCACACCGTCGTTGTCGTCGTCGGCGACGACGAAGCCTCGAGACTCCGGGCTATCGATCCTCGCCTTCGTAACGAACTTTAAATTGATGATTATACCGACGGCGGAAGGGAGGCGATCGGCTGTAAACCGTTTCCAACCGGGAGCGAGAACCATAAGAGGGACTCTGAAAATCAGTGAGAATAGTCGATTGCACTCTATTCGCGGCCTAATGCTAGTGATATGTTCTTCGAACTTTCCCTATTCTCGGTCCTCGGACATAACGAATCGATTATTCATAATGGATAATCGATCCCGTTAATTACTGTCTTCAATTGAAAAGAATGCAATCAATGACGCAAATTGTTATTATCATTTGTGTTTTTCTGAATATTAATTCGTAATTATTTTTTTTGCCATTTGTTCAAACCATGCTTGAGTTATTATTATGAAATGAAAGTTTTAAAAAACGGCAAGTTAATGGTATTTTCTTTACTTACTGCTTCTCAGCGCAGACAAAATGGAGAGGGTTGGAGACGAATCCATTTAACATGTCTATTTCCCCATACGTACCGGTAGTTGAAAGTGAATACATGTATGTTTCCGTCGTGATAGCGCACAATGGGGCGCCCCACAAAATTTAATCCGGTTAGCTACGAAATCGTTCAGGAGAGACAAACAGAAGAATGAAATGAGGGAGAAAAAAAATAAAAACGAATAGGCAGCAGCATCGGTTTCATTTTCAATGTATCTAAAAATGGAGACAGTGAGGTCGAGTGCTGAAGACCCGCGGAGGGAAGACAGAGGGGGAATTCCGCAGTGTTTCGTATCGAAATGGAGTGCGGGTGGTATGATAACCAACAAAATGTGTGGGCAAAGAGGTCTCACATTTGATGAATATGTGTTTTTGTGATGCATCGGATGAGTAGTGGGCAGGGATCAGGTCTGATCACCGCGTGCTTCATACAGCTCGTATGTCCTGTTCAGATCTCGTAACGATGTATGCACGTTATTTCATCAGTAGTGGATTCAATTCTTTTTTTTGCTGGAGCCCATACGTTTTCATGTGTTTTTTCGATTCGTGTTTCCCTCTTATCTCTCGTTCTTGTTTGTTGGGATTGGAGCAATCAATTTTAATGACCACGTCGATTATGACGAGCGTATACACAACCCGATAATGTATTGCGTTAACGGATCTGCATAAGCTTGGAGCCCGAGAACACAGATTTCAATGTTTTCTTTTCTGATGAGAGTATTGAGATGGCGTAGTCGGGATTTTACACACAGTTAGTACATAGTCTTGCCAAGTATGAGTTTTCTCTTATCGAAAAATATTGATAACTAATGAAGTTGTAGTAATTTCAAGAAAATACCGCCACTGCTGCATGATCAATCCACCTGCATGACCACCTCCACTCTTCGATACAACACAAATAAAGATAGTTAGTTGTTTTGTCTTTAAAACCAACTGTCTTGAAATTTATTCATAAACTACCTAACTCTCAGTTTTTTATTTTTTGTAAATTTTTATCATACACGGCCTTTTTGCAAATCGAGGTCGCAAATTTCTAATAAAAATACGTAGAAACGTTGGAGCGATTTTCGCAGCCTAAGCTAGCAAAAAAAATCGATGAAAAGCGCAAGAGCAAAAGCCCATACCGCTTTGGGGCTGTTCGCCATAGCACCGCGAGCGCTAAATTTTTGGATTTTTTACAAAATCTTCGTTGCAAATAAACGTTGGCCCCTAGACTATAAAACTATGCAATGAAAGAAACTTTGAAAAAATGTTTTCCAAGCTTCTGCAGACCCCTCAACGCCAGCCACTCAAGCATACTGCTTCGCGGTGGATGACAGGCAGGCAAGGCTCAGCCCACGACGCGCCGCACGTTCATTTAATATATATAGGCTTAATACGATGTCCGAACGGCTGGGAAAAACCGGTGTTTCGTTGTCGGCCTCGTACCTGCCAAGTATTGTGCTCCACTGGGTCACACATAGCGGAAAACCGACAGAAGCCTGCCGGAATATCCGCGTGTCGGTCCGCACGGATGACACTGGAGAAAATGTACGATGCATCTCTCTCGGTCTCTCTTTCTCCCCTCTGAGAACTTACTCGATTAAGGGCGATTGAAGCAAACTCGGGCAGACCAGAGCACACCCTCTGTCGTCGATTGCTCTCCGACACATGGTTATATATCCAGCAGAACATCCGCACGTCGACAGGAACGACCTATATGTTTCTCTCTTCTTCTCTCTCTCTCCCTGGCACTTTCCGCCTCGGGACGAGACGAATCGACAGTGAGCGTAGAAACGAGAATAACGAAAGTACGGACCAGAAGAGAAATCCATCGTTCCCGAAGCAATGGGGACCGAAAAAAAAACTTCAAGACCTGCTCAGAGGAGTCGAGCGTTTTCTCTCGATCGTGGACAATATTCAATGGTGCGGTGATGGGCGCGAATCGCGTGTACTCACGATTCTTCGATCTCGTAAAGGGAGATGACATAAAAGAGATGGTGGTGGTGGCGCATAGGAGCAGCGCTAGTCGAGGAAAATGGCGTATAACAATTCGAACTAGCGTTCCCTTTCACACTGACAAATTCGAATAGATTGTATGTACATGGCGACGAGGAATGGCTATATATACGGCAGGAATCGATAGGGAAGGGAATAGAATTTCCAACGAACCAATCGTGGCTTATCGTCCGGAGAAACACAGCGACCACGGCGGAACGAAATCTTCGGGTTTGCGAGAAAGAGAAACGAAGACACAGACGTGAGGGCGACGGAGAGCAGAAAAAGGGATGTAAGCTCGAGAGGACGAGAATCGAGTGTCTCGAGACCTTTCGTAAGGTGGTGTGGATGGAATGGACGGCTCGACGCGACGAGAGAGAACAACGTTATCCTCGAGAGTCAGGTATAGGATCGTTAAAGAAGTGTATGTGTGTCTGTGCTGTGTGGAAAGGTGTGGTGAAGGTGCCCGCGGTTACCAGCGTGATAAATCACTCTCGATTCTCAGTGGCTAGGTCTTTTCGGGTTCTTGTTAGTGAACCGTCGCTCAACCAAGCTCTATCCGGGGATTCCCCCGGCGTACAGGCCCCACGACGACGAGATGAGATGCGCTTCTTTGCGGCCTCAGAATTTTCTTTCTCTCGCCAGCTCCGTATCCGCGTCTCCCGTGGGAACAAAGCATTACAAAAGATTCAGGTGACACTGCGGCAATCCAACTTGTCTCTCGGATGAGCTCAACTCTCGCCAAATCTCTCCTAACTATTTTTCGTATCGTATATAAGGAAATGTGATATTTCGCCTGTCACTGTGAACGCTCCATGACTAATAAACGCAAGTCAGCGACGTTTTTCAACGTCGAATCGAGGAAACAGCCAACTGAAACATTCGACGTTTTCAGAAGAATTGAGTCTACTGGGATATTGGGTTCGATAAAGTAGTAATCATGGAACGTTGGCACTGTTGGCACGTACTTGATGAAGAATTACTCATCTTTGTTCACCAGAACTGATTGTCATTATTTATAGACGCGGAGGTGCTGCGAATGTTGCGTCATACATATTGTAGCATCCCCGTAGACTGCATAGCGTCTCATAGTTGCACCGGGTTTGTGTGTGTTTTTAAACGAGCGTCTTGCAAGGGTAGAGCCGGGGCGAAGGGATCTGCGTTGCATCTGAGGTCAACTCCGCCCCGAAATTGTTGGAAAAACTTTTCTTAGGGAAACTTGCACGGAGGTTATTATTTGACAGGGCCTCACAGCCGGGCGTTATATACATGTATATCTATAGCGCCGCTTTGCAGTTCTCACTCTTTCCACGTTGTGAAGATTGCTCGCGCCACACTCCACCAGCTGTGGCATTCTAATGCCGCCTTTCAAACTTAACTCGGTGAATTGCGTTATTCAAATTTGTTGCCCTTTCCCCCGTTCGCCTCTTGTCGTCCTTCTCCTTCTCCCCTTCTCTCTCTCTCTCTCTCTTTCTCTTCCTCTCTCTGAGAGCTTCGCCAGAGTCTTCGGGATATTCTCAAAGCCTTTGCGTCCAAGCGACAGGTGTGGCGGATTTATAACGCAGGCGGCGCAACCGAATTCCTCGTGAAATCGAATCCCCGTGAATCCGCGAAATCCCGAAGACTCAAGAAAATCGTACAAATGATGCAAATTAAGTTGAAGCGGGGGGGGGGGGGGCTCCCGCGTTGTTGCTATACGACCGCGTACTAAAGTCCAACAGCGTTTTATCTCGACTCGGTTTTAACGACGCTGTAAAAATTGAAGGCCGCAAATGGAACACTTTGGAACTCTCGGATGTTTTTTTTGACGTGTATTTTGACGTGGCCATGGCTTGGCGCGAGTCTACCTGTTCTTAGAGGATAGCTTTAGCCTAGCGGAATGGAGCAAATCGTACGCAATCCTCGATGCATTTTTCTTAGACCCGATAATTATTGACGTATCAATTGATGGAAGGCAAATGCCAAGTAGGTCCGGGAAACTGTTTTCACTATCAGTAGTTACGTACATACAAATCACCTAGGTTTTGACAAAAAGTTGCGTATATGCAATACCCATTTTCGAAGTCCATCATCGCTGCTACAAAATTTAGACTTGATTATAAACCCCGCTATGACTCAACCGTTAATACCACATGCACAGGCCGTTACCTTTTCTCGAGGATAAAGCAGCCGGCCTCCCTTTCGCACACCTTCACGCTTGCACACACACACACACACAAACACATACACGCACATGTACATGTATACATAAATGTTCTCGTTACCCACGTACGCGGTTGCTATTAACGGTTTAATTAGCGTAAGTTTTCATCTGCGGGATTACACACCGGTATGGTGAGACATGTTACACCGCAGGCACCATACACAGCCTCCGGCTAATACAGCCTACGGTCTCCGGGACGAAAAGTATGCCGCAAGTCGGCAGAGAACTGAAAAAATATCCTCCAGCAGCGTTTGGTACGAAAGAGTGCATTTTTCATTGGTACCGCTTATTATTGTTTACTGTGAGGATTAAGAGAGAATCGCAATGGCAATTAAGCGAACCGCTTGGGTGGAAGAAAACCATGTAATTATAACGTTTCGCCCATTGCAATGTTTTTACCGAGGATTCGAGGCTCGCTTTTTAATTAGCAATTAAGGAATGATTAGAACTCATTCCAATCTGTAAGATAGAGTATTAGACGAAACAAGTGTTTCCAGAAACCGTTGTTATTGGCACTTTCTCTATGATTTTGATGTTCGCAACGTTATCAGGAAAGTTTTCGAAAAGTAGAACAAGGTGTTGGATTTTTTTTATGCACGTGGTGATTGTTTCGTCCTACAAAAAGAGTGTAGTCACAGAGATTCTTAAATATATTGCGTCGTGAGTGTTTTTTAATATCGAGGAACCCTTTGAAGATCCTTTGCTAGCAGAAGACGCTCTTTCTCGTAGAAATCTCAATAGCTCATAGGCGTGTACTTTATTTTCCGGTAGTCATCGTGAAGACGGAACTCCGTCGTCGTGTCTGGCTCGAGTTGGCGAAAAATCGCGAACCAACACGACCGTGAGGACGGAACACGAGCGCAGGGTAGCTTCTTCGTCGGCTCGTCCATACAAGAGAATCCACTGGTTAACGACGTCACGTTCGGTACGTCCGACTGTAGACGTGCTCGCGACACCAAGCTCAGGTTGGACCTCCTGAGTGAAAGAAAGAGCGAGAGAGAGAAAGAGAGAGAGGGTGAGAGAGAGCGGAAATCGAGGAACGACGGGGAAAAAGGTTGTAGAGATAGAGTCAGTTGAAGAAACGGAAAGGAGACAGTGAAAGAGTGAAAGGGGCGCGGGTCCTTTCGTGTTCCGCACTCTCTCTCTCTTTCTCTCTCTCCCACCTCACCAACTATTTATTCCGGCACAAATCGCATTACCAACTCCAACTGCAAAATCGACTTGGGCAACTTTTATGGCGCTTTCGCCCTTGCGCTTTGGCAGTATCAGCTAGAGCAGCATCCAATGTGTACAGGCCCCTATAGAAAGGACCACATCTAACCCTCGCTTACTCTCTTTCAACTTGCTCTCCCAATGAGGGCAAGCGAGAGAGGAGCGAGAAACAGAGTGGGAGAAAGGTAGACAGAGGGGGCGTACGCTCCAACTTTGACTTGTACGAGGGTTTACCAAACTCAGTTTAAGAAGAACTGTTTTCAACGTTGAGGAGACGAGCGAGCGAGAGCGAGAAAGCAGTTTCACCAAGACTGCTTCTGCTTCTGCTGTTGCTCAGACTTTTCTTCCTGTGGGTGGAAAATCGACGTCTCGCGAGAACGACCCTTTTCCCTTTCTCTGCCTTGCAGTTATACACTTGAACTTCACGGAATATATACATACATAGATCCGTATATTTATATGGATGCGTGGAAAATAAGGATTGTACAGCCGGGGGCGACACCGGTAACATGATAAAGGTATGACTACCATGATAAAAACGAACTCGACATGAACAATTCATTATAAGATTCTCCTGGTTGACCACAGCCTGAATGATGCCTCCTATTCCAAATGCCGGGTTTCCGAATTTCTCCATACGCTCTCATTTTACTAATAAAAATCGCGATTTACAATGACTCCGATTGAAATCGAGGCATCTTTCGTTTTTGCTTTCTACCTTTTGTGAAAACCCCTTTTTTCGGTTCAGTGTAAAAATGGATCTTTGGGTGAATAAAGTTGTTACGAATTCAGCTACGTTCCGTTGTATGAATAGTGTTGGAAAGTGCTAAACCATAATCGCGAAGAAAAACATGATAGACGGCTGCACGAGGAATATTTTTGTCGAACGAATAGATCCCGTGCGGGAATTTATTAGGGAATCCCTAGAGCCTACCAAATCTCTATAGAGATTTAGTAGGGGCGCCGCGCGTAAAGAGTCCTCATTGGAATCCAAGCGGATTCTGTGCTATTTCCCGATTGACGTCGTTGGTGGACATTTTTTTGTTTTAATTCTCATTCGCATTTTATTGGACGTGGCTCAATAAATATCATCTCGTGATCCCGTGCACAAACTTATTGGACAGTCCCAAGATGCACGCGGATCTCTAAAGGGATTTGTTGGGTCACCGCACATAGCGGGCTCTCATTGGGATCCAATTGGATTTTCGTCGATTTCCCGATAAACGCCGTTTGAAAACTCTTGCCACGTTCGAATCGAAAATATGTGAAAAATCACGAGAGAAAACTCGTCCTGTAGACACATAACTTTCGAGCTTCGTGAGCGTGTCCGTGTGTGGTGGTAACATATAAGAGTGCCGTAAAATAAATAATAAATGAAAACTATAATGGATGTTCATTGATATGATTCGAATCGATTTTTAAGATATACTTTTTAAAGACAAGATTTACACTTTTTTAAGATCATCGCGTTTTGTGTGTCTACATATCGTGTTTGCAGAATTCAACAGAATGCGCGACTAAATATTTCAAGAAGCGTATCAGATTCTGTTCCATAATGTGGGAATGATTTAATATTCAAATTGGATGCTTCCATTGGATTCCATTGGGGAATCCCGATGAGAATGCAATGCATTTGCGTGACGTTTCAGTATGAGGAGCCAATGCGATGACCCATTGAGTCCTTATCAGGAAGTAGGAACAAGTATGGGAATCCAATTGGATCCCTACGACAATTTCTGCACGGGATGTATGTAACAGAATTAAACGGAAAATCTGCCCGGTCGACTTATTATCGCGCTCGATCAACTGGGCGCGTCATTATCCGCTTGTAAATATTCATCGGCTATTTCTAATAATATTTTTTTCCCGATCTACTATTTGCTGTCTTACGGGTTCGTGTTAGTTTCCCACGGGCTGAAAAACTTACCAGTAGACGGTCTGCAATATCATTCTCTCGTCTAGGACTGTTGATTCCTCCATTTCCCCGATATCCCGCATCTCCGTGTCATTATACATCGGAGTATACATCAGCGGGATGTAGCGGTAACTACCGACTATAAATCATTCGGCGAACGTTTCCCAGATGGTATGTTTGATTTAGCCCTCGGGGGTACGGCCCGCTGATGCTCGTGTATACCTCATGGTATATGTACTTTTGATGGTCGGACACACGAGTCCGATAGCCACGGTGGTGGATTCGTAGTTTGATCGGAGGTAAAAGGTGTACTCGCGCGGCGCCATTAAAATTGAAATCCGCCGACCATTAGTCGAGGGCGCAGGGTTCGGCTTAATCTGGACGTAGTGATTTATCGTCGGCTGGTTGCGACGATCGAGACGGAACTGCCGGTAGTCTCGAATGTTACGTCGGGTCAAAGGCTATGTCTTTGTGTTATGTCAAAACAGCAAAGAATTGCTTTCCTTGTACCAAACTTGGACATTAGCGTTGGATGCATGCAGGTAACACGGGGGGAAAAAAACGAGCGAAAAAACCTGCACTGCACTCCATTCCCGATGAAAAGCGAGTTCGTTTATAGTCCCGTTGCGTGCTCGCTGTAATAACTGTGAGAAATCACTTATTCTCTACTACGTCCTGGAGTACACGAGCCACGAGAGCTCCGCCTCGCTTGGCTTGTGCTCACACAATTATATATTTTTTTTGTCGTCTTTTCTACACCGGCTCTGTGTATACTTGCTTGTCTACGCGTGTTTGCCATACGTGAAAAGTTCTCTGTTGGCATATATAACGTAACACTATACATGAATCAATAATTATCGCCAAACCGCGGACGTGCGTTTCCTTTTAATCGGCATGCTTTCATTACGACTGTGTCCGTTGTAACATAGTTATATTATTTGTGCTTATGTGCACGCGCGATTTCTTTAAACGGTGCTCTTATTTCGTCATACCGAGAGGCGTGTCCCTGACGGACCTCAATCCGTACGCGCGTGTATCAACTCGGGCGTGACGAAACCCTGTATTTGTAGCGGTAAATTATTCGGACCGTAGCGCGTGACGCTGCCTTGCACTCCAGATCACATCGTGATGCTGATTCAATGGCACAACATTCTTTCCTGAAGCTGACGTGAAAACGAACAACCGCAAACCGGTTTTTCAAACATGCGATCGGCTATTTCTAGATCTCATTATCCAATCTTTATTAAGATTCTGACGCTCTTTCGGCGGTTGGATTGCCGAAAACGTTTTACCGAGAGAACAGACGTTGCTCTATGCGAAATCGAGATAGTTCGCATTCCCGGTGCAAAAGTTATCTTTATTGTCTTTTTGTTTGGCAGACAACGCGTTGATTCAACTTCCATCCAATCGTGCTTAAACGGGCAATTAAGAAGACTCGAACGATAAGAAAGTACATTTCGCAAAGTTATTTTGATGATTTGGTGTCCCGGAAAGTGAACCCGGAAGTTGCGACAATTTCTAAGCTCCCTCGAAGCACTGTACCTACCTGAAGACTCAAGATATGATGCAGAGTTGATTACTCTTCTTTCCGCTCGCTCTTCTCTCCCTGACATACGCATACATTAGCCTGCGAAAGCCGCCGCTCCCGGTGAACAGCGGCTGCATTCACAATCGACGCGAAATCAAATCAACAAAACTCTTCCGTAAACAGACGTATGACTGCTTCGGAAAATTATATGCAGAAATTGTTTGCCGCTATTTAAATATAAAGTAGTGAAACATGATTATACGTTACCGATCGGGAAGGTGATCCATGTAAAGAAATATTGAAATAAAGCAAGTCGCATTTTTTTTCATTCTTACAACTGTTTAGTAATGCACGACGCGGAAAGTAATCAGCAGCGATGCCCTTGTTGCCAAGAGTATTCGAAACGCGAAGGCGTATGTACTATGAGTATCCTTGGCTTATGAGATAAACAATTAGTTTCACGGGCCCGCGAAGGTTTCACGTTCTACTACGCGTTGCTTGCACGTGTCGATTTTTCCCTCTGCCTAATGTCCGTCCAAAAATGAACAGTATTCTCGTCAAATCAAGAGACGCAGCGGCGTCTTGACGTCAAGTAAGTAAACAAAAAAGCAACGTCACTGACAGACCATCGAACACACCGAGTACTCTTTGTACGGTAAGTTGGCCTTTGACTGGTCGTTTTTAACGTTAATCCGCGATCACACGTAAACGCGTCTGAGGATAAAAAATCTAATGACATTTTGCCAATGGTATGTAACTTTTTCCTATCGATTTTGTTTAGGTTATTTTTCTGCCCAATTTCCGAGCGATTTTATGACCGGAAAAATTGTTCCACACTCGTTTGTTGAATGGAATAAAGTCTTTCGGTCATGTCGTAAATATAGTATATACACCGTTTTGAGAGTTGATTAACACTTTTGTCAAGCTTTTGTGAGCTCACATGAGCTCACTTTGCGCTTATTGTTAGCTCGGGCTCTTTCGCACTGCTCAACAGCTGACTGCTACCCTGCTCGTTATATATATACTCATACAGGGTGGACCATTTAACGTGACCACCCTAAATATCTCCGTTGCCTTTGGAGTGACGGAAAAAACATCCGCAGGTAATTTGAGTGATTTCGACGGGCTGATACAGTCGTGAAAAATTCATTTTTGTCAAGGTCGTAGTTTTTGCGCTCTCAAGGTCATCAATGGCTTTTCGAATGGGAACATGTTATTTTTTATTACAATGTTGTAGCTGATATTCAGACGAATCCAACGAACTATAATATTATAACCTTGAAATGTTTTTTCACCAAAATATTTTGGATTCGTTTGTTCGGTTTTGGATGGGTTTGTTTGGGTTTGTTTTCGTCACACTAAAGGCAACGGAGATATTTGGGGTGGTCACGTTAAATGGTCCACCATGTAAAATGTGGTGCAGTTGCTTCGGCAGCTTTAATCTCTAAACATGGTTACAGCGTTTATAAGTGCAAACGTAAAACAAACGGCCTTCATTTGTGGCCGAAAACCCATTTGAGATGGGTTCTTCGAGGCCCAAATTCTAATCTCAAAAAGTTGTTCGGAATTGTGAATAGGGCGGCAATCAGAACATTGAGCTGCATCAAACTTTGCACTTGAGAGAACTTATGCATCGGACACAGTTAAAGAAAAATGTCACTTTTGGGTATCGAGAGGCCAACGAATCTTCCTTGCTTGAACATAGGCAATTGATAGTTCTTAAATTAGGAATGGAAAGACCTTAAATATGAATTGATTCTGAATCAATTAAAGAAAAAATGTGCACCTTTGGTTAACCCCGACCAGGAAAATTCTTCAAGGGCAATCAGATGATATACCTTAAACTAAACAAAATAGAAAGCCAAAAATATGGAACTTACTTGTATCGAGAACATGTAAACAGAAATTTATAAGCTCATTCACAGATTCATGCGTTTTTTCTTCTTAACCATGTACGCCAAGGCCTTGCACAGCATTTTCAGTGTACTTATGTAGTTCGTTCGTTGGTTTCTGCTATAATGGTAATATCAATTATTTGTAACAATAATGTTATTTTTTAAACGAAAATAAAACATGTTTTATATGATTATTTCTGAGGTTTCACAATTTTGTGTACAATATTTCTTATACACTTGCATATTATGTACATTGTACTTGGTTATTACATAAATTATTTAATGTTGTTTGTGTACGATGGATTAATGAAAAAAATGTCATACAACCAGTATTCAAATTAAAATACATAATCATTATTTTGGACAGAAACTATAATTTTTTATAAAGAAAAAAAAAACAACGTTTTTGACAAGATTTTCTATCACTTGGCGTACTTTTTTGACTTTCAAAAAAATTTTAACAGAGTATATCTACACATTACTAACTTTACAGATATATAATTAATGTTATTAGCTACATTAGCTACATAGTCAGTGTAGCTAATTTCAAGAATTTTTTATTGTGCAGCCTTACGTGACGCGATCAATTGCCATTTTGTAATCCCGAAATTTTCTCGAATAACGGAAAAATCTATTGCCCGCGACACCGACATTGAAATGACAACAACATTCAGCGATTTATAAAAAAAAATCAACTTTTGTTGTCTTCGTGTTGTTTGGTGATAGGGGAACGGAATACAGATGAAAATTTCTCACCCGCCACGGAAAAAGAAGAACAGAACACAAAAAGTAAAAAAATCATATCATTCGGAAAGACCAGAACGTGCATAATAAATAGAGATAATTGCGTACGCGGGGACGATAACGAGCTCGAACGATACGGCGTTCCGATATTTATAGATTGTGAAAAGGTGACGGAAGTTTTTTTATCTGCTTTCTTAATCTGTTTTTTCATCTGCTGTTTTTTATTTTGACGACCCATAATTGCGATGTATTTTACTTTAATTCGTTTGTGTCTTACCGCACGGATCCATAAATATATATATGATGTAATACGTAATAAACGTCGCGATCGTGCGCAATGAGGTTGGAAAAAAAACGTGGGACCACACAATGTTCTTTTTTTCCTCTAGCAGACCCGCAACTACCCACACATAATTAAGCAAAGTTATCGCTGCATTGCGGTTCGACTGGGATTACTGGAGTACCTGCCGTTAGAACCCTTAACAAATAACCTCGACACGAAATAAAGAAAACTGTGGATGCAAAAGTTATACAGAGAAAGGATAGTGTGTGTGTGTGTAACATTGCCAGCCAAAAGTTTGATCACACTAGTCAACATTTCTTGCCGCATTAAACGTTAGTTAGCGGACACAAAAATAAAGATAATCAAATTTTTCAAGCGGCGTTTTAAGGAGTATAAGTTTACCTTCATTTTTAGCCTTTTCAGAAAATGAAGTACAATTTTTTTGGGCCCGGTAGGCCTTTTTGAAAATGGCTATTTTTTAGCTTTTTTACACGTCTAAAACTGCTCGCATAACTTCTGGTGAATTTCTTGGCTCGTTTTTTTCCATGACAAACTTAAAGAAGGTAGCAAAACCTACATTTTCGTTTTTTAGACAGTTTCGTCCGTTTTTTTCGCCCCAGTATTGCATTTTTAGCTAAAAAAAAGACGTGTTTTAGAAAAATAGCCGTAGTTCAATAACTATGGGATTTCAGAGAAAATGTCAGTTGAGGGTGGCAAAGTATTTAATGTGGTTATGTAAAGAGGTTGGAAATAATTTTCCTTCTTTCAAATACAAGCATGCAAAATTCACTTCCCAGAACTGGCATATTACCGTAATCTAAAAAATCATATTTTCAATCGCTATCACTTGATGAAGCAATTTCATTATTTTAGATCGGAAAATAGGTGGATTTGAGTAGTTGGGAAGTTGACATCCTTGGCCAAGCTAGTTCTCTCAACCATGCACGCCAAGACCTTGCACAGTATTTCCAGTATACTTGTGTGGCTTATACGTTGTATTTTTTTATTTTATTTTTTTACATTTTTTGATCGCCGATTGCATTATACGGGGTCTTTCCTCTCATTAAATTCCCCGCCTTTTTTCACTTCTTTATCCCCACCTTGCGACCGCAGCCGACGTGGGTATGGGCATAGGGAAACTGCGGAAAACCTATACCAATACAGGAGGTCCCTGATTCGCTAATCCGTTGTATTTTTCTATAATGGCGATATCAACTTTTTTTTATGATAATTATTTTTTTTTTAATAATACTATTTTAATAAGATCATTTCTACGGTTTAACAATTTCGTGTACATAATTTCTTGTACATTTGCATAATACGTACATTGTACTTGGCTATTACATAAATAGTTCCTTGGTTTTTTTATTTACAATTGATTGATGTAGAAGTTATGGAAAAACCACTGTTGGAATTAAAACAAATAATTCTCATTTTTGGGTCAATCCATATTTTTTTATAAAGTAACACCCTATTAAGTGAAAATGCCCGAAAACATAGTTTTCGAGGGTTTTTAAAAATTACTTGGCAGACTTTTTGAATTTTCTAAAGGCTTTCAAAAGTTTGAATATACTTGGTTTAATTTCGAACAATGCATGCCGTCGTTGGACCTGCTAAATCCATTGTTTACTCTCAAAATAATGATGTTTCAGTGACACATCGGATGATCCGAGTTGTATTGCACAATTGGCCGATTAAGTCATGTGTTATACGAACACACCAGGTTGAGGAAATGAAATATAACCTCGTTAAAAAACCAGACTGTCCTTGCGTTTAATTTTGTATGCATTGCCAGATAACCGTCTGTCTGATAATACGTGTCCATCTGTATCGCAAAGCGCTCGTACTTACCTTCATGGATCTGCAGAATTGAACGCACCTTCGGTCGAAACAATTAACGAATACAAGGTCTAGAATTGAGACTCGTTAGTACGCTTTCCAGTGGAGATTTCTTCTCTATAAATTTGGAACAGACTGGTTAAAAGTTGTTCCCTATTCATAGATCATTATATAGGTGGCGGCGGGATAAGTCATTCGTTACTATGTTGTTCCATTACGAAAACGGCAAGTGGAAGCACAGCATCATATACTGCATGCATGTATTTACGTATATCGAAAAAATCTGGCAAGTTGCCCGTGGGAGGTGGCTCAGATTTTGGAATTAGCATAAATGAGAAAGTTAGCGATTCGGATGTATCGTGCGACTGCGGGAAAAAAACAAGTTGGCGTCTCTACGAAATTGAAGGTGGGGAGATAAATAACTCGAAGAGGGGATAGGTTATAGTGCACTCAGAGAGAGGGCCTTATCGTTGTCGGGCTGCCTCCGGAATTCCCCAGTAGCAGTTAGCAATCCAGTGCACTTTTGAACGCAGACTGGTAACATCACGAGAAATCCAGTCACTCCGGTTTATCGAAGACAACTTCTTCTTGCCATATATATATTTTTTACACTCATTAACTGTTCGCTCTATAAAACCGGTCTGGTATGACGTTCGTCCATGCCACTTTGAGTCTCGCGTGCCTCGCGTCTTTGGTCACCGGCCAATTTAGTTTGCGCACCGAGTTCCAATGGAAATATCTCGATTGGACCTCTCCGAATGTCGAGCAAACCCAAAAACCCTTTATTTTCGGTAATTCATTTACCCAGGACGTCGATGTAGACAGATTGGGACGAATTTTCGTGACGAGTCCACAGTGGCTTGATGGTGTTCCGATTACATTGTCGTTGGTGACCAAGGAACAGGGACCCGGTGGTCCCTTGCTGACACCGTATCCAGACTGGTCCTGGCACACGCCCAACGATTGCGAGAAACTCATCTCCGTTTACAGAATAGCGGTAAGCTAAACACGTTTCGCGATCGAGCCATTTCCCTACAGGCAAACTCGTTCGATTTCGTCGTGTTTTCTCGTTTCACATCAATATATAGGTAGAACACCCAGCTTCCGAAAAAGACTGAAAATAGTATCGACGGTCCGGGTATTTCCAAAATCCGTTATCCACGACAAGTTACTTATTTGACAGTTTTGATACTTTAAAGATTTTTCTCCCTTTCGGTCCGTTTCTTTATTTTTTTTAATTTTCTAGTTCAATTAATTTACAGTTAGGAAACTCTAATGAAAATTTAGTATGATTTACTCCTCGTGTTTTTGTCACAATACTGAAAATCGGACGATTGAGTAAGCTTATCTGCAATTGAAGTTCAACTGTAATTATATGCAGTCCCTCTTCGGGATCATATGGTAGTAGTCCCATCCCGCTGGTAGCGTCACGACAATTTTTGAAGGCAAACCAAACACCACTGCCTAGTATATTATTGCTTGTGATCTCACCGTGGTGTTTCATGTCTTTAAAGGGCTTCCGGAAGTTTGGGGTCTAAGGTATTTTAAATGTAAATTTGTGAATAGAAGGTCATCTCTTCGGAAGAGGTGCACAATTACAATTGAACTTCCCTTGCAGGTAAGTTCGTTTAATCGTTGAATTGTATTTCGCACTTTTTCCTCGAGTTACATGATATATATTCGAAGCACCACTACGACTGTAAAAATTTTACAAATTGATTATGGACTTCGCGAATACGTCTTTTTTTCTCCATTATGTCTAAGTGTTTTTTCAAACCACTCCGACCTTTTGTCCAAGCTGCCGTTCTCAATGTAGTTCCAATATCAATAACCACCTCTTTGCTGCTGCATAGAAGCATGGCAAAACATCTGCTACTGAAGCCTCATCCATGAGGGATGACGTTCTATGTTGGAAAAATACAACATATTATTGAACGCTGCCTCCATGGTGCAATGCTATTTCGTTTCACTTCACAAAGTGTGGTTTTACCATAAGATCTCGAGGAGGCTTCGCGAAGTACAATTCGAAATAACGTCTCAGGCACGACTATCGGAACGACCATTTTTTCGCGATGCTATTCCGACAAGGAACAACGTTGCATACATTTTTAAAATTGTTTCATACGCAGATCGACGCTTGTAATCGCTTGTGGCTCGTTGACGTGGGCCGCAGGGGCTCGACAGTTTTGTGCCCCTCAAAGATCATGATCTTCGATCTCGAAACTGATCGATTGGTTCACAAGCACGTTTTGACGAGTGAACAAACGTTGAATGGCGGAGCTTCCTACGTAACACCTATCGTCGAGCTCGGCTATTCCTGCTCTGATGCATATTTGTACGTCGCCGATGTCGGTACGCACGGTTTGCTCATCTACGATTATCAACAAGACTTCTCGTGGAGACTCAACAACACAGTAGGAAATGCCTTTGGTCCCGATTCCGAGGCTATGAAAATAACTATAGCCGGCGAATCCTTCGATCTCACCGATGGCACTCTCGGAATGTCTCTTTCGCCACCGGGATTTTTCAAGTACAGGTATTGACCCTTTTATACGAGACTTACCTCGTGACATTATTAATTCATTTGTTCATAAGGGGCTGGCAAAAACTTTATGACAAAAGAACGCAGTCATATTAATCATGCACATGTATTTTCCAATTTATGCATGTACTTTGATCCATTCAGTCATGCTCTGGTACCAAACGCACGTATGCGTAAAAACTAAATGTATAAGTTGCAAAAAAAAAACGCAGGAATTATTGCGCGCCGAAACACAAGCTTGACACGTTAGTGAAGGAAATTCAGGTTTACTTGTGGTGTGGATTGTCGGTGTGGATCGACATAACTGAACCAACACATTAGTTTACGTCAACCATGTATTGTCCCTATAGGCCACCGAAAATATTCAAGGCGCCCAGCTACTTCTTTTTGTTTGCTCCCTCTCGGTTCAACGGTTCGCCAGATATTTGTACCAAATTACTTCGATACGTCTGCATGATGTTTACCTCACGAAAGTGATGAATTGTCAGACGTAAATTTCATGCACCTGTCATTTTGGGAAAAACGACCGAGACGCTATCGAATTCAGAATTTTTGGGAGAAAAAAATGCAACGATTCGGCTGGTGATATCGATATCTATCGATTCAATTCCAGTTATATGAATAATGCTAAAAACGAAATGATGACATATTCAAATTGAAGTTTGCGAGTCATTTCGTGTAAGTTTTACACGTTGTACAGAATTTCCTTTCAGGAACAGTCAATTTATGAATATAGTCAATAATGTATTTTATAAAAATTCATATGTACGGGCAATTCGGTGAAGTATGGTGCATTACAATTACAGATATCTCTACTTCAACTCGCTGGCCAGCTTTTACCAGAAGTTCGCAAACGTCAATTCCCTCAAGTTCAGCGAGTACAAGAAACCAACGATCTACCAGTCGATCCTAAAGCGTCCGAGTCAGGCGGGTGTTCAAGCAACTTCGCGTCGCGGTGTTATATTTTTCCAGCTAGTCGAATTTACCGCCATAGCATGTTGGAATATCGATAAACCATTTATACCTGAGAACATTGCGATAATCGCTCAGGATGAGAAGTCTTTTCAATACGTCAGTGGTATGAAGGTCATCGTTAACAAATGGGGCCAAGAGGAGCTTTGGTTTAACACGAACAGGCTGCAAAAAATCATAAATAAAACGATAAAGCACAACGAGATAAACTACAGGCTAATACGAGGCGTCGTTGATGACTTGATACGGAACACGGCTTGTGAATCTTTCGCATGGCCCGGATCTTATCCGGATACGACATGGTGGAGGCGAACATAACGAAAAATCTTTTGTCCGGGTAAAAAAAAACCTGAACGAAGAACGATACTCATAGATAGATTCTATACGAAAATCTGTTAATTTCCGTTTGCCAACGATATTCGTTACTTTTAGTAACGGATAGTTTCAGTAACTTTTAGTGACTGCAATAAATTGTTATAAATCATGTCAATGTGAAAGTATATCCTCCGAAGAGAATTCGACGCCGGCGCGTAGCGACAAAGTCAACACCAGTGGCAATGCTGCATAATGTTGAACTAGTTTTGTAAAATAATCTTCACCCGGAGTACCGATCGGGGATTTACATGGATAATGAACGACATTTCGTACATGGGCGGCGATCTCATTGGAAAATGAGCTACGAATGAAACTGGAGAGGAATAAAAAGAGTGTATTGCACTCGGTAATTCTAGAACGCAGGGCTCCCTGCGTTGATGCTGCGCGGCATAGGTTTTCACTGATCGGACGTCGGGACCCGGCTGGATCTGTCCGTGACAGGCGGCATGTAGCAATTTAGTTAACCGTTTCATTGCCGTGTGCGTTTCGAAATGTAACGATGAGGTCTGTTGCCGACAGGGCCACGTCGCCACAAGCTCCCGAATGTTCTGCCAGGCCGAGAGAGAGAGAGAGAGAGAGAGAGAGAGAGAGAGAGAGAGAGAGAGAGAGAGGGAGAAGGGGGCAGAGAAATGCAAAAAGAAAAGAAGAGGGAGGAAGGCTAACTATTTTCCATTAGGTTGAATAAGGATATCCACCTATAGAGCTTTCATCCCCCACTGATTATTTTGACTCCAGTCGAATTCTTCGCGTTGAGGGGTCTTCTCACTTTAGACGCTACAAAAGGCTATTTTCATGATTTTTTCCGATAGGTTTATATTATAGATATTGATATAAAAGTTGTTACACTTGATAAATACACTTTCGAAATAATTTTTTTTTTTAATTTCTCGTATTTATGTAACCCAAACAAACTTTAAACGTGTTTTTTTCGAAACAACGGTTTTCGACGGCTTGTTGATAAAATCTTCAAAACTACTGAATCGATCCTTATGAAATTTCAACCACATATTCTTTACAACTATAGCTGCAGCGTATGTCAAGAATTTGGTAAAATTTTTTAATTTACCATTTTTTCGTTTTTTTCGAAGAATGTCCGCGATTGTGTTATTTTTGCATATATCGAAAATCGCATGATGTGCGCTATAGCCATTAACATACTGAATCTAAAACCGTTTGATTTTTTGTTTCGGATGATCCATCTCCGAGATTTCATTGACAGCGCAGACCTACAATTTTTTTGGGACATTTTTTTATTACCATTGTCGTCGATAAATAGTGACTTGAATAAATATTGGTAAATATTCGGAAGTGGGGCTCCTGCTAGAATCAGGCTAATTTTTTTTCTTATTTTTTTTAATGATCATAGCAGATCATAGGAAGTAATATTATATAGGCGCACGACATTTTTTGTTCAAAAGCATTATTTCAAAATTTGGACGTGGGTCCCTGTTTGGATGGGCTAATTTTGGGCTACACTTGGGCTATGATCATAAAACATGATACAAAATAATATTATAATAGTGTATGAAGATTTATTAATACAGAATATTTTCTACTTTCATTTAACATTGACCAAATTTTGATCCTAACTCTTAAACCAGTTAACTATCCTCATCCTAACTACCAAAAAAAAATCATGAAAATAGCCTAAAGTGAGAAGACCCCTCAAGGTAGTTCTCCCCCTCAAGTATTGTTGTCTGGAGCACTGTTTTGGCGGTTATTTTCAGGATAAACTAACCTTTGAACTGTTTAAGCCTTATTTCTAAAATGTTTGGACATGTTTATTGATTTTTCAAAACTATTTACAAATAATTTATCATGTACATCCTTTTTTTACATTCGTTTACAACGGTGCGCGAAAAATGCATCTAAATGGTGACCATATTCTTTGGATTTAGAAGCATATTCTTAATCTGTATAAGTCTTGTAATGTATGGTACTAGTTCCAGCAAAAAAAAAATTACAAAATGACGACGATGCCAAACTTTAATTATGAACTTTTCCATTTTTTTCTGACCACTCTACGAGTCATATATTTAAAAAAAAAATGATTTCAACTCAATTCTGCCACCAACGTTGAAAAACAGTCTACTGAAGGTGCATGCCAAATCTGAGCTCAATCGGCCAATAGCTTATCGAGATAGCGTGGTTGCTGATTTCAAAAGCATAGTTGTGAGAAGCGCTTAAAATTCTTGCATCTCGACCGCTCTCCCCGAGCCTTATAATTTTTATGACTCGGCTAATTTTATGTGTGTCATTGAACGGTTTTCACAGACGTATTCAGAAAGGTCCGTAGAATAATAACATTTTAAAAAACAAGCTTTTCACATTCCCAGACAACAATACTAGCATAAGCTGATTCCATTCTTCCGGAATTTTTGAGTTAAAATGTTTCCTCTCAATCTTTTTCATCGATGAGCTTCGAGCAGAAAAGAACAGCAATGATAGCACGTTTATATTCGCAGAGAGTATGAATATCCGTAATTTTTATTAAAAGGGCGTATCAGTATGATAGGCAGAATGCGTCAAGTTATTCACGTATTCTCATATTGCTCGCGTCTTTCCAACTGGAATGCTCTCAGCATACTTCGTCGATCTCCGGGTTATATAGCTATACGTTCCTGGATATCGCATAGGACTTCCGCAGTCACGTTGTACACGGCCTCTCAACCCTCTCCCCTATACTTACATGTATCAGAGGATATTCGTAACCCAGTTGTCTGAATTTCCAGAGCTCAATGAGATCCCTCACTGGGATGAATAATACGTTGCTCCATTGCCTACAATCCTTACGAACACTTTCATGAATTTTCGTTGCTTCGCTTCTGTTCGGTGAAATTTTCCCCCCATCTTTCCTCCATTTATCTCCAAATATATTCACATTTATTCGATCTTCGAACCTGACCATGCTGTGTAACGGTATTGATGACGTGTGCAAGAAAAATAATTTTCAATATCAGCCTGCCAAAAGTATTTGTAGAAGACGTTGAGGAAGTGAATTGAAATTTAGGAAAGTGACTTTAAGGCCTTAGGCCACAGTAACGGGTGATAAAATCATGTGCGAATTTAACAGTTTTTTTTCTTATGAAAAAGTGATTTACTCATAAATTTCACACATCTATTTAGTATGAATATCAAGCTGTTAGAAAATATTTTTTTGTTCGATTGTATAAAATGGCCCGACTAATCGAAACTTTTCACTCGATTTACTTCAAATTTAAAAGTTATGTTCCTAATTGCATTTTGCAGAGAAGTACGTCCGGAATTTCTGATTAATCGAAAACTTTTCATTTTATGAGCAGCTATAGCGAAATGTTTAACTGTAAATTCATTTCTTAAGTTCAAATACCTACAACTTTTGAATAAAACAATATTCTTAAAACTCCGTACGTGCTTCTCTTGGCATTCTTATGTAGATTGACGAGAATTTTTGTTTTTTGTTCTAGGTAAAAAATTGTGGATGCTGAATGTCACGCCGCGGAGCGCTTAAAAAAAAAAGATGACAAAAGAAAATATTAGTAGTCAGTCATTTTGTACATCGAAAAAAATATATATACATATATTGTCTAACATCTTGATATTCATACTAAATAGATGTGTAATTAATTTCATGGGTGAATCACTTTTTCACACGAAAAAAAATTCTTGAATTCGCACATGATTTTATACCCGTTACTGTGGCCTAAGGCCTTATACGAATTCGTAGATCTTTGCAGCGGTTGAATGTATGATAAAAACGAAAATTGTACTTCAAGAATTAACAAATTTACTGAACATTTGAATAGACTCAAAAATCATTGATGAGCCTGTACAATTATCTCGCGCGGACACTCGCAGAGCATAACAGAAACCCAAGATTCCTCCAGTGTCCGTAACGAATGGGTATCGTTCTGTCGAGAATCGAGTCTCCGTAGAACATAGGTAGATTCGCTTTACGATGGGTACTTTTGCAACAATTTTATGAGAACAAGCAAGGGAGCGGAAGAACGAAGGAAAGAAATAAAGAGAAATCCGAGTAGCCCAGGCTCGTGCGGAATTTCGAAATAAATTTGCATCAGTTCTACCGCACCTAATATACATAACTACCAGTGTTTGGCACTGATACCCGTGCGCCTCTCGACACGTAGTACGGCCTGTCGTATAGTGTGTAAGTACCATGGATTCTAGAATTCTCGCAAGGTACTTACTCCGAAGTCGCGAGGGAGACTTCTCCTCTCCTCGTCCGTTCAGTGGCAGAAACTCACGCCGGGGAACAAGCAAAGAGAAAAACAACTGGGGGGGGGGGGGGGAAGTAGAAACAAAAAATTGGGAAAGGGGTGTGGAGCTACAAGCAAGGGGGTAGGTTTTTGTAGTACAGCAAAGAGTTGCGCGTGTGCGCATCGAGCCCGGAAAAGAAAAGATATACGGAGTGCCTTTTACGGCGAGGAGAAACGACCGACCTCGGTGGAGCTTGCTTCTGGTAGTTTATATAGCGAGTTGCGGGGATCCTCACCTCTATAGCCAGCGAGTGAGCTTACTACTTCTCGCGCCGGTTTTGGCTTGAAATTCCGTGGCGAGAATCCTTAACCGATACTTGGACCCCGTTCCAATCGTCCGAACTCTTTTTTTCTCTCTCAATCTCTCTATCTCCTCTGCCGTCTCTCTCCTCAAGACAAGACGAAATTTACAACCTTCCCTCCTAGGAGATACATCTAGGGAGCAATAGTTCTTTCCCTGCTATCGTGATCCCCAGCCTATATTACACACCTCGTCCTTCTAACTCCACTTCATCCTAGCACAAGAAAAGATGGAGAAACTTTTAGCTCAAAATTACAATCGGATAATCGTACCCGCAGGCTTACCGCAATCGGCGGAATCATCGTTTCAATTGTCACTCAAACTCGTTTGAAAAAAACTTTACTCATTTGCTCATTGTGACGGCTCGAATTTTTGGGGTTCATGTTAATGGGTCGATGGGGAAAAATCTCAAATAAACGAACTCGAACCGAGGAATCAGTGAGGAAATAAAATGGACGAGCGAAAAATGGCCGTGGGCGTTGCGCATACCCGCAGAGCATGGGCAGGTTAAGTCGAGTGAGGAACAAATCGGAGAGAAAAACGGAGAAAAAGAGTCGGAGAGACAGGGATACGTATCCTATATACCCGTAGGTATAACCCCGTTGGATTACGGGGTTTCGGCAAGATCCAACGGGAGGGTTGACGCGGTAATACCGGTTATCATGGCGCTGATTGCAACAGCTCGGTATATACTGTAAGTCCATGCATACATGTATAGAACTTCCCTCGATGCATTTCAACGGGCAAAACGAGGGTGCCATATATTCCCTTTCTGTATACAGGAACTACTCTTGCCAATCCAACTGACGTACGTACACTGTCATCATTTCGATATATTCAGCTGATTGGACAGCGTTTCGGTCATATCGGTTCAACAGCCGGAGCGCTCGATTCTCCGCAGCTATATCGTGTCAGCTGGTCAAATATTCTTTCAGATAAGCATCTGTTTATACGCCATTGGGACGTGCACGACAATCTGTCGTATTACGCTTGTTTTATTAATTTTTTTCATTTTGGAACGTCATAATACGTGGTCGTACTTCGACAGATGTGAAACTACGTTTTTTTGTTTTGGATATTGTGTAACAACCTGTCCGAGCTCAACGACTCGGGAATAGAGGTGTGGCGTAAGCCAGAAAAAAAAATTGGAATGTCTGTCGATTCAATCGAGCCTAAATCCGCCAAATTTTGCGCCAGCTTGCATTCATTTTTAAGCAATATGGATCAAGGTATTCACATAAATATTTTAAGTGAGATCACTTGAATCACTTGAAATGAAAAACACAAATAAACGAAGTTAAACGCAATTAGTTATGTGGATCTTGAGTAGATTATGTTTCTCACTTAAAATATTTATGGGATTACCTTGATCTATATTGCTTAAAAATGAATGAGAGCTGGTGTAAAATGTGGTGGATTTGGGTTTGATTGAATCGAGAGAGATGCCAATTTTTCTTTCCGGTTTACGCTAAATCTCTATTCCCGAGTCTTTGAGGTAGGAAAGGTTGCTTTCTCGTTGCATCCTTCCTAACGCGTGTCGAGATTGGATCCGGCGTGTAGATAGGTATTCCCAACTATTCGCGTGAATCTAAAAGCTTTCGCGCGAAGCTTCAGTGCCCTCCGGCATCCGCCGAGAGAGTTGGACCACTCGCAAGAGACTCTGAGACACATTCTCGCGTATCGCGAGAATTCCTGGTGAACAGATCATGCTCGCAGAACACCTCGTAAAACTCGTACCCACCCGTTTTCTGTATCGAATCCTCAATCGCAGCCCTCGCTTCCCTCTCGCAAAACAAGAGGGCAACACTGCGGTTGTAGGAAGAAAAAACCTTTCAACCTTAGTGAAACCCGCTGGGCCCTTTGGCTTATTCGTACGGTTTACACGCCATTTTTCCCCTTCACAGTTGTTGCTACTACATTTGCATGGCCCAGACGGATTGAAGTCATTTGGCACTTGCGATATAATAATATAATAATAAGGGAAAAGACAACGAAAAACAAGATGCTTTCTTCGCAAGATTGGATCATTCGCCACCAACGGATATTTCGTATCCACTGTATCGATGTAATGTTGATCACCAACATATCCTGCTGTTTTGAGGACTGTCCTCATATTTATTTTTGACGAATCGTACATTTGGGGACAGGGCAGGCATTAAAATGCCCTTTACACGAATATACTTATGTGCATCCGAAGGTGATTTTAGACGCAGAGGTTTACGTAATGTTGAGCATCGGGACACTAAACTACTGTGACAAACCATCCTCGAAGCCTTCAAAACCAGCCTCCGTCGTATATGTGTGTATGCCAGTGCAGGTGTCTGTGCACGTATGCCCATACAAATACGTAAAGCAAGTAGCTTCGAAATACCACATTCACGTGAAAACTTGCGAGATTTTCTAAGTGAACAGAATGGAATCTGCCTCTATGGGTTCTACGAGAACTGACGTCTATACTGCTTAAGGTAGCTGGACCGATCTACTTGAGTCAAGAGGCGGTTTATGATCCTTTAAAAAATTAACCTCAAGACATGCTCACAAGGAATAGATTTCTTCTGTAGATCCAATTTTTTCATAAAATTTATAGTTAACGGGCAAAATTATGGATTTTTATATTTTTATTACGCGAAAAAGAAAAACTTTGTGTTACTATCAATTCGGAAAAGTATAACATCATCGATGATTACTATTCTAATAACTGCGTCAGTAAATATTTTATACAACTCAGTGTCACATCCGGAAGGGATGAGAGCATAAAACTTTCGTTTCCCTCTTTCTTGCCTACGCCAAGCGCAATAGCACGGGATGAGGGTAAAAGGAGAATGTGTGAAACGGGTGTTCTAGGTCTCAAGTGCCTAGATGATCAAGACTTATGTGAGCGATTGCGACAGATGTAGTTACTGTTTACAAATTTTCGTTTATTACCGAGTACCGTCCACTTGACCGGTCGGAAACATGGGAAGAATACAGTTCGGCGGATTAAGAAAATGATACAAAAAATGATGGAGTTAGCTTACGTTTTCTGAATGACGGTCCTTCGGACTTGGGTGAAAGGACCTTTGCTCTCGGCCTGTTACGCTCGCTAGTACAAGGTCTGTCGATGGGCCGCACACACGCTGTGTTTACAATGGTGCCGCAGATGGGTCAGATGGTCAATTCACGAGTGTGAGGTGCGCAGGGAGGATTCACGATACTTTTCGAGGTAAATAGATACGCAAATGGATGCTCGAAGAACAGAGTTGAATTATTAAACGCGGAGCAGAGGTACGAATCGCGATACAAGGTTGTAGTCGATAAAAGAGATCTTTCTGGTTCGGAAAATGACGCTGAACTGATTTTCCTTTTTATCCTCTGGACCTTCCTGCTCCAGATTTCCCTTCTTGGGTGGAGTAGGAGGAAAAAAGGGGGTTTTCGTTTTTGGTTCTCTCTTAACCAATCGGAGTGGTCGACGTGGGAGACAGTTCGTTGTATCTCGGAGTCTGGGCGCACGAAATTAACTACAGATAGACCAATCGGAATGAAGCTGTTCCGAGCGAGTTTTCGTGGAAAAAGCGCATGGGATCGTGTTTGTTTACCTAAAGTCTAGGGCCCGGCGCCGAGTCGCCCCCGCGATAGTGGAGCTGCGATGCGCCTCGTAGTCCTTCCATATGCATTTTACTTTCGTCGCGGCCCGGTTTTATGACCGAGTCGAGTGGACCTTTCCGGCGATTTCGGCCTAACCTTGGTTCCCACACGGATTAGGAAATCGGAGCTCCGCTATGTCTTCGCCGGCGGGTGAACTCTGGGTCATCTGGCTTGCAGTATGATATTTTTTGTTTTACGACTTTTCCGGGAAAGTGTGCCTAAAACTATGTTCTCGTTGAATTCGAGTGCGTAAGGAGGGTCGTACGAAAGTACGCCCGACGCTCGCTTATTGTCAATAGCTTACGTTGTAGCTGTGGTATGTCTACGCTTAAGAAGATACAGGAATGTGTCGAAAAATGTGAATGCCATATTCGTTTAATGGTTATTCACGATTTCCATGGGAAATCGCTCAGGCCAGCGTTCTCGTCGGATTTCAACAAAGTAGAAGAGAGAAAACGCAATATTTCTATGCGCTTTGCTCGCGACGTTACATCAGCATTGAATTTTGAATCATTTGTAATTATGCCTATTGATATTTATTGCACGAGATAATTTATTATTACCATTAATTAACATTAAGCATCACTGAAATACGGCAAGTTCGTGGACATGGAGGTTCGCGGCAATGCTCTTCCTTCACTAGCCAAGTTTCGTAATATTTTATCAAACCTTGATGGTTCAATATTGAATATATATATATATATGGTTTTCGATGGGCAAGATGGTTTTTTCCCTCTAAATGTTGACAAAGGTTCAGCTCACGTTAATTCGTTGTTAGAAATAGTTTGCCTTGGTGCTAAATAGCAAAAAAAAATCTACATCAGCCGTAGCGTGAACTGAACGCTTCGTCCATCTAACCGCACGTAAAATTACAGACTAAACTATTTTTTATCCGTGGTGTTTCGTGGTGAAAAAAAATAAAAAAATTCGCAAAGATCCAGTATACTCTAGACAATAACATAAAGTTTTCTTTTGAATCTTGGATAACAATAAAAAATCAAAACCCAAAATTTGTGTAAGCCCCGTGCACGCAACGAATCCCCAAGAAGATGACAATTGTAAGAAGAACCGCCGTCTGGAAACTATTGAGTTTGGGATCTTTGGTCTTCGGGGAAAATGCCCTAATACGTCATGTATATTGTATACGATCCTGACACTCGACTATACGGCCATCTCTCCGGGCTCTCTTGTCTTGATGGGACGAGCAGCAAGCTCGACAATCAACAGAGAGAGCTGTCGAGGGTAGACAAGAGCGAGAAATTGAGCGGGAAGACAAGCGGTAGGTTGTTAGTGCCCATATACATGTATATAACGTGTCTCTGTATAAGGGCTGAGGAGGGAGGGTGATTTCCCGAAGTTCTGATGGTGTCGGTACAGTGTCGTGCTGGTTTATTGCGGTCTCGCGGTTGTCCGTGGACGGTTGATACGGAGTAGTGCCCGAAAAGGGACAACAGGGGGATGATTCCGAGTGTCCAACGAGAGCAAGAGGGCTGGAGTGTATGCCACGTTGTTTCTCCGTGTGTGTCTCTGTTTCTGTGATGTGCGCCGGTCTGTGTGTGGGGGCTTTCGAGAAATCTGGCATCGTTGATACTCTCCTTCGCTTGCACAGCTGCAGCTGCAACGTCCGAACGCGGGCTAGAACTACTAGTCGTGTTATGCCAGTGGTAACTCTCTGTACGTACCAGACGCTCTATCTCTCCTCCTTCAGCCGGTTGGGAGGATCGTCACACAGTGGCATGACGATAGTCGCCAGCAGCATTAGCAGCAGCAGGCTCGAGATCATCGTTGCATCCACATTCGTCCTATCTATATACACGAACACCCTACCACGCTTGCAATGACGATAAGGCCTTAACCTACCGCGTTTTGCCCCCTAAATCGTGCGGTTTGTGACCTTTCGGCACTTAGTGACTATGGTAAATACACACACGTGCACACATACGTACATAAATACCTATGTGAGCATTGCGCGTTACAGACGTATCTCCAGGCTGTGTTGTACCGTACACGCCAGTAAATTACGCGTTGACTAGACTCGCTGACAAGTGCAATGCGCGCACGAACCGCGTGGCTTCTGTACAACACAGCCTGCTAGTCGTACACTGTCCAAAGCTAAACAGCACACGTGTACGTATCCAGATACGTGGCTGTGTGGAAGTACGATTGTCATGTGTCGCGTTTGGGGCTTGCATATAGACGCATGCACGCGCATACACGTGCACGTGTATTCGTGTGCTTGGGTACGCTGCGTCGGAGTTAACCTCGCCACTGTCAGCCGCGGTCCACGCGGCTATGAATTATGCAGCCGCTTTAATAAAGACACCGCGCGCGGGGCTGGACGCGGGAAGAAAAATCGCGGGTTGTATAGATGGGATAAAGTGCGTTTAGAGCTCACACCTGGAGTCACGATTTTAGATATTGCAACTCCAGGTTATTCACGCCCGCACTGCGGACATTTTAATTTTAATCTCAAGGGGCTACATTTGTATGGCTCGCCAAAAAAAAAGACTTCTGGGATTATTTAAAGTATTGCTGAAAGGGCAAGCAACTTGTGGATTGAAGGGTTCATTCTACATGTGTTGACGTATACAATAATGATGTAATTCGTGAAAAAAATACTAAATGGTGGCTCAGTCGTAGATACGCTTAAAGCATGTTTTAGGAACTCTGTATGAGGACGCAAGGATTATGGATCAGCACTTAAAATTGAAAGAAATGTTCGCTATTTACGTCAGTTTTGCTAGAGAAGTTCGCACGATTATTTAAAAAATATGGGGTTTGCGCAAAATAGCACCATTCTAAATATGTTTTTTGGTAAAAAGAAATCATCCTTAATTTGTTTATACAAACAAGAATGGTCAATGAATCGTGTGTACTTTTTTTTTTAGAGAATTTATCTAAGAAGTTACAGTTAATATTTTAAGTCACTCGGATGATAACTGTCGGTATTATGCGTTCTGCCTACTTCAGAAACGTGGTTTCGAAAAAAAAACGCGCCTATAGTTTCAAAAGTGATTCAAGAGCCATCATCCACACGACGGAATTAAAGCTCTCAGTTGAATTCTGCTAATACCCATCGAGGCATTTTCATAGTAGGTCTTCCGTAGCCAATTGGTTGTATATTTTTCGTACAACCGGACTCAAAGACTCAAAATTGCCACGTTTACCATCTAAGCTGTTTCTTGCGTTTCGGAGCGCTCGGAGGCGCGTCGGACAATTAACTCTAAAATAATTGTAAACATTTCGCGTACATTTCCTTCTGCGTATTATTCTTGTGGTGTTTATACATCATTCAAACCAATCAATAAAGAAACGATCAATGATTGTTTCCTTTCGGATGTACCGTCTTAACTGTTTTGATTTGTTCGTCTTTCCTCAAGCCCCGTGCGGAAACGAATTCAAAAAAGCATTTCCAGCGTCAAAACAGTTCATTATTCCGTTCAGAAGCGAATGATAAAAACGACTGCGAGTACCATAAATTCCTTCGTACATATAATAATTGTTTAAATTTATTCTTCAAAGATTTATTCGTGATTACCGCGTTTCGAAATTATTCCGTAAAGTCTCCATCGGGTAGGGAACTTTCCGTGTTCACGAAATATTGCTTTCCGTCATTTCCTGACCCATTTCTCCCTACCGGTGCTTTCCGGAACGCGCTCGGTTTACATGTGGGTTTCGCCGAAAGTCGAGCTCGTAACTTTTCGCCGGCGCGACCCCAAGCAGGATGTAATATCCTCTTAAGCATGGCTACACCGGGTGTATACGTGTATTAACTTTCTCGCCAACTGGTACAAAGAGCAGTGTCATATCTTCCATTCAACAATTTATCGCTTACCACGCGTCTATATGTATATATATATAATCGCAGTGCGATCGTTCACTCAACACTATAACCACTCGTTGTTTGATAACTTTTTTTCTAATAATAACTTCTTCTTGAGAGGTGCAAGGTGTATTGACAGAGCCAGGTAAATAATCAGTATACAAAAAAGCGGCTGATAAGCGGGACGAGGGACTGGTTGATTTGTCTCAATGTGAAAGACGATTTGGGAAAACAAGGCCTGTGGAATGGAGTAATACCCACATATGGGTAATACATTATGGAGGTACATTTGATCGTCTACGTGCACGTTATGGAACAATTATATCATAATCAGCAGATAGGTACAGAATTGCCCAGCATTCTGTCATGGTGACTTTAATTGACTGAATTTCAATCGTCTTCATACAATAAAGGCAAATCAACATGCACCTGTTGAGTATGTGCGATCATAAAAAATATCGATATATTCCGACCTCGATAATGATTTTCGTGTCTGAGAATAATGTTATCGGCAGTTGAGCGTGTATCCGGCGATAAACGTCGTGTATGCCCACAGCACATGTGTTTTCGGAGGTAACGGAGTGTGTCGTTAAGTCTGTCGATTGGGTCGTTGAAAGAGAATACGTATCGTGGGAATAGAGACTCATGAAAAATTTGCGTAACTTCGTGTTTTTTCGTGCAAGTAGAAATCTTCGAAAAAGGAATTCAGGCATGGATGACGAGGTTAGGTGAGGTGGGAGCAGGGGAACACGAAGCAGGCGAATGGCAGTACACAGGGAGAGAATTTGCTGGACCATATCCTCTCGTTTCTCTTTTTCTCTTTCTCCCCGGAGCCCACTCTTGAACCAAGTAAGGGCAGAAGTGGACCTATCGACTCGAAACGAGTGTGCTCGACGTTAAAATCCCGGTCGGTGCTCCCGTTTCTCAGGCCAGCTTCAACGACTCGTCTCTCCCTTTTCTCCACGCGCTCCCTCTCTCTCTTTCTCTCTCATACACATCCTCTCCCGATACTTTACTATGTACGATACCGAAGCACCCCGCGTCCATCTTTCCGACTTGCCGCTCTCGCTCTTTATCCCGTCGTCCGAGCCTAGGATTTTCGCCTCGTTTCGTTTCTACGTATGTCCGGACCCCGCGGTATCGGACGTAAACGATGCCACGATTGCGGACACGGTCCAGCAAATCGTATGACTTTTTCTCTCGAGACGTAGTATATCGAAAGCAAACGAGCTTGCAGAGTGCTCCCAACAGCACCGGTAGGGATTTAATAAAATATCGACTGACCAAGCGTCTCTTATCGACGAGACGACATAGCCAACAACGCGTCCGTGCCAAAAATAAGCAACGTCCGAATAAAAAAAAAACTTTTCGGACTATTTCGCAATAAAATACACGAACAATGTGATTTTGGTATACGCCATACATGGACATTTAAAAGTAATATCCTTGAGAAATAACTTTCTGTCGAGGAGTTGAATTAAATGAGCTGTACGTCATGCGCATGTTTGCAAAACACTTTTCATTGTTCGTTTGAGTTTGGGTGTACATACATATTGGGTTCACATACTCACACAAGAAATGTTATTACAATTATTACTTATATTGTTGTATACGTTGATTTTACATGCATATGTGTAATGTTGGGGGAAGTAGGCTGCATTCGTATGATTTTCGTGACTTCGATTTTGATGACTATGATTAAAAGAAGAGAAACTGGATGCACCTGCGAACTGATTATTGTGCTGCTAAGTAGACAGTATATTTAGATTCAAAAGTACTATACGTAAATGAGGATACGATGTAACGTATTCAAGTAACTAGAGATTTTACAGAAGATGGGAAACGTAGGAATGTATCCCATCTGTGGGGTACATAAGTTCCGTACATAATAACAAAAACGGCTACAGTTTCTTGAAATACTTATTTTTTAACAAAACTTTATATTTCTTGGGTCTATTGGTAAATCGCACTTAAATCTTTGTTAACTGAACATTGGTTCTTCATTTAGTCTTTTTTAAATGACCCTTGAGAGGAAACAAAAATTCAACTAATACATATTATAATGTAAATTCACATGGAACTTCATGGTTCACTGATACTTCTTCGATTTACAAACAAACTAATCATATATTAATTAACGCTTCTTTTATTATTCTTTTATTATATTCAATTCTTCGTTTTGTTTTTCTAGGATGAAATCAACCCAGAAATGAGATAACACTCAATTCAATATAACACTACTGCACACTGTAAGCGTAAAGGCCTTACAGTGTAAGCGTAAAGGCCTTACCTGAAAATGCTAGCCGTCCTTACTGTAGCAGTAGATTTGGGTTTTGGGAAAGTGAAAACGACATCTGATACATAAACTCTCCCTTCACCTTTGTTATTGGGTTCGTATCATGTTCGGCAGAAGCTTTATCATAAAGGTTCGTAATGCGAGTTTCAAGAGTTGATGGTCTGATGCCGTATTTTTTGCGAATTTTCTGATCGATAACGATTTATCCAGGATTTTCTTTTTTTTTTACAGATGTCATCCCCTCTTCATGTATCTCTTCGATTCTGGTCCACTTTCTCTTGTAATTTTGCATCATATTTCTGAAATAATATTTTTGGTAACATAAACAATTATTCAAAAAGTAAATACGTGGGGAATATTCGCACAGCACGAATGTGCCCCATATCTATATGTACGAACGTGCCCCAACGCGAAGGAATCACGTTTTTGTTTTAAAAAATATCTATAAATGACTTTCCATAGCTGACAAAGGAAAAAATAAACTACGGAATGGTCAGCAACTACAATGAAATGTTTACATATTGAAGTGAAAATTACAGATAGATCGATGAATTTCAAGTTATGTGAACAATTTACTTACGCAGTGCCAAAACACGTTTCGCCTTGCCGCAACGCGACCGGCGACCGTACAGCCGCCGCACTGCGTTTAATATATGGTGTAATTCAAAACCATTATGAAAATTGAAAGAGTGGTTAAACATGACTGATGATCGCGGAACGGATGGGCCATCAACAAATTTTACATCAAATGCACGTATGTGTTCTTAATATTACAATCAATTATACATTTAAAAAAATGAAAATGAAAAAAAAAGTAATCCCAATTTCAAAAAACAAAATGAAAACAAGATCGGAGTTACCTTAATTTATTTTAATTCGAAGGCCTCCGCAGGGCTTCTGAAGATATCCGAAGGAGCATAGGACTGCTGTGGTGACCTGCAGTACCCTTCCAAGGCCCTAAGGAAGCCTTTGGAAAAAAACAACGAAAATTATAACAATGAAAATATTAACGATTATTTTCAATAATTAAAACAATTAAAACAACGATTTTCAAAAAAGATCACATTTTCTACAAAAATAATCACAATTTCAAAAAACAAAATAAAAAAATTTAAGCCATACAGCGAATGTAAGTAGACATGCTCTTGTTGCTAGTAAAGACTCTTCATAATTTTCATTACGGATCAGAGTTGGCTTAAAATAATATTATTTTAATCCGAACGCCTCCAAAGGCCTCCGACGGTCTCCGCAGGCCCTTTGCAGGTATGAAAGGTAAAAAAAGGATCATGAAAAAACATTAAAACAAGTGTGCTGCGGAGGACCATGGGGCTGGTGCAGAGACGTGGCGGCCTTCGAAGGCGTTCGGTGGCCCTCCAGAGGCCTTCGAAAAAAAAACAACAAAAATAATAATAATTTTCATAATAACAATTTAAAATGACACCAGATAAAAAAAATGATAACAACAATTAAATGAACAAATTTTTAAAATACAAAAAAAATTGATAATATATACTTTACGGTTGCTTGCTTATTATCTAATTTGTATTTCAATTGATTTGACATTCTTTTCAGTTCCATCTGAAACTCCTCTATCTGGAATTAAACGTCGAGGACTGGGCGATGATGAAATACCACATGCTGACCCATGTGTCACTGTTGAGTGTTCTACCTCGGTTGTTCAGAAAAAAAGGATAACGAGTTCAGAATATCAGTGTGACTACAGAGCTTGTTGAGCTTGCGGTGATTCGGAAAAACCCCAAAAAGAAATTGCTGTGGAATATGAACGGAGGTATCGAGCTAAAAAAAATCGGAAACCGAGAATAATTTGAAAAAAAAACAAACAAATTAAGTATACTCTACAGTAACTTGTCTATCATCTGATGATTTACAAAAAATAATGTAAATGAGAGTGGTCAACACAGCCTAAAATAAGAAAATCGAAAAATATGTATGGCAGATTTTCCCTTACAAACAAAGTTGTTTTAATATTTGTGCAAATAAAAATGATTTAATGTCTACATGCGTGTTAATTCCTACATTTTTTCTAGCCCTATTAATTCATTCACTCACTCTTCCTCGCCCCTCTCTCACCCAATTTATTTACAGAAATAACTAGTTACGTCAGCGGAGTGCAAATAAGTATTCACTTCCGGTACGTGTGAAGTACACACACACACACACGCCAATTTTTTAAATTTATTATGAATATATACACCGGGTGAGGTGACAACTATTAACAGTAGAAATATTTGCTAACCTATCAGACTTATAGTTCGAACGGCATCACTGAGTAGTCGCTACGAGGTTTATCCAGATGGCGGCGCTGCGGAGATTTAATGGTCACTTCCATTTTTTCAAATGGGACCACTACTTTTTTCAGAATTTATTAAGGAACCATCAACAAGGTCGCACACTAAGTTTCAAGATGACCGATAAAGATTCAGTATTGAAAAATCGAAAAAAATAAATGTCAATGTGGATCGATTATTTCGACATTTGGTGTGTAAACTTATTTTTACTTCCTTGAAAAAATTCTGCAAAAGCAGTCCATTTTAAAAAATGGATGCGACCTAGTAGTCTCCGAAGCTCCTTCACCCGGATGAATCTCGTAGTCACCACTTGATGATCTTCGAACTATGTGGAAAAAAATGTTCTCCTAAGTTTAATGGTTTAGAAAATATTTATAATGCCAATAATTTTTGCCTCACTCGATATATAAATATGGTACTTAATCGCATTAGAACAATGTAATATTCTTATCACGCAATAGCGACGATTCCACCTAAATATGCAATCTAAGATTAGGTTACGAGTAGTATCTATCAACCAGTGAATGTGGCGTCAACGTTATCGACGAAAGGCAGGTCTAGTAAGAGCTACGCGCTGATTCAACAATTACATGACAAATATGAAATCCTTAAGATGGTAAAACCATAATGTACCGTTTTTAACAGAATGGATTCAATAGTCACGAGGTTGGCCGACACCACATTAGTTTCCGCTTTAACACGGACAATCCCGTATTCCAAATGTCCAATCGTTTACCATCGAATTGATTCGCGTATTTATTTAAAGCGAAGAAAAAAAAAAACAAACATATTCGAATGCACATCGCAATGAAAGTGCGGTTGTAACGAGACGTTCAACTTCGATGGGATTGACAATATTATTCTGTTTCAGGGTGTGACGGGCGACCGGCTGGCCGGGGGCGCCGCACACCTCCTTCATCTCTTCTTCTTCTTGCCACGACCACAACACACAATGTAACAACAACTCTACTACCACTTCTTCTAGTCGTCCGCGCGAACCACGTTCTCAATGTACTCGATGTGGTACGTCCATCAGCAAAAAACCCCCATAATCGGTGTCTCAAAAAAGTGTCATTTATATTGTCCCTGTTCAGTTTTCTTGCTACCCGTTGTCTCTCGGTATATTTTTCATTTCTCTAAATAGTGGATTATTTGCGACGAGTTCTGACTTACACATGTGGAATTCCGCGCCAACCGGCGAGATTTTTTTCCTCGAACTCGCCAATTTCCTTTTCGTCATTGATTTTTCGATTGGGCAATGCAATGAGGCATGTGTTCCCAGTTTCTACGATGAAGTAACGAAATAATCAAATTGACGAGATTCGAAGATATCTGCGGAAGTTTGCGTAGATTTCCTCATGTATATATGAAAGCTCTGAAACGCGCGCACGGAAATATCGGCGTAATGCTCGTGAAAGGATCTACCCTGTGTCTCTGGTAAATGACTGCATGCTGAACAGAAAAAAGGACAAAAAAATTCGGCAAATTCGCGAGTGAACAAGTTGAGCCAGTGCCACTGGGAAAATCCTTCTCGTGCACGTACGTATTTCTATTGTAACCCTTTGCATATTCTCTACATCCATCGCCTGCATATATGTTTAAATATATATATATATATATATATATATATATATATATATATATATATATATATATACACGTATACATGCATATGTATATATTTATCGTGCATCCCATACTGGATCGACCTGACATTGAGTCTGGTCATATTCATTTGTTCCTACTGGCTCGTTACACGTCCCATGTAAATACGTGGCGATTTGATAAAATATTATCGGTCATTTTCAATTATTTCCTACAACAAATTCTTCAAAGTAAAAAAAAGCACAAGTTCCTACGTCACCGCTAAAAGCAGATCTACGACAAGTTTGGCAAATCTTTTTCTGACCAATGAAGCATAATGTCTGTCTACGTTGTTAAATATTTCGCACATTCGGAAAGACTGTCAAGTATAAATATCATTTATCAAAACATTAATTTCTTATGGCTTTTGCAATAACTTTCTTTACTGCGGTTTACTAAGGGTTTGATTTGTTTTTGTGCCTACACTCGAAGTTTCGTCGATTCGGTGTGAAATTCCCGGTGCCGATGTATATGAATATACATTTTATATGGTCCGATTATATCCTCTCACTGTTCGCTGAGTTCTGTTACAATGTGACTTGTGGTTGGTTTATCTATATACGTATACACTTACATTTAGACACACTGACACGCACACACAGACACACAGACTCGTGCGCGAGCGCACGCACATATATATATATATATATATAGTTTCGTTGGTTTATCGGTGTTCGATGTTGGCTGCTGTTGTTGGTTGTTAGGTGTTTAGTGGTCACTCTGTGTTGGTATCCCTCCGCCTTCCTCTTCATACCTCTACCCTTATTTACCCAGTCCTCAGTCCGCTGAAGCTCCCAGCACTCGCAACCACCTCCACCGTCATCACGAACCTTCAAGTCCGCCCTTCCGAACTTGATGTTAGAAATTATGTTGCCAAAGGAAAATCCTACACGCCTATCCTGGCGTTGACAGCCTGACATGTGCGAGAGTTATCACAAGGGTGGTAAGACTTGTGATTCACTTTGAACATGGTTTTATTTTATTACTTTGACTTTCGTGAGGGATAATTTTCTCTTTTTTCCTTCCTAGGCTGAAACCTTGGCGAGAGAGAAAGAGAGAGAGAGAGAGAGAGAGAGAGAGAGAGAGAGAGAGAGAGAGAGAGAGAGAGAGAGAGAGAGAGAGAGAGAGAGAGAAATTTTGTGTGAGGCTGGACGGAATGAAAGGAAATGCCCGGGGTTTACGAGGTAACACGAAGCAAGACTAACCGAGAAAAAGGAAGAGAAAAGGAGGGGGCAGATAGGTAGAGGGTCGGATGATTTCTATGCAGAGCACGTCGCGGGTTCTCTTACCTGATTCAGACAAGATATCTGTGTGTGTGTGTGTGTGTGTGTGTGTGCATGCGGAGATGAGTACCTACGTATGTATAAGTTTCTACGTTGCTTTGGGAATGCCAACCATTTGATTAGAGAGGTGACTCCGACCGCAACCACTCTCGGACATTCACGACTCTGAAACCCACAGTCACTGGACCCCGTGCACCCTTTGATCTTTGGGTTCAAGATGGAATTGAAGCCGCCCCCGCTATACGGAGCTCCCTAAGCAAGTCCGTGCTTCTGTTCAGCACCCATATACATATATACAAACTATATACGCGTCTATGCGATTTACGTACATACAAGTTGATGGGTTTAACACGGGCTGAAGATTAGATATCAAATTCAAGTTCGCATATTCATTGCGAGCAGTGAGCAAAACTCGTGTTGCACGTCCACGTATACGCGTGATATAACATTCAAGTTATAAATTATTACGTGACCAAACGTGTTTGTCGTTTCCATTAGTCTTCGGGATAGCGGAATGACGATTATACCGTAAAACCGGATGATGCATTACTCTAGCGCGATGAACTGGGACTGGTAGAATGTGAATAGTAAGAGAGAGAAAAGTGAACCGCAACAACGAGCGGTACTGCAAAACCGCACCCCGGTAAGCGTTGCCCAATGGTACAGACTCGCGGTTCGAAATCGTGAATTCTTAAAAAGAACCGAAAGAACGGTATACAGCGTTTCTATAGTCCGGACCACACAAACCGGTACCGAGTGCGCGAGGGATAAAACAGGAGAGACAGAGAGAAAAAGTACAGGGAGAATGGATATATTGTAAAAATTGAGCCAACCGCAGAGCCCTATGGCTGTTCACTCCCACCATTTACATCGCTAAACAACTCGGTGTCGTGCCCAAATCGACGTCGAAGCTTTGTGCCAAAAACGATAAAAGTTGGTGGCGCTTTTCGTACTAGCCAACGAATCGACGGCGATAGGGAGCCAATGCGAAAAAGTCGAAAAAAATAAATAAATAACGAGTGATACCATAAAAATAGAGGGATTTTATGCTCGCACGTGACAGAGCTACGCGTATGGATTTGTGCGAAGTTGTGAATCTTTAATTACATGAAAAAGTATTCGCTCGTTTATTCATGGGGTTCACTTTCTGCAGCGACTTTGTTTTGTGCTCGTGATTGATTTCATTCGCAGAAATGAGAATCCAAACATTGGCTGTCCAGTGTGACAGTCAATGTTTCGTGCCTAAATTCGTCAAAAAAATTGCTCTCTGCAAAATTGGCCGGGAGATTCATTTTTATCGTTCTACAATTTTGTTTACAAAACCATTAACTGGTCTGCGTAAGCTTGGGTCCCAAAAAACATATTGGTTATCAATGTTTTTTTTTTTAATCAAAATATTGGAATGACGAGGTTGGGATTCTACCCAAAATTAATACATAGTCTTGCTCGGTTCATTTTGATCATAGTTTCAATCATACTTTGATTTCTTAATGGAGATATATCGACAAACGATAAAGTAATTATTATTTAAACAAAGGGACGCTGTTGCTACGTGGCCAATTGGTGTAGACGGTTCTGGCAACTAGGCTGATTCCAAATGAAAAATTAAAAAAAAATTCTTTCACTGGAATAATAAAACATTTTCATCATTTGATTACTTTCCGATATTTTTAAAGTTACGGAAAGGGCAAATTGTATAAAAAAGCTTCGTTTTTTCTACAACAAAATTTTTTTAACCATACGGTATTGATGAAGAAATGAATGGATAAAAAAATCATCTGGTTATACGATAGTAAATTTGATAAACTATGCTCTGTCCGAATTCGAAGTGAATCGAACGAATCGATTTTGAGATACAACGTACACCGCGTCATGAGACAAACTTTCCTGTAAGAAGAAAAAAGGGTAGTAAGCAAAGCGGTTCGCGCAACGGGCAAACTGATCTTTTACGAAATCGATATAACTCGTTCAGTTTTTGGCTCTTTTTTTTTTACAAAATCGATATTCCAAATTGAAGTGAAGATTCTGGGTAATAAAATTATGCAACAGAAGAGCCCCTTAAAATTTTGCAGATGGTAAGATATCATACTTCTTTTCTCCACTGTAAATTGTAATGAATTTTGCCGGCAGAGCTACCATCCGGGCAAGAACTACCTTAAGAGGCAACGACGGGGGTGAATCATGTGATACGAATATTCATGCATATTCCCGTCATGATGAATAAAAGGCCTATCATATGTTCGGATTGAAAATCATCGATGCGTTTCGACGTTTTCCACCTGTCCGTGTGAAACAAATGCACGCATCTATATATATATATATATATATATATATATATATATATATATATAATTTTATTTGCGAGTTTTCCATTTTCCCGAGTTCATCTCGCACTGTTCGCTTTTCTTCTTTCTCCTTCCACGCACTCGATTGCATATATGCCACGTAGCAATATTAAAAAGTAATTGGATTTCGATGCCTCGTTGTTGGGGATGTTCTAGCCCGGATATAGAGAGCACTCGGTGTTTCCATTGGAAAGTAAAAGTGAACAGATAAAGAGGGAAAAGGAGCGAGATAGAGCTAGGGAGAGAAAGGATGCGTGCTTGCATGCAGCATACACACAGAGCGTCTGTACGTTCGATAGTGCCACTAATACGCACAAGCTTGTAGACCGGAATAATGGACAGTCGTTAAATTTAATTGGCACATAATTATCGGCACTGGCGGAGTTCCGAAGGGAGAAAGGGGAATGGAAACCGGATAGTCTCTCGTGCGCGCGACCAATCGTCGCAAACTCCCATTGCCGGGTGCACAAGGCTTTAATATCGAGAAACTCAAACGCAAAGCGACGTACAGTCACATTTGTCGGGGTTGCGGCGTACATAGCGGAGTGAGAAAGGCACCAAAGCTGGGGATATGTTTGGACGTGTTACCATCGTCGCCGCGATATTGGTTTAACGGGACTGGCAAGTCGAACCTTATATATATATATCTATATATATATGAGGTATTCCACATGAATCCGATGGACTTTTTCCCTGACCCCCGACGACTCGATTAATTTTTTTTGTCTGATTCCATTGACTCTGAAAGACACCCTGATTTTTTTTTACATTTTTCGAGACAATCCTTAGTCAAAAAAAATTGTTTTTTTCCGAAGAAACGCCCCAATTTGAAAATCTGAAAAAATTCCCAAAAATGCGTGATTACATGTAAAAAATTTTAAGCCATCACCCGCAATGGAAGTATAATTTTTTCGTTAGCAGTCAAAGTTCTGGTATTAATTTCAATTGAAGTCGTCTTCAGCGCAGAAAAATGCATACTTCCGCTGCGATTGATCGCTTGAAAATGTTTACATATAATCACGCATTTTTTGCAATTTCTTTCTGATTTTTAAATCGGGGCGTTTTTTTCGGAAATTTTTTTTTTTCACTAACATAAGTGTTGTTTCGAAAAATGTAAAAAAATTCAGGGTGTCTTTTAGAATCAATGGAATCAGATAAAAAAAGAAAATAAATCGAATTGGCGGGGGTCAGGGAAAAAGTTCACCGGATTTACGTGGAATACCTCATCATGCGAGTGTGCGTGTCGATATTGCTGCGACCAGATGCATATGCCTCTGTACCATTCAGCATTTCGTCGTTTTATTAAAAAGATCACAAGAATTTGCGAACCAATTCTTTTTTTTTCCCACCAAGAACAACATTTACTCGGTCATTCCAACTTGTATAGCCACTTGTTTGTGAATCTTTGAACGAATTATCGGATCGCGATTAGAGCCTCGTAGTGGCACTACCCAAACGTGGATCAATATAAGTTAGATCCCAAGAATTACCTACGGGGCCAACCGAGCTTTGCTTCAAAACGTTCCGTCGTCGCTAATCTGTTCAAACAAAACTTCGTTGTTGACAAGAAAATCGAGAATTCCGCTTAGCGGATGCAATAGAGAAATGTAAAGTTGGCAATCCCCGCCAAGGAGCAGGAAGACATAAACTACGTGATAGATCGTTGTTCTGATGGTTATAAATTAGAAAAGTGAAGTTCTCTTCACGGGACACTCCCTCGAATGCGTCTTCACTGACAAATTCATTCCGCGAAATTATTCCTGGGCGTTGCCCAATTAATTTACGATTCAATTAGCGAAATCGAGTTCAGATAAGCTCTCCTCGTTACGCGAAGAGGTGACACGCGCGGTCGGGAGACCTAGCGGCCGAGAGCGAAGGGGCAAGGGGGATTAATGTAAACGCTACTGGCTATAATATCCACAGCCAATGCACAGGAGCAAATGTTCCACGTGCCTATCGTGCTCAGCCCGTTCACCTCGATATCAATCCCGTTCCAATAAATAAGCCAGTGGCCACGATACCATCTTTCACTCCGATAATTATTGTTCCCTCACCGTGTTAATTAATTAAGGACTGCTTTTGCGTACACGAAGAGAGAGGGACGAAGAGGACGAGAGAGAGAGAGAGAGAGAGAGAGACAGAGAGAGAGAGAGAGAGAGAGAGAGAAACAGATAGAAAGCGAAGGGACACTGCGCTGAGCAGATGAACATGGTGCGTACTGTACTAGCTCACCGACTCCATAGAGAACTTGTATGCAGGTGTTGAATTAGCAAACTCTCGAGCGAGAGGGGACACACGATCGGTCGAACCGATACGTTCTCTCTCTCTCTCTCTCTCTCTCTCATGCACACACACACACACACACACACACACACACACGCGTATGTGTGTGTGTGTGTGTGTATATATATATATATGTTCACAGGGCTTTCTGGCTAATTACCGGATGAAAGAGAGCTATCGGTTAGCGTCGTCCAAACGTCGCGACGCCTCGCGTGTAACTCGCGCAATAGACACACCGATTATATAATTATATAGCGCGAAGCCTGATTGCGATCTAATCATCGGGAAGCTATACGCTCAATTCACTCTCTAATTTGCAAACTCCGAGTTACATACATACGTATCGCGAACGAAGGTGACGCAATCTGTTAATTAGAGAAGTTGATTAAAAACGTGACATTGGGAGGGCGTATGAATCAAGGTATTCAGACTATTCGTATGGAGCGTAATCAATTCTCCCTGTTTTTTTTTATCACCATAGGTCTGTTCAATTTCGATAGATTTTCTATCACTCAAGGTGAGTTTGCCGGTACGCGATATTCGTTTTAATTATCGATGGGCTTTGATTAGACGAGCTTTCGGGTACTTTCGAAAGCACGTTGTAACGGCACCACCGTAATGGCTCGTGTACACGCTATTTATTTCGTTAAAGTATATGTCGTACGTAATTGAAGTGAATGTGCAAAATGTATTAAGTACAAATTCGACTCTAGGTTTAAACTGTTGTGAATTATTAGTTGCCGAATTATTACCTGTAAATTATAAGCGGTGAGATTTGCCGTTTGAGTCGAGTCGTTTCGTTCCAACGCAGCCACCTGTATCAAGAGTGATGCCGGACTATTTTCAATTTGCCTCATTTTATTGTATTGTATGCATACTTGTATTATTTAGGCGATTCAAAGTTCGGAGGGTGAGGGGAAATATTTACAACGGGGCACTGTAATATTTGGAGGCTTGTGGCGCGTAAGTAAATACTGAGTTTTGTTTATGAGGACGGTAAGCTAAATTAAATTTCGTCAGTACTGAGTAAACTCCGACAGCGTTTGGTTTGAAAATATGAAAAATTGTGATAGAATTGGATGCTCGGGAAAGAGTCTTTCACTTGCCGGATAAATTTAACAACTCATCGTCCTATTCTTTACAACCCGAGTTTCGGACATAATTGATAATCACCCCTGCCTCGCTCATTATCAAAGTTTCATTTCTTTTAGTTTGAAAAATAATGAATTATTTCGATAATTTATCAACGAATGAAGACACTTGTTTTTGGTCGAGACGTATTCATTGTATTTTTATCCCCCGAATACGAATTTATTATTAGTTTTCCCCAAAACCCTTTATTTCTATTTAAAATCGTCAAATGTTTTTGGATAAACGTTTTTCACGTTTAACCGGAATAATTTGGAACTTTCGAAAAACAAACTCCATGATATTTCGACGACAAATCGACGCAAAATTTGCCATCGGATAAACCATTGAAATGGTGTAAAAGTAGAAAAAACACATTTCATGAACTCTTTGGACACTTCTTGAAGATCATTAAAATTCCGAAATTTCAAACGGTGGTTCAAACGGATGGTTCTATTTGTTCTACTGGTTCTACTGGCAAAAATCGATGGTCCGTCTTTAAAATTCTGCCGAAAACCGAAAAGTCATCGGAACTCCATGAATACAGCGGCATTTCATAAAGAAAATGATTACGACGAGAATGCGCACAAAGCGGAGTTGCAAATGATAACCGAAAATAAATCATCGACGATTCAGTGACGCCACTTATTTTTTACCGAGATGAGAAACATTTTTTTATTTACAATATTGTTTTTCCCATTCTATATCGATGTATTTATCACCCCCTGAACACGAATTCACCATTGAGATTTCCCAAAACCCAACACTTCCATAAAAAATTGTTAAAAGTGTGCAAAAAGACGTTTTTCGCGTTGAGCCAGCTATAGTTTTAAGCTATGTATAATATCTAAAGGGTGTCTCAAAATTATATTTTCAATGCAATTTAAAATGGAATTCTGAATTGCGTGCCATTTTTTTAATGGCGAACATCGAGTATTGAACTTTGACAATTGGCATCAGGAAGTATCGAGGTGGAGAATAATATAATGGAGAATAATATAATCGAGCAACGCATCGAAATTTTTATTTGCTGCATTGTTGCTGCATAGTTATTGCGGACGAAGTATCATGATCATATTATCTCGCGCCGCGGTGATGTGAATTGACCACCAAGCTCGCGCGATTTGACGCCATTGGACTTTTTGTTCTTTGGGGTTTTCTAAGAGGAAAAGTGTATGGCAATGATCCATAGACCATTCCGAAATGTTATTCAAGATTTCGTCAAAAGAGTGAACGTTTGCACACAGGGACGAGGCAGCCATTTATCGGATATTGTTGTCGACACATAACCTCCTCATAACCTTATACTAAAATGAAAGAATATCCGTATTTTTCAAATAAATAACACATTTTATTAATAAATTAAAATGTCAGGTCATTTTGACACACCCTCTATATACGGAAAAACCAAAGGTCAGTTTTCGCGTCGATCGGACTACTCGGACTAATTTGTTCGCCGCTCTCTGTTCGAGGCTCTGGTAACTCTGTAAAACGCATCTTGGGGTGTCTCGGCGTGTCGCAGTACACTAAATCTCTGCCTCGGTCTGGCCCTCTACGTGATTCTCGATGTTAAGTGTTATTGGTGGGCTCCTTCATTTGATAAATAAAGGGTGATCATATGATGACTACAAAATACATATGTGCACCGCTCTGGTTGGGTTGAATGTGCTGTTGCACGAGTTATTTTCGATTGACTTAATTAAACATCTTAAAGTATTTAGCGACAAAGATTTCCATTTTTCTGTGTACCTACGGTCCAGAGGGATCGATGGTGAATGCTCTGTATTTATTACGCTTCTATTCTGTTGAAAATAACACTCCATTAGGAAAATACCGGCGCATTGAACCCAACACTTTCTTACGATGCACCACCCGACGAACATAAGGCAGATCTGAAATGCTGGCCTACTGGAAATCCTAAGAGACTCGAAACGTTTAACCTCCGCGACGAAAAGCAAATCCATGCTGGATGCATAAACGTTACAACGTCGCTCAACGTTTATGATATAGCTCGGGTCGTCGATAGATCAGAGGTTGTGTCACAACGGCGCGACGGTGTCAATTGTCACATACGTTCGGTCCGTTCACTAGTGTATATTTATCGTATATCCGTACGCGGTTCGCACCTTTCTCGCTCGTACGGTCTTCCATTAAATTATACACTGTCTGACCACTTGACGCAGTGACTACTTGTGCAACCTGAGTTCTCCCCTTCGCAACCACAACCTCGGACTTGATATATTCGCATGTGCTGCGAACGCGCGTATGATGTATGTTACAGGCAATACGAATACTCGCCTGTGTCACGCGATTTTAGAATTCTCGCTTTTCAAATCCCGTCGCCAGTTATACCGCGATACGGATCGTTTCGTATTCCGGCGCGTTAACGTTGTACCTGTATGTTCGTACTCGTACTTTAGCAAGAAGAAAAACCACATTCGAAAACTAATTCGTTCTTGTGATCATGAAGAAAGAGGTGGACAACAACCGCGGGGACGTAGAAAAAAAAACAGTACTGTCTGTTGTTGGCCGATGCATTTGCGCGTGTAGATAGTTGAAGGTCCAAATGTACGGCTGGAGCAACAGTTTTGCCGGATTTCTACCATTTTCAGCCGATCGAGGAAACGAGAGTCGTAGAAGGCTTGAAAAATTATTGGTCGCCATGTACATAGTTGTATCAACGATTCCCCTTCGCAATACACTGGATCGTCGGTGAGGGGGGCAGGGTGGTAGTTTGAGGCATAAAAGCATCGGAAGAGAGGCATCAGGAACCCGTAAGCTTCGTCGATTCGGCCCGGAGCCAAGGGGAAAACTTTTATAATTTATTAATTTACCCTGCGCCCCTTTTTGGGTCAGGAACCGTATCGCAAACGTTGAGCGAGTCCATGGAAACTCGTGGGGGAGCTGCTGAACGAGAAAGACGGTGTAACTGCTGGCATGTTTCCCAGGCGAGATGGAGATATCAAATAAAGATGCATGCACATATACGTGTATACAGTTTTTGTCTTTCCGTTGCCACTCGCGAGGCCCTGCGTTGTGCTGATCTCCCTGCCGGCGATTTTCGTGCTCCGCGGTCTTTTTTACTCGCGCCGCACTCTTGTCCCGTGAGCTTCACTCTGGGACACGTCAGCCTCGGACACTGTCACAAACGAATGAATAAGGCAACTCTTGGTCGCAGGAGATGGAAATAAAAGTACGGAGAAAGATGGTCAGCAAGATGGGTGGAGAGGGGGAGGCGGGTCGGAGAGAGGCTTGAATATTTTAAGGCTTAGTCGGGGCCGTTATGGCGAGTCACCGAATGGCCGCTTGGAAGCGTAGGCTCTTTTAGTACGGTTGATCTAACCGGGTACTAAAGTGGGCGCACACTTTTAGCCAGGTATGAGATATAATTTGCCTCGAATAAATCTTGCTGAGCATTTTTATTTACAACGGGCTATATATTTTTTTTCCCTATGTGCAAGGTCATGACGTTCCTGCATTCGCCGACGGCGAAGGTCAAACGACAATCCCGAGCAAAAGTAGCCGTAATTTGGAATTCTCAAATATATATCCTAGTAAAGTAAAATTTATCGTAAGACGCTTAATATGTACACTAAGGCTCAAAATTCTAGTCAAAAGGTCATGCACGAACGGTTTTTTTCACCAGTCTTCTATAATATTAAGTGTACAAATAAGTTCGCGGCATGAGAATAAAAACAGCAGTATTGAAAATTTCAACAAAAAAAAAAATTCTCCAGGTTTGGTATCATATAATACCAACTTAGTATATTCTTTTTTTGATCAACAGCTTAACATAACTTCAAAATATACATCGTGAACACAGTGAGCAAAATAAAGTGCAAAAGCACACATATTAAGCACTGTATGCTTTTCACGTTCAAATTGAAAAAAAAATTCTTCCGAGGATAAGGAGATAATTTGTCAGGCATTGGAGAAAAATGCTGTATCCATTGGTACCGTAAACGAGTGGTTTCAAAGATTCCGGAGTAGAAATGTCAATCACGTGGATGGCAAGACAGCAGGACGAACAAAAAATTTGAAAACGAAGATTTGGAATCGTTGCTGGACGAAGAGCCTTGCCAAACGAAATAGAAGCTTGCTACTACGTGAGGGGTTACCCAACAAGACATTTCGAGTTGTTTAAAAAAGCCTGGCAAGACTCAAAAGGAGGGCTGCTGGGTGCCGCACTGCTTTCGGAAAACAGCAAAGCGAGACGATGCAACCCAGCTTTGTCTTTGTTGCCTCCCTTCAAAAGGAAATACCTTCTGCACGAAATAGTACCTGGCGATGAGAAGTGGATATTGTATGACAATTTAAAAAAACGTAAATCGTGGGTTAACCCGGGTACACCATCCAAATCGTTCGCTAAACCCAATATTCGCAGTAAGCAACTTCTTTGCATAGTGTAGGATTTCGAAGGTGTTCTGTACTTTGAGATGCTCAAACCTGTCAAGACCATCATATTTGAGGGCGATAAACACCAACTGCAGCATTTAAGTGACGAAGTTCACAAGGAAAGTGACGAAAAGCGCAAGGACCAAGGTCGGTCTTATTGCTACATGACAATGCCAGATTACACAGAGCAAAAAGGCTAGAGACGCTTTAGATTTGTTGGTCTGGGAAGTTTTGCCACACCCGGCGTATTCACCAGTCTTGCCTCCGTCGGATTTTCACTTGTTCCGATCGCTCCGAAATGATTTGGTTAATAGCCACTTCCCAACGTTCGAAAAAGTAAAAAATTCCGTAACTGATTTCATCAACTCAAAACCACCATCTTTTTATCGCCAAGGAATTAACAATCTGCCTGACAGGTGGGGGGAATGTTAAGAAGCCAACAGAGATTACTTTCTCGATTAAAATGTACCTCGATTTTTAGTAAATACGTCATTATTTTTTATGAAAAAGGCCGCGATCTTATTTGTACGCCTAATACTTAGCTTAATCAGGGAAAGAACTTTTGAGAGAGAATATGTTCCGCCTCGCGCTGTCATAATCTCTAAGCAGTTCAACTATTTAGAGCGATGTCATGACATTTAGAGGAGATGCATGGGAGACCCGAAAGAGAGACTAAGTAAAAATACGTTACGATTAATTATACTACTGTTATGTACTGAATAATCGTAAAATTTCTTTGGCATAGGGGAGACTAGCCTAAAACGGGTAACCCGCCCAAATCGGGTAAGCAATCCGAAATATACGAAAAAAAAACATGGGACTAAGGCTCGGCGCGTGAGGGGAAGGGGAGACTAGCCCAAAAAGGGCGAAGTAAGGTTGAAGGCAAAAAAAAACGAGGTTCTTCATATATTTCCAACTGCTTACGATTTGGGCGGGTTACCAGTTTTAGCCTAGTCTTCCCTAGTGGTTCGTATCATTTTTCATGATGCTGTTTGTCATCCTATTCTATACGATTGATCGTTTAATTCTCCCCCATCGGTATATTTTTATTCAAACGTTACGAACCCCTCGCGCTAGTAACAATTAAGCCTCTGTAATTGGGCAGACGTTGCAGATTCTCTGTACACGGCAATTCCTTTCCAGCTTTCAATTCTCACCCTGAACTTTGAAAGAAGCTATCCTCTTTTTTTAAACACAATTTTGCCGTTATAACGGAAAGATATTCTGCTAAGAGTGAAATTAATGACTGAAGTAAAGGAGATTGCAAGCGCGTGCTACTTTTCGTAGGTAACAAGGATGCACAGAATGGTTCCTTCGCCCGAAAGTACGTCTCCCATTATGTCTTACCTATATGTTATCGCTATAGCCTCGACATTAAGCCCTCTAGCCGAGAAATGCATTCGGCGTCTTCCCCACGGTGCACGATTTTGGTTCCCTCTTCTCTTCGCTCCTGAAGAGCTTCCAGGGCTACTTCGGGAGGGTGTGAGCCGCTAGAGTATTACCCAAGATTGAGAGGGGGGCCAAGGGAGACCAAGAGAAAGATGTGTATGCCGAGATACTTAGCGCAAGCCGTTACTTCGCGTTGTACAGTCCGGCAAACAAGTTTCCCCCAGCTTGGGGATAGACGATAGTAGCGTTATAGTACTCCTCGAAATTCTCACGATAAGACTTCGCGCACATATTCCGTATGTACAGCGTGTATACCTAACCGTGTATACGATCTATGTATGCCGTGTAAAAACTGAGTGCAAACGGTACATGCGCCAATCTCGGAGAAAAAGGATTCGCAAGAAATATATAAATGGTCCGTTCTTTCTCTCTCCTACTCTTCGTACATTACTACATGTCTATATATATATTCCAAGAGACGTTGGAAAAATTATTCACGACACTATAGACTATGACGACGAGAAACTATGCGACAGAGAGAATATGGTGGGAATATAAATTGCACCCTCTCTCACTGCAAGACGACGAACGACGACGACGACTACAATGGATTGATGAAAATACATGTAATATTTCAAAGAGCTTTCGTCTGCAGGTGGTAAAGTAATGTTTCCCTCGTGTCTACCCTATTCTACCGAGAAAATCAGGGAATAAAATCGTTTTTTTTTTTCATTGCTTACAAATATATGTATTCACCGCACGTGTATTCTTCGCCTATCGTACACGTTGGAGTACTGCGTGACAAATTGAACCCTTCTGGAACGAGGGTAAGTGACATTTTCAGTCTTCCAGAAATCATTTCAGTTTCTTCGAATAAGAGATTTTTATTCTAGGCTTTAATCACAAATCCTACGGGTTATATGGTCAACGTGGAATTGGAGAAAAATGTCGAAAATATATTCAAGGCGTGCACTGTTGGGAACTGAATATCAGAGAGACAGTGATAAAATAATACTGCTTCGTTTTCGTTAATTGCATACGGAATTTCTATCATTGATAAACTTTGTATGACAAATGGATCGTAGCGTCACTTTGATCTTCGAATAAGTTTTATATAATTAAATGGAACATAGACGATCTTCATAATTGATTTACCTACAGGAAAATCACATTTTATATTCAGAGAATGATGTATTCTCGCGACACTTCGCAAAATATTCATTTCCCCGGTTTACAGCGAAGAAATACGAAGGTGCTATCACGCAGAGACTATGTAATTATACAGTATGTCTCACAATCGTTACAATCGCCGCGTATGATTTAGGAAGCTCTTAAGGCAGTATTGTTGGCTAGAATGCTGTTTCGGACGCGATTTCTCGAATGGAAAGACCAAAAAAGTAACTGAAGCAATTAATGCACATCTTTATTGATACTTCAAGAATATGTACAAATTTAACAAAAAGAAATGATCGTGTACTTTTGTACACTTGTTTACAACGATACGCGGAAAACGCCCCCAATTAGCGACCAGTGTCCTGGAGGTTGTACGAATCGAAAAAGAAACCAATTATATTCTTCACAATTATACTCTACTTTATTCGTGATTCGTAATTATATTCGTGATTCGTAATTATATTCGTGAAGGCATTTGAGGTACCTCGATCCCGTGAACCTGGTTCGTTTTCGTTTTCGCACTACCAAACCATCAATTGTCAATAAAAAAAGCTGAAAAAATTCATGGTCAATATTTAGGCCGTACTGCTCACGGGAAAATAGGGTTTTTGTCTTTTTTTTCATTAAATATTAAGCAACCTGCGAAGAGAATGATTTTGGGCAGGACGTCAATGACCCAGGTTCACGAATTAAGAGTTAACCTGTACAAGTATTGTCATGTTTACTATCACTCTCACAAGGAAAGGTTGCGAAGTCGGTCTCTTCGATTTCGATGAACTTTGGCATGCTTTTAGAATGGGTAAAAATAGGCGACACGTATTTTTTTATATCTGCGCAACCCTCGAAAATTAGGGTGTTTTTTTCGTTTTTTGTCGGTAACGTTTAAACGGTACGCGGTATGAAAAAAATTCAAATTGCAACAATGTTTACTTTTTCGTGTACTATACACTGGAGATGGGAACGATAACATTATCGACAAAAAACGAGAAAAAACCCTATTTTCGAGGGTGCATTTCATCCCTTAAAAATCGGCTTCCACAGATATAACAAAATATGTGTCGCCTATTTTACCCATTCTATAAGCATGCCAAATTTAATCAAAATCGGAGCGATCGGCCTCGCAATCTTTCCTTGTCAGCAAAAAAAAATTGCAACATGACGGCATGCTAAACTTCGATCGTCGCGTTTTTTCTATTTTTCTAATCATTCTAAGAGTACCATAAGAGAAGAAATTCCTCCCACCCAATTCTGCTACCAACGTGAAAAAAAACAGTCTATTGAAAGTGTATGCCAAATCTGCGCTGGATCGGCCAGTTGGTTATCGAGATATAATGGTTGAAAATCATAGCTTCGAGATAAATGCGTTTAATGTTGTTGCGTCTCGATCGCGCTCCCCAGGCGTACTCCTTATCATTTCTATAACTCGGCAAATTTTATGAGTATCATTAAGCGGTTTTCGAAGACGCAGTGAAAAAGGTCTGTACAATAATAAAAATGAATTTAAAAAAGCCTTTTTTTCCAAATTTCGAGACGACAATATTGCCTCAAGTGATAAAAAAAAGAAAAGGATTTGAGAAGAGCGCCAAAATTGCTGATCGGCTGCCAAGAATTGTGGAATGCGTTGAACAAGTTATCCAGTCTGGTGTAAGATACACACACACACACACACACACACACACACGCACACATGCACGTATACTCTGTAAAGGGCGGCTCTCGCCCTATTGCTTTCAAAAGACGCTCTCGATACGCTTCTGTACCATTCCAGCGAAAGCTTTTTCTCTCTTCCTCTCTCACTCTATTCCATTTATTCTGTATACATAATACATCTCGTTCACTATTACGCGAGGCAAGGCAGACAGGCTGAGAGGCAGGCCGAATAACCGTCCGGACGTATTCTCATTTCTCTCCCGCTCGATTAAACCGTTTCTCGATAGAAAAAGTTCTGCTTTCTTTTTTTTCCACATTTTTTCCTCTCTTCCTTCGCACATATCCTCATCCCCCCCTCTCTCTCTCACACACACCCACCCACCCACCCGCACACACACACATACGCGCGCGCACGCGCACGCACACACATATTTGTTGTCCTCGGTTTAGCTTTTGTATTTTCTCCGAGGATCAATCCAAGTACAGATTAACGAGAAGTCACATTAGGATTGATTTAGGCAGGTCGAATACCATAGTAAACACAATAATGCCACGTGGACGGGTTTAGCGTGCAAATTGTCGTGGATTACGTCTTTTTGCAGACTATCTAACGAAGTGATATATAATATGCTTACCGATGCAATGTTATATCGATCCGTGCAGGTTAATTCGGCGACGCCTTGTTCTCGTTTAATCCATTTTCATAAATGCGGGACGTTTCCAACATTGTTTCGTCTCATATACATTTGCATGTGCGGGCATATATATTTCTCTACAGAGGAACCCTTCAACATTTCTCCCATCCGCGGTCGGTACATACGCATTACGCATTCGAATTGGTACCGCAGTTGCATGAATATGAATGTTAATTGAAGCCGGGCGTTTCTCTCTCTCTCTCTCTCTCTCTCTCTCTCTCTCTCTCTCTCTCTCTCTCTCTCTCTCTCTCTCTCTCTCTCTCTCTCTGTCTCTCTCCCTCCTGCTTCGGCCTCTCACTCTCGCGAAGTCCACGAGGTCGAACTCTCGGTTTCCGGCTCTGCTCCTCTACTACGGTAAACCATCTAGACCACGTACATATATAATATCGATGGAAAGCTACGGTCTATAATATATGCACAACGGAATATAATCCTATCGAGAGTAACGCGAAGCTCGCAGCCCCGCTGCACACACTACAAGCCTAGATCTATCTCTCTCGCGACTGCCTCTCGCGTTTTCGAGCTTCCAACGAAATCACACACGACTGCGGAATCTCCGCTCACCCATGTCCACCATACCATGGTCCTTCTAGCCATGCGCGTCCACCCAGGGAGAATCATTGGAAAGGGAAGAGAAACACACACTCGCGAGAGAGGGGGGGAGTCAATGGAGGCCGCAGAGCTGTAATTACTTTACGCATTTACTGCGAGCCTTTGGCCCCAAAGCGCGGCGAACATGTATCCCTTTGTCGCCGTACCGTGGATAATTGGCGGAGGAGCGGGATGTACCGGGCGGGGGTGCAACGAAACCTTTTACAGTGGCTTGCAATTGTTCTACGAATGAGGAATTCCCCTAAACATTAAAAAGAATGAGGCAGACGTTTGTCCGAGGACTCTCCTCCGGTCCTCCTTTTCAGCCGAGGTGCCAACTTGTATAAGTACTGCGTCCAACAGAATCTTTCAATGACCTGTACATGGAGCTTCTCCAGGAGTCTTGATTCTCTGATTTATTCGCGTTCAACGTATAGCTAATAACGGACATCACGTTGGTGGAAGCACTTGACTTTGTTGCAACTCGTTGATATGGGAGAGCATTGAAATCTATTAGATACATATTTTTTTTATTATCGGTGGAAAAAATGTTGTAAGGGTAGCAACCTCTCCTGCGAGCAACCCATTTAAGTGAAATAAAAACCAAAACCAATGTTTAAGGATCAATCACCCCGTCCTTTTTCTTTCTCTCACCCCACATTCATAACGGATGGATTAAATCGAATAAAACAGGTAAAACTTTGAAGATCGATGAAAGTCAAATTTACGTATTTTTGCATTCCTGTCAGATAGTAAACTTGCGGGGGGAAACCACCCCTTACATCAAGTTCCTTATCGCAGTTTTTTTCTGCATCGAAAATGTTTACACTGATTAAAAATATTCCTACAATCTCCAAATGGATGTGTAAAGTATGAAAAAGTTGGCTAAAATCGATAGACCAACTTGCAAAACCACAAATAAAAAAAATATGCTTAGGTCGACATTTTAAGCCGTAATTTTTTAGAGTAATTGTTCGCGAAGAGCATCCGCGCAAAGCGGAATTTCAAATCGAAACGGAGTAAAAATGAGCGGCGATTGATTGAAGACAGATACTTATTTTTGCCAAGGTACGAAACAAATGCGGATTTTTAATATTTTTTTTACAAGTCCCTATTGATTTATTCCTCCTTTCCGCTCAATACAGATTCACCATTTTCCCCAAAACTCTTAATTTCTATTAAAGTTCGTAAAAATGTGTATAGAAACACGTTTTCCGCGTTTAGCCCTCGTAATTTTGAACTTTCGACAAAAAGTCGGTCATATTCATGATCGGCGGAACATTTCCCGTTGAACAAACCTTTAAAATAGTTAAGAAGTCGAAAAAAGAAATTTCCCACCTTTTTGGCCACTTTTCGGGAATCGCCAAAATCATGAAATTCCAAATAGCCGTACCGTCGGTTCTATGTGATTGACATAAACTTCATGGAGGCTTCTGAAAAGGTTTGGTAAATTTGGAGAGTGTAGCTTGATTTATCCCGATATCTCAATTATCTATTCCTGGGAGCCCATTTGTAAAACGACCAAAAAAGAGGCAAAGGGGAAAAATACGTGAAAATCGGTGCTCTGTTATTAAAAATCTGCCAAAAATCGAAAGGTATTTGGATCTCAATGAATCAAACGGTATGTCAAACAGCAAACGGAAACGACGTTAATGAGCACAGAATGGAGTTCAAAATCGAAGCAAGGAAGAAATGATCGACTATTCAGTGAAGCTACTTATTTTTTGTCATGATGGGAACAAATTGGGATTTCAAACATTTTTTTTTCAAGTCCATATCGATGTATTTTTACTCCCTGAATACGAATTCGCCATTCATTTCCCCCCAAAACCCACAATTTCTATAAAAAATCGTTGAATGTGGATAGACCATGGTTTACGCTCTCAAGCAATTGCAATCCGGCAAAAATGCAAAAATACGTAAACTTTAATCCCCCCCCCCCAAACTGTTACCTGTTACGTTCAATTAAATGCACCCCTTTCAAATATAGGCTGAGAGAACGAAAAGTAAAGGGGTGGTTCATCCCTTAATTGTTGTTTTCTTTTCAACGTACCCATCGTGGATTTCTGATCACCATGCATTAGTAGTATTTTGATTTCTGTTTCACTGAAATCGGTGGACTGCTGGCGAGTGAAACTGCAAAATCAGCCCTTGACATGTTTCACTCTAAGGGGTGGTTTCGCTCCTCAAAAGCAATTTTTCGTCGATAAAAAAAATACGTATCTAATAGTTTTCGATGCTTCACCATATACATGAGTTTCAACAACATCGAAGGCCGACACCAAAGTGATGTTCCTTGTAAGTAGTCCACAAGTCGAGGAACGATCGAAATTCGTTTACATTTTTTTTTCTCGATTAACGCCTCTCCGGCGCGGACGAGACTATAAAAAATGTCTGTAAGTGAATTGCACAAAGGCTCTTCCGTTCTATTGAATGAGGGTATAGAAGCTACAGTGATGAGAGAGGAAAAGGACGATCCACGGGGTCGAGTGAACGACTCACGCTCGATCGGCGAATTTATTCGGCCAGAATAGAGTTGCATGGCACGAGCTGCAAGTACACACACGTGCACACATACGCACACATATGTGTCTATATATAAAGGTGTACCTACATGTGCATATTGGCATATTTTTATACACGCACACAAACAGGCGAGCAAATCGCTCGAAATCGTCTCTTCAGACGCCTCTATGTCGAAGCTCGGGGAGAAAAACGGTGACGATGAGGACGGAACACTTGGACGGCGGAGTGAGAGCACCTGAAGAGCATAGGAAAACTGTGAGGATGAAAGACACGGTGTGTACACGAAGCCGTTCCTCTCTCAGACTCTTCTGCGTCTTTTCTCTTGAAGCGAACGGATATATATATCTCTCGACAACGAAAGGAATTGAAAAAGGATTTTTCACCTATACGGGGAGATCTGTTTTCTTAGTACCTCCCATTCCTTTGGTGTTGTTTCCGGCGGTACGTTGAACATATGAATACGTATATGGATATTCGTTCTAGAGTCAGAAACCATCTGGCCTCTGCTTCTCGATAGTAACGTATATGCTAGTAACTATATATAGAGAGTGACAGGGTTGAATGCTCGAATGTGATCTGCGATTTCATCTGTTCGCTCTCCAGCTTGGATCATTCGAATGTACGCGAATTTCATCTGTTCCTTCCGTCGCTTTCTTTTCATCTTTGACCTCCCTTCTCTCTCTCTCTCTCTCTCTCTCTCTCTCTCTCTCCCCTTCTCTTTCTCTCTCTTCCAGTTTCTCTGTCTCTCTGTCATTTTGCCTCTCGCTCTTTCACTCATAGCGTCTACGCTTGTTCGCTCTCCTCGTAGCGTTACAGTCGCGTTTCAGTCACGTTTCCTCCCTCATTCCCGACCTGGTGGTGAAGCATTTTGACTCAATATTCGGAGGCGGGTACGCAGTACAGTGACATACCATATTTCGGGCACATACATGCACACATAGGCACGGGCACACGCACAAATAATTCGAGTTTACGAGCGGCCGTAAATGCATCACTCGCGCCAAGGATCGTGAATTACCGGAAATGCGATTCGTGAATCGATATACTAGATATAGACAGATCCGCCGGTATCACCCGTCATGTGCCTTTGTGAATGCACATATACCGATATATGTATGCGTATACGTCGTGGGGAATTTTGATGATCCTGCTTCGCCCTTGATAACGAACGTCACGATTATTTTTCGGGACATTCGTTCTGCGGCCTCGTGCGTTCTACTATCACCGTGGACGTGACAGTTATGCCATTTTTTTCATCCCAACGATATGGCCTGGTAAAAGACAGGAAAATAGCGTATACATATACACACGCACATACATACATTTATATATGTAGTGAATACGTATGCCACATGCAGGGTTGATTCATTTTTCATCCAATCGAAGTGAAAGATTGACATTTCGTCATAGGCGATCGATCCAATGATTTCCAGTCATACACGAAGCTAACAAAATGAATATAGTCATTTTACAATATCTGTTATACGGCATGGAGTTTTCTGTAAAAAAAGAAACCTAATTAGCAATTGGTCGACTTTTTCGCATTGGCTCACTAGCAGGTGGAATGTTTCTGGGTTCGAGGACTTGCGAATCCGCCCTTTCTCGATCGCCTCTAATAGGTGGATCCATAAAATTATACGTTCGATAAACCAGCGTATTCGTACGAGCTCTTTTATCTTTTATTTTCAGCCGCGTGTAAAGCTCGTTCGCGGGAGCTCTCGGCAGATTTTTTTTTTTTCACGAGGACTGAGTAATGCGGGCGAGACTTGCGGCGGTATTTTTGTAGGGTCCGAGGGAAATTGCGAGGCAGAGTAACCGCAAAGTTTCAGAGAGAAGGACAGAGAGAGACGTAGAGAGGGTGAGAGAGAAGGAGAGAGATGTGCTCTCACGAGCCCGAGAGCCGGCCACGTAAAGCGGAATGAATCTCGCAGCCGCACGTGGCTTGGCCACGATCCACACACCCCCTCACGTTGCCGAGCGTGCGTTCTCCCGAGCTCGCCTCCATTTCAACCCCCGTCCCCTTGTGTCCTCTCATGTAACTTCCAGCTATACGCGTGATACCACCTCCCAGGCGAAGCATCGCGAGCTTTTTATATGCCGAGAATTTAAATTAGATACGAGCACTCTCGGTCCGCGGGTATACAGAGAATCCGTGAGATCCCCGCCAAGCTACGCTGTATCGCGTAGAAATATTTTCTTATTCCCTCTCACGCTCCCTTTTGGACTGCTCCCTATTCGTTCTCTCTATCATCTTTTGCAGCACCGACACACACCCACACACGCATACCGACAGTCCTATTTTGCCACATGAAAATATCGTTCCCTCGTACACGTAACTCTGGACGGCCTTCGCACCGCGTCGAGTCACGTTGCGATTTCACGGAAGATAAGAAGCGGCACTAAACCACCAACTACCGTATATGGAACATGAGAGGCAAGAATGAGACGAACTTATAACGAACTCTTGTTGCAATGCTCATTACTTGCCACCGTCGGCTTTATGTACACTTGATCGAGTTACGTGTCGTTCCGTATCCGAATGTCTCCAACTGAGATATTACGGGATCTGACGATGCACTTCTTACCGAAACAATGTTCAACTTCCCGTGCAAAAATTGTGGTAGGGATTCAATTGGATTCCCATACTAGTCCGGACTTTCTGATAGGGATCCTCATACCCAAGACCTAATGGATTTCGATTAGAATCCAATGTACGAATCCTATTTAAATCCGAACAGATTCCCACATTGTTAAACAGAATCTGATACGATTCTTGATGGATCCCATCGCATTCTGCGAGTTAAATTTTCGAAACAATATATCCATATAGATATACAAAATGAGAGGATCTTCACAAAGTATACATCTCATGTTAAAAAAATAGAAATCGCTTGAAAAAGTATATCTTAAAAATCTATTTGAATCACATAACTGAAATTCCACTGTAATTATGGTTTGTTATTTATTTCACTGCACTTTGACCTAATATCACCGCACACGTATACGCTCACGAAGCGGGCAGATTATGTTTCAACACGCCAAGTTTCTTCTCGTGGCTGTTCACATATTGTCGATTCGAACGTGGTGAGAATTCTCAAACGCCGTACACCGGGGAACAGTGCAAAATCCAATTGGATCCCAATGAGGACTCCATATTTGCGGTATCCCTGACAAATCCCTATGAATATATGGGTGCGTCTTCGAGCTTCCCAACAAATTTGTGCACGGGATCAGAAAAGGATATTTTCTTTGGGAAATCCAAAAAATGTCGATTGAGAATTTCTAATGAAAAATTGCCGGGATCTGGGCATTCCCTGACAAATTTCTGCACGGATTATAGAATTTATTAAACTGTAGTGTCTGTCAACTGCGAGACGACTGATAGACTTCTTTATGACAAATTAATCGCAATTTTCTTCAATCACACGCCACATAAACTGTGTCTAATGTCAAAAAAAGGATCACCATTGTCCAAAATACTTTCGTCTACTCCTATGAAAGACAATCGGAAAAAATCTTCCACACCAGCTGTCCCAAAACCGAGCTGTCACGAAATGAGCCATGTATCCGCTCGAGTCAAAGCGTCCAGCAGATGTAACACCTCCGAGTCAGTAGCAGACGTGCTTTTCATATCCTCGAGAAACACCTCCACGACGGCTCGTCCTTTCTTTTTTCTCTCGACTCCTCCCAGGGCTTAGGATTGCCACGGCGTCTGGACACGAGCAAAGGAGCGGCCAGATAAGCGAGAGAGAAAGAAAAATGTCGTCGAGCGAAAAGCTCGACCCGAAGCGTAGCAAATTAAAGCGCGTGCTGTTGCCGCGAGAGGGTGTGGAAGAGTCCGCCGAGGGGGGAGGGGGGGGGGCTGGCTGTTGGACTTCTTTTCCTCAGCCTCAACCACCACGTGCGGTCGTTGGAGGTTTTTCAACCGGAGGCGTGCCAGAATGTGATTGTGGCAACGTTGCGTCACCGCTACCAAAAAAGTACGAGGAAATATCATCGGGTTGGGCTTGGTGGCCGAGGGCACGTGTACGCCAAAGGCGACGCAGCAGGTCCGGAGGATATCTTTTCAAGAATCCTTGTCCACTATACTCCGGCTCGGCGTCGTTTTCGTTGCCGTTGTGATAGGGTAGGAAAAGCCGCGCGGGAGCAAACCGATAGATGGATAGAGAAGGGGGACCGAAGCACACGGGATACAGAATTCTCTCTCCTCCTTTCGAAAGCGTCGTTAGGATCTGCTGGCACGGGGCCAATCACATCGACTGGCTACATATACGGGAGGTAGTCGATGTGATAGATATATATTCGCCTCCCCCTGAACATTGCACCCTCGGAGGCATCGGTGAGCGACCCCCCTCCCCCCCCCCCAGCCTCTGCCCCTTTCCCCCGTAAGTTAGCCTACACCGGAGGGCGATATCCTCGTTGTCTTTGGAGCGAAGGGTGAGCGAGATATAAGTATATAGTCTCTTACGCTGCAGCCATGTCTCTTATAGTGCACGACAGGATCGGCGAAGAAATCAGAGAAGGGGGCAAGTAGATACTGCTCGTTTCTTGTTTGCGCCTAAACCTCGTTCGCCGAGGAGGCTACCTCCCTGAGAAGAGCGACGGAGCAACTCCGCGCAGGTTATAGCCTGCTGGTAGCGGAACGTATAAGCAAAGCGAGAGCTCGCGAATCCCAATGCACCAATCCGCCCCGTATACTTCTACTGCAAACATTGATATGGCGACCAATATATCGGAATACCCGAGCGCGCGAGAGGGAGGACACCGTGTACATTCGGCCGAGACGGTCGCACGTATTATCGGATAACCGCGTAGCCGCTCGAGGCTTTGTTGGCCAATTTTACGAAATGAAAAACGCTCCCTGCGCATGGGCATAGGTGCGCAGCGATCTGTACGGAGGTGTGTGCGGGTATCGAGTATACAGGATACTTTCCCCACAGATTCCGTACATGTGTACTCGAGGGTGTGAGGGCAATGTCATTTCTACGACATTCAACGTCGAGGACCGCCCTCATTGTAGCCAATTGTTGCCCTACTCAACCTCACGTAAACCGCAGTGACTTGAAAATAATGACGTCGAAGCGGCCATGGTTGGAACGCAACGATTTTTTAAATGTCTTTACTTTTATTATTATCCCAAAGCTTTTTTTAAAATTAATGTCATGAATCTCTAACGAGCATAGATAAAAATGGATAAGGGATTTTCATAGCCTGAATCGACCAAAAACATATTTTATAAATTGGAAACTGTTAGTTTCAATAATCAAGATCGTTAAAAATTACCTTTCGATGAATGAAAGCTCATTTCGACGGTCATACTGTCTCCAATATCAATGATCTGTTCAAGAAAAAAAATGAAGAACCATCTTCGAAGCAGCACATTTGATGGAAACCAACACCGGATCCATATAACCAGTTGAAAATATATTTTCTGCACATATATATATATCCGTCGTTTTTTATAAGAGCGATCATGCTGGAAGAAAAGCCGTATCCCATGCCCTTGCTATCTTGCCCGGGGAATTTTCGTGCCTCGTTAGACTCACATACTCTTTACCTCCTTCACACGATTTGTCTCGGTCTATCTTCCTTATTCGGTCGATTTCAGGATCGTCGAAAGTAGTTAGAAGCTGGACGTGTTGTTTGCACGCTCAAACCCTCGACTCTCTTACCACCTAGCTGTCTGACAGATTCTCTGTAAAAGCTTTTGCGCACCCTCGACTCACCAGACTGTCGAGACCGAGACTATATGTGTCTGCGAAAGAGAACGGGCAATGTAGAGAGAGAGCGAGAGAGAGAGAGAGAGAGAGAGAGAGAGAGAGAGAGAGAGAGAGAGAGAGAGAGAGAGAGAGAGAGAGAGGGAGAGAGAGAGAGAATACACAATAAAGGGTGCGAAAATCTAGTTTCTCATGGCGTGAATCGCGTAACGTGTTCACACCAACGTGCAATTCACTTTCGTGCAGACGTGAGAGACAAGAGATGCAGAGTGGGAGAACGAGCGGAAGAAGTACGCCACGTTTTCGAATGGTGGAAGGTCGGTTGGTGTTGGAGCGAGAGAGTACGGGCTGCGAAAATTGCTAGTTGAGAACCGAGAATGAGAGACCGAACTACGAGAGAGAGAGAGAGAGGGAGAGAGAGAAAGAAAAAGGGGGGTGGGGGCGGGGCGCCGAGTTAGTTAGCATGCTAATTCCAAAACGGGAAACACTTAAATTCATTACACAAACTACTAATTGCACGGATAATGACTATCGCTAATCACCGAAAGAATTACCGGTTCGAGCAAAACGTCTGGTCCGCAACTCGGCTAATCCCTCTCAGGCCATCTACTCGTTGCAGTCCCCCCTCCTCTTCTACGATGCTCTCGTAACTCCATCGCATTTCCCATAATGATACATAGGGGAGTGACAATCTATAGTATCGCGCAAAACGATAAAGCGAATGAGAGGCATATGAGAGTGTTCGGCACATTATCAGAGAGAATATAATCAAATTTGTCGAGAGCTCCCAAAAAATGTACTCTGAGGCTAGCCGTCCGGTTATCGGACGAATAAGCGTATGTTATACGTCCGGACAGCGGCTAATTTCACGCGGTTCACGCTGTACAACGCCGCAAACAAACAATCCCAAACACACAAACCAAAACAAATCAACCCAAACCCAAAAAAACCCAAACCCAAACAACACAAACCCAAACAAAGCAAACGAAGCCAAACAAAACCAACCAACCCAAATAGTCCAGTCATTTCGTCCGAAAAAAAGGCAAATAAAAGAAAATGAATTTGCGCTTCTAATTTTTTAATATGTTGTAGGGGATACCTAGAAAAGCTTAACTTGAGATTGTCGACCAAGCTTTCCTAGGAGCTTTCGCCGCCATCTTGGAAAACGCTTAAAATTTGTTTTTCGGCAATAACTCGGCTATCCGATGAGATTCGAAAATTTTTGTAAGACACTTTTTGTAGCTTTCTTTGTGCTCTACAATAACGCCTGAATCATTTTTAGCGTATCATGCATCATTATCGAGATATCGATCGATAAAGTCAAAAATTTAGGACACAATTTTTGTTTTTTTCCTTTTTTTTTCTTTGGGTCTTAATAAATATGAAAAATTGTGGAATTCAAACTTGTAGAGCATATTCAGACCTACAATTTTCTTCTTGGATTTTTTTATGTTGGACAAAAATTACGATCTCCAGCGCGCCGCAAAGTCGGTGAATCCACGCTCAGCGTCGAGCGCGCTCAAGTTAGTATATCGTATCGTGTTGAGTTTTTGCTGTGCGTAGTGTAAATCGAGGGTTCCGATATTCTGGGCAAAAATTTCGATATCTAGTTGGCTGTAAACTCGTTATAACGGAGACCAATCGAGGGCTCGAACCAATCACCAGCACCGCCGAACCCGCTCCGCCTGAACTATTAAAGCTCATTTCCTGTAAGTGTAAAGGAAATTGTGAGGCCGCCTGTGGGTGCAGAAAAGCGGGAATCAGTTGCTCCGTTATTTGCATGCACTGCAGTGGGCAAACATGCAGTAACGTCGCCAGAGTCGACATTTTGCTTGACGACGACGACGACGATGTCTGTAACGATGATGATGACGATGCTCTCATCGAATCAGCATTATTTCCAACGTTTCAACAGACACAACAACTCGAAGAGTTTACGGAGGACGAAGATCTTCAGCCTGGACCATCCAAGCGAAAAAAGACATGAAAAAAGTCCATCGTTCGTGTCTCGAGTGCAGAAAAAAATATTTTTCTTTCCGTTTATTTTGTTTTGTTTATTTTGTATTGTAAAAAAATAATATTTTTTACTGCACAAACAAATTATTTGTTTAATAAATTACTATTGTGTGATCCTTAATTTGTTGCTCTATGTACTTATTTTTTATCCCATCAATTTCCTGAACAATTTCCCATTCGATTCGACATCCAGACACAACCGAGCGAGCAGCTCGCTCGACGCTGAGTGTGGATTCACCGACTTTGCGGCGCGCTGGAGATCGTAATTTTTGTCCAACATAAAAAAATCCAAGAAGGAAATTGTAGGTCTGAATATGCTCTACAAGTTTGAATTCCACAATTTTTCATATTTATTAAGACCCAAAGAAAAAAAAAGCAAAAAACAAAAATTATGTCCTAAATTTTTGACTTTATCGATCGATATCTCGATAACGATGCATGAAACGCTAAAAATGATTGAGGCGTTATTGTAGAGCACAAAGAAAGCTACAAAAAGTGTCCTACAAAAATTTTCGAAATCTCATCGGATAGCCGAGTTATTGCCGAGAAACAAATTTTACCCCTTTTTTCAACATGGCGGCGAAAGCTCCTAGGAAAGCTTGGTCGACAATCTCAAGTTAAGCTTTTCTAGGTATCCCCTACAACATATTAAAAAATTAGAAGCGCAAATTCATTTTCTTTTTTGAATGTACGTAATGACTGGACTAAAACACAACTAACGAACCCGAACCCAAACACAGCCAACCAACCCAAGCCCAAACAAAATTATAAAGATTTTCTTCGGATGACTACGTGTAAATTATTCTTCCGCATAGTTTGTTCAACAATTTAACACAATCTATCCGGACAATTATACATATGTTATTCGTCCGGATACCAGCTTACACGAATCATAATAATATGTACGTCTTACAGTACGTACTGACGAATAACATACGCTTATTCGTCCGATAACCGGACGGGGAGACACTCCGATAAAATGTATCGGCCTATTATCCTGCCTTCATTTCCGTAAAATGAGGCTGCAGACGCGCGGTGATCAAAGCCAAGAAAAACGCGTCTACGTTTACTTTATTTTCGT